>CM023490.1:67464231-68050816 GCA_013339685.2 Hyalomma asiaticum | reverse complement strand
TTTTTATTACGTCGGCGAGGCTTTATTCAAATGTACATTCCCAGCAGCCGTGTGCGCGACTGCCACTTTTGCACTCGCGTTAGATCAGTGCAGTGTACGCGTGCATTGGCTATACCGGCGCCATGTGTGTTAAGACGTTGCTATAGAAGTTTCCCATTCTTCTATCGCTTTGCTTACCTGCACAACGCATTGTTTATCTGAAATGCAAAAGTTAGCTTGCAGTAGCGGCCTTACAGAACTGGATTCGTGGTTATTTCGCTAAATATTTCGATAATGGACGGGCGTTTCCTTGGAATTTTTATTAGGGTATATTTGGAAATTTCAACTGAGAAGGAGCATGCTACTAAGAAGAAATTCCTCGCTGACGCTTAGTAATAACAAATGATCTCCAAAGTATTTCATATTGGTACTGTTTGGGAATGATAATGCGATGACATAAATAACAAATGAACGAGTAAACGAAAATAAAGCATTGTCTTCTCCGCGTTATATATATATATATATATATATATATATATATATATATATATATATATATATATATATATATATATATATATATATTGACAAGTTTTTTATAACTTCGGCGCTAAGGTGTACGCGGTGCTCATTGCCTTCCATGCGTAATCATTCGAACGGGAATTAAACTTTGTAGTTCGATATCTCGGAGCACGAATGCGCTACAAGGATTCTGCCAAATGAAACTGCGTAGAAATAAGATTGCGTCTAACTTTTCAGTACAAACGTGGTTGCTTACTGTAACCACAAGAAAGTTAATTATTCAATTTTTGTTAATTAAGTCACCTACTTATATAATTCACACCGCATTCTGTGTCCCTCAGGACGCATGACCCCGCTGTAGAGGTGGTCTTCACGTACATCTTAGCGACTAATTTATAAAAAACCTGTCGGCTTAATTTGGATCACCCTGTATATATATATATATATATATATATATATATATATGTGTGTGTGTGTGTGTGAAAGAGAGAGCAGCGGTCGTGGGTTGGGTTCCCACCGAAATCAGGTGTGTGTTTTCGTGCACTTTAATTCCCTTCTACTTACTCCACAATTACAATACTACAGCTGAGAAACTTCTCACTTCGCTGTGCTTTCATAGGGTTCACTGGTGCTTGATTCATATATTTGTTTCTAACAAATAAACGGGCCCTACACTTCTTTCCTTTCGATATATATATATATATATATATATATATATATATATATATATATATATAGAGAGAGAGAGAGAGAGATGAGTAGTAGACCCTCGGAATTGGCAACAAAAATGCGCATTTTTGTTGCCATTTTTGTTGCCAATTCCGAGGGTCTACTACTCATCTCTGCCTTCATGCCTCCGGCCTATTCACCACCATGACTGCTATATATATATATATATATATATATATAGTAGAACCTCGTTATAACGAACCTGGATATAACGAACTATTGGATGTAACGAAACAATCGCAATTCCCCTTGAAATTTTCTAAATGAACTGGATATTGGATATAGCGAACTAATGGTTATAACGAAGTAATTATGGCTCCCCCTTCAACTTCGTTGTAATGAGGTTTTACTGTATTATGTATATATATATATATATATATATATATATATATATATATATACACGCACAGTTACGTGTCTCTAACCATGTTCAGCCAACGCCGGCGCAGCACAGTTAGCGTGTAACAGCCTTCGCTGCCACTTGTGCTTCCACCCCAGCGCCAAAAACGTCTCGCATTCGAGGCTGCATCGCGTGGCAACTTGACCGTCGGCGCCGTTTATAGTCGGTGTACCGCGTTTCGGCCTGTTGGCCTGAGTGATGGCTGCGTCTTCGCTATACGCTGCTTCCTGCTGTGGTCCGTGATGGGCAGTCG
Organism: Hyalomma asiaticum; assembly: GCA_013339685.2. Classification (NCBI taxonomy): domain Eukaryota; kingdom Metazoa; phylum Arthropoda; class Arachnida; order Ixodida; family Ixodidae; genus Hyalomma; species Hyalomma asiaticum. The sequence continues at coordinate 68,048,933 of CM023490.1, read as the reverse complement.
GGCGCGCCGACAGAGCTCTTAGGCGGAATTAGGCTTCCTTTTCTTTTTTTCTTTTCTTTTTATTACGCGAGACTCGCCTTGTGAGCCCTGGCTGTTGGCGTCTAGCGTCGTCGTCATGGTTACGATTACAAAGCAATTCTCAAAACAGGGCCAGAACAAGTGTAAAATTGATCAAAACAGGATGAAATTTAACATATGTTTCAGTACAAGGTACACAACGGGAATAATGATGATAGAGTGGCAGTAATTACAAAAAAAAATCGTTAAAACCGCTCCAGAAACAGCGTTATACATACACTGTCTGACCACACTGTCTCCGGGACCGGCGCACACTTTCTGTCTACAGGGCAGGCCAAATGCATAATTGACTGAAACTGGTGTAGAGCGCAGCAATTGATGTGTTCCTGCGGGAAACACCCGTGGAACACTGTGTTGCACGTACCCAGGTTTCATGTCAATGGAACAGAATTTTTTTTAAGGGACTGTCTTCCCATCGGAAATCAGTCCTATACGGCTGGCGTGAAAATGAGTTGGTTTCTTGCGTTGACAGAAACGAACATGCTTGCACCCCATAAAAAAAAAAAGAGGTATAATATTGTCAACATGGACCTGAAAGTCGTGAAAGAATGACGGGTGGCGCCTCCCTTGTGACGCGTGCGAAACTCTATGTATTACGAAAAGCGACAAAAAATGTCTATGTACGTTCACTTATCCTGCTTGAAAGCAAAACCTGAAAAAGAAATTCGATTTACAACTTCATTCTTATCTTTTAACACATTTGGTAGCGTTCCTTCGCGACGGAAAGTAATTTTCATTTCTTAAATTATTTTCCCCATAGACCTCTGTCGCCGCCTTCGCTACGCAAGCAGGAAGGGTGACCATCAAGATAGAGAAATTCGCTTTCAAGAATTTTTACTGCAATTGGTTCTGAATTTCTACTGTAACTACAGTACAAATTCTGTAGTCGCCAGTGTCACGTCTGTAGCATCTGTAGTTTTAAGCGTAGTTTCAAGCCCGCAATGGGACAGACGAAAGGTTTTTCCATTTGGTTAAACTGCGTCTACCCCGCGAACTTCAGTCCAACTTATCTGCCAATCCCAAATTTATTTTCGTGAGCTTCGGGTTTTCCTTGGACACACAGCGGCGACCGCCTCTGTTGTGCGGTCCTATAGTTTCGAAATAGTCGTGACCTTTCGTTAGATTCGTCCGCTTGTCCTTTCGGATTTCGAGCAATGCGATTTCCCGCTACGGCGGGCCTTCTTGCTGCGAGTAATCTACTTAAGCCCAATTTCCTTAATTAGCCCGATCTCCGTGCGACGTATTTCGGAGACCGCGAGCCCTGCAAAAGAGAAATATACGAAATTCCCTTACGACTGCAAATGTCACGATCACGCTCTTTCCTTTCAACCGTGTGGTTCAATCGTAAATGCGGACTAGCTGTAGTCACTGCACGCTCGCCACGGTGACCACAGACGGAGCGGCAACGTAGAAAAAAAAATAAAAAGAAACGTAAGCTCTGTTTTATGACTTAGTGCTGCTCGAGACGTCTTGTTCTTTATACGATTCCTTTTGACGTCTAGCCGTAAACGCTCGGAACCCCGGCGTCTTTGCCGTTCTTGTAAGCTCGGATAAAACAAAATAAAAGAATACCGCTGCCCTCTAAGTGATTGGATTGGGGGAACGCTTTAATGGAAGGGCCGGATATAGCTTCCCCCTCTGACGGCGTTTACGCGTGACCGTTTATAATCTCTTTCGCATATACTTACGAATTGAGGCTCCATGGGTTGGAAGGGCAGGGAGGTAAGGAAGAAAGCAAGATAATGAGGTAGGAAATGAATTGGAGTGCTCGGCTGCTGTTGGATAATGGTCAGTACGGGCGAGGGTGCGCTGTGTTTACCCTCTCTCTTCGTCTCGTCGGTTCTGTTCAGTGCGGTGAAAGAGGAAGCCGGGGCTAACGTCAATTCCCTGAGCGAAGACGACTTGCTGGGGGTCTGTTCGGAGCACGGAGACATTCTTCCTTGCACGACATTGAAACGGCAGAAAGTAAGTGCTCACCTGCGGGGAGGAGAGGGAGAGGGAGAGCGAAAGGAAGAAATAAGGAAAAGGAAACGCAGGGGGGTTAACGGTTAACCAGGCGCGCTCCGGTTTGCTACCCTTCTCTGGGATGGGGGTGGAGGAGAGGATAAAAAGGAGAGGAAGTGAAAAGAGCCGCCTCATCCGAAAGTGTGCATTTTCACGAGGGTCTCTCGTTGATGTCGGTAGAATATTGATTCTGGCGTTGAGACTCGTATTCCTCTGGCCACAGCGCCCTGCGGCAGACGGGGATTACGTGCGACGTTCGCGAAGACACAAGGGAGCGCTGCATGTACGCCGGGCATCGCACAGGCTATTCAGTGTAGTGGTATACATAACTTTGTCGTTTTTTTAAAGATATTAAGTAAAAAGTCCAGTGAGAGTGGTACATGTGCGTGGAATGTTTCAAGCTGGTCAATTTGACACAGGTACAAAAATGGTGGTGAAGTGACACTTGCCATCTCGGGAATGTAGCTCTCGAATCTATCTTTTGCATACTCTGTAAACCCACTGGAAAAAAAAAGACTCGTACACACAGTGGCTTGATGACGCGAGGGGGATTCCCCACAGGCTATTGTTCGTCGCCAGTATTCGTCCAAGTGAAGTGCGGAGGCGGTTAGCAGTGGCTGTGGGCGGCTTGGTGAATCCAGCCTAAATATCGCACGTTCCATCTATCACGGTGTCTGTGTTCTCATGTCGGGTAGTTCCCGGCACATTCCCATTTGTGCACATCGAATTATTCGGCACCGATATATCTGAGATGGACCATTTGTGGTGCCGTTGTTTACGTTTCATGAAAGTCGCACATATGTGTTTGCGTAACATGCGTCCTTTTTATTTCGAATTGTTCTTTTGTTTTTTTAGGTCTCGCGCAGTTCCTCTTTATTGCTTTTTTGTTTCGACAGATTTTATCGCACGATTCCAGTCAGTGAATTGTCACCTTCCTTGTCACCGTGATGTACCTTGTAATGACCAAAGGCAATACGGACCTTGAACGCACCGCGCACTGTAAATACACAACACGCCCAAACCCATCATATACAGCAAAAACATACACCGGTGCGGGAACGCACATGCACTCATACGCAACACCCACGCATATTTACACCATGAGCAACAAACACACACTGCCGGTCCACACATCATAACCACACTACCTTACACCGCAAACTCACACTTGCGTTCATCATAAGAACACGATGCACCAGAAATGCGCATCGTGCCCAGACCCAATATGCTCTACAAACACATACACCACACAGACGCACAACATGCCCCGCACACGCACGCACCATGGACACTTCTCCACACCGTCAACCGCACACTTTTACACTCCCACACATCATAAGCACACCGTAGATGCACACCGTGCCCGGACCCACCGTACTGTACAAGCACATACACCACACAGACATACTACGCACTCCACAGACGCGCGCTCGCCGTGGACACTCCTGGACACCGCACCCACGTACACAACAAACGCACACCACCCTTCCACTGGCCATAAGCACACTCTACGCCGCACCGACACACACACACCAGACTTCCACACTTGCCTTCAGCGCACTATACACCAAGCTCATTGAAAGGGTTCAGCTTAAATTGAGGCCGACGGAGAGAGCACTAGAAAGGAAACTGATAGGCGTAACGTTATGGGGCGAGAGGCGAGCAGAGTGCGTCATTTGCATCTTATTAGAAATCAATAAGAAATGGACGCGTGCAGGGCATGTACTGGGAAGGCAAGATAACCGTTGCTCGGTAAGGTTGACAGAATAGATCCCTAGAGATGGCAAACGTGACTTGGGGTGGCAGAAAATTAGGTGGGCAGACGAAATCAAGAAGTTTGCGGGAATAAAGTGGTCGCAGTTAGCACAGCACTGGCTTAAATGGAGATCTATGGGAGATGCCTCTGCGCTTGCTGTTTGCGTAGAGGGGCTTATGATGATGATGACGACGACGATGACGACCCGGCAAGCACAAACCACACTTCCACGCATCATAAGCACAGCCTATACAGACACACACACTGGACCTGCGCGTACACCTTACTAGACCGTACACCGCACTTCGCACATCATAAGCAGTACCCTACAACTGCAACACACACCACACCCACGCATACATTAAGCGCTCATACATACATACATACATACATACATACATACATACATACATACATACGTACGTACGTGCATACGTACGTACGTGCGTGCGTACGTACGTGCGTGCGTACGTACGTGCATGCGTACGTACGTGCATGCGTACGTACGTGCATGCATACGTACATACATGCATGCATGCATACATACATACATACATACATACATACATACATACATGCATGCGAGAGCGCTTGTCAACGTACATTCAATTTCGCAAACGCGGTTAAAGAAGTCCAAGCATTATGCGGGCTCATCCACGGACCCATCTCCGATCCCTTCTATTCAACTGGTATAGCGCACTGTAGTAGTAGTGCGAGACGGTTCAAGACAGCGCTTTATTATGGGTAGTTATTGTTCACTGCACATGCCCGCATAGCCGCCGACACTGGTTGGGCGCATGAACTTCGTGTTTCGCGACAAACTGTCTAGTGCGGGCGGTTGCTATGTAGTGCTGTGCTAGTTGAGATCGCACAGTGCTCACATCACTTTTAATGGCTCGTTTAGCACTGTACCTTCGACTGTGTTGCAGAACTGGCAGTTGCAGCCAACTCCCGACGGGCACCGTCAGCGCGTGCGCAAATCGCGCCTGTATGGTCGAGCATTATGATGGACCCGCTCGTTTGCCCGCTCGCGCAATGCTCTCCAGGTTGAAGACGATTTAAAATACAAGCCGCGTCGTAAAGATGTTTCTTCGGCTTGGCGAGATGGAGCGTGTTACATTATAGGGCAACATTGTATACAATACGCGGAGTGGTATAGTGTTGCGACATTCACTATAAAGAATAACTGGATGCGTGTATACCGCGGCTTACTCCTTTATAGCTCGACATGTCCTGCACGGATGTAGTGACATTGTGCAAGCACCCTGTAAACGTATGTTCGGCACGATTAAGGGATTTTTTTTTCTCAGTTGCAGTAAAGCGATCGTTATCCCGAAGCAGCTTTATTTAAGTTTTACTCAGCGCGGCTGCGGTACGAAGTGCCAGTGAAAACAGGTTGCGTGCGTCGAAGAGACGTCAAGTGCTGCGTATATGGCGATAAAGAGCGTTTGCAGCGTAAATTTTTACTTAATTCTATATGTGTTCACATTCCATCACGGAATGCCACATGTGGCAGTATATCAGAAATTGAGCTGTGCTACGTGTTGCGTGTCCGTGTGTTGCCATATTTGCCCGATTGGCGATGTAACAATGCATAACGGTACATTTATTGTTGCTATTGTATTTTCATGTATGCGGACACTCTGCTGCGCCGCGGTGGTCTTTGTGGCTATGGCACGCGGCTGCCGATCCGAAGGTCGCGGGATCGAATCCTGGCCTCCGCGGCCGCATTTCGATAGAGGCGAAATGCTAAAGGCCCGTGCATTTTTGCGATGTCAATTGACAGTATAAGGAACCCCAAGCGGTTGAAATTTCCAGAGCCCTCCACTACGGGCATCTCTCATTATCATATCGCGGTTTGAGAACGCAAAAGCCCGACACACTAATATATATATATATATATATATATATATATATATATATATATATATATATAACAGAATTGGCGATGCGCCCCTTCGAGAACGACGGTTTATTACATCAACGTTTCGGTCGGAGCCCGAGGTCGGGCTCCGACCGAAACGTTGATGTAATAAACCGTCGTTCTCTAAGAGGCGCATCGTCAATTATGTTATAAACTGGCGGCAACCCAAGCTATTTTTGCATACACAGTGTGTATATATATATATCAAGAAAGAGCTCTTGCTGGTCACAGTGACAAACATATATGGTTGTCACTGTGACTTTCTGATCGCATCTATATACATGTCACTTTATTTTCCAATGGCATCCTCCTCGTTTTCTTTTCTTTTTTTTTTCTCGCTTCTAACGATGTCAACTTTCCCTATCTGCAATGATCCTTTCGCTGCTCCAAAACCCTCTTTACCTGCTCCAAAATGCCCCCTTTTTGCGGCTCCAAAGCGGCTTTGGCCAATCACATCGCTGAGAAAGGCACGGTATACAAACAAAAGCCTGCGCCGCTGTTCTCGTCGTCTGAGGCGAACACGGCGTTCGAATAATTGCATTCAGTACTTGGTATAAAAGGAAGCTACCGCAGTGGAACCTAATGGAAGTACCTCGGTTCTTTCAGCGCAGTTGTGCATGCAATACGAGCCTTCGAGAAAGCCTCAACGACCCCCTGGTCCGCGAAATGAGCTTCTCCTTATGGCTTTTATACTCTGACCGCAAACGCGTACAGTACCCGGCGCTAGGAAATGTCTTACATTTCAGGGATGGCTGCCGACAGGCGTACGATCTAGTGAGTGAACACACGTTTATTAGATACAGTGGTATTTCTCTCTACAAGTTGTATAAACAAGGAAAAAAAAACGCAGAATCGTATGTTTAAGAACAGCTTGCAAAAGGTAATTTTAAGTGTAAACTCTCTCCTGCAAAGCTGACTGTGCATGGTGACTGCTCCATAGGATTGGCTTTTTTTGAACGACCGCGCGTCTTTCTTGTTTCATTTTTTTTCAACGTAATGACTAGCTGCTGTGCCCTGCAGCTATACGGCTGCCCCAGTTGCCATGGTAACCTTTGCGTAGCCTTTTGAAGAGAGGAAAAAAAGAAAGTCAGACGGGAGAAGCAGCATCCGCTCCTAACGAAGACGCATAGGTACACACAACATTCTGTGGCCCTTTCGCAAGCTTATCTCGCCAGCGCGTTCCACACATGCATATCGCGCAGGATTCTGTGCTCTTTGATTCGTTCAGTAAACTGTGCTGTTGCCGGAATGCCCCGCGACCCCCGCGGGCACCCAATTTTACGAAGATTCCTCTCGCGTCTCATTATCCTGAGAGTCGCGCCGACCTTTCGTGCCCTTTTTGCGACCGAGTTTCTGTACGCTTGGTTAGGTGTTTTTGCGAAAGGAAAACGCGCGGTTTTTAGCTAGCGGCGATATGGGGTTTAAAAAAAGATTGCGGCTTCCACTAGGTCCAGCAAGGCCAGATAACAGCGAAACTGGCCGATAGTTTACTGAAACAGGTAACTTGACAGGCATGTGATATTTTGGCGGGAGCGTATCACGTGACATTGCGTTGCGTGATTTTGGCGTGAACATGTCACGTGACATTGCGTCGCTAAGTTACTTTTGTGGAAACATGTTACCATATCTTTTGTTACGTGATTTTGGTGGGAACATTTGAGGTGGTCACCGGAAATCACGTTGCACAATGTCACGTGACATAATCCCGCCAACATTACGTAACGCGATATCACATAACACGTGTCTGCCAACATCACGTAACGCAATGTCCATGACACGTTTCTGCATCAGGTAACGCAGTGTCACGTGACAAATTTTGCCAACGTCACGTAACGCAATGTCACATGACACGTACGTTTCTGCCAACGTAACGTAAGCACTGTCACATGGTATTCCATGATGCCTGACAAATTACCGGCTAGGCTAGGCAGCTTCGCTGCAAAAAAAAAAAAAAGAGGTAAACGCTGTCACTGCCATTTGCACGAAGCCTGTACCTCCCCTCCCCGTTGTCAGACTCGGAATGATAAGCCACTGTTTACGAACTGCATGGAAAGCTAGCAAGTAATATCCACGTTATCTTTCCCAGACCAGGAGAAGCTGGACAATACATTTGGAGCTTTTAGGTGGGAATAACCTTATGAGCCCGTGCTGTCGGCGTGTAACGCCGTCGCAGTCGCGCTTACTAACAAGTGCTCAAAACAGGGCCAGAACAAGAGCACAATTGATCAAAACCGCTTCGCATTAAAGTAACGTGGTTCAGAATAATTTAGGATACAGAAATTTTGGTGACTTAATCGCTAGGAAAAACACAAATTCATTAAAACTGCTTCGGACGCAGCTGTACACACTGTCTGACTGCGCTGCCTCCAGGATCGGTGCACACTTTGTTTGTCGACTGTCTAAAACAAGTGCATCACGGATGTGAATCGGCTTTTAAAATTTTTATTTCATAATACCTCCAGAGTCCCCCGAAGGGGTATTACATAGGGGATACAGGCACATGAAGCAGTGTAGTCTACTCGCTTTAGAAATGAGAAACAGAAAGTTATGTAAAAATACGAAAACTCCCAAATACACTGAAGAACACACGAAGTGCAACAAACTAACCAAAAAAGGAAATATGCAAGATTGACTGAGAAAAAAAAAACCCGCGATTATGATACAAAATGAATACAAGATACATGAAAAGACGCAAAGGGCTTATCGATGTACCCCAGCGGGACACACCAGCGCATCACTGCTTCGCACCTGTCCATGTTTCACGCTTAGTGGAGCTGTTTCCCTCTTTTTTTTTTTTTTTTTCTTTTACGTCTCCGTCGCTGTCTGCGAGACGGGCCTCCGCGGTGATGAAGTGGTTATGGGGCTCGGGTGTTGACCGGATGACGCGGAGGCAATCCTTGAGGCGGTGGCCGCATCTTCGATGGAGTTGCAAACGGTAGATGCCCGTGTGCTGTGCCTTATCAGCGCACGCTAAAGAAGCTCAGGAGGCCAAGTTCCGTAGCCCTCTACTAGGACGTGCGTCACAATCATATCGTGAGTTCGGCCTCTAAGAACCCAGCGATTACTGTTACCGACTGCTCCTAACGAGACTTCGTGGTTAAATTTACGCCAACGTGGAATGGAGTACGCGGACTACATGAGAATTACTCTGCGACGCGGCCAATTTGGTGACCGAGATAGCTGCATTGAGGATTAAAAGACAATACATTAAGTCGTATTCAAAGTAAACGGAGCAGCCATGTACACATGATCTCCACAACATTTCTTGTGTTTATAAATACGAAGGGGGCCGCTTTCCAGTCTGGCAACATGCTGTGAGGCTAGGGTACAGAATCTTGTCTTATTATTATGGCAAATTTGAATGCGCACATCCTGCGGAGTCCGTGCCACAGTGTATGACTATATGAAGCGAAGATGCCATTACTTTTCGCAGTTCTATTTCTGGATATGCCAAGTGAACAGAAGCGTCGCTCTTATTTAATTATTTATTTGCGCGCACCTCCAGTCCCGCGAGTGCTTTTTTTCCCCTTTTATGTCTTTCCTTCGCTGTCCCGTATAATGTAGTGCCACGAATAGCGGAACAGAATAAGAAACGGCAATGCCCCATGAAAGCGCGCATTCAGCTAAGACAGTGTAAGGATGGGGCAGACGAAGAAGCTTGGCCAGGTGGATCGTGCCCGCGATCGCACTAACCATCGGTAAATAAGTGGATTACGAGGAAATCTGCCGCTCGTTCCCGTACACTTGTGCGCGTTTTCCGTGCCTCAGTGCGCACAGCCGCCACTTCCGGCAAAGGACTTATGGCGGGCGCCAGCTGCCTGAATCTCTTGCTCTCCGACGCCGAGGATCGACCCTTTGGCTGGGGCATATGACGTACACGTACTTTTTAAAGGGCAACTTCGGCGATTTTTCATTCTCTACTAGCTGATTTCAGTCAAATTTTCATTATATGTTCCCCTCTCTATTACAGTAGTCTATGTCAAGCATAGAGTTTCCTACTAAAATACTAGAGGGAAAACTGGCGCTAGTGTCTATGGGAGTTTCAAACAAGGCGGTTGAGCCAGCATGGGAATGATGGGTATGACATGGATTTGCCTAGTCTTCGTTCTTCTGGCTTCATACGGCTTTGCGACGTCAAAAAAATTGGTCGTTTACGACAAAATGTTGCAATAAAACGGAAGATTTTGGAATAACTATGTGCGTGCTCAGGTACTAGTTTCTTTTTCACGATTAGGAATGTACGGAACGCTCAGAAATTTAGCAATATTGTGCGATATGGCAATGTTGCCTCCTCTGCTTGTGTCCAGATTTAGCGGAGTCCATATAGGTTTAAGTTCCAGATGTAGTTGTGTTCGAACTTAAAATAAAGATTTTTGCTCTTGTAAGGGACGTGCTGACGTTTTCAAGTATGTAAAAGGTATATGTCTTCTAAATATAACAAACGGGCTTTCGCTGGCTTCTTTTAGTGCAGGGCAAGTTCTCCACTGTATTTTTACAAACTATATGCATGGGTCAAGCCCCTGCGCGAGGCCGTAGCAGGAACGCAGTATCGCCCATCGCTTGCTGGTTGGTTTTGTGAAAAAACGTGGTGGTTAAACAAACAACCGTGCCGTTAGACTCCGTCAGAATCTGCACCTGAGCTTTGCTCTGAGCTGACTTTTTGAGCGTCGTCCGCAGGCGCGTCTGCCTATCGTCCACTGGGCGTCTACTACGCACGATAACTGTGCGCTTGCTTGGCGCGTTCGGTCGTCGTTGACTTCATCAGACAGCGGAATTGAAATGTCGTAGGACAAGATATACGAACAGCCCTCTGACAAAGGATGTATTTCAGCCGTGGAAGCGACCCTACGGTTACAGATTCTATCGCATCTGATACAAAATAAAAGAAACAAGAACAGCAAAACCGCATCGATAAGGTTCGCGAGACGAAGCGCGAATATTTGTAAAGTTGGGTAAAATACCGCCGCAAATAACCTGTGTAGCCATCCATCAACACAACACAACAAAACACTGCATGGAACCTCGTCATTGCAAACGACTTTGTTACACGCATCGATAGTCTGATGATCTCTAGGAGCAAAGCCAGTAAAGCTTACACTACAGCCGCTGACTTCGTCGCGTAATAAAAAAGTGTAGTAACGTCACTCGCGTCACCGATGTTAAAAAAACAGGACTAAACAAATCCACCAAAACGCTTGAAACCGCAGGCACGAAGACTAGACAAATCCATGTCATACTTTTCCTGAAAATGGACTTTAAAAAAATTTTTAGCCGATTCCCACGCGAGCCACCCCGTGCTTTTGACGTCATTACCTGAAACGCTGCCCACCAAGTACGCGGGCCGTCTAATGCAAAGTGGCGATACATCAGCGATCAAATCGCCCCTGTCAAGTTCAGAAGAGCTCAATACTTCGTTGGAGGACATCGCTACTTTCATTTCTTGGCACCAGCTTCACCAGTTTCATATTTCTGATAGCGGGAAGGCTTTGACGTCATCGCATACGCTCCACGAAGCGGCTACTCGTTTCGGTTTATTTTTATTTATTTATTGGATACTGTGGGCCTAATACAGGCCCATACAGGAGTGAACATTCAATGCAGAGCGCAATTTCACAACATAAAAATAGAACAATAGTTATCACTTCAACACAGTTTTTCGCGACAATGTTATCTACACAATTAAAAAGGAACAGCATATAATTTCACTTTTACATGACGCAGTGTTACATATTTACAGGAACGCATCGTTCATCCGGTTATTTAAAATTATTGGTGAGTTTCTGAGCAAATTGAGTGGCCCTGGCTGCTTGAGCGCTATCAACACTATTGGAAAACAGTGACATTGTTACGTATTCTATATTGGTTACCCCGTAACAATATAGAATATGTGAAAAAAAAAAAAAAAAACCGCCGGAGTTGCCCTTTAAAGAAGGCCCTGAAAGGCAGATTACGCACGTTCCTTTTATTGTACGTTTCTTTTGATGCGGGACCCAGCGATTGCCGTAGTACAAGCGAAAGTGCTCAAATTAATGCTTATTAAGTTTTAATTTGTACCCCGAAATCGGCTTCCCAAGCATCGCACAGCCGCCAGCGCGAACGCTCTGTGGTGTGGCCTGTAGTACTTAGGGTGAGGCTAGCGCTGCTGCCAAAATAATGTTTACTTGATTATGCACTTGTCAAATAAGTACATAAATGTGTTTTCGGCAACAGTGGCCGCCATAGCGCTGCCGGGGCCTCTCAGTTCAAGTGGTTCAGGGCTCGCTATAGACCACTGTATGTTAGCCGTGCTGACGCCTGTACGTCAACAGTTTCCGCGAGCAGGATGTGACATTGTCTTGCCGGTTATGCTGCTGATTCTGATTGGTCGGTGAAGTCGGGAATGACAGTGCGCGTCGCGTTCGGTTAGAGTGTACTGACTGTAATGAATTTATGGTTAAATATTATCCGCGCCAAAACGTACTCGGAACGCACTATAGGAAGGAAGGACACAGTTGTAGGTAGCGCCTGTTCTGTGTCGTTCCTTCGTATGTGTTCCGTGTACGTTTTCGCGCTCATAATATTCGTCAATCGTGCACCAACTAAGGCCTCAACTTGTTCTTATAAGAATTTACGCTTGATGAATTTTATGCTCGCTAAATCGACTGAAACGCACAAATATTTACGCATTACAATTTGATGTTGCGCGTAACTGACGCAAGCAGCACTGTGCGGCCGCGTCGTGGCCGTAGCCCATGGCAACCATGCTGTAAAAACGCGCGGTGACCTTCTCGACAGGAAGGTCACGGTGGCCAGCACAACATGGTTCCCGTGCCGCAGGAGATGTAAGCCATATGTTGATTGGAAGCAGCGAGTGAAGCGATAGAGGGCATGTCAAAACCTGCAGCCTGATTTTATTTTGAACTTGTAAGTTGAATAACGCCTGCGTCAGTCTTTTTTTTTTTTTTTTTTTTGCCTTTGCATTTATCTAGGGGCAATGCGAGGAACCCGTTCCAAAGGAAAACTCGGCGAGTAAAAAAAGAAAATTGGTTTCAGGGCTCCTGTAAGGTTGGGCAGCAAAAAGAACACAGGGACAAAGTGAAGGCTGATTGATTGATTGATTTGTGGGGTTTATCGTTCCAAAACCAGCTGTGATTTAGAGACGCCGTAGTGGAGGTCTCCCGCAAAGTGAAGGCGGGGCAAGCCCTGGAGCATTCTAATAGAGGATTTTAATTTGTTTACGTTAGCAGATACTGGTTTACAGGTACTAGTGACAACATGAGCAGAGATTTTCACATCTTTGTCTTTGTGTGCAACTGGAAAAAAAAATTATATATATATATATATGAGACATAGCACTTGCCTTTATTGGGCGACGTATCGGACAGAGCCTGAAATCCGGGGAGGCGGCGACATCGACGCCACAGACGCTCTTTTCGCGCCCAGTTTCGGTTTCAAGCAGCCTGCCAAGGGGAAATAATTGTTCGTGTAGCTCCGACATGCGCTCCGCTATTCAAAATTTGATCGTTGGGATATGTAGTGTCGAGGTCGGGCTCCAAAGTACTCATTTGCTGTAGCGACAAATTACTGATAATTAAAAAGGTAATTAGCGTAATTTCGCTAATTATGCGCACAAGTGCGGAAATTATTCTGTGTCTAGCGGCCGCCAATCTGTATACTCGAATGGTACACAAGACATTCCCGCGATTTATATTTTTGTAATTTAAAAAATGTGTTGCAACTAAAAAAAACACCCTGTATATATATATCGCCGCGTCAGTGTTCGCGTGGAAGGAAAAATAAGAGTAGGGAGACTTAATAATTAGATGCCAGACCTTTAAACCTGCGGTGAAGTGAGACGTCTAGGTCTCTGCAATATTAGCTTTGTGTGATTCTGGTTGGGATCAGCATCAGCAGGCGGCGCCACGAGCGTTGCCGACTACGTGTACTTTTATAGTTATGTAGTGTCCGGATACGTAAGGAAGTCTACAAAATAAAATAACGGGCTATCTTGAAGAAAACCAGCTAAAGCGAACCAGTACTGTTCCAATAACCTGGTCTGGAACATGACATTCCAGCTATTGTTGGAATTTCCTATTAAGCACGGTTCGTGTATTATTTGCTGTGAAGAAAAGCAGCTAAAGCAAACCAGTACTGTTCCAATATCCCGGTCTGGAACATGACATTCCAGCTATTGCTGGAATTTTGTATTAAGCAGCGTTCATGTACTGCTTGCTGTACTTGCTGTTTGTTGTTTCGTTTGCTATTTCGTGCTAATCGCACTTCGAGACTACTTGCTGTTAGTGCCTTCTAATACTCTGGTCGTTGGGCCGCGTCAAGCTACTGACGTAGCTTTCAACCCAGCGCAGCCAGCCATCTAGCATGTGTATGTAGAGGAAAACAAAATTCATTTGATTTAGTGTAGGGTTTTTCGCGCACACACGCACGTTTGCACATAACCTATCCGCGGTGAGCGATTCGGGCGTCTGTGTTCTAACTTTGTGTGTGTGTGTGTGTGTGTGTGTGTGTGTGTGTGTGTGTGTGTGTGTGTGTGTGTGTGTGTGTTTGCTTGCGTCCGTACCTGTATGTGGGCTAGAGGGAGAGAGGGCTCACTTTACTACTCCGGACATTCTCCCTCTCCGCTCCGTGCACTCAGGTGCGCCGCGTCGTCGATGATTGATGATCGATTGATTGATCGACGAATCGAGCGAGCCGGACAGGATCGCCCATTTCCTTCGAGCCGTCTCGACCCACGTCTGTTGGCCGAGCGCTTGCGGGTCATCGCGTCGCGGTGCTTGTGCTTTCGCATGTGCCTCCGTACTTATATATATATATATATATATATATGTATGTGTGTGTGTGTGTGTGTGTGTGTGTGTGTGTCCTGGATGTGCCGTCTATATATAGCGGAAATGCTGCTGTTCTTTGCTTTTTCGCTGCCGTCTGGGGCTTTTCTCTTCCTCTTGTTTGTTTGTTGTCGTTTGTGGTCTCCACCTTCAACCGCCATTTTGTTTCTGTGTCTGACGACCGCTGTTTGTTTTCTACTTCCCCTCTTCCACCTTTCTCCTCCTCCAACGACGAGCGGCGGCGCGCAGTCCAGGAACGGAAGTCTGCGGCCATTGTGACACAAAGTGCCGCAGTTCATTCCTATTTTTCTTTTCTTTCTTGGCGTTTCCTTTTTCGTATTTTCGCGTCCTTTTTCTTCTCGCTCTCTCGCAAAGCAAACGCCATGCTCTCGGGGGAGCCGTCTCCTTTCGGAAGCCACGCAAGAGTGCTCGAGAACGCGGCCTGCACCGTTATAATTAAATAACGTCCCGCGGGGAGGGGGGCAGCGACGTTATATAGAGCGATATCGAGAGGCCCTCGAGCTACGCCCGTCGACGTTCGACACTTCTCCGAGCACGGCGAGCTGGAAGAAAACATTTCGCTGTGTCGTCGGCATTAGATGTTCACTTGGAGGAGATGTGATGAAAACCCGTGGGGCTATAACTGGATGTGCCATTTTATTTTTTAGAGACGATAGTCTTTCTTGGGATACTTGAACGCAGAAATTTTGGTTGTCCCTTTCTGTTGTGTGTCTGTCACACGATTCAACCACCCGGCCAATGTTTAAGCACTTGCCTAACGCCTAGCCATCTTCAACTGCTAGCTTCGTTCATACCTGTGAACATTGTCGATCAAAAAAGCAAATATTACGCATATCTGAGGCGCAACGTCAATACGTAAGTATTAGGTGGTGTGTTACTTTACTAGAAAGTACATAGATACATAATTCTAAAGACCCTAGTGTTTGTTAGGCTGCGCTAAAAATGCGACGCTATGAACGAAAAAGGCCTCTGCCGACGATTTGGTGCTGCCACCTGGCAGTTGCCCAGGGATTCTGCACAAGCTCGTGTTTCACGACGGCGCTGCCAAGTGGCGTCCATATCTCACGCGGCGTAGTACGGCCGGCAGAAGACTATCGTCTTTCGACGACATTTACAACGAAGCACGCAGGTACGCGGCCATTTTTTTTTTATTTTTTAGCTCTCTCCTCGTCCTATGTGCTTAGTAAAGCGCGTTGACATATCGCCGTTTTGGGCGTGCATGCGGTTCGCGACTTAAGGTTGTTGGGACAGGATGCAAAGATCAGAGAACGGTGAAATGTTATGCGCCAACTTAAAAGGTGCGACACATAAAAGTGACATGTAAGCCAGCGTCCCTTTTATATTTTTACCGGAGACTTCTTCATCGTGAGATGGAACCACCCGGCCCTGCTTTCGCGATTCCCGATGGATGTAGCCCACTATAAAGGCATAGTAAGGAGCATTCTACCTGGTATACGTGCTACGTGTTATATGTACGATCGATTGGGACGTAAAACCCCAGAAATCAATCGATCGTACATATAACACATAGCACGTATACCGAACGGGAAAGCCCGCCTTTCCCGTTCGTGTTCTTGACATCCGCTGTCAAGCAAGAGGGAACATCAATTAATGATTCATAGTACCTTACAGGCTCAATGAGGAGCATTGGGTAAGCAGAGCATTCTACGTATACATATCGGTACAAAAAACTATACAGAAAAGAAGAACGGCCATATGTAAGGGGAAAAAAGAAAAGATTGAACAGAAATAGCACCGGAAACGTTTTATAGAGCAGTAAACACAGACACAAAAGAACACAATAGACGACATACGAGCGCATAACGAGCGCATACGAGAAATAGAACAGGTCGAAAAAATTAAAAAAAAAGAACGTCAGGAATACAAGTAACCGAAATATAAATGAAACGGCACGCTGCTCGCGGTGAAGGCCGGAAACAGAAGAAATGGCGCATTCCTCGCGCACACAATCAAATCAAACGAACCAAAGGACGCATGTAATACACAAGTATGCATACAATTCTGCTATATGTATAAGCATGAGACGTAGCACTTCAATAACATTTCATTTCTTCGAATAAATGAAATATTGAAGTGGTACGTCTCATACTTACATTCATGCGGCAGCCGAGGCTACCTACTTCGCCAAACTATATATATATATATATATATGCGAATGAAATTGATGGATCCGGTGTAATATGTGTTTGAGGAAGAGGGTTATCTTTACTAGCGTTTCGGCAGGTGGGCCCATCTCTGACGAAGGCAGGCCCACCTGCCGAAACGTTAGTAAAGAAGTTGAGTTTCGAACGTTTGTTACCCGCTTCCTCACACACACACACACACACACACACACACACACACACACACACACACACACACACACACACACACATATATATATATATATATATATATATATATATATATATATATATATATATATATATATATATAGACTTGTAAGATGACTACGAAGAATGCCAGGAAAGATAGGTCATGGTGCATAAAAAGAGGCAGCTCATTGCTCCTGCATAAAAACTAGAATGAGTGAGAAAGGGAGATTGAGGGGGAGACCGAGCGTGCAGAAGGAAAAGGAAAATAGATTGCGCAAATAGCTGCCGGAAATGTCAAAAAAGAAAGCGCCTTTGCATTTTACTTAAGCTCCTAACCTCTACCCACTACCCGCGCTTTCGGTCTCAGATAACCGCCACATTATGGGGATTATGCGTAAGGCAATGTGTAATGAAGTAATGAAAGAAAAAGAAATGGAGGTATGAAGGGTGTGAGGAAGTGTGCTTCATTTTGCCTTTCGTACAAAGGATAAAGCCGGTGCTAAAGGCTGGAATGCCTAACGAATGCCTCGGCTCCGCTGTACATTGTAGCATCAGAAAACACACGTAACTGAAAATGTAACAATATAGTTGTCAAATCGGCGGCACTTGCACGCTACACATGACGCAGTTATTAGGCGCACAACAGGGAAAACTGTGTTACACAAAGCAGAATCAAACATATATTTCTGTTTCCTTTATGATATTCTCAATTGAGCATTCAAAATCAACCTTCGTCGACGTTTTAATAATAGCCACAGTTACCTAATAATTTAATTTTTGTATGCGATAATAAGATGGGAAGGGAGCAAATAACGTAGCAAGGAATTAACGAAAAGAACAAAAGAAAGGAGGAAATAAATGAAGAAATAGAGCCTCGTCGTGAGTCTCCAGTCTCGGTTTCAAGCGAAAGGAAAATCCCCCCCCCCACCCCCCCCCCAACTGCATGTTAGAACAGATAACCGCGAGACAACAAAATACGGACAAGGAAAACGCAGCAGAACTCCAACTCAGCTATCCCATGTTCCACAGACTTAAAAGTGGCTTTACCTTTGTGTTTTAAAACTTTATCTTCGCGTTCTATATAATAAACTTTAAAGCAACAGGAAGGCTCTGGCCTAAGTACGGCACTGGAAACGATATGTATGCATGAGGCACGACCACTTGGCATTAACGGGGCGGCGCTACGCAATTTTCCACATCTACGGGGTCGGCAGCGGGCGCCACCTTCGTATCAGGGGCTGAGGGAAGACACTGATCCGCGGCTCCCGCTGCTTAATCCCTTTCGCGAACTCCGGTGTTATCGGCTCTAAGCCGCTAATGCCCGCCACTCCGCCTGCGCCATGAATATTTTACCGGACTGTTCTTGGGTCGTCTTAACGACTTGGGGCGGATGTGCGACCGGGAAACGCTGGGAGGCTTGCGAGACGTTCCGCGGAGACGAGACGACGCACTAGCCGGCAGTCTTTGAAGGGCAACTCCTGCTGTTTTTCCGCCATATTTTGATATCGCTGTTTTGCGATAGTACTGATAGGCCAGGGTAATTCAGTTTGCTCGGAAACTCGCCGATAATTTTAAATAACCGAATGGAACGATGTGTTCGAACTGGAACGGGTAGACACTTCATGCAGCGTATGCGATTACGTCACAGCCTCCCAGCCATCAGAAATGTGGAGCAGGTGCTAGAAAAAATGAGTGGCGAGGTCATCCACCGATGTATTGACCGCTTCTGAAATTTACAGCGACGATTTGAGCGCTGAAGTATGGCCGTTTTGCTTTAGAAGGCCCGCCTGCTCGGGATGGCAGCGCAGGAGGTAATGACGTCAAGAACACAGGGGGGGCTTGCGTGGGAATCCGCTAAAAATTTTAAAAATTCATTTTTAGGATAACTACATGACCTGCAACCGCCTAGCTTGGCATAAATTATTGTAGTACTGAGGAGAACGTGTACTGAAAGTTTGATTGAGATCAGTGGACATTGAAAAATCGCCGGAGTTGCTTTAAGGCATTGGTTCTAAAGATGGGAATGTTGGAACGACCCCTTATGTCCCGATAGAAGTGATGGAGGGACCCCTTGTATTCACGCAATGGTAGGATGGGGGAATGGTGTATTATAACACGACATACGGCGAGAAATGGTTAGTAAACCGACACAGATCGAGACAGCGTTGTGTGGACTGTGCAGCAATGCGCAGGAGAATTATTCCATATGCTAGTCGGACATTTTAACATCATTTTTGCTCGAGAGGGTCACGCCCGTAGTTATGGAGTACTGTGGCCTGGGACAACTCGTGGCCCCTTCCCTCTCAAAATATGCTTCACAGCACGACACTGATGTACTGCGGCAAAGTCGGCTTCGCCGCGGCACAGTAGCGCCATGCGGCGAAGCCATCTTACTAAACTTGCGGCAGCAACCATAGGAAAAAAAGTCCTATTTTCCTTTTCTGTTTTGGTGATAGTGGGTGTCGCGAACATTCCGAAGTGGCTTCACAGACCGCAGACCCCCATACGAGAACCACTGCCTTAGGGTGTGCAATCGCTGGCCACTTCCTACTGCGTAGCTTATGGCCCCGCTGCGTTCAGGGTAGGCTGCGGAGTACTTGAAACTCTTCCAGCAATGGAAACCGATGGAGCCACCCCTTGGCGCCGCCGAGTTCAACTAGAAAAGGTCGTCATCTCTTTGCCATGCGATGAAGAGAAACGTGGAATAAGGATTCTGTGTCGTTACGGCGTTGATATCGAAATCATCAACCACGCTATTGTGCGACTCCGTAAAAATACATAAAAATAGAAATAAAAAAATTTCTGCTCGCCGGACAGGAAATATTTGCTGAACAACTTCTCCGTTAAAAGAAGAGTTTTAATCCTGCAGTATAGTGCTAAGAACACTTCCAGGCACTATGCCTCCAGTGGCGCTGAAACTCGGGGGAATGAAAGCGAGACGCCTTGGTGCTTCAAATATTCATGCGGTTTCTGGCGCTCAGTAAAACTGCTAGAATATGCGTAGCCTCATATTCCTTGGCCCTTTCACGATACAGTGTCGACTCTTGTTTATGGATGGAGAACCCATACCGTAGGATGGCAGAGACTCTGCCAACTTGCACGCCGTAACGGCGAGGCGGTGTAAGAAGGGCTAAACGGTTGCAATTCGGGTTTCTTCGTAGGGTCATGTGATGTTAATTGCAAATGAGCACTTTGTAATTACGTAAGGTACAGTAGCGAATTTTGCCAGTGTGGTAGTGCACTAAGTTCATGTGACTAAGAGATGAAATGAGCGCGATTGCGAACGAGGCATATTGAGCTTTGCATACAAAATAAGAGGGCACGCGCACTCTTGGTTACGTTAAGTTATGACAATGATAGTTTTTGGCTCGCCGCACAAGCAACAACTTGCTAACGAAGCTTCGCTGTTTAAAAAAATTCACGCAGCAAGACGCAGCGTTTTTCTACATCACGCAGTGCACATGACATACAGCTCCACTAACAAAAACCTGGGCAGGTGCGAAGCATGCGGGGATGCGCTGTTGTTTCCCACAGGACACATCAGTCGCTGCTAATGGACTTGCTTTACCGAGCCCACGAGGATGGTGTTAGACGTCGACAGCCCGGGCGCATTAGCAGAAACTCGTTAGAATCTCTTCTGACACGATAACCCTATACATATACTGCAGCTGGTTGCACTGCCTCCATAAATGGCGCGCAAATGCACACACAAACTGTCTGAGTGCACTGCCTTATCGATGGGCCCACCATGACAACAACAGAGATAAGCCGCAAGCTGACCACTAAGGTGCTCCGCACCTAAAAGCTGAAGGTGTCGCGAATTGTCTTGGCCCTTAGCCGTGTGGCAGCGGAACTCGCATCCGACGTTGGTGTGCCTTGGTGTGCATTCGCCGTCCTGACGAAGACAAGTTCACTTGGTCGAAACGTTGGCTCCTGCGACATTCCCTGTAGTAACTGCATCGTTTTAGGGGCGAAGCTCCGTAAGGTTTGAGTCTGTCCGTCCGTTGTAGTAGCGCGTTACCTATTATAGTGTGACGGAGACGCAAGAGCGATGAAATGATTATTTAGAGGGTTGGCGAAACCGACAAAATGGCTGAAGGCACACACGCGCGCAAGCGTCAAGAACACTCGTCGTCGTTCTCACTTCGTATTGTTCAACACTTGTCCGCACTGCACCGCTTCGTAACATCACTCTCCCGCGGCGGAAGCGCCGTCACGGCGCTTGCGAAGACGTCGAGACACTAGCAGGGCAGTACGGCTTGAGTCGTGAAACATGAACAACGTCGGTCTGCTGCGAGGAGGTCGAAGAGGCGGGGGCGAGTGGCGCTATCTCGTAGTTGACGTCACTAAGCTGGCGCAGAACTTTGTAAGGCCCGGTATAACGGGAGAGTAGCTTTTCGGACAACCCGACCTGGCGGCGTGGTGACCAGAGGAGAACGAGAGAGCCCGGCGTGAACTGTACACTCCTATGCTGGCTGTCATAACGAACTTTTTGGTGTTGTTGTGACGAGGAAAGGCGATCGTGCGCAAGTTGACGAGCGGCACGGGCTTGAGTAATGGCCCCGCTGGCGTATTCAGTCAACAACGGTGTAGGTGAAGGAAGGAGGGTGTCAAATGGTAACTTTGGGTGCCTGCCGAATAGTAGGTAAAACGGTGAAAAACCAGCAGTATCATGTCGGGACGAATTGTACGCAAAGGTAATGAATGGGAGTGCTTTGTCCCAGTCGCGGTGGTCAGGTGAAACGTACATTGATAACATCTGAGTGAGCGTTCGGTTGAGGCGCTCGGTCAATCCGTTCGTCTGCGGATGATAAGCGGTGGCAAGCTGGTGTTCAGTGGAGCACGCACGGAGGATGTCATCGACGACACGGGAAAGAAAATATCTCCCGCGATCGGTAAGTAGCTGCCGAGGAGCGCCATGCTGAAGAATGATGTCATACAAGAGAAAGTCGGCGACATCAGTGGAAGAACTGGTTGGCAACGCCCGGGTGATGGCAAAGCGGGTGGCATAATCTGTTGCGACGGCAACCCATTTGTTTCCTGAAATGGACGTAGGAAATGGGCCTAGCAGGTCCAGGCCAACACGCGAGAACGGTTCTAGAGGTATGTCGATAGGATGTAGGAGGCCGGACGGAAGGGCAGAAGGGCGCTTGCGGCGTTGGCACTGGTCACAAGCAGCGACATAACGTACCACAGAGCGATACATGCCAGGCCAGAAAAAACGACGCCGCACGCGATCGTACGTGCGGGAGACACCTAGGTGACCAGCTGTGGGTACGTCGTGAAGTTGGTGAAGAACACTGGATCGTAGATGTTGAGGTAAGACAAGCAGAAGTTCCGGGCCATTGGTGCTGAAGCTACGACGATACAGGATGTTGTCGTGTAATTCGAACAGGCGAAGAGAAGGATCTGGTGCTGAAGACGTTAGGCTGTCGATGATGGATCGTAACGAGGCGTCTCGTTGCTGTTCGCTGCGGATGTCGCCCAAAGCACGAATGGAGAGTACGCAGGTGTCTGAGTCAGGGTCAACGACGTCGGGAGCATCAACGGGGTGACGTGATAAACAGTCTGCATCTTGGTGCAGGCGTCCCGACTTGTGATGCACAGTAAACGAGTATTCTTGGAGTCGAAGTGCCCATCGAGCGAGACGGCCAGACGGGTCCTTGAGTGACGAAAGCCAGCAAAGGGCGTGGTGGTCGGTAACGACGGTAAACGTACGACCATACAAATAAGGTCTAAATTTGGTCACTGCCCACACCAAAGCCAGGCATTCACGCTCAGTTATTGAGAACTTCTGTTCCGAGGTCGAAAGAAGACGGCTGGCATAGGCGATTACTCTGTCCTTACCGTGCTGTTTTTGGCCAAGGACAGCGCCTATTCCATGGCCACTAGCATCAGTTCGAAGTTCTGTGGCCGACGAGGGATCGAAATGGGCCAGTATTGATGGCGTAGTGAGCAAATGAATGAGGGAAGAAAAAGAGTCTGCCTGCTCTAGGCCCCATACGAAGGAAACGTCCTTTTTCAAAAGATCAGTAAGCGGTCGGGCTATGTCCGCGAAGTTTTGAACAAAACGACGGAAGTATGAACATAGCCCCACAAAACTTCGGACGTCCTTGGTTGAGCACGGCACAGGAAATTCCCTCACAGCCCGCACCTTATCGGGATCCGGTTGAACACCCGCAGGACTCACAAGGTGTCCAAGTATAGTGAGCTGGCGCCGTCCGAAACGACACTTGGCGGAGTTGAGCTGGAGACCGGCTCTGCGAAAGACATCAAGAACGGCCGACAGACGTCGGAGGTGGCTGTCAAACGTAGGTGAGTAGACGATGACGTCGTCTAGGTAACACAAGCAGATGGACCACTTATATCCCCGAAGCAAGGAGTCCATCATGCGTTCGAAAGTTGCTGGGGCGTTACAAAGTCCAAACGGCATGACCTTGAACTGGTAAAGACCATCGGGCGTGACGAATGCAGTTTTCTCGCGGTCCATGGGGTCGACTGAGATTTGCCAGTAGCCGGACCGAAGGTCGATGGATGAAAAGTATTGGGCTCCGTGAAGGCAATCGAGGGCGTCATCGATGCGAGGTAAAGGATAGACGTCTTTATGGGTCACTTTGTTTAAACTGCGATAATCGACGCAGAAGCGCCATGTGCCATCCTTCTTTTTAACAAGGACAACCGGGGAGGCCCACGGACTAGATGAAGGCTCTATGACGTCTTTAGTAAGCATTTTATCTAGTTCACCCTGGATGACTTGACGTTCTTCTTGAGAGACGCGGTAAGGACGTCGGTGTACAGGATGTGCGTCACCAGTGTGGATGCGGTGAGCTACAACAGATGTTTGGCCTAGGGAGCGGCCATCAAAGTCAAAGATGTCACGATAGGACACAAGCACGCGATGGAGATCAGTAGCTTGCGTTGGGGTGAGATCAGGAGCTATCATCTTGGAAATGCCGTCGACTGGCGAAGGAGCGACGGGGTTGTCATCCGGGGAACGTAACATAACATCAGCGTCCAAAATCGCAACCTCGCAATTCTCCAGCGCAGAGATGGTGGCCAACGCTATGCCTTGCGGAATAACTTGAGTCAGCAGGCTCACGTTGAGTATGGGAACAATCGCTTGATTGTTAGTCACGGAAACAATGGTGTGCGCAAAGGCGACGTCGCGGTCCAACAGTACGTCCACAATAGGCGACAAGAGGTAGTCACCATCGGTCACGTCGCGTGAGGAAGTCAAACTGACGTATTTAACGGCTTGAGGCGGCAAACGGACGTGATGGCGAGAGCACAAACGCGGAGGTAGGTCGGCCGGAAGGTCAGAAAGCTGTGGCAACTCAAGTTGAAGAGCGCCGGCTGAACAATCAATGAGCGCAGAGTGAGCAGACAGAAAATCCAAGCCGAGGATCAGATCATGGGGGCACTTCTCTATAACGGCAAATTCTACGGAAGTAGGACGACTAGCAATACAAACACGCGCGGTACACATCCCAAGGACGGCAGGAGTACCTCCATCAGCGACACGGAGTGTGCGGGAAGAGGCAGGCGTGAGCACTTTATGCAAGCGGCGGCGAAGGTTGGCACTCATTACGGAAATTTGCGCTCCAGTATCTATAAGGGCAGAAACAGTCACACCATCCACAACAACTTCTAACAAGCTTCGGTTAGTCGGCAGCGTGAAGAGAGGATTTGTGGAGGAAGTCGTCAATGCAGCGTCACCTCCCGGCGCTGCACTGTTTAGTTTTCCGGATAAGCGGTAGCGAGGTTAAACGGGGACGACGGTCGGCGACCCTGCGGCGATCGAGACGACTGGCGACGGCCTGGGGGCGAGCGTGACCGGTGTCCACGTGGCGACGGTGAGCGGCTATTTAGGCTTCTGTACGAATCGGGATTAGACGACTGGGCAGGAGGGGCAGAGCGGTAGCCGGCCTGTCGGTAGTCGTCCTGTCGGTAGTAAGGAGCGTACGAAGCCCGAGGCGGCGAGGACCAGCGGGAGTTGCAATAACGGGCTACATGGCCGGTACGACGACAACGGAAGCAAATTGGTCGGTTGTCAGTGGTTCGCCACACGGCAGGGTCGCGATACTGTGTAGGAAACCGCTGCCCGTAATGGGACGACTGCTGACGCCACGATGTTGGCTGTGGACTAGCTACGGCGCACACAGAATGGATGCCTACGTTGGCCAGTTCCTGCCGGACAATGGCTTGAACGATCGGAGTGGTGATAGCCGCCGAATCGCCAGAACCGGCATATGCTGGAGCAGGGGCCATCGCTTCAAGTTCACGGCGCACAATCTGAGTCACCTGGTCCAATGAAACTGAAGCTTGCGGTTGTGTCCTAGTGCATTCTTCGCAGGAGGAAGTTGCAGCCGTATTGGGAAGCCTGGCGAACACGGTGTTAATGCGCCGACTTTTAGCCTGCTCAAAGCGTCGACACTCTTTGATGACGGCGTCTACGGTCGAGTAATTCTTACACATTAAAAGGTTGAAGGCGTCGTCTGCAATCCCCTTTAGAATGTGGCCAACTTTATCGGTCTCCGGCATCTCGGCGTCGGCTTTACGGCACAGTGCTAACACGTCTTCTATGTACGAGATGTAAGACTCCGTAGACGTTTGCGCACGAGACGCGAGAGCTTTCATCGCTGCTAACCTACGCCCGACGGGCTTCCCGAACAAGTCTAGCATTTTTTCTTTACAGATGTCCCAGCTTCCGAGTTCGGCTTGGTGGTTTTCAAACCACACTTTCGCAGTTCCTTTGAGGTAGAAAATCAGATTGGCCAGCATGAGAGTAGGGCCCCATCGGTTGAGCGTACTCACGCGTTCGTAATCTGCCACCCAGTCCTCGACGTCCACATCATCAGAACCACCAGAACCGCTGAACGTGCCAGGATCCCGAGGATGCGTGAGTACGAGCGTTGAAGCCGCGGGGGCGGACTCAGGCGCTGTTTCTTCCGCCATGGTAGAGGGACCCTCCAAACGACGACCGCTGCGAAGTTCCGTTGCGAAGCGTGTCGTACCCAGCACTTCCACCAAATGTGACGGAGACGCAAGAGCGATGAAATGATTATTTAGAGGGTTGGCGAAACCGACAAAATGGCTGAAGGCACACACGCGCGCAAGCGTCAAGAACACTCGTCGTCGTTCTCACTTCGTATTGTTCAACACTTGTCCGCACTGCACCGCTTCGTAACAATAGGAACGCGCTACTAGAAGGGCGCGTGTGGGAGGCGCGCCTCCGGCGCGTGCCTCCCGGCGCGCGAGTTCTCTCTCTTCCATCTGCTGTCTTGTGAGAGAGAGAGAGACAGACATTGATTGATTGATTGATTGATTGATTGATTGATTGATTGATTGATTGTGGTTCGGTTGGGAAAGGACGCTAATTTCTGCAGCCCATGTAGGGAGCACGTATAAGCGTCCGTGGGGCGGGGGAATGGGAGTGAAAGAGATAGAGAAGAGAAAGGCCGTAGTGGAGGGCTCCGGAAATTTAGACCACCTGGGGTTCTTTAACGTGCACTGACAACGCACAGTACACGGGCCTCTGGCATTTTCGCCTCCATCGAAAATGCGACCGCCGCGGCCGGGATCGAACCCGCGATCGAAAGGCGTGCGTTGACTATGGAAACGCTCTTTCTTCGATGCACGCGCTACCACCTCGCAAAGACGGAGAACGCGCCCTCACCCGCGAGAGACAAGCTTGACGCAGGCAGCGTCTTCTAGCGAGTTTCTTGATTGAAAAAATACCGACTGCTCGCGCTGGAGAACCGTTCACCGCCCACCCATATATATATATATATATATATATATATATATATATATATATATATATATATATATATATATATATATATAGGGACTGGATCTTGACTTGCAATCAAGTGCCGGTGGGAGATTTCACTTCGGCGTAGTTGAACCATAAGGATTCGTAGCGTGCGCGTTAACTAAATTAATCCGGAACTCGGCACGATCTACGATGAACCTCCGAAGCTTCGCCCACTCATGATCATTCACTCCGTGGATATGCTGTGGATTTTTTAGCGATCTGTTCAGTGGTGTGACACACAGAGAATCCTGGTTGCCAGCCTGTGACTCACACTCGCATATAGCTTGCTTATATGCGCGTATCCAATGTTGGTATGAGCCACACGTGATATTAATTGTAATATACATTTCATTAATGACCCTGTTGTTAATTATATTACTATAATTAACGCTCTTCGTATTTTGTGAAGTTCCTTAAGCATTAATTTTCGTAGGCAATACTGATAGCTGGATTCTTGTTTCGCATGAAATACCTATGCTCTCATATCACATGTGTGGTACAAGTCCTACCATGTCCATTTTCGCACACAATTGTTAATCGTTATGTGCTTTAATTTCATAATGCGCCTTTAAGTCGGTGTTGCTAAAGAACTGAAGGTGCTGCTAAAGCAACAAAAGGTTTCACTGAGCACTCCAGCCGCTAATAAATTTTTTAATATCTGTAACAGTTAGTTCTTTGAAGGCACGTCGAAATCGAACATTGATCTAGTTCATATGAAAAAAAAAAGATTGGCAGATCACCCTTGCAGTGGGAATCAAGGAAATGCGAAGCACGCATTAGAAACGTAAAATGGACTTGCATTGTTGTCTCGCTATACCGAGTTTGGTACATATGAAGTTAACGAAACGACCGCAAGAGCACCATGACTGTGGCATGTAAAACCCTGTCGCTCATACACGCATGTCATGATTCTAACGTTATGACCTGTCATTTACGTTCGTCATGCAGTCGTGTTGTGCCACAGCAATTTTGGTATACATCCCATTACCGAAACGAGTGGCATGTAGATCATGCCGCTCATGACATGCATGTCACGATTTTCATGTTATGACCTGTCATATATGATCGTCATGCAGTCATGTGCCAAACCAATTTTCGTATACATCCCATTAACGAAACGGCAGTATAGCGCCAGTACCATGGCATGTAAATCATGCCAGTCATGACATATAACATGAAAATCATGGCATGCATGTCATGATTTTCATGTTGTGACCTGTCATTTAGGATAGTCGTGAAGTCGTGTTGTGAAGTCGTGTGAAGTCGTGTTGTGAAGTCCTTTATGTTCGTCATAGCAGTTTTCCTATACATCTCACTTACGAAACGTCCAAGAGAGCACCAAGACCGTGACATGTAAATCATGTCGCTCATGACATGCGTGTCATGATTTTCGTGTTATGACCTGTCATTTATGATTGTCATGCAGTCATGTTATGGCACGCCAATTTTCGTATACATCCCGTTAACGAAACGCGTGGCATGTAAATCATGCCGCTCATGACATGCATGTCACGATTTTCATGTTATGACCTGTCATTTATGTTCGCCATGCAGTCATATTGTCGCATACCAATTTTCGTATGCATCCCATTAACGAAACGGCAGTATAGTGCCAGGACCGTGGCATGTAAATCATGCCGCTCATGACATGCATATCATGATTTTGGTGTTATGACCTGTGATTTATGTTCGTCATGCAGTCATGTTGTGGCATACCAATTTTCGTATAGATTCCATTAACGAAACGCGTGGCATGTAAATCACGTGGCTCATGACATGCATGTCATGATGTCCATGTTATGACCTGTCATTTATGTTCGTCATGCAGTCATATTGTTGCATACCAATTTTCGTATACATTCCATTAGCGAAACGGCCAGGAAAGCACCAAGACCGTGGCATGTAAATCATGCCGCTCATGACATGCATGTCATGATTTTCATGTTATGACCTGTCATTTACGTTCGTCATGTAGTCATGTTGTGGCATACCGATTTTCGTAAACATCCCATGAGCGAAACGGCCAGGAGAGCACAAAATCGTAGGCGGCTAGATAGATAGATAGATAGATAGATAGATAGATAGATAGATAGATAGATAGATAGATAGATAGATAGATAGATAGATAGATAGATAGATAGATAGATAGATACGCACGCTCAAACTCGCCGAAGTTCGCTAAGGAATGCTTAGCATTTAAAATTCCATGCTCTCCCCACATTCAATGATCTTTTATCGAATGCCGCCGGCAGTGTGTTACGTCACGCGCATTACCGCGGGAATATCCGAGCGACGTCTCCACCTGTGTTCTTTTGGCGCGTTGTGTTACGATGCGTCTGCCTGCTCCAAGGAAAGTGGTGCTTTTAATGGCATGAAAAGAGATTGCACTAATCAGAGCACAATCATTTTTCACTATTGCGTTCAATTGAAGAAGCATAGGCGGTCAGCATTGTTCCGTAGCCTTCCCCTCCACACCCCCAGCAAGTCGTGTGTCTTAATAGAATAGTGGCCTCTACTCGGGCACAGACCAAGGAAAAAAGCGGCGTCAGCCAGTCAAAGGACCCCCCCTACAGCCAATGGTGCCGCTCTGTCTACGTGACGTCGCGGTAGTCCCGATCCGCTCCGCGCTCTGATTTCTATCTTGATCGCGGCGCGGAGGTGGTCTGCTGCGACTTCACGTTTACAGAGCGGCGCCATTGGCTGGAGGGGGGGGTGTCCTTTGACGGGCAGAAGCCGCATTTCTTTTCTCGGCCTGTGCCCGAATGTAGGCAGGCGAAACGCAGCGGGCAAGTCTTAGCACAAATGAGTTGCTATGTTACCGTGTACGTGACTGCGGCCAGCCATCTTCTCCGAGGCAAGGGACTCATATTACATCCAGCACGACGGGCGTAATGCTGTCACGTGCAAGCGGCCTGGCCTTGGTTCGTGAGAACGTCACTGGCTTCTCGCGCAGCCTTTGGCAAAGCGCGGACTTGTCTAAGGAAGCGTGCTGTTCCGGGCGCTTATTTATGGCGCAGCTGCGTCGCTGGGCGATGTAGGGCGCGTTAGGTTTGCCGCCGTGGAGAGACATCCATAATCGCAGCCGCGATCAGAAGGGCTACACACCTTGAGTTTTTCGTGGTGGGGGGGAGTCGTCGTCTTTTTGTTCTTATTTTTTAACGCCATAGAACATAATCTTTAGCCTAGCCCGTCTTGCCTGCAATTTGCGAACGGCCAGTGAAAGGGTGACTGGCGAACAGCGAAAACTTTAGTGCTCGATGATGTGACGCATTTACCAACCCTGCACAGGAACACCACTGTATGTGCCCGCGTACTGCCCGGCCCGCCAAAGTTTTGCCAGCGCTGATGAACTGAAAGTGCTTGTTAGCCAAGTACACCTAAGTGACAGCTGATGTTCGCTTGTGTTGGCGAAACGGTGACCACTGCTGGTTCGTTAGCTTAGTGATTCCTGTTCTACGCTATTGCTGGTTTCAGTGATGGCTAGCGTTGTAATGTCATATGACTATTATTAGCTGTCCGCTGTTATAAAATCGGCATCGTCACTGTTGGATTGCAATCCAATCATGCTAGTAAAAATAGATAGACCTTAGTAATTGCCTCAGCCGGAATTTTTTTTTTATTACACGGAAAGTAAGTGTGGGTTCACGTTAATACACGAAGTGTGTGCGTAGTATTTTGAATGCTTAAATGTATATACGTCGACTCGCCGAACGACCTGTGTGTCCTACCACGAAGGCGATGGGTTACAAATTTATTTATTTACAATAAGGGCCCTCGAGCGGGAGTATTTCATGTGCGAGACACGCAGGCCTATGACACTTTGTTCACTTTATGATGACGTCACCGAAAACAGTGTTACTGTCCCTTGCCGTCGTCGCGGCTCAGGAATATCCGGAGAGGCGCGCGGGATTGTTTTTCGAGTTTGTGGCGCAAACGCGCTGCTGCATTTGGCATCGTTCGTCGTGACGGCATTCTCAACTGGATGCGCATGCTAACTTGAAATGTTCAAAAAAAATTTTTTTTCGGGGATGGCTTAGGGGCCCTTTAAGGACGGTGGTTCGATTCTCAGCAATGGCGCATTAGGGCGAGATCTAACCACACCATTCTGCTCATTTATAAGCGAGCTTTAATGACGCCCTACAGCACTTTTTGAACAGTCAGAAAACGATGCCAATCGATCGTTGGGACTCCTGTTAACATGTGAGCCAAGTAATACAGCGCTGCGCGCACTAAGGAACTTACAGTTCGGTTTGAAATACAGCTGGAAAGCCGCCTTCACTTGCTTCAGCAAGCTTGCTAAGATGCATAAGAACTTCCAGTGCACTGTTACTTAACGCTTACATATTACCCTGCATTTTTTCGCTGTTTTGTTTTTCGTACTATGTCAGTTTCTGAAACATTGTATAAATACCTACAATTAAGTAAGCTTGCCTGCCATTGTAGAAATGTCCGCAGCGCTTATTGCTGCCTTTACCTCCCCCCTTTTGTGTATAATGCCCTGAAAGAGGTCCTTGAGGGAAAAATAAATGATGATGATCATGATGGAGGAACAGCGACAGTGTATGCGTGTCTCCTTAAAGACCACCTAGAAAATCAAACGGCCCATTCGTTGCGGCCAGTGATGTCATTTGTTGAAAAGAGAGCACTCAATTTCCAGCTGTATTTGTAAACCCAACTGCAAATTTCGTGGTGCGCGCAGCGCAATAATATTCGGCTCTCGTGTTCAGAAGAACCTCAGCGACTGATTGGCACCGTTTTCATACTGTGTTCAAAAGATGTTGCGGTACCCCTTTAAAGGAACTCGCATGGTCGAGTCTAGTCCATTATTAGGAACTTGGATAACTTCCCCTATGCTTTCCTAGGCTTCAATGTTTGTTGGTTCATGAAGTTGTTTCTAACAAGTAAAGGAGCCTTTGACCCCTTCCTTTCCGTTATGTATATGCGAAATTTTAAAAGGGCGCCAAATTTAGGAGAGCATTTGAACGTCAATGTGCCTAAGATGTGCGAACGACAGAATTTTACACTATATCCCACCGCGCTGCGCGCATTCCGCGGGAGCCTTGTGGTTCCATTCGGATTAAGTATTGTTGTCTCGCTTTTCTGAAAAAAAAAAAAAGCGTTTTTCGGCGCATGGAAGTCCGCATTTTGTACACTCATTATGGTTGCATCGTCCCGAATGTCGTCCATATTGGTTTGAGTTCTCTGAATTTATGACAGGTGCATCTGTCCTGCTCATCTGCATTGCAAAATAGGCATATTGGAATGGGACGGCAATGCATTCAGCCATCTGCCGGAGTGCATGTATTCATTTTCTTTATTATGTATATGTGAAAGCACGTGAAAGTTCGTTGTGCTGGCGCTGTCTATCTCCCGAATTCATCAAAAGATAATAAACGAAAAACAAGAAAGGGAACAGAATAACCAGAATATAACCCACCCACACAATGCCAGCGTACACAGAACCTCCCCTTGGACAAAGTTCGAAATTTAGGTAGACGTATGTGTGTAATATGCCGCCCACCTCTTTCCATAGACCGTCCACCGCGCATAATGACCGCTTCGACACTTGAAATGTTGTCTGCGCGCACAATAGCTCCAACAAATCCACACAACCTGAAATACCCGTAACAGTTGTTTTTTTTAGCGTTATCCCCCTCCAAAGTGTCCACCGCTAAAAAGTGCTCTGGAGGGAGTTCACAAAAGCTGGCTGCATATGCAGGGCTGTTCGTCAATTTTGCTTTGTTTTGATTTCGAACGAGGTAAGGGTCAGACCATACAGGCAGTAGCCGTTACGATGCTCAGCTTAACGGAATTGGGAGAGCCGCGCTTTGTAGTAAGGTAGCCACTTAAGGCGTGAGATCAGGTCAGTGCATTTGACATTTTAAAGAGCGAATACTAATCTGTGCGAATTCTAACAGGCGCGAAAGCGTAGAGGCTGTGTAAAGCGTAAAGGAGTGGGAGAAGCAATTTCGAAATAGCCGTGGTAGAAGGTGTCGTTGGCTTGACGTATTACGTCAAATATCAGGAGATGGAATGACTGGAAGCTTAATTTGAAGTCTTTCATTGTAATCACAATAATCCATGGCGGATTCATGGGCCAAAAGCAGCTATTCTTGAGACACTGCCCGGAGCGGAGGGTTCCAGAGTGATTTTTACAACCTGGGCTCACTTTTTGTGGTAATTGCCTCGGTACGGAATGCAGGTTAGTATATATGCACCTGTCCTCCGAAAAGCGAAGTAGAATAACCGAATCTGTGTGGCAAATCAGGGAAGTCCAACTGGCTTACGATGTTCGATTCATGGGGATAGAAATCGAAGTGAAGAAGGAAAACGAAAAAATAATGCAACTGATCCCTGTGTTATAGTAATCTGTATAACAGAAAAATGTGTTGTTTCCAGAGAAGCAGTTGAATGTCTGCTGCACGTCGAGGTGCCGCGCGATACGGTGCCAGTGCATGTCCATTTCCGCGACATTGACCTGTGAACATCGTTACCTTTTCTGCGACGCCTAATACATCACTATTTGTAATCGATGTCATCGCACACGAAGCAGTAGCCGGCGTGGAAACACCGCTGGCTACTGCTGTATTATGTCGGCAACAAACTAGGCGTCACGTGGTAATACGACGAGAAAGACAAAGCGCGTACCTGCGTTGTCACCGAATGCAATCGAAGAGCAGTGACGTGCCTGTTCACATGCTCCTGCTAATGGGTATGCGCAGTTCATGGAAAACTCGCGTGTTTGACAGGCATGCAGAACCGCTTGTATCTTCAAAGACCCATTTTATACAAGTGGCTTTACAGATAAAATACTTTCACGACCAGGAACAATTCCATCCGGACTGGTACTCAATGTTCGTGTATTGGAGATTGTTTGGACTCGTTGTGAAGTTCATTCTGTGTATTGTTTGTTGTGTACTTATTGAGGCTTTTGGGCTTTCCGGAAACATCTGGCCTTACCGAGCGCCTGTGACATTATATTGGACTGTTCTGTGGCACTCCCCCTCTTTCCTTCTCTTTTCTTTTCTTCCCCTTCTCCCATGCCCCAGTGTAGGCTAGCCAACCGGACTCCTGATTGGTTAACATCCTTGCCTTTGAGACTTGGTTGGGTATTTTTCATTGCTTTGTTCGATAACAATGCAGTAAATACCTTTAATTAAAGAAAATCACTGTCAGCAGCAAGTTGCAGCGACAGCCACCTCCGCTTCATTCACGACCCCCTGTATAGGTCGTGCCCGATTGTAAGAGCCATGCTTCATACTTCGCCTAGCCGTTCCTAGATGGCGGCACCACCTCAAATGCGTTCGCGCGATGGCGAACGTACGTATCGAGAGTTTGGAAAGGCTGATAAGAACGGATATGGGGCGCGTCAGTATGCCTTTCAGCACGTGCGTGCACTAGTGCAGTCGGTAGAGTGGGTAGAGAACCCCGACCCTTTCGTCTTGGAGCGGGTGGTCGTGGTTTTGATTCCCAGCGCGACTGCCACGATTTTAGGGGCGAAGCTCCTTAGGGGCGAGGCTTTTCCCGCGTCGCGCCGTAGTAGCCACGCTGGCGCTCGCTCTCGGCGCGTGCTTCCCGGCGCGCGATCTGTTTGTCCCGCGTCGCGCCGTAGTAGCCACGCTCGCTCTCGGCGCGTGCTTCCCGGTGCGCGATCTGTCTTCGACAGCGGTAGTCATGAGTGCAGTCAGACGGCGTGTGTGCATGTGTGGGTCGATCCCCGAGGCTGTGCACCAAGACAGTGTCATCCGCTGTCGTCGGAGAGGGCGAACGGCGCGCGCTGACTATGGAAATGCTCTTTCTTCGATGAACGCTTTACCAGCTCGCAAGGAACGAGAACGCGCCCTCGCCCGCGAGAGACAACGCTGACGCAGGCAGCGTCTGCTAGCAAGTTTCTTGATTGAAAAAAAAAAAAAAACAGACTGCTCGGCGCTGCACAACCGTTCACCGGCCACACCATATATATAGGCACTGGATCTTGACCTGCAATGCAGTGCCGGTGGGAGATTTCTCTTGTGCATAGTTGAACCATAAGGATTCGCAGCGCGCGCGTTAACTAAATTAATCCGATACCCGGCACGATCTACGACGTGGGAGCGCAGGAATCTCATGAAGACCAGGAGCATAAATTCCAACGCGTGTGTGAAATATACACACGCGTTGTCACTCATATGCGTGCATGAGTGGGCAATGTCACGGGTGATTTACTGTAGCTCAGATCCCCAGCTTCGCCCACTTGTCATGGGTTACTTCGTGGAGATGTGTGGAGTTTTTTCTGCTTGTTTTTCTTTTCCATTGATACCTGCATACTCTGCTGCGTCATTTCTGTGACTGGAAATGATCTGTGAGAGCTCCGTGGGCCCCGGCATAAAACTTTCCTATTTTAAAACAAGACGGATGTTGGCGAATGGCTGTAGGCTACTTTTGCGGGAACCTGAGACAGCGATTCCCAATGATCTCTTCTACGACGCAGGCCCTTCAACTTATTCGATGTGAGTTCCTCGCTTAAAAAATAATATATCAGAAATGAAATGTCCAAAGATGCGTCGACGCTACGCTTTCTGAACAGCTTTAATGGTGCATGCGACTGTCTCCGCCTAACGCGGCTCAGTCGAGACAGTTTCAAAAGCTCGCCCGAGCCGAGCACATTCAGTCTGCTCCGAAAACCGCACGAAGCCTCCACGTGACTGGAATTCTTTCACACACCGCCACGTCCTCTTTCTCCTTGTTCACTATTTATAGTGTGTTTTCGCTAGTTCCGTGCAGCACAGCCAAGGCCACGAGACCGTCGAACGCAGAATTCTTCAGAGGCTAGACGAAATATAATTGTTCGAACACGCACGTGCGTGCCACTCTTTCTATAATCTGTTTCAGGAGTTCCGTGCAGCAGAGCTAAGGCTACGAGGCCATCGAGCGTAGAATTCTTCCGAAGCGAGACGAAATGCCATTGTTCGGAGACGCACACCCCGCTTCGTCTCCCCCTTGCAGGGCTGGCACTGCAGCGCCCGGCATTGGCAGGTGGCAAGCCGCGGAAGGACACGTTTAACATTGTGTTCGCCCTCAGGATTCGCCTAAGAGGGCTGTATAGCTTCCACATTGCTGCACGAAACTTCTGAAACAGACTATAGGGTACTCCGTCCTCTTCCTCCTCTTACCAAAGTTGCTCATCCCACAGCAGTGCCCACCATTGGCAGATGCCATCGTGCGGAAGGATACGTTTAACATGTGTTTGCGCTTCTGATTGGCCGAAGGATCCTGTAGCTTCCACAGTGCTGCCCGGAACTGCTGAAACAGACTATAGGCTTTTTGAAGCAAGAGTACTTCCGAGGTTTGCGCTCAGTGGTGGAGCTTCCCATTGAAGGCACGCATCGAACGTGTTCCGTACGCTCGATTTCAGACCGCACTGCGCCGTAGTCCTAGTTCGCAACCTGTTGAATGTGTATAGTTGTGAAGTAGAGTGCCAATTCATGCGCGATGTCACGTCCCGCCGTAGCTTATAGCGGCTTATATCGCTGCGCTCGAAGAAAGCTCGGCCCATACAGCTGAACGACCGAAAATCTAAAACGCGAAAAAGTTTTTGACGCCACTGCCTAGACGTGAAAATGCTCGTGTAGTTAGGCTTACGCACAATAAAGAACGCCTTCACGGAGCTGTGACCTGAGCTGAGGTCTCCAGCACTTGCGTTTTAAATCCTGTCTTGGTTTGGATTGCGATGTCAGTATACTTTAGAGAACCCCATGTGGTGGAAATTTCCGGAGCCCACCATAGGACGCCTCTCTTAATCATAACCTGGTTCTGGGACTTAAAACCACAAAAATCAAATTTTTTTAGTGAATTGACGTTATTTGGAAACTTTTGACTGAGATTTTGGATTTCCTGACCTCAAGTTCGGCCTTTTCGAAGAAGTTTGCATATTTAGTGTTTGCTACGGCAGTTGCCATCGTGGACGTCGCTCGCTAAGAGTCAGTGGAGCCGTTGCAGAGCTCTTAACGTTATGAGAACAAATATTAAACAATTTCTAAAATGTACATCTTACACGCAACGCGTATAGGAGGTATTCACTGACGTCACTGAGGCCGCCATTTTGTTGTCCAGGTTACACAGTGAAAGGCTGCGCTTTTTTTCGAACCGATTATCTCCATAAGCACAGTGGAAGCTGCGAAGCGTACTAAAAAATGGCGCACGCTGACGTCACGTGCATACTCCCTATACTTAAAAAAAGGTGTTCACGCTTGATCTTCATTCCGAAAGGTGGAGATGGGGTTAGGAAATTATATCGAGTCTTATCCACATGTCTGCCTGTCTGTTTTGAAGACTTTTTTTTTTTCGTACGGGAGGGTGGCGGAATGCCATGTAATACAGATTGAAGGAGCTTCAGCACTTGTTGGACATAACGCCAAACCTGTGCCAATCAGTCACCGACGCTTTCTGGGGATATCTAAACGAAATACTACTGCCCTATGCGCACACGGAATTTGCAATTTCGTTTCGAATACAGCTGTAAACCGCCTGCTGTTCCATCAACAAAATAAGTTGCTGATACGAAGGAATGTACCGCTTAACTTTTCTCAGTCTTCTTATAGATAGCTACATGTATAGACCCTTTTCATAAACTGTAAAGCTAGCTTCCCTGCAATGCAACTTGCCCTACTAATGGCGACAGCTACCTTTATTTCAATGCTGTTAAAATTCAAGTTGCACATGCTGCGACCCGTTTTTTGGGGATGTTTGTATCAGAAGGGCTGCGTCGACATTTTACATGCCCTATCGCAAGCAAATTCCGCTTGCACACGTTGTTTGCCGGATGGCCAATGCCGCCATTAGTAGGGCAAGCTGCATTGCAGGAAAGCTAGCTTGCAGTCTATGAAAAGGGTCTATTGTCTTTACTTATTGAACTCATAACGAATGAAAAAAGTATATTACCACGGTCTTCACATCAATCAATGGTATTTTTGCGTCACGGTGGCGTAGCCGGTGCCCCCAGTGACGTCGTTTGCCAAAAGAAGCGGAGGCGGCTTTTCAAAAGTATTTGAAACCGAATTGCAGGTTACCTGTTGTACATAGTGCAATAATATTTGGCTGATATGTTTCCTTGACGCTCCACGACTGATCGGCGCTGCTTTATGACTATGCTAAATAAGCAGGGCACCTTTAATGTAGCGCATCAGCTCTGGTCTGTCGATCTCGTGGTGGTCCACTCAGCAATAGGTTATAACGCTATCATTCAATTCCTATATGACATGTGGTGTAATTAGTTGACATAAATGTTTAGGCAGATTTTTCGTTTTGTTTCATGATTACGACACAGATCCTTCAACTTATCGTGATAATGCGACGCAGCATAAGTTGTTACCACGTGAGGGGGGTGAAATGAGCGCATTCCTGTGGTCGGATGCAACTCGAAGTCTGCAGTGAGGCACATCCCGCGCCCTTATAACCGCTAGCCACTGTACCTCCGCGAAGCCCCAGATAGTTCCTTCTTTGAACCTTCCTGTACGTGTTACCAAAATAAAGCGAGGGTGGCAACAATAATGAACAGGTGCATAAATTTGTATGTCTCCATTCGTTTACTAGAGTTGGACATGAAAAGGGACAATTCTTTATTGAGCGGAAATCAAGCGCTTGCAATACTAAAACCCAGCATGCCACAAGCCCCGCCACCCGAGTTTTTCAGTTCAGTTCAATGAAGAATTTGACGCATAAAAAGGGCTCGTAGGCGAAATAAACTGTACCGCGGCTTTTTGCAGATGGAAACGCTGGGACTCCACACATTTTTGTCCATGCTTCTTCGCGCACATCATGGCTTATACCGATGAAAGGACTGAAGAGCAGCAGACGCTCCGCAGGTGCCGAAGGCATAAACACTGCGCCATTTTGAAAAGGTCTCATGACGACGATTTGGTTTGCATCTGTGATTGGCTGGCGGAGTAACACTGATGCGCGCGCACCGTCGCCTCTTGTTGCAAACTGCTGTTTTTTTTTAAGTTGTATCCTACTATAGACGTCGTGATTTTTGAACATCGCAGTTACACGCATTCATCTACCTAATTTCGTAAAGGGGACCAATACTTCCTTGTGCTTTGCTCTGCACGCTTTGATGTTTTCGTTTATTTTGACGTAATACGTCAACCTGCACTAATGACTGTTAGTTAACTGTTAATTGGAGCGAGATGCCCTGCTGATAATGATTATGCAGTCGAACAGTGGAGCACATCACGTAGCACATTGTTTTCTACGGATAATTCTGTGAAAATTCGTGCCACGAATTATATATACACTTCAACATTTACTAGATTGACTAAACATAATCTCGCGCATGAAGTCATTCATTGTACTGCCATGAATGCTAGTAGTCTATCCAAAAAGACGACTTTGCCATACTGTAGGTCCAGAATCGACTGCTGTAGTCCCCAATGCTGTTTTATTGGCTTATAGGGAAGCCTTCTATTTTGCATGAACGTGTGCTGCTCAAAGTATAACTTTCGAAGTATGAAAATGTTCAGCATAAAGCAAGCTCTAATTCATCACTTATTTTAGCGTTTGTTACTCTATTCAATATTAAAGCAAGAAGTGCAGTACAATTTGTGCTCTTACGATAGAACTTATATCTGTTGTGATTCTTATGTTTTTGTACACACAAACATGGTTATTGATTGTCTTTTTGCTTTCTGAACTTTTACAGGGGCTTTGGGAAGCAGGGATACCAGTGCCAAAGTGAGTATTACTTGCTTTTCTTTTCATGTGCCGTAGTTCGCGCTCACTAAATACATAACACGAATGATAATGTTGCATAAGTATCTTGATTGAAGGGTAATGGAAACTATATAAGGCTTGAATATTCAATTTTTTCATAATTCACTATTGCTTGTTTGTACTAAAGTCCAGAGGCAAGAGGGATAAGAAAGGAGTGTCGATGACGTTAAAGAACCCCAGGTGGTCGAAATTTCCGGAGCCCTCCACTACGGCGTCTCTCATAATCAGAACTGGTTTTGGGACGTAAAACCCCTTAAAACAACACAACAACAAAGGAGTGTCGATGAACGAAAAATAGAATTAGTTCTTTTTCAGGAGAACATTAGTCCGATAAAGTTATTGATTTGACTTTTCCGTTGAAATGCTATATATGTAAAACATATTGTATGACAGTTTTTCCTTCAGATGAAGTCCTTTCAGTATTTCATGCCATAAATGCTTGGCTAGACACGGAACAGGTATGATCTTGAAATCTGTAATATGGACCTGCCGTACGTAGGAGGACAAACAATTTTCATAAAGTAAATTTTTCCGTTGTAAGAAAGATTTAGGCGGCAATGAAATGATCGAGCTTTCGGCCTTCATATGTTGCATTGATATTAAAGAAAGACGTTGATTTTAAATGAGCAGGCATTTTCGTTTATCTGTATAGCTAGAACTGGCTCATTGTGTAAAGGCTTGAAATATGTTCTTGAAGACGCACCACGTTTAAAGGGGTCGTGAAAATGTTTTGGAGATGCCCCGTTGTAACTTTCACTGCTTGAATGCGCATTCGACAAGCTGATTCCAAAATATTTCGGCGAAATATTGTGTGCACATTTAATAACGTCCCTTGGAAACCCCAGCGTTCTTGCGCTCCCGAAACGACTATGCGACACTACCTGACGGCATGGCACTACTCCGTGACGTTGCAGTAAGATATTTTGATGTGAAAAGGTATGGTGAACTCGCGTTTGCTCTAAAAGAATCCGATTTATTTGAAAGAAAGAAAGTACTTAGAAACTGTGCGGTGCCACTATTCGGAAGCAAAGCTGCAGCAAGGTTTGTTTTCCCGTGTCCTCCGAGGGCGCGCCACTCTCGGAGGTCTGGTGGCGACTAACATGACGTCAACTGCAGAGTTGAGGGGGACGCGCGCAGTGAAACCGAAATCAACCCACACGGTGCAACGGCACGATGCATATTGTTGATTGGAGGGTCAAGATCCCGAATACGCACTTAGCACAAAATGTTCAGAAAACGTTTCGCGACCCCTTTAACAGTTGCTAATAAGTGGGGAAGATCGTTTGAGATATGATTTGAGTGGTTATCGAGTGAAAGCCGAAGTCCTGTGCCTGATATAGACCTCGTAGCCCATGAACTGCGAGCGCATTCAAAATGCAGAGTGTAGTAAGAGCGTCTTATAGAATTCAGCTTAAAAGGGAAATGTCGTATTCGCCTTTGAAATGGGTGTTCTAACCACAACGACACAACGTCATTGTGCGAGGCCTGGATAAGCAGCGCTTCCTTAATACCTGGTAAAATTTCGTTCAAGCTGTGGTAAAGGTTCTGCGCCATTGTAAGTTTCCAGCAAGTGTAGATGCTTAGGTCATTCAAGTTTTCT
Source organism: Hyalomma asiaticum (assembly GCA_013339685.2). NCBI lineage: Eukaryota > Metazoa > Arthropoda > Arachnida > Ixodida > Ixodidae > Hyalomma > Hyalomma asiaticum. Next base: position 68,007,825 of record CM023490.1, on the reverse strand, counting down.
CAGCGCTGTGCCAGAACCGTCGGCACTATTCAGTAGCGTTAAAGTGATAGTCCTTCAAATTGTGTACGAAGCCCGAACATCAGGTTTGGTTCGCACAGGTTGAATGTGAAGGCGATGTTGTCCAGGTATGGTCGTGATATTCTTTATTATTTGGAAAAGTTGCCACTTTAGGCGCCGTCGTAAGACAAACTTCATTATACTGGACATGACGCGGTACGTCTGGGGAATCGCACCAGTTGCCGATGATGTAATTTGTTAAAATGTCATTCAGGCGGAGGGTTCGTTTTGTTTTCCTCACCACCAACATGATACTTAAAAGTGCGTTCATGGGGTAATATATCTGAAAAGTTACACAGGGGCTGATGCTGCGGTGGTTTAAGTAAAAGTACCTGCCTCCAAGGCCTTCTGGAGGTATTCGTACACTCTAATAACAGAGAGAGTGCTGAGCACTCACTTTGGGGGAGTACTTTCCTGTCCCAAATTTAACTCCCTTTTTCAGAGTAGAACAACCCCATTTTAAGCAGAGTAGAAGAACTCCCCTGAGGCATGACCTTAGCACTCCAGCTAACGGGGTACCGGTACTCTCGCCGAAACAGAGTAGTAGGACGCCTCCGAAGGGGATTCCAACACTTTTGAAGAGAGCTTTACTACCCGCCCAAATGGGGTGCTAGTACCCCCTGAGGGAGTAGCAGAGACAAAAAAAAGCTAACACTGCGTTTTCGACCATGCTGCAATCAGCAGGCATTTAATTACGTCAGACTGAACATAGAACATGCAAATTGACATGACACAACGCACATACACGCTAACCACACAACCATACCAAAGCACACAACCCACAGCACACTCTAGATACAGTCTTACTCTGAAGCCCGTTATATATAACCCTCATACTTGACCTGCTATGTAGCGCCAGTGGTAAAATAGTGTTCTGCTTAATTAAGCAAAAAGTATGCATAGAACAGGTGTATACTTAGGGTTGGCTCATAGGTAGTCGTTCGCCACCCAGATCTGTTAATCTAAACGCGCGGAATTTATACAGTGTCTTTTAGATTAACGCATTCCAATCATCAGCTCGCATTCTGTTTTACACGCCAAACGCGCGTTCGCCCAGCTGGTTCGCGAAGATGTAAAGTGCACCTGAGCAAGCACGTACGAACACAATAGCGGCTGATTTTCATCAACGGCAGCGAAGAAAAGCAGCATCCGGGGGCTCTGCTACCACCCGCTTCATTCCGACGGCGTCCCCTTTCGAGTCCGTTGAGCGCGTCTGTACGGCGAACAACCGCTGGCGATCACAAAATACGTACTCCTCGTTCCTCGTTATTCTGCGCACAAATGAAGCATAGACTCATTGACTATGGATCTACCACAGCAACAGTGTCGGTCCTTAGAGGAGGCCTTGCTGCCACCACGGAGAAGCAACAGCAACCTAACTTCAGCCCCTGTCTTTGTCCCACACAGGTACAATAGGCCACACCTGTGTTGCAAGGCGCGATAAATTATGCATTACCGCATTAGATATGTGCTTTTAAACAATAACATTCCTTGCCTATTATGCATACCAAATTTCGTACCTGTAGAATGCAGTAAGACTAGCATTGTTCGCTGGGGCTGTTGACTTCCGACACAGATTCCATCAGTTACAGGTGAGAAGGCATTGTCCTTGAATGGTTGGTGTCTGTTTTGGTCTCGTTCGCAGTGGTTGTTTTAAAGGGCCACTATAAACAGGCTCCTACTTTTTTTAAAAGCCGCCCAAACAAGCTAACTCAATCATAGAGAAGGTTGCGGCGATCACATTCTGCGAATATGACAGCGCTGCGCGCCACGCAGACGCCGTATTTCAAAAAACAATTCCCGCGCCTCTTTCCTGCGATTGACCAGTCGCGCTCGCATCCTAGGTGTCGTCACGTTCTACCGCGAACAACCTTGCGCAGTTGTATCTCGTTGATTGGTCGAAACGTCTATTGTCAGATCCTCTGGCCATCCCACCGGCGTGAGCGCAGCAGCAACCCAACGTTTCTGGAACGGGAGCAACCGGTACTGCAGCGCAAGCGTCAATGACGTCAAATGCTCACTTCAGGTCACGTGTCAAAAGTGGGCGGAGCCACGACCGCGCGCCGCGCCTACCCTCTCCTCGGCAGAGATGGGTGGGGAGGCCGACCGAGAAAACGAAACCGACGCAAGCGGCCGCTTAAACCCGTGTGACTTCTTTATTATTGCACCTATTCGCAAAATTCTTGCGGGAGCATGTTCACATCGCAAAGGAGCGCAGTTATGTCCAAAACAAATTTTGGACCTCGGGGTTGTTTAGGGGCCCTTTAAATAGTGTCTGCGTGCGATGTTAATAAGATATAGACGAGTGTTATCGTACTGCATGCTCAATTTGGCGGTCTGAAGTTTGGAAAGACACTACTAACAAAATGAGGCACGCTGTACTGCAAACACCACTGCCGCTCGTTCATTTTTTTTTTCATTCCACAGCGCAGGGCGTGCTGTGTCTTCAGAACTGAATGCGAAGAGCTTTATTATTATTATTATTATTATTATTATTATTATTATTATTATTATTATTATTATTGAAACAGGGTAACATGGGAATGTACGCTGCGGGAGAGCCGGCTTTGCAGTAACGGAAATTTCCATTACCATGCACGCGGTCCACGGATATGGGCTTGTTAGTTTAGGCAGCTGCATCACTCAGAGCGAAGTTGAATAGCGAAGTGTGCAGCATTCATAAGCAAAATAAAGGCAATATTGAAGAGGGCAACGTCCGCCTTTGTGGCGTTGGTTTGAAGTGTTACTTACTTAGTATGTACCCGCGGGGCGATATGTAATTATAGCGTTTTCATAGTGATATTCTGGAACAATGTGGACAAATAGTTACGACTCTCTTTAATAGCTGCACCTCATCAAAACGGAGTCCTTCGTAATGTACACCTTTTACCCAAGTCTATTAAGTGGTGTGAATAATTCATGCATTCCTGCTGAAGTGTGCTTTAAGCTTATTGTTTCGTTGATAAGCACGAAATAGAGCATATGTGGGGCTCTTCCAGAGATGTCGCATGGCGTTAGCACGTATCTCACCGCCTCTTTTCAAGGCAGTGCAAACCTATTAAAAATCGATTTTCACCCATCGTCATAATCACAAAAACCACCATCGTGGTTTCTTATATATATATATATAATGTCGTCTCTTGGGTAGCGAAGTTGCTAACAAAGACATAACATGTTATTAACTCGCATGCATAGTAACGCTGAACTGTGCAAATGATCAAGCAAACGAAAGGGAGTTACACACATGTGCGTATAACAGATCAACATTGCATCCAGAAACAAGTGTTCATTGGGAGGGAAAATATGTACGTAAAAATTTAAACAAAAGGGAAACAGAAAGCACACAGCACTTCTATAACTTATGAGACACGTGACGATGAATCTATTCAGCAAATGGGGGGGGGGGGGGGGGGAAGGCAACTGCTAAGACAATCCCAAAGTTCAACTGTGGATTGCGAAAATGATTATCTGAAACTGGCGAGTTGCCGACGGGCAGCAAACCGATGCGCGCCCCTAGTGTGCTTCCGGCCGCTGCGGTCCTGCGTTATATTGTTGTTTTCCTCAAGCCCAACGAGGACGTACAAAAGGACGCAGGCACGTGCCTCTTGCCAGAAGTCGCATGGGGAACACGAGGGACGCGTTTGTGCGTAAACAGTGAAGGCTATTACATGGGCAGAACAAGACAAGATTAGAGGGTGAAAGCACGGCCGCTTAATAGTCAGTTTCGCCAGAGGGGCGGAGCAGTGAATGCGATAGCAATGCATGATATAAAATTCTTTTCGATACGTTCTCAAAGTGCTTGTGTAGGAGAATACGGCTGCTCCAGGGACACTTATCGCAGTGTCTTCGCGTAGAGAGCGCAGCACGTATAAGGGTTTACGAGCCGCCCGCTGATGGCTGCCGAGATAGTGCGCGCGCCAGCGAGGGCGACCGCGCGAAGTCCTCAACTGCTGCGCGAGAGACAGCCACCGCCACCCCCCCTCCGCCCCCTGTCTTTTCATGCTCGTTAAAGACGGGCGGGGCCTTTACTCTCTGCTTCGACGGCAGGCGTCCTGATTAGGGTGATGTTATCGTGTGCGCCCTCCCAGCGATGGAAATGGGCCGGGCTCGTTTGGTCTCCGCTTCAGCCGTGTTCACTGAGCCCCACTCACGTGCTTTTACCTGCGGGTACGGTACGATGCGCGGGTGGTTGCTATAAATTTGGACTTTATGCGGGACATGGCAGCGACGGCAAAATCCCGTCGAGACTGTCCATATAATGGCTATCTCAATAAATAAAAAATAAAGGCACGGGGTTCGTTTTCAATCGAGCGGCCGTTGTTAAAGCTTCGAGGAGCACGGGAGGGGCGCTTCACAAGTGAAACCGGTGTCGCAATAACCGAAGCGCCGTCTATAGTCTTATGAAGTTTGATAAGGCGTTCAAGTGTTCGCCTTTTCGCAAGTGTTTCTAGCGATAAGTTATGGGCATGAGATGTGGTAGAGAAGTGATGGTCATATATGTTTTATATAAACCTTAGCGCTTTATTTTGGCAACATCACAAGAGGAGTAGGGGAGCCATGCGTTTTTCAAGATTGACTTGATTATGGTTTTATGCGCAGTTGGATGGTGGTTTTTGTGGATGATGGTGATATGATCCAGTGAAGACGCCTACCATGTGCATCCGTAGTGGTTTGCGGCACTCCTGCCACTTAAGTTATCAATACTCAACTGTGCACACAAATGTGAGCTGCCCCGGTTAGCCCAAATAGAATGTGCGTTCAGGGAGGCACACATCACCGATCATATATTTGCACCGTGACAACTGCCAAAATCATCATTATGATGGTGGTTTTGGTGAAGGGTGGGGGGATGGTGACATCTTTCACTAGGGACCATACTCTCCCTTACTATTATTATTATTATTATTATTATTATTATTATTATTCCGTGCACCATAGGTGCATGATGACCTGTTGCATCTCGGTGTATTTTGCATATTTTCTATTGAGGGCAAAAGCTGCCAGCTAATTTAGGGCTGCTGTAGCCCTCGGCAGCGTTGTCTTTACGATTGTTCTTGCAATTATTTTATTTTCGCAGTATGCAGCTTTGTCGTGCACAAGCGATGCCACGAGTTTGTCACATTCAAGTGCCCCGGCAAGGACAAGGGCGTCGACTCGGACGTGAGTGCGTTTATGAAAACTTGTGGTTAAGACACTCGTTGCCACGACGTCATGGTATAGCTGGCTTGAATGTATTGATCGCGACGTTAACGAAGCACATGTGGCGGAAATTTCCGGAGCAGCTCTTGCGTTGTACGATAGACGCATGAACCGTGACTGCGTGTTTATGCAAGAACATTTAACTCAATGCTTTAGGTACGGAACGCACTCACTTATTGACGCCTAGCTACAACGTAGTCACAGCCTGTCAGTGTCTTACGATAGCGGCTCACAAATCCCATATTTCACAAACTCAGATTTTATGCATGCTGAGGATAGCGCCCTTTTGCTGTGTGAAGCATATATTACAAACTTGGTTATTAAAGGTAGACTGGCAAGAATAACTTATGTCCAATAATCACCTGCAAACGCCTCTTCATAAGTCTGTTGCAGTGCCAATGCTATTAATTTGCTTCGTTGTAGCCTAGAACTGGGCGTATGCCTATTGGTTATGCTGAAGTTCTCTGGTGTTAAAGTAGTCGCAGGCTTTAACAGACGCCCGTCGGTGCCTTGTAGATGACTCGCAAGTCACCTGCACGGCAGTGGCGTTATGACACAATTTGTTATCATGAAAGTAAAGCCAATCCATGTTTGAGTCAAGTCTAGCATAGCAGCAAATTACACGATAGGCATTCGCCTGCAAAGTGTATACCAGAAGCTTCGCTGGAAAAATATCTGTTCCATCCCAAGTTCTGCGGTGCAGGAATCAAAACTTGAGTCAGGCTGCCTTAAAGATTTTGCCTGCACGTGCTCCCTGCCATGGTGGTTATGGCACTCGGCTGCATATCGGAAGGTCGCGGGATCGAATCCCTGCCGCAGAGGCTGCATTTCGATGGAGAAGTGCCAAAGGCCCGTAAACTGTTGTCAGTGCGCGTTAAAGGACCCCAAGTGGTCGAAATTTCCGGAGCCCTCCACTGCGGCGCCCCTCGTAATCGCATCGTGGTTTTGGGACGTAAAGCCCCAGAAACCAATCAATCGCTTGCACGTGTATTGCAGGACGCACGTACCAAGCACCAGTTCGTGCTGCAGACGTACACAAGTCCAACCTTCTGCGATCACTGTGGCTCACTCTTATACGGTCTCATCCATCAGGGCTACAAATGCAAAGGTAAGTAGTACGGTCAGTGGACAGTAGCGCGGGTTATTTGGAACTCGCTGTGTAACCGCTGTATGAACCCCTGCATGTGGCTTTGAAAGGACCGTGAAACCGTTTGGATCATTTTGTACAAACGCGTTGAGCCGGTACCGAAAGTCTTTCTGATCGTGAGCAAACCATTATGACTGCTTTGTGTTGAGTGTGTAATGTACTAGGGACTGAAACGACTCATGTGCTTTGAGCTGTTCCCTGCACGGAGGTCGCGCCATCGGCAGGCAGCATGGCACTCGTGACTGATTTGGTAGGCTGTAGAGTCTCCACAGAGGAGGGAAGAAGCAGCGCGTTCAAGGAGACAAGCATAGGAAGAAAAGGACACAAGCGTTGACTCAAGTGACTCAGCTTTATTTGATCCTGAGTTCATATATATTCTTTCTGTCACCCATGAGCACCAAATAACGTCACATACAGTCGTCGAAAAAGCACAGTTCCATCTGGCATACCACCACTGCTGATGTATCGGTGACACAATTTATCCTCTCTTGATATAATATGCTTCCCTTCTGCTCATGCTGTCTTCTTACTCGACTTCTGATTAGCGTTTGGCGCTCTGTTAATCTGATCAAGCGTTATGGAAGCATATTGCATCAAGATTCAGGGGGAAATGTTTTATCGATCCGTGGTGTTACGCGAGAAGGCAATGCTCTGTCGACTATTGCTTGTGCGCCTTCCTCGCAGTCGCACAGCAGCAGCGGAGCCACCCTCTACCATAGAGTGTTAATCGCATTGTGTGCGCCAAAGGGAAAGGCTGCTAAGTATGCAGTGCTAACAGAAGCTAAGTATGCAGTATCGCCAACCCGGATACATGTTCGTTAGGTAAAACGATACAGGTTCTTTCTTTTTCCTCTTTCTTTGATTAGATTTTCATTTTACGTTAGCTTAGTCATTCTTTAAGCATTCTTTTAGCGTTTGCAATTCAAGTTCTGTTTATTTTACTCCTTTTTTTTAATACCTTTTCACTCGCGATACTAATGTTACCATAATTTCATTAGTCCACTCTTCATTAAAGGGTCAGTCTTTTTTCCTCTCTTTTGCCGTTCGGTTTGATCTTAGCATTGTATAATATGTATAATTAGTATTATCTTTCGTAGTCATTGTACACGTAAATTGCCGTTATTTAACTCTGCATTCTTCCATTGTATTTACTATATTCATGTCCTCTTATTATGCTTGTAAGTGTGTGCTTTTAATTGTTTGTTCTTTTTTAAACATTTGTGAGAAATCATTGTACTGCCCAACTGCCACGCTCTCGAAGGAGAGTAGCAGTATTGTAAATAAATAAATAGATAAATAAATAACCGTGAGCCGTCGAAGTTGGGCAGTTTTGTTCCTCAAGGGACGCGCTCTTTTGTCTGCCTGCTCCAGCCACGCTCGCGTCCTTCACAACTTTTAATTAGCCTGCACTACTCGCAGTGCGGGTTTATCGGCACCCTTGCGCACGTACTCTGAGAGTGCCGCTAGCAGGGACTCTGTAACCGGGTAGGGGTGGGGGGCGGCGGCAGTCGCCCCCATAACATTTATCCAGAGGGAGCGGGGACCCCCATACTTTCTGACCGTTTACGCTGAAATCAAATTTTGGAAAGAATTTTCAAGCCCGTGTCTGTGGTCTAGTGCTTTCCGAAGCACTGGACCACAAAACCACGCGGGTTGCGCGGTCTGCGCAGCTTTTCAGTACTTTGGAAATTTCCAACCATTTTTAATGCATACCAATGTAAAATAAGCAAGGATGCAAATATGAAACATTTAATACTGATAAGAAGAATTAAGACATTATTAATTGATGTCATGAAAGCTACTAGTTAATAATAAATATTAACGTAAATAAATATGGATCGACAAATATTGATAACAAATAAATAATAAATACAACATTCAGAGACGGCAGTATTTGCTCCCCCCCTTCTCCCACTCCCAAAAACGTCCTGGAGCCCCTGGCCTGCGAGGACCCACCCCCGCCCGTTGTCCTGACCACTCGCTCCCCTGGAGTGTGGGACACCGTTCTCCGCGACTCAAGCCTGGAGAAGCAACTCCAGGCCATTAAACGAGCAGAGGAGGTGGCGGCCAGAATCCCCACCGCTATACCTCCGTGACAATTTTTTTTTCACTGAATGTTGACTCTCTCTCACACAATTAACATTTGCAAGAATGTGACATTCTTCGGTGCGCACGGGTGAAGGAGGTTATGTATATGTGTGTGTGTTCAACTTTAAGGAAAATAAGAAAACGCTTGTCGGCCAATGCTCATTCTCTTTATGTTCCCGTGTCCTCGATCGAGCAGTTTTCCCCCACTTGAGTATTTACCTACACGCTTAGCTACAAGTTTTGCCCCCACTGACGTCATGAGCATTCTTCCTTTTCTATCGCGGCATAGTCGCTACACTTGGTGTGGCAGACTTAAAGGTATTCTGAAACTGTTTTGACGATTTTGTACAAACGCTTTGAGCCAATAGCGCAGACCCTTCTGATCATTGACCAATATGAGCGTTCTAAGTACAGTTAACTGTAACGTAGGCTCAGGCGAAGATGGAGGCTTGAATTGATGATGAAATTTGCTCAGAAAAGGTATTAATAAAGATCGGGACCCTGCAAATACGTTTTGAACAGTCAGAAAATGGCGCCGATCAGTCGTGGACGCTACTGTGAACATGTGAGCCAAATATTGTACCGTTGCACTCGCTAAGGAATCCGCAGGCCGGCTTCAAGCACAGCTTTTCCAGATGTGCTTGAAACCGACCTGCGAATGATTCGGCGCTCTGATTCTCTCAAGAAATGACATCGCTGTGGGCACCGATTATGTCACCTGAGGCAGAAGTACCACTGAATGATGATCACGTGAAGATCATCTACTATGCTTAATTTGTTCGTTCAGAATACTGCAAAAAAAAATCAGTTTCACCCAAAGGGCGAAGCACTGAATGCGATAGCAATAAATTGTAATGCTATAAGAAGCGAGGCGGGCAGTTAACTCTTTTCGATACAACCTCATGTAACTCGACAAAACGCTGGTGTAAGAGAGTACGACTGCTCTAGGCACACTTCGCTGTCTGTTCGCGTTGAGAGCGCAGCACGTAGAAGGGTTTACGAGCCGCCCGCTGATGGCTGCCGAGATAGCACGCACTCTAGCGATGGCGACCGCGCGAGGTCCACAGTTGCTGCTCGAGCGGCGTTCCTCCCTTCCCCCACCTCGCGTCTTTTCATGCTTGTTAAAGACGGGCGGGGCGTTTCGTCTCTGCGTCGACGGTAAGCGTCCCGATCGGAGCAATGTTATCGTGTGCGCCCTCCGAGCGACGCAGATGGGCCGGGCTCTCTTTTGATCTCTGCTTCAGCCCTGTTCATCGCCCCCACTCGCGTGCGGGTAGAATGTGTGCGTGCGGGTGGTCATCAATTTGGACTTTATACCTGACATGACGGCGACGTCAAGAGCCCGTCGAGACTGTCCACATAATTGCTGTCGCAATAATAAAGAAAATGGGTGTATCTCTCCGAAAGAGGAGCAAAAGAAGTTAAGCAAGTTAGTCAGTATACCTCATCAGTTGAAAGAGCGGATGCTTTACTGCTGTACTTGAAACCTAATTGCGAACTCCCTCATATGCAATAATATTTGGCTCACATCAATAATATTTGGCTCCCATGTTCAGAGGAACCTCCACGGCTTATAGGCACCACTTTCTGACTGTGTTAAAAAAATGTTGCAGGGCCCTTCAGTGGGAAGACCTGGCATGTTTTTCAAATCTCAGCAATATTTGTGATATTTGGGCACACTATCATTTTCATTCTGACAATGTATACTGCCGATGGCTTCAGAGATTAGTGCCATTTTGTATATCGTTACGAAAGTGAATTCTGAGGGTTCATTATCGGAATTGTGAAAAGAAAAATATCAGGTCATGCCTTGTTCAATTTAACTGGCTCACATGCTCTGTTTGTGCAACCATTGATAAATACTGTTAGATTGCGAAGATTTCTGGCCGGCCCAATGTTACAGCTGACATACTATATAGCTTCGCCTGCAGTTAATGCGAGCCTAAACCTGCTCCTGCATGTACTGTCTGTTGCTGTGTACAGCGTGCGACATGAACGTGCACAAACGGTGCCAAGAGAGTGTGCCGAACCTGTGCGGCTGCGACCACACCGAACGGCGAGGGCGCATCCACCTCAAGGTTTCAGCAACCCCTACGAGGCTTACCTGTGAAGGTACGTTGCACTTCTTCTGAACAGCGGAGCTGTTTAAAGCTCAGCGAAGTTCTCTTGGCGACTACCGAAAACTCGGGAGGCTTCGCGGGTATGCTCCACAGAAAGTGGGTATCTGCCAAGCAGCTCTTAGCAATGCATGAAGCCTCCAGATATTTCTTTCCGTTTTGATTGCAAAAGGCGGAAAATCTAGAAAATTCCGCCTTGCATGCATAGGATAGTTAAACTTAGATATAACGAAATTGACAAATCCCTGAAAAACTTCGTTGTAAAGAAGATTTCGTTATGTGCAGGTCCGGCACGAAAAAAATTCGAAAAAGAAGCGCTTAAGTAAGCAAAAAGGTAACAGATGACAGAGCTAACCCGAAACATTTATTTTGGGGAAATCCCGCGGAACAGAGGTCGCGAACAGGCTTCACAAACGAAGCGCACGGCCCGAAAAGAGCCCAGCGAATCTCCATGGAGGATGAAGGAGCGCGGAACGAATGAACGATGAGCGGAGACAAAAAAAATGTTGCAGTGGCTTAGCTCGGCTATGCCAGGATATACGTAGCGTTAGCAAAGGTTCAGCTGATTTTTGTTGTTGCTGCAGGGGTGGTCGGGCACGTCGCTCAGCCTCCTGGCGACGCCGCTTTGCTAGACGTTCGTCCCTTTGCTCCAGTGTCTCCGCAGCACGTTTAGCCTTCTTCTGTTCATTCCTCCTATGCTCAACCGCTAATTTCCAGGCAACTACTTCGGGATCCGATGAGTCAAGCTTCTTCGCTCTTCTGCGCTGTTGAGCAGCATTTGCGCTCTCCTTCTCCATGGCTATACCACAATGGCAAACGCCAGTCAGAAGCGCAGCGGCTCCAGCGCAGTGTCAGACGGCGACTGCACAGCGAGGGCGCGCCGGCGCCAGTGCGTCTACCACGGCTACGACGTCACTCCTCTGGAATGCGCAGACCGGCGGCGGCGAGTCGCGCGCGGCGGCGGTGGAGTGCGCGAGAGGTGCCGGCTCCGGTGGCTCCGGTGCGCAAGCTGTGTGACATCACTGATCCTTGCGCATGCGCAGCACGGCTCATGATGTGCCGCACGAAACGGGCTTGGCTAGGCCAGTGTAGCTAACGCTACAAAAAGGCCCCGGCAGCAGCGCTTCGCGTGCGCGCCCTCTGAGGATAGGATTTCCAAGGCGACGGAGAATGCTGCTACAGCCGTTTGTCAGCTGCGAACGCTCCGCACGGAAAGCGCGCCCGTGTCCACTTTACCGCTGTTTGTCTCCAGTTTTATTATTATTATTATTATTATTATTTCACGCGCGCTGACCTTGAATCACCCCGTGAGCGCGATTTCCTGTACATCCTTTCCCCGTGCTGTCATTGGCAAGCTTCCTGTGAGGCGCGCCGCCCGCGATCCCGCTAGCTAGGCCTAACAAGCGCTGTCACCTAGTGTCAGAAGTGAAGTGCAGAGACGTGCGCAGTAACCAAAGAGTGGCGCTGCCAGTGCGTTGAAAAAACAGCAAAAAAACTAGTTTTTCTTTCTCTTTTTCAAGCCGGTGAGGCTTGGCGGGCTAGGCCAGATACAGCAAGCGGCGGGATCGGGTTTGAAGTGAGGGGGAAAGGACGCGCCCGCGGCGGCAAGATCGCCGGGTCGAGGAGTGGAGACCCGCGTCGCGCACGCTCACACGCATGCACGCGCGCGCTCGCTCTCGCCGTGCCTTGGAACGCGCCAAGCGCGACGCCGCCGCTTCGGATTTCGTTGCGGCGGAGAACGCGATTTCGTTTGCTGCTCGCGGAAAAATGACAAAATTTGGGGCAAGATCCCTAGGTTGTCGGCGGAGAAAATTCATTATTTCGAGGGGTTCTCCCGCTGCCACTTCGTTACATAGAGGTCTCAAATACATGTGCTTCTATGGAGTAAGAGCGGGGAATAGAAAAACTTCGTTATATACAGGAATTCGTTATATGGAGGTTCGTTATAAGCAGGTTTAATTGTAGTACAGCAGCTGGGTGGGAAAGAGAAGTGAGGGTGAAAAGGAGGGAAAGAATGGTGAAAGCAAGGTGATGGTGAGGACTAATGTAAGGGTAAGGAGGAGGAAAAGGAGGTGGGACGATAAGCATGGCATGTACTGGAGAGTATTGCAAGTGTGAAATCTAGATAATTGAGGGTGAGTAGGAGGGAAATGAGAATGGAATACAGAGAGAGTAAAGAAAGCACAGAGAGAGATTAAGAAAAATGAGCAAAGATGAAAGAAATCAATCTCCATTCACCAGGTGGTGATGGCATTTGCTTGACAGCTCCAGTGTTTACTGAGATTGCACAGCCGTCGAGCTGGCTTTAAGCATATTCTTTCTTTTTTATGCATGATGTTGTTCATTGAAGTTCAGAATCTGTGACTGGGCCCCGCCACGATGGTCTAGTGGCTGTGGTACTCGGCTGCTGATCCGAGGGTCGCGGGATCGAATCCTGGCCACGGCGGCTGCATTTAGATGGAGGTGAAATGTTGAGGCCCGTGTGCTGTGCGGTGTCAGTGCACGTTAAAGAACCCCAGGTGGTCGAAATTTCCGGAGCCCTCCACTACTGTGTCTCTCATAATCAGAACTGGTTTTGGGACATAAAACCCCATAAAACAACAGAATCTCTGACTGGCACCTGGGAAAGGTGCCGGAGGCAGGTGTCAGTGTGGAAGCAAGACAACGTGAAGAAAGCATGGTTTGTCAGTGTGCTATATTGGAACACCTAAGTGTTAACGCTGAGTGTGGCAACACACACTTTGGCTACGGCGCTATATGAACCATTGACACAGTGCATGGATTGGGGGAGTTTGCGTCGGTTTTTATTCGATCTTGTGTATGGGTTCATTTTTTTTTTGCTTTTTGTGGCCATACATATGTTAATTTCTAGTAGGAAGCTAAGCTTGCCACAATTCTTGAGTATCAATCCTTTGGTACTGGTCGATGATCCGCAGGCAGTGAAGCAAAAGGCTGTCAAGAGCAGCAAGTCTCAGGGAAAAAATGTGGCATTACAATGTTAAATTTTGGAGGTGAGCCCGCCATCTCGGAGGCCATGCGACTACAGCAGAGCCTATATGCGGTCTCTCGGATGCTCTGCATCCACTTTTTTAGCATTTCATTCTCACGACACCATTAAAGAAGTGAAGTACAGCAGCTGCTATTTCACCGACCATAAGGCGATGCTTGTTGTGGTTGGCCGGAAGAGGTCTCCAGAAAAACAAATCGAACAGCTGCCAGATAGTTAATGCAAGAAGGACGAGAGAATGTGACCATTTACAAATAAAAGTGTCACGTCTACGCGCAGTTCCTAATACAGGACCATGTGACTACATCACTGTGCAAAATTTTCATGAAGTTGATATAAAAGTGTTATATAGATCAAAAACCTCTACCATTGCTACACATACATCGCGCGCATGTGTGTGTGTGTGTGTAACAACACACATTAATAAGTATGCACTGAGTGGTTGAAGTGCACACTGGGGGCCGGATTGTGCTATCGCGTTCAACTCTTAAAGACGAAGCTTAAGGGACCCACAATTTTCTATTTGTTGGCCTTGTTTTACTGAGCTTTTCCAAGTTAATGCTCAACTCTTCGCTGTAGGGTGGTAGTATTCGCGGAGATTTCCCTGGAAAAGGAGGCATTTACTTAGCCTTTAGTCGTGTCCCCCAAGGCAAACTTGTTCAATTTTTGCCTTGAATAAAGCAAACCAAACCAAACCAAACCAAAGTGCCGATAACCACAGCATTCATCTGCATTTTAATATAGACCACGCTGTGTGTCTCTCGCACGCTGAGGCAAACCTATGTTAGTAGGACTGTTCATGCAATGTATTACCGCTGGATTTAGTGTACAGTGAACGCCCTATTGACCGACACGAGAATTTTCGGACATGCCTGACAATTGGGACATTTCGTGGCACTGCTGTAGGCTACACCGATGAGTTACGTCTGAAATTTTGGGTGCCAAATAGCTTCGGCATCCAATGATACGTACCTTCCTCTCTCATGGTAGGTCAGAAACTGTCTAATTTGAGACTACAACTGTCACGTTAATGACGCCACCCTTGAGCCAGTGCTGTGGCTGTACGTTTGCAGCTGTAGCTATATTTAAATGTCTTATGAGGTGGCGAAACATCGCAATACCCTCAAGGGGTCACTGTCACGGGGCACACTGCAGCCTCGATAATACGCAATAGCACCCGCCATGTCTCAAGTGTTTAATGTAATTGTTAGTGCTCGTTACGCAGCGACAAAACTTTAGATACATGCGGCATGTTCCCAGCACTCTGTGCGTAGATGCATATTCACTGACTGCACAGCAATCAAGTGCTTGCTGCATGCGACGCTTGCCTGTTTGGGGATAAGCACAGCGTACAATCGATGTCCCTTTTTTGTTAGGGGAATCTTCAGTGCTGCTTGCACGCTCGCCACATTAAAGGAGCCACCAAAGTTGCTAAGACATTCGTAGTGCTGTAGCACATTTCTTCTCCCAACTAGAAGTACGGTGGAATATGAGGCACTGAGCACACAGCGTGGACGAAGATAGAATAAAATTTCGCACTCATTTTTTATGGCATTTTACAATGCCACATTCGGAGCAAGTTTTCTTTGCACCATGATGGCGAATCCGTGCCAACCTGCTCCCGTGGTCTGTCGGGAGCGTGTTGGCACATATCACTGGTCGTTTCGGATCACTTTGCTCCGGCACCACGGCACGGTTTCAGACTGATTCAGATGGCACCGCCCTTCTATGATTTCCTGCGCAAATGTGGCATGATGACCATATCGCATACCACTCTTGAAGGCAAAGCTTAAGCAACCTCCTTATTTTTTCTGGTCTTTGATGGACAGGACGAAATGCCTTGTAGATTGCGCTTTAGGCAGCACTTATTATGCAATGTGGGCGTTATGGTAAGGAATAAACAGGCACTTGCCCTTGTCACAAAATAAACCAACAAATAATGACGTTTCGGGGCCGCTACGGGTCCCTTGTTCAGAATGAAGAGGGTGCAAAAGGGTGCGACTATGAGCTGGGTGGCGCAGAGTGCGCGTGTATATCTCGGGGAGATTACCTCGCGACCGGTTAATTGCGTTTTCAGTCGTTTGAATGCAAAAAGATTCTAAAAGTAGCCGTGTCGATGGGTGCTTCTCTGTCGTGATTATGGTTGCGGAATCCCAATCATTGTCATGGTTCGTGGTCAAGTGATGATCCGCCAAGGCGTTCAAGCTTGCATTGCCCTTCCTGACATCGTTCCGGTGCTGCTGAATTCTCCTTTTAAAATTTCCAGTTTCACCTATGTAGGATGCGTCACAATCTTTGCGGGGTATCTTGTAGATAACACCTGGAAATGTTGACTTTTCCAAGGGATCCTTCGCGTGCACTAGCTTCTGCTTGAGTCTATTCGTTGGCATGTGCGTAATTTTTACGTCGTATTTGCCGAACACCCTTGCAAGAGCTTTACTGATACCTTTTGCGTAGGGGACGGCCGCACGTTTTTGTCTGGCTTCTTCATGAACCACTTCGTGATAAGCAACTGATGACCGCAACTGTTGAGTCCCCAGTAGCTGTGAAGGGTAGCCGTTTTTGCAAAGGTCATTCCTAACGACAGCTAGCTCTTGCTTGTGCAGACCAAGCTTAGAGCAGATGCGCGATACGCGTGAGAAAAGTGGAGCGGCAATGGAGCGTTTTTGTCCTATAGGATGTGCAGAGTCGAACCTCAGATATCTATCCGTGTGGGCCTGCTTCCGGTACACACTAGTTGTAAACCCTTTGGCAGACCGTCTGATGAGGATGTTGAGGAAGGCAATATCTCCATTATTCTGGCAGACCGTCTGATGACGTCCTCATCAGACGGTCTGCCAAAGGGTTTGAAACTTGGGATTTTCCGTTGTATTCAAAAGTGGACCCACGACATGGAAACTAGAAGCAGAGGTTGTGCTACCTCATGTGTAAATCCCCCAGCCCATTGAGTGCACCATTGTTCCACTAGCCCATTCAATGAGCTCCGAAATTGTAGTACTGTACTATATCCCTCATGGAATGGGTAGTACAGTATGTTTCAAGCAAAAGGGATCCACTTGTAAGCAAAAGGCTATTGTCTAGGCGCCTGAAGCATCGATTACAGAAAAAAAATAGAGGTGCAGGATACATTCTTTATCACTGCACTGTTTCAGAATGTATACTGAAAAGATCTTTTAAATATTAGAATGAAGGTGTGGCAGCTCGAAACAAAACAAATGAAGCATGTGAAACACCCAAATAGTGAAATTCTTGCAACACCCAAAATATTGCAGTATGCAACTTTTGCAGAGCTAATTTCTCTGCCAGTCCCTGTACATAAGCAGAAGCTTACGGGAATTTAGCATTTGAGGTGTGTGTATGAATCCATTCAAGGAAACATACAAACATGAAATAGAGCACTGACTGAACGCTCACCCTATGTTTCCTTTGATGCCTGCGTTTTTTTTTTTTCCTTTCACAACGTTTTCTTATAGTATGTACAATGTTGTCACATGGGAGCAGCACAGTACATAATCGCATTTTGATGGCTATTCATTTTCCTGTCTTTGCTCATATGCTAAACTGGTCACTCGCTCTCTCTGAACGAAGAGTTGACAAAGGCTTCTCTTGCAGATTTTTTTACAAATCGGTCGGTGACAGTCTGCTTAACCATGAGCGCTGCTTTCATTGCAGGCGTCTATGGAAAGGAGGAGGAGGAGGAGGAGGAGGGAGGATAGACAGGGAGGTTAGCCAGTGCTGAGACCGGCTGGCTACCCTGTGCAGGGGAAAGGGGGTGAAGGGAATGAAAGATAATAGAAAGGGGACACAACAAGAAAAAAGAAAATGATAGAGAAAAAAAAACACGCACAGAAAAAAAAAAGGAACGCGACACTGCTTAGTCTGCCCTTTAGACCGCTCGTCCTTAAAAATCGTAACAGCGTGTTCAGTGCTTTCCGTGCTGACGATGGTCCCAGCCAGTGTCCCGAAACTCGTTGCTCGGACGAAGGGCGGTTGTCAAGTCTGTCTAGAGCAGCGGTAAGTTCTCTCCTGGGGCCACTGAAACGGGGACACTCACATAGAAGATGAGAGATCGTTTCGTCGCAGCCGCAGTTCTCACACTTAGGGTCGTTTGCCATTCCAGTGCGAAATGAGTAGGCTTACCACAAGCATATAGGGGCAATTAAGATGTTTCTGTAATTATAGATGCTATATTGCCGCAGCCATCTCGCTCTGATCCAGTTACTCCAGCTAGGTGCCCTAAGCGCTCACTTTGTTTATACCATAGCAATCTCATCCATAGTTCCCGTTTCTGAAGCAAGAAGGAGGGAGCTCATTACGTCGTGATTTGTCACTCACAACCCTATAACCTAGACGTAGCACCTCTGTGCCTAGCAATGCTGCAGCAGCCCTTCTCTCACAGTGTGTCTGAGCATCCCTCCACTTTGGTCTGTGCAGTACGGCAGGCACGCAACCTGATTCCAATGGACCCCAATGGCCTCTCTGATCCTTACGTGAAGCTCAAACTGATCCCCGACATGGGCGACTCGGCCAAGCGGAAGACCAAGACCATCAAGGCCTGCCTCAATCCCGAGTGGAACGAGACACTCACCTTGTGAGCAAGTTCTTTCGTACATCGTGTGCCGGGGCAGTTGCAGAACATTGTTTCAGCTTCGTTAACCTTTGTAAAGTACACTCAGCATGTGAAGCTGCCTCGGTGCATGTCTTCGTTGGCATTTTCTGCATCAAGTTCATCTAGTGCCTGAAAGTTTTCTCCTCTCATCACTCCATCTATTGTTTTACAATATTCTACCGAGTTACCATTCCTTTGATGTGCGTTGTACTACAGGGTTGTAGAACTCCACTTGGTGGACTATAAGTAACATCATGTTCCAGGAAAATATAATGTCCTGTAACACTTTTAAGCGTTTCTCTAATAATATATTAGGCTTGTGCCATAGTTACTATTGGGGATCTCGTATAAGCCACTTTGCAAACTTCACGAAACTACATAAAAATTTCTTTTAATTTTCTCTTAAGAGTTCATGCATTGTCTAAGTACTACATATTTCTTTTTCGTCTTTCACAAGACAGTTTTCTGAAGTGGTTCTTGATTTTGTTTTTAGGCCGTACATCGTGCCTTAAGCTTGCTCTCTAGATACTCGGCTACTCCAGCAACCGAAACTTCTTGCATTACATACAGTGTTGTCCACTTCAAGAGAGAAATGCATGCGTTGAAGTTCTTGCTGTTGCCATCACACTTTATTTCTGCCGACAATGTTGGAATATCTTGCCGTATTCTATATATTGTCTGTGCATCTGTGGTGTAAAGGCATTGATGGAGCTCCATTAGTGTACTTCTTCTGCCTTTTTCTTTTTTTTTTTACTCTCCACATCACCAATGCCATGATTCCCCACCCCAGACTATGCCTAAACAGTGTAGTTCAAACACAGCTTCTTTGTGGCATAGTGTATTATAGGCACACTTGAAAACTTTAGTTATTGCAAATAAGCAGATGAATCCACACGAGCATTCAGAGGCCTGCATCAATATAAGAAGAGCAGTTGTCTGCACTCATATTGTATGCTCTCTGATGAATGTACCTGCATATTTTCAACTAGCCACATTTAAAAGTTCACTGTGGCCACTTTTGTCCAGTCTAAAGGCAGTAACGCGTGAATGTGCATTTCCATGACTGCAGCGACCTAAAACCCATCGACAAGGACCGGCGACTGCTGATCGAGCTGTGGGACTGGGACCGGACGTCCCGTAACGACTTCATGGGCTCCCTCTCGTTCGGCATCTCGGAGATTCTCAAGTCACCGGCCGAGGGCTGGTTCAAGCTATTGACGGCCGAGGAGGGCGAGTTCTACAACGTTCCCGTGCCCCCCGAGAACCCGGCACTTGCGCCCGGGACCACGCATCATCCGTCAAGGCCGCGGCCAACGCCGCAGGCATCGTCGGACCTCATCCCGCATAACATGGGCAAGCAGGTAAGAATGTGAGAGATTAGAACATAGCACAGCTAGCGTTTGGATGTTAGATGGTACGTGTAGACTCATTGAAGTGGTTGTGACATCCTTTTGTGTAGTGCAAACTTTGACTCTCATTCTCGTGAACAGTGTCTGCATTGCGGTGTTTCGTGGGGAGAGCTGGAACACCCACGTGCTTCATATTCGAGGGCCATTCCTAGCTGATAAGTCTAGTTCAAATTTTCAGAGTTACGAAAATGAAAGCTGCTGTGACATCGCTTCCCATTCTTGTTAAGAAGTTGGAAGACTTCAGATAAACTTTTGCAATTTCATGTATACTTCAATAATTGCTATAAATAACTTAATATTTGTAGCATAAATGCAACATCTCATCAAGCACTCTGCTGTTGGTCGTATGAAGTTCTGCTGCACGTAATCTTGTTCTGCTCTTCTTCTTGCCAAATGAATTCCCACCAACTAACCCAAGTGTCCCTTCTAGTGCATATCTGGAAAATTACCTCGCAATGTAACCTGATCGTCAATGAACGGTTAATTGCACTCATCTGTCCCTCGCCTGTCTTCTTTCCTGTTTTGACCTTTGCTCCTGAAAATGTTCAGCAATCTGTCACCAACTGGCTCAAAAGAAAGTCCTTCTATAAAAGTATTATGTTCCTACAGAAAATGGGTTTAGTATAAATCGTGCCTTCCAATAGCGGATTTGTCGCTGGAGCTTTTTTTTTTTTTTTTCGATGTTGTCTGCAACTATACTGTACTTCACCTGTTTACAAATGTACCAACGTTTCAGAGTGAAAGCTCGATTACTCCCTGTCTCACGTGGCCATTAGTTGGACTATGTGGCCTTGAGCCAACATAGGGCCAGATGGCGAGTGACACCATGCCGTGTGATCTGTTGCCATGTGACTAGGCGAGGGTATAATGGCTTTGTCATCTCTTGATTGGTTTGATCATGGATGCCTCATCAGCTGGGCTGTCCCTGCATTCACTTCGGCTGAATATAGCAACATGGGGAGTGGTGAAATCTCTAGCATTGGCAAAATTGTGCACAGAAACGTTGGAGTAAAGGGAGGCCCAATTAGCATGTTATAGAGAAGCCAAACATAACTTTCGCTTTCATAACCAGGTTTAGAAAATCTTTTCAAGTCTGTGCATCTGAAAACTGGTCCTGCAGAATCCCGCAATGTCACCATTCCCTTTCATAAATCCTTCCGCCATCTTGCTGGAGTTTGCCACACCAACTTGCAATATCCAGTCTCCATGTGCTTTGATTTTTGGTCAGTTCGCCCTAGTGCTGCTGATTTCTTGTCTCCTGATTAGCTCTGTTAGTAGAGAGACTAGCACCGTACAAGTTCTTTCTGTGTTAGATCCGTGGACCACAACAAATTTTTCGGCAACAAGGAAGTGTTTCTAATCCGTATGGAATATCTTGTTTGTGCTACAAATGGGTAGTCTATTTCCCATTTGATAAGTCTGCACGTTTTCTGTCCCTTGTCATACCTTATCTGCTTCTGTCCCATCTTCACTGTTTTGTTTTTCTGGGGGATTGTGCTGAGCAGAATGATCTATGCCTGACTTAAACACGAACTTGCCTTATGAAGTTTCTGTGTAAGTGAACCAGGATATGGCGAGCGCTAACGTAACAGAATGTTGAATTTATTGAAGTTAATCGAAAATGTTTGTCTAATGTCCGTGTAGGTACTCTGGGACAGACCCATAGCAAGGAGGTGGTGCTAGGGGCCCGTCTCACCCCCTGAAATTTTTGAAGGGGGGTGATATTTACTGAAAATAATTACTGAAGCATAGGTGCTTTCATAAAAAAAAATTCCAAGATACTGGCCTCCTCTGATCTAGGTAATATATATTTTGCTTGATAGCATTCATGCATGGTGATATCTTGTGCTGAAGTTTTAATTCTGCTCAAGTCGATAGGTAAAGGAGCCTAGTTGTGAGCACATCTCCTGAAATGAGCTGATTTTTATTTTGTGCAGGATGTCATCCGGGCATCAGACTTCAACTTCTTGCTTGTACTAGGCAAGGGCAGCTTTGGCAAAGTCCTCTTAGCCGAGCGGCGCGGCACTGACGAGCTGTACGCTGTCAAGGTCCTCAAGAAGGACGTCATCATCCAGGACGATGACGTCGAGTGTGCCATGGTAGAAAAGCGGGTGCTGGCGCTGGCGTCCAAGCCCCCGTTTCTGGTGCAGCTGCACTCTTGCTTCCAGACGATGGAGCGCCTCTACTTCGTCATGGAGTACGTCAACGGCGGCGACCTCATGTTTCAGATCCAACAGTGCGGGAAGTTCAAGGAGCCCGTGGCCGTCTTCTACGCGGCCGAGATTGCCGTGGGACTCTTCTTCCTGCATGCGCGCTCCATTGTGTACCGTGACCTGAAGCTGGACAATGTCCTGCTGGACCAGGACGGACACATCAAGATCGCCGACTTCGGCATGTGCAAGGAGGGCATCCAGGGGGACAAGACCACCAAGACGTTCTGCGGCACGCCCGACTACATCGCCCCCGAGGTGGGTGGTCACGCTGGACCCGTGCTCGGGTCAACAGAGACGAGCATCTGTGTCCGTCACTTGGTCCAGTCGCACTTCACATAAAATGCAGTAGATCCCTATTGACATCACCACCCATCACGGTAGTCCACCAAGACCGCTGTCACAGTGGTGGTTTCTTGGTGGACATGGTGGGGACATGGTGGGTGATGTTTTCTGCCTCCCTGAATGCACATTTTTTTATTAAAGTCAACCTCTTCAACCCTCTCATGGATGTGCATCCTGTTAAAGCATGTTAATGGAGATGGCAATAGTACAGGGAACCACAGCAGATATGCACATGGCAGGCATCTTCACTGAACCAAGAGAATACGTGTTCAGTTCTTGTGAACTGCTGCTCCTTTTTCATCCCCATTCAAAGTACTCATCTGGACACAGGTGCATCAGCACATGGGATGGTCTAAGCCAAATTAAAAATGCATTCAGTGAGGTCCCTTCCCCCTTGGCCCCTTAAAACCATCCAGTGATGTCAATTTGGTAGATTATGGTGATGGGATTTTCAGTTTGGTTATGGCTTAGTACAGTTGACTCTCGCTACAACGAAATTGACGGTGCACGGAAAAAATTTCGTTGTAGTGAAATTGAAGAAATATAACGGACCTGAGCTGGTAGAACAATGAAACGTTTATACCTCAATTGTGCGCGCGGCATGCGGCATCACGGCGGTAGTCGGAAGGGTTTGGAAACCGCGAGTACTGAAACCATACCTGCCAAGTTTGGAGAAACGGAATCCAGGAGATTTACGTATTTACTCGATTCTACTGCGCCCTCGATAGCAACGCGTACCCGTTTCCCGCGACCAAAAAAGAAGGAAGTGAAACATCGATTGTAATGCGCACCCAGAAAAAAAAAAAGGCCTTAGTAATCAACCTTCTCACATTCATAAAAACAAGTGTCATACTCGCGTGATGTACGCACACGCATAATAAACAGACTGCCGACTTTGGACCCCCGCAGTCCGTCGAACAGCCGCGCTGTGGCTTTGCCGCTTCACTTGATACGCGGTGTCTCAAAGGCGCTTGGTGAGCCGATTCATAAATGCCGTGTTCCGGCAAAACTGCCGCACGTTGCTAGGCATAACCACGGGCAAGCAGCGATAACATCATTTACTCGCAATGCTGCATTCCTCCATGCTGTCGCAGTTCCCTCACGCTTGCTGCCACATGCTGCCATGCGTGCTGCGCACAGGCTGGTGCAGCTAAGCTTAAGCATGATCACGGGGCGTGGTCTCCGAGACTGCTGCGATGCAATCCCGGACGTCATGCAGCGAGCACGACTGAGAGGCGCAGGCTCAGCACAGACATGAGGGATAAATGCGATGATGAGGCGTTTTGCGTGCGGTGACGAGAATCATTTTTTCCCCCGTTACGGCCGCCCTCGAACGCTACCAAAAGCTGCGGCGGCTGAGCGTGTCAGAGATTGCATCGGCGACGTAGCGACTTTGGTTGGCCGCAAGACGGCCAAGCCGGCGCAGCGAGTATCACTGGTCTACGCATCATGTGCGTCATGGCGTCGTTACCCACAGGACTGGCAGCGAAAAAAAGTTGTCTACCGCGGGGTGGGGAGTTATTGCGACAGCAATGGTATGGACACTGTTAGCGGGTTTTTGCAGTTGCCGTTTTTCTGTACGAAGTCCAGCTCGATAACACCGCCCATGCATCGTATGTTCTATGCGCGAGTAAAAGTGCGCTAACGCTGGGGACAAGCGCTGCTGAAGCAGAAATGAAACAACTCGGCCGTCTCCGCCGAACAAACTGAACAGTACGATCGCGCTGCGTGTGATAGCTGTCGTTGGGTGCTTCTCAAGCAGAGAGGAAACCACCCAGCCCTTCTTTCGTCGGGCAAAGGACCAAAAGGGGCGCCGGTGGGAGAGGGGCGGTCGCGCGCGCTATCTCGACATACATCAGTAGACGGCATCGGTAGACATCGGGGATCAACCACGCAATCAACAGCGGCCGTGTCTGGTGGTGCCAACACACAATTTTGACTTTGTAGACGGATTTTTATCTTCTGAAATGCACCAAAACGTTTCGGATTGTGTTTACTGCATAGAAAATCGAATTTTCGAGATGGAATTTGCATCGTCAAATTTCGTTGAAGTGAAACAGCACAAAAGAATGTGTTCGTTGTGGCGAGCATATTTATGCATTGATTCCTATGAACTGCTGACGGGGATCCGAGAATTTTTCGTTGTACCGGAAATTTCGTTAAAGCGGTGTTCATTGTAGCGAGAGTCGACTGTAATCACATCATACCTATCAGTGCAATCTACCACCCTTCATTTTATGTCACATGTATGAACAAACGAAGTCTTAATATTCATTCGATCAAAATTTATGTTTGGAAGTGACACACCTTCATGAGAAATGCAATGGAAAGAAAAGCAAGGATGTCACACAAGAGGCTACTGGATCCTTGGCCCATCAGATTTTTTTATGGTTGCTCTTAACACTCACACTGATATCGTTTCCTCTAGTGCACTGTTTGTAAATTTCTAGTGTTTTTGCACAGAAAGCTTAAAGCTATGAGTGAGTGCATGCTAGTAATGGTGGCTTCTTTGTCTGCCATTGTATTGTGCTGTCTGGTTTACAGCTGTGAAACAAGTGAGTTTTATTTGATTAGTGCTTTCGCTGGCCCTAATCATTCAAGGCACAAAGCCCAGACAACGCGCTGGAAGAAAGTGGTTTTGAATATGTCTCGTTCCCAGTATAGAAGTAGCATAAAAACATGCACGGAATAAGCACCATGGATACAAAAGAAACATGTGGGAAAAGTGTACTGACTGAACTGTGCAGAAGAAAAATGTGTATGTCATAAAAATGAGAGTAATGTACTATTGAAAAGCAGCTCATTGCCAAACAGTGTATTTCACTAAGCCACCATATAATGGTGGTTAATGCGGTGGGCATGATGCGGACACAGTGGACAATGTTGTGTGCACTCAATTCAGCTTCATCTATCTACCTACCCCGGCGTGGCAGCTTAGTGGCTAAAGTGCTTGGTTTCTAAGCTCGAGGTGCCGGGATCAAATCCCAGCTAGGGCAGCCCACATTTTGGTGGGGTCGAAATGTAAAAAAAAGAAAAAGGAAAAGGTCCGGATAGTTAGGTTTGCGTGCACATTAAAGAACCCCAGGTGGCCAAAATTACTCCGTTGGCCTCCACAGCAGGTCGTTTGTCATAATCATAGCATAGTTGTGACATGTAAAGCCGCATCAAATCCATCCCATGCATCTGCATCAAGTTCACTACCTTAGAGGAGGTGGAAAAAGAGGAGCAATTTGTAATGGAGTACGGAAGGTATTTTTCCTGGTTCGGATGAACACCATGTGCATCTATAGGAAGTTTGTTCGAAGTTAGTTTCTCTAGCGGGCGCTGGACCCAGCTGCATGAGAGAGTGGGACGGGTTAAGCCTAATTAACTTTACACTCTGTCATAACCCTAATGTTAAGACATAGCCCACTTGGTGACTCAGAGCTCGTAGTGCCTTAATATGACGGAAAGCCTGAAATTCCAATACTATCGTAACTTATGCCACCCTGTATGTAAAAAAAAATGTGGTTGGTCATTGTACCATGGGAATCAGCGTAACACAAAAGTGAACCATGCCTTCACAAAGCTATTCCAAGCACAAGCGGCAATCTGGCAAATCGAGGGGTGGGAAATGTTGTTGGGTATTCTGGACATGTTAACCCATTTGCAGCAGGCATTAGCAGTGCATTGACACTCCAAAGAGATTCTCGAGAGTTGGCACACAAGAGAAAGTTGTCAGGTGACCCAGTCTCATTTCTCTGGAGACACAGCACTGCACTTCTTCCGAGAATCATGTTGGCAACGAGCCTGGACAGGCAACATACCGAGAAAGATGGAAAAGGACTTTGTTCAGGGTTGTTGCATTTTGCAAGGCGGTGTGTCAATGAAGAGCTGGCGGAACAGTTGTGTCTGCGTGAACAGCCTACGGTGCACCGAGGTGCATCCGCGTAACTACTTCGGTTGGGGTCCTTCCCCACTCTCCTTATCCCATGAGGTAGCTTCGGCATTGCACCAGTCTGAGAGCACAGTGGAACTGATGGGCCCTGCCAGTATGCGGCGTTCATTGTTCCTGTCGTTTGCTGGTGAAATACGCCAACGGCTGGTGCACGCACCCCTTTCTGGAAGGCACGCAGTCATCGGTTGAAGTTTTTAAGGGCTGCCAGGAGGAATCGAGGCACAACAGTGCACAAGCCTCCCATACACCAGAGGCACCCAGAAACAGTGAAACTGTGCGAGTGAAATTGAACGGGCTGTCAGCAAATGGTTTTGTTAACCCACAGTCCGCTGCAGCAAAACGTGCATGATCTGGTCATCGGCAGCAGTCTTTTGGGTGTGCTAGACTCGTGGTGCCCTACAAGCTTGTTGCTTTTGGACAGGGCGAGAGTTGGTGTCCAGAGTTTGAGCCGTTAACGCATGAAAGCATTCCGCCTCCGAATGGGTATCTCTCATTCGCTCGTTCATGCACTCATTCATGCCAAATTCAGCTGTCAATGTTGTTTCCTTTTTGGGGCGTTTAGTGCACCTGTTTACCGTGAAATGCCGTCATACATGAAGCAGAAGACGTCCTAGAAACACTCTTGATGCATGTGTAAGCTGCATTATAGTTAAAGAGGCATCGCAAGCTAATTAAATGAAAAGAACAAAGCCGAAAAAGGGCAAAGCACGTCATAAAACTCTAATATCAGCAGTAAGCTCGGCTCCAGTGAGATTAATGTAGCGCTCACTGTGGGCACACTTTAACGTCAGAATTCGCAGCTTCACTCTATAGCTAATACAATGACAGTACCATAGCAGCTAAAAGTTGAATGAATGCGAGGACATAAGAATTTAATGTCAACTTTGCTGGCGAAACAGCTTTGCCTGAGGCAGGTATGAGTCAGACACAAATTGTCAAGCAGTTCAGTGAAGATATAAGGCCCGTTTTTTGTATATTTCCCATGTGGTTCGATCGTGTAGTGGGTAGAGCGCGTAGCACCCACCGTCGCAGCTCGCCCCGCCACGGTGGTCTAGTGGATATGGTACTCGGCTGCTGATCTGAGGGTCGCGGGATCGAATCCCGGCCACGGTGGCTGCATTTCGATGGAGGCGAAATGTTGAGGCTCGTGTGCTGGTGCGATGTCAGTGCACATTAAAGAACCCCAGGTGGTCAAAATTTCCGGAGCCCTCCAATACGGCGTCTCTCATAATCAGAACTGGTTTTGGGATGTAAAACCCCACAAAACAACAACACCGTCACAGCTGAAGAAGTTGTGGGTTCAAATTGCAGCGATGCGCGGGTAGCTGTCATTTTTCATGCGCCTTTTTATGGAACCATTTCCGTGTCATCTTTAGCAATGTTTTAATGCACCCCAGTATAAAACATTTTGTGTTAAAGCATAATTAATACGTCGAATTCAATCCACCGGATTTCATTTTATTTATCCGTCAATACCACGAAAGCACATGCGTTACAGCCGAGTCATGGTCATACCTTAGAGACGGGCAAACGAACAAAAAAAGTACACAGCTTCAGCTAGGTCATGCAAGGCCAGATAACAGTGAAGCTGACCG
Source organism: Hyalomma asiaticum (assembly GCA_013339685.2). Lineage (NCBI taxonomy): Eukaryota > Metazoa > Arthropoda > Arachnida > Ixodida > Ixodidae > Hyalomma > Hyalomma asiaticum. Next base: position 67,980,105 of record CM023490.1, on the reverse strand, counting down.
ATAGTCCACTGAAACAGGTCACTTGATAGTCATGTGATCTATTGGGGAGATATGTCACGTGACGTTGTGTTATGCGATTTTGGCGGGAACATATCTTGTGACATTGCATTACGTGATTTTGGAAGAAACGTCACATTAGATTTTGTTAATTTCTTTAGTTACATGATTTTGGTGGGGACATATCACGTGATCACCCAAAATCGCATAATGCAATGTCGGGCAACACGTTCCCGCCAAGATCACGTAACACAATGTTACGTGACATGTTACCATGAAAATCTCATAATGCAATTTCATGTCACATGTTGCCCAGCCCAAAATCACGTAATGCAATGTCATCTAACATGTTTCTGCCAACATCACGTAACGCAATGTCACCTAACATGTTTCTGCCAACATCACGTAACGCAATGTCACGTGGCATGTTCTTGCTCAAGTCACGTAATGCAATGTCATGTGTCATATCATATTTCTGCCAAAATCATGTAATTCAATGTCGCATGATGTGTTCCCACCAAAATCGCATTACGCAATGTCACATGACATGTCCTCGCCAAAAGCACCTAACGTAATGTCACAAATGTTTGCACCATAGTCTCGTAACGAAATGTCATGTGACATGTCCTCTCCATAATCACTTCATGCAATGTCACGTATCATGGCCCCATCAAAATCGTGTGACGTGACATGTTCCTCCAAAAGTGCATGATGCAATGTCACGTGACATGTCCCAGCCAAAATAACATAATGAATGTCACGTGACATTTTCCCAACAAAGTGACATAATGATTGTGACGTGACATGTTCCCAACAAAATCGCGTAACGAAATATCTCATCGCAAGTTCTTGCAAAAGTCAGGTAATGCAACGTCATGTAAAACTGGTAACTGCTTCAGGCCTCATAGGGGATGATGTCACAGCCTCCTGCCATCAAAAATATGGAGCTCTTGCCAGAAACATGGAAGCGTCAGTGTCATCCGACAAGGTACTGAGTTATGCCAGCTTTTCTGAACTTGACAGCGATAATTTGTGCACTGAAGTACTGCCGTTGTGATTGCCTACTCTAGTAGGAAGCGTTGAAATTAATGTTACAAACACAGGGTGGCCTGCATGGGAACCCACTAAGAAGATTTAAAAATGCATTTTTAGGAAAACTAAAGCACTTGATAACGTATGCCAAGCATTGCTTTGCATATGCTATCAAAGTACCAGTGAGAGCATATATTGGAAATTTCATTGATATCCATGGACATTGAAAAATTGCCAGATTTGCTCAATAAAATGTTGTGGCATGTTTGATTATAGAAAGCATGAGCAATGTTTTAATAATGTCCCTCTATTAAGCATTTGTGCAGTAAGTGAATTGCACCGAAGTTCTTGCATTCATGAGCACAAGCACAATTCAATGCTCGGAAATTTGAATTAAAATTCGGTTCATTGGAGAGCATGTGTGAGGTGTCCTGAAGTTAGGGGCTGTAGGATGCCTAAAGGTGCCATTAGAACTTGTGCAAAATTTGTTTATACACCAGAAAAAGATGCTAAGGTTGATAATAGATGGCCTGGAACTAATGCAGTCGAAAAGGTCCCTTTACAGTTTGATTACACCTTCTTGCAATGTTTCTCACATCTAAACGTGTTTATGTTAACCACGTTTTGCCAGGATGAGCACAAATCCCCGTCTGCATAAGTTTACATGCAAGTTAATAATACCAGGTGGTCAAAAATTAAACCATGCTATGATGTACCTGAAGATCTTATTACAGTTCTTTTTCGTTTTGGCATGCAAAACTGCGCAATTTAGAAAGGATGCTGTTGACTTTGCGACACCCTCAGCTGCATTTCCTCATATATTAGCAGCATAGCTGTTAAGCTCTGCAAAAGTCCATCGAGCATTCGCAGAAACTATCATGACATCGGTGCACGTGCACTTATCCACAATGCCCATTGCGCGGCATTTGTGCATGCATGTATTCCTTCTCATGCGCTCATCACACTACTACACAAAGGCGGGCATGCGGCACAGAAAGAGAGTATGTGCCAAGCAGGTCCTAACATGGCATAACCATGTATGGCTTGTGCAATAAACATACACTCGCCAAAGTTGAATAAAAACAAAAAGGCCATTGACGTTACGGGGCCCGTACGGGTCCCTTGATCAAAATGAAGATGTCAGCGTGGGCATGCGGCTATTTATGGGTCTGGTGGCGCAACATGCGGGTAGATATACACCCGCACGTTGCGCCACCTGACCCATAAATAGCCGCATGCCCACGCTGACATCTTCATTGTGATCAAGGGACCCGTACGGGCCCCGAAAGGTCAATGCCCTTTTTGTTTTTATTCAACTTTGGCGAGTGTATGTTTATTGCACAAGTATGTTCCCTCGCCAGACGATTGTTGGTCAAACGCTTGATTAAACCATGTATGGCATAGTGTAGTACAGTGAAGCCTCGTTATAATGAAGTTGAAGGGGGAGTCGTAATTATTTCATTATAACAATTTGTTCATTATAGCCAATATCCACGTCATCTATGGGAATTGCAAGGGAAATTACGATTGCTTTCTTATATACATTTGTTCGTTACATCCAGGTTTGTTATGACGAGGTTCTACTGTATAGCAAGATGTGGGAAGGAGAAGTGAGGAGCACTGGGGGAGTGAAGAGGAAGGAACGAAGGGGAGAGTGCAAAGCATGGAATAGCCTTGTATAGTATAGTTCATGCACCACAGAAATTTGGTATGTGCAAAGCATTTCTTTGCATAGCATAGGCGGCAAAGGAAAAGTGAGGATGAGGAGGTGCAATGCGGGGATAAAGTAGAAATAAGTTGACAGTGGAATAAATAGAGAAAGAAAGAAGGCACAGGCAGAAGAAAGAAGCAGATGTAGGAAGAGATAAAAAAAGACATAGATCAAAAACATGAATAAGCATGAAAGAAGTGAGTAGTATGTGTTTGCAATGTGGTGGTGCATGCCTGCCAGCTACTCTAGTTAAGTTGCGCTGGTGTCAAACTGCATGCAACTGGCTTGATTTTTTAGAATACATGTCACCTTTTAGTCATCATGCCTGTGCAATTTTGTTCTGCAATACCTTCTAAACACTGTCATATATGTGTCCACCGTCCTTGTTCTGCAATACCTTCTAAACACTGTCATATATGTGTCCACCGCATTCTATGGAAAAAGTCCTGTTGTAGAGTAGTCGTGCTGAATGAGGCTTTGTTGTGCCGCACAGGAGTAGTGTTGAAGGTCGTTACTGATTCTACAGCTGCAGCTCTTTTGCAAAGCGAAAACACTAGCTCTCAGTTGGACAGCAAGCCTCTGTTGTTAATTATTTACAGTCACGAAAGACGAGCTGGTACCCTTCGCTCTCTGTGCATGCTCTTAGAACGGCAGTGTCAGCTAGTCACGTAGACACACGGTTCGCAAAACCTTGTCCACTGTGAGTGGGCTGCTGAAGCCTCCTCATCTCATGGGTTACTTTTTGCTTTTGCGTATTCATCACTCTCACATTGGCAGAAGACTTTGCGGTGACCATGCAATCCTGCTTGTGTCCACGCTGTGTAGATACCATCTCAGACAAGGCTGTACGTCGACACCGATCTTCACTTGTCCCCTTTTTTTTCGTGCAGATCATCCTGTACCAACCATACGGGAAGTCAGTTGACTGGTGGGCGTATGGCGTTCTCCTGTACGAGATGCTGGTCGGGCAGCCTCCCTTCGATGGCGAGGACGAGGAGGAACTGTTCGCCTCCATCACAGACCACAATGTCTCCTACCCAAAGGCTCTCTCCAAGGAAGCCAAGGAGGCCTGCAAAGGGGTTTGGATCCACTTTTACAGTTTATTCGTGCATTTTGTGTTTTTGTCTGGAAGAGAAATAACACTTTTTGGCATTCATAGTTTACATTGAACTGTCTTTTCGCTCTTGTACTTGGAGGGCCATACTAATTTATCGAGGTGCCCAAATGCCCAAATATAGTTCAGTGCCACAATAATAGACATGCTTGTTGGGGAAAGAAAGCTTGTGCTTTCCTAACTTTCCGTACGCATTAAGGAGGCTCAGTTGAGTGAGATTTTGTAGTATCAAAAGAAACGTCAGAGAGTTGTAAGATGATAAATACAGAAACCTTTTCCAGGCGAACTCAAGGGGCCACTGCACTAATCATATACATGGGTCAGAGTTCGCAGTTGATGACTTTTGGGTGTGGCACCATCAGTATTGAGAGAGTAATGAGACGTTATTTGCTGACATGATACTTCTAAAAAGTGGCCTGCCATATGCTTCATAAATAGGAGCGCCATCTTGTGTCACAGGTGTGCTGTATTTTCTGGGAATATATCGTCGCACAGCTGAACGCAGTTAAAGGCAAAGTCAATATTAGCAAGTAGTTCAGTGCATTAAGCTAACAAATACACTGGAAACTCCCCAGGCGGAAGCAATTTTCATTCTCAGCTGGAATATGAATCTGGAAATAGCAATAGTTTTGGCCTGGCTTCTAATTCAGACTCTGAAAGTTTCCAGTTTCATAATCCTGCTAGGAATGGAAATTTTTTTTAGCTGAGAATACAGCAAATACAGAAAAAAAAATGTGGTTGAACCCTCTGTACAAGATGGAAGTGAAACCTGTCTTTGCAAAGCTATGAAATGCATAAGTGGAAATCTGTCAAATGGTGGGGCGGGAGATGGATTGGATACTCTGGACGTCAACCAATTGCATGCAGACATCAGCGGCACCTTGACACAGCAGGGGGATCCGCGACAGTTGTACACTAGTGAAAGCTCTCGAACGAATCACATTGCTTCAGAGACATTGAAGTGCATGCGTCAGAGCTTTTCGCAAACATGCCATGAACCAGGAGTGTCCACAAATGGTGACACCTTGCAAACGAAACTGAACGGGTTATCAGTGGATTGTTATATGAACATACAACCCACTGCAGTGAAAGCCACATCATTTTCTTTTTGACGGCTGTCTTTTCGTTCCTGGAGCAGTGCATGTTGCAACTCAACACACCCGACCATAAAAGACAAATTTTGTAGCAGCTGCAGCTGTACTTTGCCCCATTGCAGGAATGCACCCTCACGACGACACCACACCCCTAACTTCCACGGTGATCGAGGTGATTGAGGTGCTAAGAGGGCTGAATCCCTGACTGCCTGTGCGCCATTAGCAGGATAATCTACTTCACTCTATTCTTCCTAGATAGCGGTACCGCAAAGGTAGCCTAAAGGAACCAACAGAGCAGTCAAAGGGAGGTGACGTTAATTTGAGTAATGTTGCGTGGTGAACACTATAGTTTACTGTATTAAACATCTTTACTTTAACTATACGTCATTTAGATACGACTTGTAAAGTGCTGTAGTGAAGATATGAAGTCCATCTGTTCTCTAAATGACGATTGTTGCGATGGTGTGTCTGCAGAGCTTCTAGGCACTGCTGTCACATCCTGAGTGAATGTGGGTTCGAGTCCTTGTGGGGGCGGTGCCAGTACTTCGTCGTTGTAAATGTGTTCATTTTTTCAGACATCCGCTTCTGTTTCGGAAGTACGCCACTGATTTCTTGGTGGACGCTGGCATAAAACACTTCCGTGTTGAAAGCAAGCGAACTCGCTTGGCTCACTGCAAAGCATTTATTGACGCTGTCTTTTTTTTACATTCCCTTTTAAGCTCGCAAGTCGGCCAAATCCATATTTCCAGGGTTGTTGGTCAGCCCACTTTTACCTGAGCTCGCTGGTAGGATGAAGTAGTTACAAAAATCAGCCAACCAGAAATACACATATTTATACACAGAGGAACACATTGTAGCAGTGATGCTAGTTTCATCGCTAAAATTTTCTCAACATGATGCAGAGTGGGAGTACATAATTACAGACGTATAGAATGAGGTGATGCAGCAAACCACATTAGGGCAAATGCTAAATACCTAGCTAAAATGTGTTTAGTGTAATCAGTGTGCTGGCATGACTGGCATCATGTTACAATTACAAAACAGCGTGAAGATATTTACAACTTGTGTGACAACACTTTGCCCATTAGGCGTGCACAGTGTAGTAAAACAATGATTCAGCCATTCACTGTTGTCACTCACCAGCTGCTTGAATGATGGGGCTTCATTTTGCGATCCGTGCAGTTTTTGACGAAGAACCCCGCGCGGCGGCTCGGCTGTGGCTTGACGGGTGAAGAGGATGTGCGGACACACCCGTTCTTCCGTCGCATCGACTGGGACAAGATCGAGAACCGTGAGGTGCAGCCACCATTCAAACCCCGCATTGTGAGTACTTACTGTCCATATCTGCCTGCTTCAATTGTTTCTCTCCCAGTGCGAGGCGGCTTGCCCTGTACTCTTGGCCGAACACTTCCAGAGATGCGCTAAGGACTTGGATGCAATGTAACATCCATCATGGTGGCTTGATGGAATGGTGGGACGTCCATCATGGTGGCTTGATGGAATGGTGGAACGTCCATCATGGTGGCTTGATGGAATGGTGGAACGTCCATCATGGTGCCTTGATGGAATGGTGGAACGTCCACCATGGTGCCTTGATGGAATGGTGGAACATCCATCATGGTGCCTTGATAGAATGGTGGATGTTCTGCACCCACTGGCTTTATCTAGCATGCATCTGCTGAAAGTGATCGATTGGGGAATACAGCGCCAAAGAGTGCACCAAGCACACAATGTGTCTCCACTGTATGCTATGAACAGCCCTCGAGGAAGGCTGTGGATGAGTCTTGCACCCTCACATTGTATTGCACATTTTACTTACAGGCATCATAGCTAATTGGTATCAGTGGAGCTTTCTCCTCGCATATGAAGCCTTAAAGTTACCGGCATTGTGTGCTAGCTATATAATGATGTAGGTTGTGATAAACCTAACTGCCCAGCCAGGCTTCAGATTGCTCAATCATGAAGGCTAATTGTGTTGGCAGATAATCTTAATTACCCAGAGTGCTGTACATGAATGCTTGCCATGGCTGGTCAAAGCTGCAAGTTACACTAATGTGGTGACTGAGTACATTGTTTCTGTGCACATCACTCGCACTGTTCTTGAAAGTACAGCCCCAATCACAGCTGCGCTGGGAATGCTCTGTTGGACATTGTTGGGCAGATACGTGGCAGATGCTTGGAAGAGTGCATCTGTGCTCAACACATTTGGTAAATGTGGGAAACTGTCTCAAGCGCAAGTTGCTTGTTGTGCAAGCACGTGAAACTTTCCACTTCACTCTCGAACACTGTGGTAGCGAGGGTGACCAGGCGAACAAGTAGGTTATGCTCTAAAACAGGGTCCCGAGAGGTTCTCGATAAGCTAGCCATAAACAGAGTTAAGGAGGCTACCTTATGAAATATCTTTTGAGTCACTGTGACATTGTCACATGTGTAAAAAATGCAGCATGCTAACGTGCATAGAAAGCGCTCCAGTCCTAGCTGTTTATTTTTGGAGAATATGCAGTCCGCATTGTGTAATTCATAGCGCTTTAAGTGTCCAGCATACAACAGTAATGCTTTGTACGTTTCAGACAATCAATTTAGAATGTGGCCGCATTCAAGAACAGTGTTGACAAGAAAGTGACTGTAATGTAATTTTTACTTTTTTTATTTTAATTTAATTTTGGCCATTAAAGCTTCTGGCTTGTCCATCAGTCAAATCAGAATCTGATGGGTAATTGAATACTCAAAAGTAATTCGACCGTTTAAATGTCAGTTCCACATGAATGCGCTTGGGAGAAAAGGCAATTCTGCCACTGAAATGTCAAGCCCACACAAACATGCTATGGAGTAGCTAGAGAAATTTTTGCTAATGGCTCATCAAAGTCAAGAAGCTCAGACCCTCTTAAATCAGCATGTAGTACAATGGTACTGATCAGCTTGTATGTAAAAAGGCGGCACAGAAAAATGTTGCTCGGGCTGTATAGGTGATCATGAGTGCCCTCTGACTTAAATGAGCCATCGCACTGCTGCAGCTCAACGCAGAACCTTGATGCTCGTCACTTTGTGTTTGCACCACAAATGCAAAGGAAAGGGGCTTACATATTGGACATTTGAGTGTATCAGGCACTTGAAAGTGCTTGTCTGCATGGCACCATGTATGTACACATGACAAGAGGCATGATGTGTGTGGCAGTGTAGGCATTTGCCGGAGTCATCCTTCAAGCCATACCAGTGCCACACTGGACACATTCTCTTTTTGGCTCAGCTAAGCTGAGCTTTCTTCAAGACTATTGTGTCAGTGTATGCTACTGTAGCTCAAGTAGCGATATGGTTGCAGCCACCGAAGCTAGCGACCCTTAGTTGCTTATGATGACACAGCCTGCGATGAAGAACTTTATGCTGTCTTATAATTCTGACATATATACATGTCAATATCACCAGAGATTCCTTTTGCTATATTTATAGACGGCTCTAAAGCACTATCCGATTCATGCAGTTCTGTTTGTTTCCAAGTTAACTGCATAAAATAGTGATTTGAAAAATCCACAATTCCCAGTAGCTTCACCTTTCTCATAGAAACTGGAGGGCTAAAGATGCACTCATGAGCAATCTGTCAAAATCATGTAGTTTGCCTCTTCGAAATGAGCAGGAAAAAATGTCAACTATACATCAAGTATCGCTCTTGGAACAACAGCATTTATTTAACAAGGAGTTGTTGTTTTCGCTAGCTTGCTGTATTACATGCTGCTGTGTATTATATGTTACGTTGACGCAGCCTGTGTATACAGTTTTTCAGTGCAGCATTTGCATTTGAATGAGTGATCCGAATATGAAGTAAGATCGACTAGTTTCATGTGGTCAAGCCCGCTTGGCATTTTTTACTGGCGTGGTGCTTTTGATGATGGTTTTATTCAATAGATGTTTAATTGCATACTTCAAATCCAAAACAGAAGCCAGTGTATTGCTGTGGGCAGAACCTCTTATGCTTTTTTGAAATAGGCTTTGTGGTTGAAGACCCGGAAGGTTGGGACTTGTAGTTGGTTGTACATTCTGGACGCCTGCTGTATGCTGCTGTCAAATCATAGCATTCAACATCAAGCATGATGGTTCGCTTTCAGTGTGCTTTTGTTATCTCTAACTACACCTTATCTTCTTGGGCAAGGTTGTGTGCTGTAGTCTTCTCTTTCCTGTGTTCTCTATTGTGTACCTGCACTGTGGAGGCTACATATCAGTGCTGCTATTTCTCATTGGGAAACATATGCTCTCACTCTGTGCCTTTGCTGGCTTGTGGCTTTCTCTCTGGGGACGTGAATTTGCTATTTGTAGTTCATCACTTAAAGTTTTCTTCTGTGTGCATTGTTTGTGAAGCTATAACAAGAAAGCCATACAAGAGCGGCAACACGTTAATGCAGCAGTCTACAGCCTGTGTTATGCTGCCATTGCCCGCTTCTTTTCATTTTTACGTATTAGATGTGAAGCAGCTCTTTGACTAGCCTGTGTAACGCTGTCCCTCCGTCCGTCCGTACGAGCGCGCCGCAACGCGCTCCCCTCGCCACAGGTGTTGGAGCGGTGCCAAGTAGGTCACGCCGCAGCTGCGCGTTGACGTCACGCTTGCCCTCGCAGTGCGCGCTGACGTCACTCTCTCCCTCGCCTGCCGCGCGCTCGCCTCAGCTGCCCGCAGCTGCCGCCTCGTCCGTTCGCCCGCAACACCTGCCGCTACCGCCCGCGTTAGCGCCGTTCAACCCGTGACGCCACCCGTGCGCAACGCTGCTGCTTCGCATCCCATCAGGGTTCCCTTTGGGAAGATGGTGTTAATTCTTCTACCTTAAATTTCCGAACGGACATCGTATTTCACTTTTTCTTGAAGCACTGCTAAGCTCTTCACGTATAACGTTGTTTGGCAACATAATAGACAGCCTATAACGGTACTTCCTCTGGCTTGCAAAACTGGAAAGCGGTGGCCTTCCGAGGACTGCGGTGGGTTGGAACATGATTCGGCTTTGCTAATATGCCCTTTTTGGGAAATAGATTTGGATATACAATGTGAGGCATCAAAAGCATGAGCTTTAAGGCATACGGAGCTACGTAATTGGCACGTATGCTATTACTCGCGCTTTTTAAGAGGAGATAGATGTATTGCAGGCTTCTGCTAAGACCATTCAGCATGTCTTTTTTTTATATTGTCGTCTAGAATGCTGCAAGGGAACCGGTGTAGACTGAACACTTTATCAGGTGAATCTGTGCCAACTGAAACAAAAGGCAATGCAATGACAGCAGATAGCATGTCCATCAGTCATCACGAATGTCCTTTGCGGGCGAGATATGTTGCAAATACTTCGTGTATCCACATACTATTCCAGCGTTATTGCTGGTGCTGGCACATAGTCTGGAACGAGATGGACGGTACGAGTTGTGCACAAACTGGTTAGAACATTTGGAAGCACTTGACAAGCTTTTGATACAGTGAAGCATGGCCTACGCCTAGTGATAGCACAATCTAGTAGCATTATCCTGTGAAATGTGCTATAATTAAAAAACAAGTATGGAAATCAACGTTACAGCATAAGTAAGCATGGCACATTGTTACCTATACTGCGAGCACCTTTATCGGATAGAGAAAAAAGAAGCAAGGGCTTACATATTTCAAGCCTTCGAAAACTCGGCAACATGAAAGTTAGTCTCCATTTTACACCCTGTATCATGTACAGGCCTTGAACGTATAGAGTGCAGCACGCATCTGAAGCGCAGTACTGTTTTGCTCAACTCCCAATAAGTAATGGCCATGCCAGTGAAATCACGAACTTTGAAAAACATGATTGATACAATTCCTTTACACTCTGATTGTACATGAACAACACAAGGTACTCTGTGTATGAGGTTTATCTGTCCTCTTGAGTTCTTAAGGTGCATGAAGATGATCACCTCTGGTGAGCAGGCTAGAAATTCTTGTCTTTGGAGGTAGCGGGTAATTTTAGTCCATACCTTTGAAACAGGTCATACTGCCTATTTCTTGTATAATGTAGGGTCACTTCGGGGCAGGCGTTCTAGCTGGCAGTTTGTTTAACCAACGTTATCTGCTATTCTATTGCGATCTTTTCGGCGCATGATTTTAGCACACGCACAGCTTGTATACTTTTGAAGAAAGGCGGTACTACAAACAGCAACTTTTTGGTATTGGGCATTCTTTCTGATCAAAGCATCTAAGCATGTCTTCTAGCATTCCTTGTTTGGCACATTGTTACCTATATCGCTGGCACATTGGTACATTGTTACCTATATCGAATCATATATGATTTGATTTGTACATAAGCTCTGAATCCGTCAAATGAAAAAGGCACTCTGTTGTCTCCACTGTCACAGAAATCCACTTACCAGAGCCTACTATAGAGCCTGTTCCTTGCACAAAGTATGGAGGATGATGCAAGCGTACAGGGAAGACGCTAATAAGGCACATTTCCACGTCTTTCCCGTATCTTGCTACACACATTTCCAGTGGAGGTGGCTCCAGTATGTGTTTTACCAATTTCCTGTTAATCACTAAATCACGGTAAAAATGACAGTCATTTATTAATTCGAAGTTAGTGCACCCAGTGCAGGCCACTTTGGTAAACCAGTTCCTGCGTGTGTGTGTGTGTGTGTGTGTGTGTGTGTGTGTGTGTGTGTGTGTGTGTGTGTGTAGTTGCTGATGTGGATAAGAGGACATTGAAGAGCAGTCATGATGAAGCTGGATTAGCAAATCATACTCATCTGATAGCAAGGTAATTCTGGTATGTGATGAATTGCAAACCCAGGAGTGTGCAAGAAATGCACAATTAGAGAGATGTTGCATGAAAGTTCATACAACAGGACGCTGCGATGTCATCACTTTCTACTCGGGTATATTTAATTGATTCTCTGTAAAAATTGATTGCGTTCTATTGGGCTGAGCACAAGACTACAGATTGCGATACATTTACAGAGCTAGTTTTTTCGTATCAGTCTTGCACTCCGGGGTCTGTAATCAGAAAAAGTTAAATGTGATGTTGTTAACTTAGGTGTCGGGAATGGCGCTAGCACATCGCATTTTATCGGGAGTTTATCTTTATATGGACTTTTTACGCAGTTCTTCAACGAAATGCTATTGCACAGAGCACAAACACTTCCCCAAGGTTGATTAGCTCAGATACCCATATCCAGTGCGTGTGAACCATATGCGACTCCTTTCTTTCTGACTTACCTTTTTGTATCCTCTTTCTTGTATTCCAAGAAATAAAATAAATTTACTACTACTACTACTACTACTACTACTACCACCTATGGCTCATACCCGAATAATCCTGGCCCATACTCTCATATCCAATGCGGTTCACACCTACCCTGATTGAGTTTCCTTACCATGATAGTTCAGTTAAATTAGTTATGATTTGATATCACATGTACCTACCTCACACTAGTGTAAACTCGATGTCTTTTATAGAATTTTCATTGTTGGAGCTCCTTGTTTGTCGTAACAAGCCCCATCCCGAGGTTAATCCAAAGTGCTGAGCAAGCGGTGTAATGTTGCGATGTGCTAGTGCCATAAAAATGGTTGAAATACAGTAAACCTCGTTATAACGAATTTGGAGGTGCCGTCATTACTTCGTTATAACCATTAGTTCGTTATAGCCAATATCCGTGTGATCTATGGGAATGCAAGGAGAATTGCGATTGCTTCGTTATATCCAATAGTTCGTTATATCCGGGTTTCGTTATAACGAGGTTCTACTGTAATATGAAAAGACTGTCGACCTTCATTTTCTCTAAGTAACAAGCTTTGCATTCAGTTCACAGCACACTTATAATTTTGAAATACTTCTTCAGGGCACTAACAGCCCCAGCATGTAGCAACAGTTGTACATTGTCACGGTAGAAACTGAGCCTCAGGCTTTTCTGGTTCTATTCAGTTACATCATCAAGCTTTTTTCTTGCTGCAAGAGGCCTGTTCTAAACGCAGGTGTGTCTCCAGTATGTCTCATCAGTGTTTAGTTAGTGATGGTTCGCGTAGTTTTGTACCTGTTTGAGGCTTACAGGAATTTCACAAATCTGGAAGCTTTTTTTCACATGGCTTCTGGCCTTGCTGTACATGATTCTGCAAATATACCCATACCTGCCATCTCATCTCAATGCGAGGACCCTGCTGTGAGTGGCTGCTTCAGCTGTGCTGTGACATCATCCAGAGGGGACATGCCCATATCTATCCATTATGTTGCATGGTGCTGTTCTGTGTGCTGCATGATTTGCCTATGCATGATAACTGTGCACGTGGCAAATGAATAGGCATGAGTACTTTGGCTGTGTGTGCAACCTCCTGAGCCCTCGTCCAATGGTATTGAAAAGCTTTGGTCAAATGGGGCCAGGCATGGGCGCGTACATGTATATGTGTGTGCATATGTATATATATATAAAATGTGGCTAGTGTTTTCACTGCAGAACATTTTACCTTGGGAATGTCTATTTGAATAACATCAAGGCAGCAATCTGGTTTCTTAGCAACCATAGGATCGGGTTTGGTTAACTTGCATTTGAAAGGATACTGGTCCTGCAAGCTGAACAAGGTGTTACAGTGGTTATAGAGCTCGCAGCATATAAAAGCGTGAAATGCATCCTTTATTGTTTAGTAGGGCTTTTATTAAACCCTAATCGACCTTTTACAATTTCATGGGATCTGAAGATTTGCACAACAGTTTTGTTTTCTCTAGGTCCCTGGCAAGGAAAGGCAGCTTTTTACACTAGCAATGTGTTGTTCTTAGCGTTTGCTTTTTAATTAGTAAGAATCTTTAGGAGTATCTTAAAAAGCTAAAATTTATGATAGGTGTTACAATGTTACTTTTGATAATTAAGCTTAATGAAAATCTGGCTTCCTAGTGTCACTAATGTTCACATTTAGCATGCCAGAGCCTGCAAGTTGCTTCAGATCAACACAGCAGTTAATAAAGGTTGTTGATGTTACAAACACATCATTGAGTGCAAAACATTCGAGTTGAGATTATCAGAGTTTTTGGTTTACGTATGAGGGCAACTGTAAAGGGTCTGCGCATCATCTGTGCTAGTTTTTCTAGAAGGCGGGAGGACTACAGTAACAACATCTATTTGGCCCAAGATTAAGCGTTACCATAACCAGAAAAACATTGAATTACTCAATATACTAGGGCCATTTTAAAGGTATCAAATTTGTTTTCCAAGTTTTAAACGCTTGTGTTCTCTTATGAGTATTTCCAGCTGGCGTTGTTGGCTGAAGTCTATTTGTAATTTTATTATAAGGCAGCAGCAAACACGGGCGACTGAAGAAATAGCCATGGGTGCTGCGCTGACTGCCAACTGAAAGATTTATTATGTGGGTGCTCGCTTGTAGCCCTTAGAATGGTAAATAAAAAGATGTGTGGCAGTGAAGAACACTTGATCAAGAGATAAATGAGGGGCTGTTTGCTGGCATAAGTGTTTTCTCAATACCAGTGCACTTGATAAAAAAAATGAAGCAAAAGAACATAACAAATAAACAAATAATCGCCTAGTACAGTGAAAACAGAGCCAACATTTGAAAAAGAGATATATCCTGATTCAGGGTGTATGAAAAAGGATCGTGCAGGGATGCATACTGTGACATTTGCTGCTTGCTGCACTGATGAGTGCTGCAGTGTTCGTGCCTCCAGCTTTGAATTCGTCACTGCAGTTGGCGTTTTTCTACTTTTGTTTAGAAATTTCTAGTCCTTAAATGTGTCTTAGCCAGGCCACGTGTGTCAGGCTGGCTTTCTGACCTCCATAACATCGACATTGTCAAGCGTGTGGAGACTGTGCACTACAAGAGTTGAGAAACAATGCCACTTCTGTCACACTGTCCATACCGTTGGGGAGTTGGATATTCCAATATACCTAATATAGACGTCTAATAAAGCCATGAAGCCAAACGGGCACTTTCTGATACTGTTGAAGTGATTGCAGTCAAGTTAAATGCAGTAAACATGTTCTGTGTATGGCTCCTACATAACATAAACAGTGATAGCAGCTGGGCTATGCAAGAATTTTAGCATGAATCTTTCCCATTTTCCGAGTTTGGCAAGCCACTGTCCATGCAATTACCATTCTGGATATGCCTTCGTAGCATCTTCATTTCCCTTGTTATGCATCCTGTTTCTTGTCCTATTTTCTTGGAGTTGATTTTTTTTCTAGATTGCTCCCGATATTTATTTATATTGCTAATTCAAATGTGTCCCAAACTGTGTGCAATGCTGTGCATTCATATATCATGTTATAGACGTGTATTTAGGACAGCTGAACTATATATTTCACTCAGTTTGGATACCATCTAATGGTTTAATTGCTTCTGCTACTGTCTTCAGTCCTTTACTGTCTTCAGACTACTCTAATACACTAGCTTTCTAATATGCACTACATCCTAAAATGCTTATTCTCGTCAGTGAAATTCATGAGCAGAGTTATGTAGGTACAAACATCTAAATGTTGCTTTTAAGGTCAACTTGCTATCCAGAATGTGACAGTTTGGCCACTGCCAAGGCTTTGCAATGTTACCTGTATATTGCCTATGTAAATACACACACAGGGTGCCGGTGGCTGTATAACGCGAAGGCTGGCCACCTCTGGTGTACCACAGTTGAGTCTTTGGAATAATTGGCGGTGCTGTAGAAGAGCAATTCAACCAGTTCATTTTGGTGTTTAGGAAGGGAGCTCTAACAGGCATTACGGCGATGTGTTTTCCACACAGATATGTATGATAAGGAAGTATCGTGACTTTTTAAAGGGTCGTTAGCGACGCATCCGTCGGTTGACTTGAAGAGTTGATACCGAACATGGGAAAATGTAGCATTAGTTACCGTACTAAAGCAGAAGATGCTTTGCACACTATCTTGTGCTGATAACAACCCATGACGAGGTTCTTGTTAGCTGCTGAGTGAAATCACGATGAAAGATGCGCTTCTGTATAAACAGAGCTACTTTATAATGGAAAGTTAGTGCGAAGGGAACTTTAGTATGGCCAGTCTTTATATGCAAAGGTGTAGTGGAGTACCCGAAGGCATAAAGGAGGTAGTATCGGTAAACTAGCTTGCAAACGAGATTTACCGGAAGCATGCCCACAGCAGCCACATAGGTGTTTGTCACCCTTCAAGAGGTGGCAGATAGATGATACAGCGAACAGGCAAACTCATAATTTGCACCCTCCGAGATACTGGCCACCACCACCTTAGCCTGCAGTATCGATAATTAGAGTGTGGCTCTCGGAAACAGTGTCGAATTGTCACGGATACTTTACTGTCGAAGCTTTTTGGTATAAAGCTACAGCAAATAGAACCGTCCATTGAGATCTCTGGGGCTAGGGAGCACAGGACGACCTCTTCGAGGCTGACAGGAAAGGCTCTAGGTGGTTGGCTACGTCTTCCCGGTGTTTTGGTGTATTTACGGTATGGCGCAATCATGCGACATTTGCAAACCGGCGTTCCGCTATCCGCAACGTGTTTTAGACGTAGCAGGATACCACATACCCTAAAATTACCTAAGGCCATCCTTTCTTTGTGTTGCTATACACATCTCGGGCAGACACATTGAAATAACTCGGCATAGACTTGACATACTAAAGGTATTCTTACTTGGCCATCAGGTTACCAGTTTTTCATGCGAGTGCCTAGGATGTCTTTACTACAGCGTTAGACAAACGAACTACCTGGGCTCGATAACACTAGTAACGCTTTCAGGTAGTGATTGTAGCATTTATTGCTGCACTGGTGAAGTGAAGCATGGTGAAGTGACCAATGGTGCATTTGTCCTTCCGACATGCCAGATGTTATGCCACTTAGGATCATGTACAGTAGAACCCCGCAGATACGTTTTTCACGGGACCGTAAAATATAAACGTAAGAGCCGGGAAACGTAAGAGCCAAGAAATGGGAAAAATGGAAAAATGAGAGAAGTGGTGATCGGCACACAATTTTATTTCAGTGCTAGCGCTTTCAGTGCACGCATCGGCACACTCGGCTACGATTTCGTCGACAGAGAAAACCTCGGAGGTGACAATGGCGTCATCGATGGAAACGTAATCATTGTACGCGATTCCGTCACCAACAGTTTGCATCGCTGTGCCATAATTTAGGTGGCGGAAGCCGGAAACTTAATTGTCGTCGCCCATTGTGCAGCTAATCCTACAGTCAAGCCAAGTCAAGCTACGTGAAAAGTCAATATTTCCGTCGGCAGTGGCCGCTTGGAATGCCGATTCGCGACGTAACATGCGGGAATGTTCCCACATTGCGACGTAACAGCGGGGTTCCTAATGCATTGAATCCTATGGGAGATATGCCGGGACCGGCCAAAAACGATGTAACAGCCGGGAAAACGCAGCAGCTGGGAACGTAACAGCGGGGTTCTACTGTATTAGGAGCAAACTCAGTAGCACATCGACTAATCTCCTCACTGCACAACGCTGCTCTGCAAAACTTTACATTGAATGCATGGTCCAGCCCTTCAGTCGAGAGCTTCAACCTGCCTGAGCAGCACATCAATTGGCAAGTGCAGTCATAGACACCAACGTTTCAGTGCATTTTAATAGTTACGTGCAGTGAAGTGAAGTGATGTAACCTATGCATTTTGTATAGCATCGCGCAGTGTGAACTGGTTCGTTCAGTTTGACTGGTAGTCAGTGTAGCTGCTTGATTATACACGCTCCAGCTTGCATCTAGTGTAATGGCTTGCACTTATGTTTCTGGCTGCAGCAGCTTTCTACTATGGTTTGTTTCTTTTTTTGGTTTCACATTTTTGCCTGCTCCCTCCTCTTCCCCCCCTTGCCTTCCTTTGTTTTGCTCCCGTACTCCTCTGATCCCCATTGCAGAAGAATCCACGGTCCGGCGAGAACTTTGATCCAGCATTCACTCAGGCCAAGTTGATCTTGAGCCCCGGCGACCCACTCGTCATGCGCAGCCTGACTGGAAACGAGTTTCAAGGCTTCACCTTCGTCAACAATCATTTCTCTGGCGTCTGCAGCTTCTAACCATGTTCACGCCCTTTGCACGCACGCCACCTGTGCCCTCCGAGTCTAGCCCTTTGTTTTTGGAGGCCTGCACCGCTGGCTGACGGCATCACCTGCTGCTCTTGCAGCAGTCTTTTTTTTTGTGCTTTTTCTTGCATTTTTTTTTGTTGCTGGTGTCACTGTGGCCTGCTCTGGTATGCACCATGCTGCCGAACTAAAACTTGGCTGGAGTTTTTTTGCACCTGAGTAACCAGCGCAGGAACATACCATTCTTTTGTGTCGAGCTCACTTCCGTAAGCCTCGGCGAAGCAATGAATACCACATGAACGGTTTAGAGTGAGTGTGTGGGCTAGATAACCGAGGGAGCTAGCTGCCTACATGCGATGTGTTGCGTGGACACCATGTTGAACCACTATTCGGAGCGTCTGGGAAATAAGCGCATTTATAGAAGCTGGCCAATTTTCGCCGTGTAATTAATCTTCGAACAAAGTGATGTGTTATCATAAGCAGTTTATTGGTGAAGAGGTGTTTATATAATGTTGATGCGTGAAGAGGCACTCACTCTTTTAGGGTCACTTTTGAGTGATCTCATGGTGTATTGAACATTTGGCTTGTAGAAACACTGCTGGGACCAGGCTTGTATGGTTTGCTTAGGGCACAGCGCTTGCGCGCGTAGTTCTCAAGTGTGATCTAACACTCGGCCTGCAAGCAATTGTTAGAGACCAGGCAGAAGTTTGGTCGTCTGTGTAACTGTGAGTAGTCTGCAAGCAGCTAGCACATTGATGGGGCAGGCTACTTGTTTCTCCTCTCTCAGAAGAGTCGCACGTCCCTGTGAACTGAGTTGGATTGAGCTAGGGACCAGTGAAACGTACGTCTTTTTTTCCTTTTTCATTTTTTTGTTGTGCCATACGTGTTATCTGCTATACGTCTTATCAGATTGCCCAGAAGGTAGGATCTAGATCACGTGGGTGGGTCATATGCTGTGCTGCCTTTCAAGAATGCCGAAAGCAAGCCCTACATACCAGATATCTGTTGTTTAAAGCATACTCATTTTATCACCAAAAGGCCCAGTGGTGATGGTGTGATGTCGTTAGCATAAAGTTCAAGAGATTAATTTCAGTTGTGTTCCGTAGAGAAATTGTACTGACTATTCCACGAAACGCCTGTGTGGGGTGCATGAGCTCATGCTCCGTAGGCCGAATCTTGTCAATAACAAATAATTTTCATCTGTGTTCTTGCATTTCTTGTTAAAAATACTAGACATCAGTCTAACAGCCTGCATGCTAATCATGACATGGAAAATGTCGCTCATGATACACGATTAGCATGTCAGACAAGAGAAGCCGCATATAGCTGAAAATTTTCTTAATAATCTAGACACCTTGTGGTTAAGCTTACTTCCATGTCATGCTGATTACGTGTCCTTACGTCGTTATCGATAAAAAGTGCAGGTTGGTGGTAATTAAGACAAAAGTTGAACATGTGTTGATATTAGGCATATATGTATGCAGTGGCAATTCCGTGAACTGCAGTCATTCTTTTGCAATACGATCTTTTGATTTGCTCAGATTCCTTTCTGTGTTTTGTGTGGGGCACTTGGTAGCCCCTCAGTAGCCATAGATAGCTCCAGAAGTCCGAAGAATCCATCAGTGTGGGAATTGTGTCCCGCAGACCCTCAAAAGTGACAGAAGGTTGGCAACACTGCGTAAGGGTATAGTACCAGCACTAGCTGCTGTGATTTCGTGAAATTGGATAGCGTCTGCTGAGACGATATGACATTCCGTCACTAAAGAATGGGCCGGAGGGGTGAGGTTGTGCTTTGCATTCCTTGAAGGGACCAAAAGCTCATTGTGGCAAGCCTGCGAAATTTTGTGTACTAGTTATCGGCACAAAACGCAGCAACCATGTTCCGATTGCGTTACCAAAGCTGCCGTACTCCCGTGGCCTTTTGCGCGTAGGAAGCAGGAAGTATTCGAGAGGGGAAATGTTGCTTCCGATGAACGTAAAACTGCTCAGGAGTGGCTGAATTTTGCCATTAGTCATAGTTTTAAGAGTGTATCACCAACTTGGCCTGCAGCGTGCTTTTGTTAGTTATTTCATGAAAATAATAGTGCTAGATTGACCCTGAATTAGAGACTGTTGCGCTGACAACAGGTGCAATGAATAACATTCCGGGCATATGCTGAAACAGTGTGCATATACTTGAATACCCAGAGCGCTGTATCTATCCACCTATGCTGCCATTCAAAAATGTTCTAAATTTGTGCACTGATGTCTTCGTATGAATGAAGGAAATCTGAGAACTGGAGGCTAGGAGACATTGCGATGGAAATACCGGTATAACTATTACTTGATAAAAACACGTGGTTGCATATTAGTGGCTATGCCGAGGATACCTTCTAAATTAGCAGGCACGCTTAGCTTAAGGAAATACTATCACACATCTTAATCTTAAAAATCTTCATAGAGTGAAAGTTTAGTACCCCTGTACCTCGGAGTAAATGCCTCGGGGCAACTTAAAAAGTCCTCACAATTGTCGTAACCATGTCGTGACCATGTCGTAATGGGTGGACGAGGTGTCCGGTCATTGGGAGCATGGCATGGTGACACCGTGACATCCACTTGTGGTCCCCTGTGACCAAGTGCTTTGTAAGGCTTAACAGTCGCGATTCCATATTTGGCGGGTCAGACAAAACAAATTGGCTCTGTTAATGCGTACCAATCGAATTGTTGATACTGTTGGGGTTGCTATCTCACAACGAGGCGGGCAGGGGTAGTCGCTGTACAAGGATTCTGAAATTGACAAGAAGCTGGGAGAATGTTTCCTAATTGCTAAATGAATGCACATCTTCCATGAAACTGGAGAACATTCCCTTACGCTTTTGAGGGGACTGCCGTGATGATATAGATGGCACTTTACCTCTGGTGGGGAGAGAAAAAATAACGGCGGACAGTCGCCATTAGTTGAAGTGATATGTTAATCATGCTTTTCTATTGTAGTTTAGAGATCATGCATTTTAACAACCTGATCTCCCAATTGGAGCTTGGTAAGCAATAGTAATCCACTTCCCATCTGTGAAAGCCATTTTAGGTAGAGGGAACATGCGGGTTATTTGTGTGCTTTGGATGCCAGTCTAGTCGGCCACGGTTCGGCGCAAGTGGTGCAGTCGAAGTGTAGCCAGGTGAGCTTGAAAGCTGATGGAGTGATATGCTCCATAAGCTCTCCTAAGCTTGCTTTACCAGCCATTGGAGGGCGTGCAGGTGGCGGCGTTTATGCGAATCTCGGTGTATTCTTTTTTAGTTGTCTTTCCCTATGCAATACTCGATGCCTACGCTTCTTCCCGCTGGGTTCTTGAATGGGAATACCCCTCATTTCCCAAATGCGTATATCTATACTGTTCAGAATCAAGGGCACAATTTTTTGTCGTATGTAGATTGCACTCTTAGGAAAGATATTCATTCCCTTATTGAAGTGTCTGTCTCTCATTGCGTCATACACGTTCGTCTGTCAACTTTGTCAGTGGTTCTCTCTTCTATGATACCAAACGGTGAATTTAGTGCACTGGCGGTATAAAGAAGAATCCGAACGGGGACGACCTATCAGCACGCTTGCTACACGCTACTACGTGGGGGTGCAGTATGGGACGCTTGTACCTCTGCATGGGGCAGTGCGAAGTGCAATCTTCATGGTGCGAGTTAAGTCAATGTTAGAAGTCTGGGTAAATCCAGAGGTGAAACAGCATGTTGTAGTGTTGTAACAGTTCACGTTTAAATTCATGCTGACAGTGCGTGTGCTTCATTAATCCCACGTGCGTATGGCTCACTGTTCCTTGTCCTGAGTGTGCATTGTTACAGAGCAAATGCAGCTGCGTCCTGTAGTTACGGTGTGTACCGCCGAGATTTTTCTACGGAACGTTGTCGTTCGAGGGGATGACTGTTAAAAAAAGGTATCCCATTTTTGCAGGGAATTGAGGCAAGCATTTCGCACTGTGGTGTTACAGCTTGGTGATGTGCTTTCTTTGAGGACATGTTCAGGCGTGATTGTGACGAACTCAACGGATCTAACTCGTTGTGTTGTTCCCCCTGTTTCTTTGTTTTTGGGTACTATTGCAGCTGCTTTCATTTGCAATAGGAGGTCTAGGTAAAAGCGTCGACACATTTGTTTCTACGTTCCTCCTTAATTCGGCCGTACTGCGAGCGATGGATTTTTTTAATCGATGGCAGGTGAAAAAAAGCACTACACCCAGGCTGTGCATTTATCGAAGGCATGCCAAGAACTGTTACCACTGTGTGATATGTTTGCCCGAACGAACTATCAGATTTGCAGGAGAGTCAATTTAGAACTGTCTTTATCCGTTGAACTACGTTGCTTACTACTGGACTAGACTGAAGATGGCTAGTGCTGCTCAAGTTATGTCATCACTGCTCAGGTAGACTGTTACACTGCACATTCGTATGCTGTTACGAGCATCACTGTTGCTTTCCAGAGTGCTTGTCGAGATGGCTGTTATTAACCTTGTGTTATGTGATTGTTTTACAAAATGAAATATATACATTTCTGTTGTGTTCAAGGTTTTTCTTTGATTTTTTTATTTGCTGTTTTGACTGCGTGCAAACTCCGGACAGGTAAGTAAAAGTAGAGCAAAGGAAAACGGATGCATTTGGTGAGCGCTTGTGGTAAGGAAAAGCAAGGCCAACAATGTGCACGCTCACACGCACATGCACGTGCGCTTAAACCCATTGTACCCCAGGGTGGTGCAGACTGCCCCATGTTATTTTCCTTTCTTTTTCTCTCTGGGGAACAAAATAGCACACACGCAAATATCCATGAATTTGACAAACACATTGCTTATTACAACTACACAGTTCGACAGGGTGTCTACATGAACTGTAAACTTACATGAACTATAAACTCAGCAATGCTTTACATTGCAAAGCTGCTTAATATGCTGCAGTGCTCTAAGACGTGTACCATGTTTTGTTTCACGTTTAACCAACAAGTATCCTGAACGTGTTAATAGCATTGTAAGTTGTACAGGAATTACTGCACAAGATGTAAAAATGAGATGAATGCCTTTTCAAAGCCCATCATATGGTTTTTGCGCGTAAAACTACAGTTAGTAATTATTGAAGCTGTTGTCTTAGGAAGGACATATACATGAATATCTGCGCCTGTGGGCCTTGAGTCTGATTAGAAAATGTTGCTGCGTCGTGTTATGCATAGAAAATAAGGCTCCTAAATGGTGCATTCACCGGCGGCCACTTTCAAGATGCCCTGAAACATTTTTTCAACAGAGCAAGGAAATGCTGCCAATCATTGGTGGAGGCTGCTCTGGACAGTCATGCCATTCTGAACTAGACAGCGACAATATGAGCACTGAAATGTCACCGTTTTGCTTTTGATGGCCTGCCTGCTCGGCCAGGCAGCGTTGAAAGTAATGAAAAAAAAAAAAAAAAGAATGGGGTGGCCCGCATGGGAACCCGCTAAAAATTTTGAAAATTCGTTTTCAGGAAAACTAATGACATGCAACCTCCTGGCTTGACATATATTGTTACAGTACCAAGGAGATGTACGTTGAAAATTTCATTAAGAGCAATGGAGACTGAAAGATCACCGGAGTTTCCCTTTAAGAGCAGGCACATCTTAACTGCGCTCATGTAATAAACGTACCAGGTTGCCAACTTGCTGAGTATGTCCCAGAAGGGCCTGACTGGTGTGGCAGAGGTAGCGAATAGAGCGATAACGCAAAGAGCTTCCCTTGACTCGTGTTGCTGCTTGGTGCAATTACTTATGACGAGCTCAACAACAGGTGCCCCTTTGGCTTTACTAAGCTGGTGGCGCACAGCATCATCATGGTAAGTGCTCTTTTCGTGGCACCAGAACTCCTCAATGGTGTGCTTCCAATTCGGGAAAAACCATTCTGCAGGAAGCTGAGCTGATAGCCCAGGCCCAGTAACTCCTTTCTTTGAATGCAACAATGTGACAGCACCACATTGTGATCAGCGTCATAGTGGAGCCGTGAAAATCTTTTGAATAATGCGTGCTGGCAAAACCTGTTACATTGACTTTTTGGAAAGACGTAGCTCTTGGATGGCACAAACTTGATTGATGGCAGTGCGTCTTCTCCATGAGGACAGTGAGCATCAGGTGAACATGATGCAGAAGGAGCTGCCGCGTGTCCCAAGTTCATCCACAGCATCGACGGTGGGCGGGTTTGGAGAATGTCCATGAGCGTTTTCCGCATTTAGATGTAATAAATGATCTCCCCAAAATGGTGAACTGGTGATGCTGTGCTTCGTATCCATTACAACTTTTACAGGATTCTAGGACAGTTTGGTTTAAGCATCCAAAAACAGTTCATTGGTTAGTACAATCAAAAGGCAGCCTAACAACAGTAATACATTTCCAAAGTTTGATATTTTTGCTTATGGTCTAGTCTAGTGAATGCAAAATGAGAAAACCGAGAAAATGAGTTTCCAACATACTGCCACCCACAGAGCGCTTTAAAAGAACATTGATATATAAATATATTTGCTGTACATTTTCATTGATAATTTTAGATCCGATAACAATAATGCAGCTTTTTTTTCCCCTCTGAAACTAGATGTATATGCAGCCTCACCAAAAATCTGCTTCCTTGACCCCTCACCATGAAGTGCGATAATTCTTTTCTTGATCAGGTATTTCTCCATTGCGTTTAGGGCTGCTTTGGAACTGTAAAACAAGACGACCATAAGCACCTATAAATTAAAAACGAATGTTTTCATATTCTGCATAAAGTGAAGAAAATGAGATAGATTCTTATCTTTTCCATTGAAAATCATGTTATATGTTTTTATACTTTCTGTAACGCTTCACGACGCATAGCTGTAAGGTAAAATTCAATAGCTCTGCAAAAAAAAGAAATTAAGTACAAATTTCTCATGTTAGAATGATATAATAGCTCGTTAGTTCCCAGCAAGCACAAAAGAGTATAATATTTCTTCATGTGACTGTTTCAATCGGTTACTCGCCAAAAATCAACTTTGCGTGGTGTAACTGGTATAATAAAGTAGATGTGACCCCAGTAGAGAATAATAAATTACTCTCTTTAAAATGTCGTCAGGCAATGTGAGCATAACTACCGTATCTGCAGTTTTTATCCTTTCATCATCATCATCATCGTTATCATCAATCTGTGGATGTAGACTGTGGGATTCCTTGCCACTCTTTTTTTTTTCCCCCTCTACTGCTATAACTCCATCCCTTTGTGTATTCATTTACTTGCGTTGTCCAGCTATTGTCCAGCCTACGCATTACATGCCATGCCAACTCCATTTTTTTCTCTTAATCTGAACTAGAACGCGCTCTACACGAGTGCATTCCCCCAGCTGCAACTTTGGTGATAAAGCTGTCTGTACAGGAATTAAACCATACAAATCATCGAAAGTTTCCACAGGATCGTAATTCGTTGATTCTGACAATATCTTCTTTCTAGTAGATTGTCGAAAGCCCAAATGAGCTTTCGGCCTCTCTTGAATAATTGCTGCATTTTTAGATTACCTTTCGGAATAATATTGTCACAGGCCACAGAGAGTGGTGTATCTCTCCGCAGAACTCCGGCAGGCAGTGACGGGTTGGTGATTTTATAAGCGAACAGGTCACCGGTATAACAGTGCGAGAATACTAGTCTCGAATCGAAGCTCGAAAACAAAGCTTTTACACAACTTGCCAACGGGCAGCGTACACGCAAGCACAATGAACATGCACTGCTGGCTACGTTAACCACACACGAGATGAATACTTGACAAGATGAATACACCACTTAGAAGCATGCATGTAAGCAATAAGAGGACACCACTTGCCGAAGCTGGGATTGTGCAGAGCACTGACGAAGCGTGAGAAGCCAGGGAAAGCCAAGGACAGGCCGTCAGAAATGGGCGCGAGAACAAACGTACAGTGGCTAGAATAGGGAAGTGTGATTACCGCCAAGCGGCGCGTATGGGAGGCGTTGACGCCACTTGGCGATGCATCCGCTAGGTGGCGCGCTCTCCCGCATACACGTCAGGCCACCCCATGAAATGCGCCCTTGTATACTCATCTGCGCGCGTGCATCCTAGTATTTTTTTCTTTCTTTTTGTGCAAATTTATGCCTTGAACAGTAACAGCGCGCCGTGAGTTGCTATCTCTTATCTAGCTCCGAAAAGTGTAAATATAATGCATAAAAACGACGAAACAGTCGGGCATACAGGCACTGTACCCAACTGATCGTTCTTTTTTTTTTTTGCTTTTTGTGTAAGCGCTCCAGAGATCATATAATAGACGCATACCAAACATATATCTCAGTTTTTCCTCCTAATAAGTATCGTAGTTGTTCGTTCTGCCGAAAAGAGTGGAAGTATTTCAACAATGCATGAAATTTTTAAAGAGCAGAGAGACCGCGCGAAGGAACAATATTGCGTTCTTCCTTTCAGCAACAACTTCGTGTCACGCCATATTGACCATTGCTATACATGACAACGAAGGGCTGTACCCACTGTGCCCAAAAAATGACAACGAAGGGCTGTGCTCACTGCCTGGCGAGGCTGGACGCGCAACTCGCTATTCATTCCCCAGGCTCGTAAGATTATGGACGTGTATTCTCAGGGACAGGATATCGACTTTTCGTTTGTGTGTTTCGTTAGAACCCTTCACCACAAGAAATGCACAGGAATTTTAGCCTGCAAATATCTCCGAATTATCCTGATCGAAGTTAAAAAAAAATGTTGCAGAGAGGAATGAAAAACGTAAAAAAAGGAACCAAATGGTTCTGGAAATGTAAAAGCTGAAAACTCAAGGTGTGCAGCACTTGGAGGGCGAGTTAAGTTATGCTGTTAGATGAAGTAATTTTGCATATGAAACGAAGAATGAGAACGTTGAAAAATCGGCCGCTCTTCAGACAGACCGGAAGCCTTAACGTCCCAGGAAAAAAAGAAAAAGAAGCTGCTATGCATCTGTCTCCATGCTGCAAGGTGAAAATTACCAAAATGCATGCTTTAAGATGGGTTTCGAACCCTGAAAAGAAAGGCGCCTTTTCTTGAATATGCTTTATCAACTGTCCCTTCATGAAATACTTCTAAGGCATCCTGTATGTCGTTCCCCCACCGTCCCGTGTCTAGTGCTGTTTGTTCCCATTGTAATACTTCTATGTGTTTTTGAATATGTCCCATTATATGAAAGGCTGTACGAGCATGTATTCAGAAAAGAATTTTTTTGAAATAGCGAGTCATGGTGCGGAATAAAAATATTTTTTATCCGTTCATAGAAGAATGTAGCCAAATAAACAATTCAAGCAGATAAACATTTAAACAGACGTACCGTTCTCACCACATAATATTTCGGCAGTTCCTTCTCATGCGCCGCGACTATTGATACCGGCACCGCTACACCACTTCGGCTAAATGTCACAAATATCGCTGCACCTGCGATTAAACGCCATTATATAAAAAGAAGCACGACACCCTAAATAGTCCGCAATAACAAATTTCACGACAAAAAAAAAATAATCGCTTTACGAACGTCTTTATTCGTATTGAAATAAGGAGAGAGAGAGAGAGAGAGCAAACATTTATTTTAACGAAGTGAGGGATCTTTCTCGTAGGGTGGAGCCCTTAGTTCAGGGCCCCATTGGCTCGCGCCACTCCACGTGCTCGCTGGATCAGCCGACGCTGCTCCTGCGGCGCTGAGCTGGTCAGCGCAGTCTCCCAGGAGGAATGTGATGGTGATGGGATAGGGGAACAGCCCGGTGGACATGGGCATTCCCACGTGCAGTGATAAACTGTGGGCTCCGCTCCACAGTAGGGGCAGTATGAGGGATATTGTGTGGGATGAAAGAGGTGTAGGGTGACTAGACATGGGAAGGAATTAGTCTGTAGTTGCCGCCACACGACAGCTTCCTCCCGGGTAAGGGAATGGTGTGGTGGGGGGAAATAACGTCGGCTTTGTCTGTAATGTTCTAGAGTGTCAGCGTAGTTCAATGGTTCTGTTGGTGCGTCGTCTGGATTGGACAGCTCTTCCGATGGCGCCCGGTTTGTGAGCTCTCGGGCTACCGCATTAGCGCGTTCATTGCCATGGAGAGAGGCGTGTCCAGGTGTCCAAACGATACGCACCCTGTGTAGTAATGAGGGGTGTAAAGATGTTAGAGTACGGTGTGTGTACGGTGTCACCATTCCTTGTGCTATGTTCCTGCAGGCAGTTTGAGAGTCAGTGACCACTGTCGTAGGTTCGTCCCGTGCTGGTAGGAGAGAAGCATGTACAATAGCCAGGGCGACAGCCGCCTCTTCCGCCATGGCACTGTCGTTAGTGTTAAGCGTGGCCGAAACGCTTACAGTGTCGGTGTTGTCTACTACGACAAGACACATGGCCTGTCTTTGTGGGTACCGTGCCACGTCAGTATAGAGGACTGGCGTATCAGAGGTACCATCGCCTAGAACGCGCATTAAAGCCTGTACCCTTGCACGTCTCCGGCCTTTATGACGGTCAGGATGCATATTTCGTGGAATCGGGGCCACCTGAATTTTGCTTCGAATCTCGAGTCCGAGGTTCTGGCGTTCCTGTAGCGCTTTGTTCGGCAGGGTGTATCCCAACCGGGAGAGAATATTAGTACCTTGCCGTGTTCGTTGGAGGCGTTGAATTTGATTGTTCAGGTGGCCTTCCACCAGTTCTCGGATAGTGTTGTGGACCCCAAGTCGCAGTAGGAGCTGCGTTGACGCGTATTGGCGTCGGTGGTTCAGTGGTAGAAATAAGCAGAGGATCAAGCTTCAAAGGCTCGTTTCCGCACAAAAAGAGAAAACAGAGAAAGAAAACAAAAGGAAGAAAAGAAAAGCGGTATACATGTGCAAGTTACAGAAAAAAAAGAAACACAACGAACGCTGCGGCGTGTAAGCGCACGTCACCAAACTCGGCCTATGTGTTTTCTGCGCGGCGAGCAGACGATTTCGCACGGAGCGAACGTGTAAACGGGTTTCAGCGCCCCCTGGATTTCCCTCTCCCGCGCATCGCGGAGTGGCGTCAGTGCCGGCGGCGCGGTCTGCACGCTTCCCTCTACTAGCCACTGTACTGAAGGGGACCCCCAACTTCCGCGATGTCACCACGGCAGCCGAGCTAGAGTTACAGTGGCTAGAATAGGGAAGTGTGATTACCGCCAAGCGGCGCGTATGGGAGGCGTTGACGCCACTTGGCGATGCATCCGCTAGGTGGCGCGCTCTCCCGCATACACGTCAGGCCACCCCATGAAATGCGCCCTTGTATACTCATCTGCGCGCGTGCATCCTAGTATTTTTTTCTTTCTTTTTGTGCAAATTTATGCCTTGAACAGTAACAGCGCGCCGTGAGTTGCTATCTCTTATCTAGCTCCGAAAAGTGTAAATATAATGCATAAAAACGACGAAACAGTCGGGCATACAGGCACTGTACCCAACTGATCGTTCTTTTTTTTTTTTTGCTTTTTGTGTAAGCGCTCCAGAGATCATATAATAGACGCATACCAAACATATATCTCAGTTTTTCCTCCTAATAAGTATCGTAGTTGTTCGTTCTGCCGAAAAGAGTGGAAGTATTTCAACAATGCATGAAATTTTTAAAGAGCAGAGAGACCGCGCGAAGGAACAATATTGCGTTCTTCCTTTCAGCAACAACTTCGTGTCACGCCATATTGACCATTGCTATACATGACAACGAAGGGCTGTACCGACTGTGCCCAAAAAATGACAACGAAGGGCTGTGCTCACTGCCTGGCGAGGCTGGACGCGCAACTCGCTATTCATTCCCCAGGCTCGTAAGATTATGGGCGTGTATTCTCAGGGACAGGATATCGACTTTTCGTTTGTGTGTTTCGTTAGAACCCTTCACAACAAGAAATGCACAGGAATTTTAGCCTGCAAATATCTCCGAATTATCCTGATCGAAGTTAAAAAAAAATGTTGCAGAGAGGAATGAAAAACGTAAAAAAAGGAACCAAATGGTTCTGGAAATGTAAAAGCTGAAAACTCAAGGTGTGCAGCACTTGGAGGGCGAGTTAAGTTATGCTGTTAGATGAAGTAATTTTGCATATGAAACGAAGAATGAGAACGTTGAAAAATCGGCCGCTCTTCAGACAGACCGGAAGCCTTAACGTCCCCGGAAAAAAAGAAAAAGAAGCTGCTATGCATCTGTCTCCATGCTGCAAGGTGAAAATTACCAAAATGCATGCTTTAAGATGGGTTTCGAACCCTGAAAGGAAAGGCGCCTTTTCTTGAATATGCTTTATCAACTGTCCCTTCATGAAATACTTCTAAGGCATCCTGTCTGTCGTTCCCCCACCGTCCCGTGTCTAGTGCTGTTTGTTCCCATTGTAATACTAGAGTGCCTAGAAAGGTAATACTCCTATGGGTTTTTGAATATGTCCCATTATATGAAAGGCTGTACGAGCATGTATTCAGAAAAGAATTTTTTTGAAATAGTGAGTCATGGTGCGGAATAAAAATATTTTTTATCCGTTCATAGAAGAATGTAGCCAAATAAACAATTCAAGCAGATAAACATTTAAACAGACGTACCGTTCTCGCCGCATGATATTTCGGCAGTTCCTTCTCATGCGCCGCGACTATTGATACCGGCACCGCTACACCACTTCGGTAAATGTCACAAATATCGCTGCACCTGCGATTAAACACCATTATATAAAAAGGAGCACGACACCCGAAATAGTCCGCAATAACAAATTTCACGACAAAAAAAATAATCGCTTTACGAACGTCTTTATTGGTATTGAAAGAAGGAGAGGATCGAGCTTCAAAGGCTCGTTTCCTCACAAAAAGAGAAAACAGAGAAAGAAAACAAAAGGAAGAAAAGAAAAGCGGTATACATGTGCAAGTTACAGATAAAAAAGAAACAGAACGAACGCTGCGGCGTGCAAGCGCACGTCACCAAACTCGGCCTATGTGTTTTCTGCGCGGCGAGCAGACGATTTCGCACCCAGCGAACGTGTAAACGGGTTTCAGCGCCCCCTGGATTTCCCTTTCCCGCGCATCGCGGAGTGGCGTCAGTGCCGGCGGCGCGGTCTGCACACTTCCCTCTTCTAGCCACTGTAACAAACGGTCACTTTGTACTCAACATGGATGGATGGATGCTATCAGCGTCCCCTTCGTAACGGGGCGGTGACATGTGCGCCACCAGGCTCGTAAGAAAATTTAAGAACTTTTCTTTTATTGACGGATCTCACCGCGCTGTTTCGCCGCTGCCGCAGTGCATGCCGGAACTTGTAGTACTGGCGGCGGTAGCGGTACGCTCAAATGCGTGGCCGATCGATGCATCGGCGAACAGCGTTAACGAGCTTTATCGGCCTTATTTCGATGAGTTGTGATGGTTGGATTTACGCCCTATGTGCCGGGATACTACAAGAACAGCCTGAAACAAAAGCGCTTCGGTTTCTCTCGTGTTCGCGAAGAATGTAAAGCTCAGGCAGAAACTGTCGGACAGGACCGGCTCCTACGGCACACGGCTTGTTCAGCAGTGTTTGTGCATTTCGTGTTTTTTATGCATGACACCTTATAACAATACCCTACAGCGTCATAACAGCTCAGGCATATCACGGACGGACCGATCAATGACCGCAACGATTCATAGCGTGTGCATGCATGATCACCTTGCCGGGCGATCTCCGCCAACGGCATCGGAGTGAATACAGCTTGTGTTCTGGACAAAATTGTGCTCGCTAGAAAATGCTTAACCGCTTGCGAGCGATAACGACTGTCAAGCGTCGACGTGAACGAAAGATCTGATACAAGCCCAGCTTAGCGCGTACTATCACGCTGCGCAGGGCTATTGCCACGGTGTTTTGGCTTTCAGTGTGTGATTTTATTGCGAGCACAAATTAAAGAGTAAATACCAGGGACAAGACGCGTCATCCTATGTGCGCGAGCGGCCTGCATAGGGTCATACGCCTACCGAGTTTGTGTCGACACAGTTTTGAAGCCTAAGTCCTAGCGACGACATCGGCGCCTAGCCTTCGGGTGTGAGGGCGGCGGGCAGAGCGAGCTGCCGCTTTTTTGTCGTTTTGCATCTGCTGCCAGTGCTACTCACCGACTCATCCGTACTTTATGCAGCAGGAACTGCTTGTCGTTCGCTTTATTAGTAGCGCCGCCCCGTAAGCTTTCGCTAACGGTGTGCGCGGCAGGTCATCGTTCCGCTAAGGTGGACGCGCCTTTAACCTCTTCATCGCGATCGTTTTCCACCCATTCACATCTAGCGCATCACTGCGATCGAAGCCCTGTATACTCCTGTACTTCACTGTGCATGAGAAGTTTTGCTTTGACAAAACAAGCGCAAAATCTTTCCTTCGACTGAGTCTTCAGTTTTCACCATTCCGCGCTCTTGGCGTTCTATTTCTGTACGATACGTGCTCTGAGAGTTTTTACTGATTTTCTTTTATTGCGAATAATTCAGCCAATACGGGTAACAGCAATTCGAAGCGACACGGGCGCACGGACTAACGACGAGATCGTGACCAGGTCGCATGTTTACATTCGAACTTTCTCAGTTTCTTCTTTTTTTTTTCTCTCTAACAGCGCTACATGGCGTCACCAATTTAAATGAAACACGGCCACATGAGGTTCGGACATCGTTTTCTGACGCGTTAAATCGCCGTCCATGCCAAGGATACGTGAAAAACGCCCGTAAACTTACAGCATGCAGCACGCACAGACGTAGCAGCTGTGCTTTGAGAACTACAACTAAGATGGCGGCGACGCCGCTCCTGGAAACTCGCGCATGCGCAGATCACGCGGTGAGATCGGTCTGTAGACAGTTTCGGCTGGTTTTTGCCGTCCCCGTCGCCGCCGTCATGAACCGTATATGTATATATATATATATGTGTGTGTGTGTGTGTGTGTGTGTGTATAAGTCACAAAGAAAAATAATCCAAAGAAATGCTTCCGAAGCGCGGAATCGAACCAGGAACCTCTCGCTCCGCAGCGCGTGGCGCTAACCACTATGCCACAAAGAGCAGATCCTTCACGGAGCTAACGGCGAGGCTTATCAACACCACCGCTTTACCGTTGGCAGGACTCAGAGACGCCAGGCGCTTATAAGCGTTTCTTCATTACCAGCGAGATGGCGCGAGGAGCGCACCGGCCGCATTTGAAAGTCGTCGGCCAGCTTTCACGAGGCTGTCAGTTTGGCAGGGAACGCGACGCCGCCGACGGGTAGCTGGGTATGTTTTGCACCGTCCCACAGATGTGCGCATTTCGAGCTTGCAAGTCCAAGCGAGACAGACGCTCCCCTCGACTGGCCATTGCCAATCACGCGTTTTTGAGCAAAGTGAAACACTTTCATTGCGCCAAAAACGCCAACGGCAGACACGGACGCGTACGCTGTCGCACGCAGTGCGCGGCGTTCATTTTCACGAGATGCGCATTCTGAATGATCGTATCAGTGGCAATAAACTACCGAAAATACCAACCACGTATATCCAATCAAGCGAATGACATGAGCCAATTATTTTACGTACTGTTCCTAATAGCAGCATTGCTTTCAAATTCGTAGACTCGCTGAAGACGGGCGCGTCACTGCGGTGTCGAAGTGGTTATCGCCCTGTGGGACCAACTCGCGCTGGTGGCATCGCTTGCACGCCGCACAACTCCTTTCCCCGAGATTGTATCCGTACCGCATAATATTTTGCAACACACCCCTGTTTTCGCTTCACTTTCTACGATGAATTCACACTAGCCGACGAACACTCGCTCATGCTCGCTTACGCGCTGCGACGCGAACCTACTTGAACCGAGCGACGCCATCGTTGTTTTGAGGGTGAGGAAAACGTGGAACTGACAGCAGAAACCAGAAAACCAGAAACAGCAAAAAACGAAATTCAATTACGTGGCAACCTTTCTAAATTAGAATGAAATAATCTTGAACGTAAAAAGAAAAAAAAATCCACGCATATACACGGAGTGAATGATGATGAGTGGGCGAAGCTCCGGAGGTTCATCGGTAAAAACCGCGAATCTTCCGTGAATCTTGCCGAGTGCATCATCGAAGACGTGACAAACACTGTGTGTCGCCATCTAGCGCTCTCCTATCACACTAGAGCGCGCAGCGAGCGCCTCCGCGCCATCTATTGATCAATTCACGTACTAGCTAAGCAGCACCGCAGCGCTCGGACGGACGGACGGACAGACGGACTCCCATACTACGCGTTCCCATACATCTGAATGAAGCGAGCACCGCAGCGCCATCACGCCATCTAGTGAGCACTTCACGAACTAGATGTGGCTACTACAAACGGAGGATGGACAGACGCACGGCATAAGGAGCTTCTTCGCCCCTAAAAAAAAAAAATAGGTGACATGTCGTATGTTGCGCTATGTATTGTGCAAAAGTTAGCGTTCGTGGACTACATGCGAGAGCGCAGCAAAAATGCGCGCGCTTCGGCTCCGTAGCTTTCGCTGCAGAGTTCTTCAATCATACCAGTTACCAAACTCCCCATAGGCCCCATGTATCAAAATCCGGACACGCCAAGTGCCAAAACGGCGGAGGTTAGCAGATTGTCGCGCCATCTGTCGACAGAGAAACCAACTAATAAATGCTATGTTGGTGTGTTTTGTGTTATGGAGCGCAGAAAGCTCCGCCGCGTCAATGAAGCGAGCCTTATGCAAACGATGTTGCGCACACAGAAAATCCGTCAGTTCGCCGTGATTCTGGCGTCCCTGGCGTCTTCTGCAGAACAAGAAAATTCACTGACCTTCTGCCGTCGCTTCTGCTTCTCCATGAACACTGAGGGTTGACGAAGTGTTTTGTCCGTGCCAAGAAACTCTATGGTCCGTGCTAACTGCTCTCACGAAAGAAGCAGGGAATCGTCTGTTCGGCTGCCGAGGCCGCTGAAAGAACAAGAAAGCTTTTCGAACAGCGGATGATTTTCGATGAATAATTATTCTTTTTTTTTTCGTCTGAATGTCGATGTGTCATTGGGAATCCAGCACAAAGCGCGCACCAGTGGTATTCAGTTCACATGACTACAGCATCGATGTGTCAACACAGCAGCATAATGCAGAGCGTGTCGTCTGCAAGCGAAAAAGCGGATGGTGCAAGTCGACGATCCGAGTGCAGGCGAATTGCAATGTAAGGCGTCTCTATCTCTCGCTGCTTTCTTCTGCCCCTCTTTAGCCGCGTGATGAGAGAGCCATTAACAACTGTTACGGTGCTCCAACTTGTGTGGCCGCCACTTTCATGCAATAAACATCGCCTCCGAGATCCGGTGAGTGTAGCGTTTCTAGTTACGGCTCCCAGATGGGGCGACAGTCTGCTAACCTCCGCCAATTTGGCCGTCGGCTTGTCCAGATTTCGGAACACAGTTTGGCAACTGGTATGATTGAAGAACTCTGCTTTCGCTGTGCTGCCACAGAGAGTTGTCGCCAGGTGTAATATTTGCGCAGAAGAACCTTGCCCTTCCGCTGTCTGCTCGCGCGGTTGTCTCGTGGTGAGAGGAAAAGGGATGTTTCGAGCTTTGACCGTGATGTCAGCGCTGATCTTACGGGAGCGTACGAAAGTCACTCGAGCGCGAAACAGAAGATGAGCGCGAACTATGAAGTGTCGCAGCTCGACACTTGAAGCACGCTAGTTTACTTCGTTGCTTCGGCCGTTTTTTCAACAGGAGCGCTTTACAACAGGAACGTACACCTGGGTGAATATTTCCGGATTCAATCAGAACATGCTCCATCGTTTCCCTATCTTCCTCACAGCATGTGCATTTTTCTTCTTCTTTACTGAGTTTCGCTTTATAAATACGCGTTCTAAGGCAGCCCGACCTCGCTTCAAACAGTAAAGCGCTTCCTCTTGAGTGATCATAAAATGCCTCCCTCTTTATTTCGTTTTTGCCCTTTCGGTAGTTATTCAGAGTCGGTTTTTTTCCATCGATGCCACCCAGAAAATCTTCTCCGCCTCTCTGACTTTTCCCTTTACGCTCTTTGTTTTCAGTTCTCTTAGAGCCACATATTTACTGGTGAGCCTCCTAGTTCTTTTTCTCCACTGCGTGTCAACGCTCTTTCTATATAAATAGCGGAACACCTTCACTGCCCACCTACCCTCTTTCATATTCCTTAGCCTCTCTTCAAACCTTATTTTGCTTGTGCCCACCGCGGCGAAAAAGGGCGCCTCTAGCGCCGAACGCGCGAACTACAGCCCGCTGCCATGATAAGGGCACCCTAGCAGACGACGCGAGCCTGGGCGAATGTGAACGCGCGAGTGCGTGACATTTCAGCGCACCGCTGAATACTAAATTGCTCCTGCTTGTTCTTGGGGTGCCTAATTGTTCGAGCCCCTTCTACAATAATCCAAACGGGCCACATTCCGACGTGCTAGCGTTGAGTATGCCGCGACGAGAACAGTGAAAAGTTATAAGCTTAATTGGAAGCCAGAGGAGCTGTGTCGCACCTAAGAAGTTAGAAAAATGTGCGTGTATTCCCTTTCATTATAGTGTAATGGCCGTGAAGATGACTTTGTGATTAATGATATGTAAACTGATTCGTTAGGCTATAACCTTATAGATTACTGGCCAAGTTTATG
Organism: Hyalomma asiaticum; assembly: GCA_013339685.2. Lineage (NCBI taxonomy): Eukaryota > Metazoa > Arthropoda > Arachnida > Ixodida > Ixodidae > Hyalomma > Hyalomma asiaticum. The sequence goes on along the minus strand of CM023490.1, from coordinate 67,943,628 downwards.
TCCACAGACGACCGCTGTCACTCAAAGTGGTGTGGCACTTCAAGCCGATCTCTTCTAGCCCAAACTATGTCAACCGATTCTTGTCTCGTTGATTATTATAACGGGCGGGATGTCTGAAGCTTCCTGCACGTCACAATGTTTTTCATTACCTCTGAGGTCGGCTGACAGTTTTTCTTACGGACAAGAATGAACTAAAGTCTAGCCTGGTACGTCTCCCAGTTTAAAAAACCTGGTTGTAAGCAAACGTTTCCGTATGATAAATGAGTAAGAACAGACGCTGATGGGCTCTCGTTCGTAAACGTGCTGCACATATAGGAAAGTTTCATTGCGACAAACTAAGGTTCCTTCTCTTTTTTTCCAACATGCGGTGGATTGCGATGCGCGAGCCTGAAGGTTCAGAGGGCTGCCGGAGCCAAGGACGACTGCAAATGTCAGAGGCAGAAAAAAACAAACGAAAAAAGGGGTGCGTGCATTTTTTACGCGGTGACTGCAGCCATGAACAATATCGTGACTAAAAGCACAGAGTTTATCGGTGCATACAATTAAGGTTGACAATCGTGCCAGCAAAAATGATTACGCAGTTATTTTCGCCAGATGCCCTTGCAGAGTTTGTCAGCAAGGCTAAGCCAAGACTTATTCAGCATATTAATTATCACGTCGATTTTCTTCCTCTGGTCATGTTCTATAAGCTTTTTGCCAACAAGCTAGGCGGACACTAATCGACGCCGTTCGGAGGGGCCCGGGAAATGACTAACAAAAACAACCAAACTATGTTCCATGAATTTTATTGAAAAACACTTCTTTCCTGCTGCGGCACGCGAACGACGACCCTCGAAATAAAAGAAAGGTGCCTCCTCGGTTTTCCCTGCAGGAGTAAAAAAGAACAAGCATCCGTAAATGGTGCGAACACAAACGTCGCCGCATATGCATAGCACCGCCAGCATATATGTTTATGTGCACGCGCACAACGGTAGCGACTCACCTTATTTACACGAAGCAGTACGAAAAGTTGATGTCGCGACGCAAATGTCGCCAAAATACGGCGAGCCCTTATTCTCGTCCCGGTGGTGCCAGGTGTTGATGGGGCACGCTGCCGCAGACGTTGACGACGCACACTTGCAGGTTTATCATCGTCCTGCGACCGAGCCATTCTGCCCGACGGGCCCGCTAATGGGCACAAAATACCACTCGCTGTAAAGGAGAAGCGCTCGGGAGGCACTAACACATTGCACGAAAAGCACGTTCACAAACACAGACTCTGATATTTCGGCGGATCACACGAGAATCAGCTGCCACCACACACACGCCTTGCCCCGCTCTCCAGTCATGCCTTCATGATGGCGCTCGCGAACCCAAAATGCCTTGCAAAACGAAACTGACGAAAAGCCCACCACCAGGTGCGGTATTTATGAAAAGGGCCTATAGCAACGGGCCCCTCCTGTCCGGACCTCAGGGCGCACTGGGATCTTGCAGTGGGCGCAACAGCGGATGCCTGGGAGCAGTCGTCGTCCTGGCTATGCGCGCGGGGACAGGGAACAAGTCTGCCCCATGTGCTTCGTCCCCTTGAGGTGCGCGCTCCGTCTGTGGCGCGCAGTGATCTGTAATTACGAACGTTCCCTTCCGCTTCTTTCCTTTTAAAGACGATAGTCTTTCTTGGGCTTCCTAAACGCAGAAAAGTCTGTCTGTCTGTCACACATATTCAGCCGCTCGGCCGATTCAAGCGGGCCACGAAAACCAACCAATAAACTAGACCTGGCGGATGGTGCCATGCACGTGAACGATACAGCGCAAAGGAAACCTCAGGTCTATAGCGTACTAGAATCAGTGCTATTTGAGGCAACGTATACGTACATAACCGTGATTCGCAGTGTTCATTTAATTAGCAATACACATTGAACTCGTTTTTACCTTAGTAAATGTAGAATCGACGTGTTAGAAATGGTGTCGAAGAGAAGCTATTCGCATGCCGCAAATGGCGAAACGGTCACTTCTCCGTTCCTCTCTCCTGCCCTTGCGCGAGTGCTCGCATCCGCGGAGAGATACTTATTGTGCAGTCATCACCCTCACTTCCTATCTTTAAGAGTCGCCTCCGTGTTGAGAAAGTAAGGGCAGAGTCCGTTCGGAAGCGCGGCTGGACGATAGCAGTTTACTGCCCAGGACGGCCGCTCGATAAAAAAAAATTACAGCATATCCACGGAGTGAATGATGATGGGTGGGCGAAGCTCGGGAGGTTCATCGTAGATCGTGCCGAGTTCCAGATTAATTTAGTTAACGCGCACGCTACGAATCCTCATGGTTCAACTATGCACAAGTGAAATCTCCCACCGGCACTTCATTACAAGATCCAGTGCCTATATATATATGCCCCGCCACGGTGGTCTAGTGGCTAAGGTACTCGGCTGCTGATCCGAGGGTCGCGGGATCGAATCCCGGCCGCGGCGGCTGCATTTAGATGGAGGCGAAATGTTGAGGCCCGTGTGCTGTGCGATGTCAGTGCACGTTAAAGAACCCCAGGTGGTCGAAATTTCCGGAGCCCTCCACTACGGCGTCTCTCATAATCACAACTGGTTTTGGGACGTAAAACCCCACAAAACAACAAAACAAGAAACTATATATATATATATATATATATATATATATATATATATATATATATATATATATACGAGCGAATGAAAATCGATGGATCCGGTGAAATATGTGTTTGAGGAAGAGGGTGACAAACGTTCGAAACACAAATTCTTTACTAACGTTTCGGCAGGTGGGCCTGCCTTCGTCAGAGGCACTCTGACGAAGGCAGGCCCACCTGCCGAAACGTTAGTAAAGAATTTGTGTTTCGAACGTTTGTCACCCTCTTCCTCAAACATATATATATATATATATATATATATATATATATATATATATATATATGTGGTAATGAAGTCTACGGTCACACTGACCAAGTCAAAAAGGTTGTTTTGACGTTTCGGAGCCTATACAGGTTCCTTGTTCACAATGCAGCAGACCTAGCGCCGTTGTCCAGTTAAATATGAAGTATGTGACGTAATGAACGGGCATAGATTTGAGGCATGTTTCCATCTGTCCTGTTAACGGTATCAGGTGTCGTCTGTATCAGCAGAGATTCCAGCAGCAGTCTCGTTGTCAAATTCTTCTCTTTGGCTATGACAGCAGCATTCTCCCAAGCGATAGAGTGATCACTCTTGCGCACATGCTCCGATAGTGCGTTGTACACATGGCGGTGATTGTGAACATCGCGTTTGTGCTCTTTTAGTCGTCTAATGAAGTTTCCTGTTTCGCCAATGTAGCAGAAATTGCAGTCGTGGCACGGGATCTTATAGATTACACCCGGGAACTTTTCTGTTTCTAAGCGGTCCTTCACGATGACGACTTTGCCGCGGAGCTTGTTTGATGGCACATGCGCTACGCGTAAATCATATTTTGAAAATATTCTTGAGTGCTTCGCTGATACCTGGTACGTAGGGAATGCTGGCCCGTTTTTGAAGACTTCGTTTCTCGGCTGGCTGAGGATTCAGCATTCGTTTTTCAATTCTGCGAACAAAAGCAGACGAATAGCCGTTATTGGACAGTTCTTGCCGTACCGTAATAAGTTCTCTCTCTCTCTCTCTCTCCATATATATATATATATATATATATATATATATATATATATATATATATATATATATATATATATATATATGGGTTGCGGGTGAACGCTTCTCCAACGCGAGCAGTCGGTATTTCTCAATCAAGAAACTCGCTAGGACACGCTGCCTGCGCCAACGTTGTCTCTCGCGGGTGAGGGCGCGTTCTCCTTCTTTGCGAGCTGGTAGAGCGTTCCTCTAAGAAAGAGCGTTTCCATAGCCAACGCGCGCCTTTCGCGCTCTCTCTCTGTCTCTCTCTCACAAGACAGCAGAGGCACGCGCCGGGAGGCACGCGCCGAGGGCGAGCGCGTGCCTCCCGGCATGCGGATTACGCCTGACGACTGACGCCTGACGCGGGACAAGGTTAGACTAAGAGGAGCGTCGCCCCTAAAACGCACGTGGTTGCTAATCGAGCGGCCGTGACTGCAGGGTATACCGGTGCCACCCCACCCGAGAAAAAAATGCGTGATAGGGTTTGACAGAAAGGGGGGGGGGTGAGAGAGTGAGAGAGGAGGCTGAGCCCCCTTGCTTTTCTTCGCAAGGGGGGCTCTAGCCTACCCTAGATGCCACCCGGCTTCCAGAGCCCTTGGCCCTCAGCCCACTGATAGTGGCAAAGCTGCCTGATGTAGTGGTAGTGAATAAAAGAGAAAGTCTCGGGTTCCGCAGAATTAGGCGCTCAGCCGTGTACCCAGCATGGGAGACTGAAATTAGTCACTGCCTTTTTCTTTTATTTAACAATCACTGTGTATATATAATGGAAAGTGGGCCCTCGCTTGTCCATGACCCACGTGCTGAGTGGCTGTCACTTCCTGTAGGCAGTGTGGCAGCCTCGACACTGAGCACGGGGGTTATGCTGCAAAACATAAGTAAAACAACGCTGACCGCTGTCTATATAGACAGTGGCCAGTTATCATAGTAAACTACGCGGCCGCACGTTTTGAGAGCCACTGCATTCCGAATTGGTCGCCGCGTGTCACTGGAAGAAGCCCTCCGTGCTTAGCGTTTAGGAGTTGGAGTGCGGAGCTCGAAATCGCCGTGCGGGTTGCCGGCTACGGCGGCCACAATTCGACTGGGGCGAAATGCAAGAAACATCCACGCATCTCCACGAAGTGAATCGTGACGAGTGGGTGAAGCACTGGGGATCGTTTCGGTGCAGGGTTTAAAGCAATCGCGCCTAAATCTCCCCTGGAGTGACGGTGAGGTTTTACCTAAAAACGTGTTTTTTCGTGTCTGTTTTAATAATAGAAGTTGTGTTGGGCATGGTCAGTATGTATCTGTGCACCGAAAAGCTTCTCCTTCGATCTACCAGGTACTTAAGTGTTCTTTGAGCCGCATATTGAGGGCACACGTAGAGGATGTGGCGTAAGTTGTGTTGGGCATGGTCAATATATTCCCGTGCATCGAAAAGCTTCTCCTCCGAAAGAGGCCGGGGGCCCAAACGATCTACCACGCACTTAAGTGTTCCTCTTTGAGCCGCGTATTGAGGGCACACGCAGAGGTTGTGGCGTATAGTCTCCAAAGTGTCATACGCGGCAACCGGCGCTCGGTTCCTGTCCGATGTTTAAACACATATATGCGAGTGAATAGGCAACATCCGGCCGTATACTGCGCAATAGTACATCATAATCTCTCTGCGGCCGGAGTGGAAGCCGAAATCGCACACCGGCCTCATGTCTATGAGAGCGTTCTTGTCGAAGGTCAAGGGGTCATCCAGTAGTCGCGTCATTCAGGTTTTCATGGAGCTAGAGAGCAAGAGATTTGTGTCGCTTTGTGAAAAGTTAATAGCTGTCCACGTTTCAGGAGTACTGAAACGTTAAGGAGGTGGTGAAAATAAACTCTGAGGCACGCACGCGGCATTGGTGAACTCGGGCAGGGTTTCTCGTTCCCTGATTAATTAGAAACGCTGATATGTTGACTAGGTGCCACCATTGTTGTTGGAGATTTCGCATCTAGATAGTACAGGTACAGGTGCGATGATACTGATAAGCAGTCGCAAGCGCCGGCACTTAGCGAACTGTCAGATACCTCAGACAATATCTTTTCAGTTCTTCAGCTTTGTACAATTGCACTCCTGCTATACAGTTTGTAAAGATAAATAAATAATAAGGTTAACGCCATGTTTACCGATGTTTTAGCAGAGCACACTGCAGTTCAGCACCAGCTCTAATGGGCTTGCGGCGTGCATACTCGAAGCACTCTATACCAACATGGAAAGAGAACATATATGTTTATTGGCTGTTGCGGTGGCACAGTGGTCGCAGTTCTCGGCTACTGAAGTGAAAGATACGGATTTGCTCTTGGCCGCGGCATCCGCATTTTGGATGGAGGCGAAGTGCCAGAGAGACCTTGTGTGATTTCAGCGCACGTTGGCGATCTCCCGGTGGTCGGAATTTCCGCAGCGCTCCATTCCGGCCGTATACTCTTAATCGAAACCGCGGTCCTCGCACATAAAACTCCTGCAGTTACCACTGCTTGTCCACCAAACCAACCGAGTGAAGCAATGACACATTGATCATCGTATCAGTTGGTCCACGTCTATTGAATCAACGCGTACGAAAGATTTCGCACCGCTGTGACGTATGCATCTGAATACGATAGTATATTATTTCGTTCCATTTTATTGGTTCACCTTAAGGACCCCAGAGAGCCCTTAAATGCGGGGTGGTTATACAAAAAAAAAAAAAGTTCGGGCAAGTGTCCACGAAAAATTCTGGAAACAGTTCATTGCTACATTGTGCATCAAGAAGTGAAGTGCAAGTAGAGTAAAATATGGACCCTCACGGGCGTCGCAAGCAATCGCGCTCTTCTCACATGACAGCGTGGCATACGGAATTGCGGGTGTGATCCTTGGCACGCGTTTCATGGCATATATACGTTACACGAACTCTACCGTGAAGATCGGAGCCAATGAGAAGTATCCGAATATCTTACAACACATGGATGCAATTATGAAGTTTAAAGAGCAGTGTGGTCATTCGCTTACTAAATAAACACCGTGCGGCACCAAATAAACTAATAAACTAAGGGGGACCACTGTGTCGCACAAGCACCCTAGACAGGCGAGTGCCTGACGCTCCCTGTAACGTGTCCTGTGTCTGCTCGAAACTGGCCATGCTACGTGACTTCAACATAGCGCGCGTGTGTGTGTGTGTGTGTGTGTGTGTCAATGCGTCAGTGGTTGCCTTTATTTGACCTGACCTGCGATGCTGCAGGTTGTTTCGGTGCTATTGCAAGCGCTGGCCCATGCAAGGTTACTATTATTTGGCGCCCTTACGCTAAAAAATAAACAATCATGTTGATGACATAGAAATACGCAGAAAAATACAAAGGAGAGATGTTAGACCTATTAACAGTAGTTTTGGCCGTACCTCGAATACATCCTTACTAGCAAAAGGCACCCTCCGAACGCCAACACAAAGAAATAAAGCTTTGAAATTGAAACTTTAGTTTCAGTTAGCTAACAATTATGAGCCAGACCTGATGCAGATATTTGTCTACAGGATATGTCAGAAGACAGGGACACACCCTGTCTTCTGACAGGGTCCACCTGTTTGGTGGACCTTATCAATAACGCCTTTCTCCACTCGTATTAACGCTTTCAGGCATTCGTTTTGTCGAAGAACAATTTGAGATTGGAACAAACTTACTCACGAAGTTGTTTCACTAACATCCTAAACATTTTGCTGCTATTTTTGTTGTTTGTTTCTTCACACACTGTGCTTATGTGGCCACTGTGGGAGCGTTGCCAAAGTGTATAACTCCCTGTATTCCTTCATTTGTTTGCAAACCTGCACAACCCATCAAATGTATCCACACTCTACTGAAACCCTGTTGCAGTATTTCTAAATAAAGTCAATAAATGTCACAATATGAAGGCGGATTGAACCGCTATTATATACCGATGTGTTCTGTCGCGCCCTTGAAAGGAGTGAAACAGGCAAAGGACATCACATAGACGACCCTTTTAATTGGCACCGTTTAAATGCTTCATTTCGTTTCCCCGTGGTAAGTATGCGTGGTATACAATTAAAGTAACAGTGGAAACAATGTTTCGAGTTCACACGCAGTCTCCGCAGCTAGTGTCCGCCATATTGCACGATTATCAAAGCAGAAAGATGGCCAGGTTGGTGCGGAGTCTTCTTAGAACATAACGTTCGAAACAAAAGACAACTGGAGCACTAGCGTGCAGCTCACGTGCTTACTTGCCACTGCTGTTATTTTTTTTTTTGAAGAACGACCGGTGGGTTACACCACGAATGAGTATTTAGAGCTAAAGAAAAAATCACGCATCTCCACGAAGAGAACCATGACGAGTGGGCGAACCACTGGGGATCGTTCGGTGTTACCGTAAATCACCCGTGACATATTGCCCACTTATGCATGTAAATGAGTGACAACGCGTGTGTATATTTGCACATGCGTTGTCATTTATGCTTCTGGTCTTTATGAGGTTCCTGCGCTCCCACGTCGTAGATCGTGCCGAGTTCCGGATTACATTTAGTTAACGCGCACGCTGCAAATCCGTATTGGTTCAACTACGCGCAAATCTCCCACCGGCACTACATTTCAGGTCAAGATCCAGTGCCTATATATATGGGGTGGCTGGTGAACGGTTGTGCAGCGCGAGCCAGTCGGTTTTTTTCAATCAGGAAACTCGCTAGCAGACGTTGCCTGCGTCAGCGTTGTCTCTCGCGGGCGAGGGCGCGTCCTCGATCCTAGAGAACTTGGGCCAGCCATTGCGCACGCGCAGTGGAGGTGCGGACGCCAATGGACAACGGACATACCCCCGAGCAAAAGATGCTTCGCATCTAAAAAGAAAACTATAGCAAAATAAAGAACCTTTGGAGTGATTCATCCTAACCTCTATAAGTGTTTATTGTTCAGCATTCTTTTCATGTTCATATTATTTTCGCCGGAAAGAGACGCGCAAATGGAGCACTTTTATTTCTGCAAGTGTATTAAAATCATAAGCAACGCGCACGTTAGACGCTTACTTGAATTGCATGGCACTCGGCTGCTGATCCGAAGGTTGCGGGATTAATTCCCTGCCGTGGCAGCTGCATTTCAGTAATGGCGAAATGCTACAGAGTCCCGGCTGCTGTGCGATGTCACTGGACGCTAATGAACCCTAAGTGGTCGGGATTCCCCGAAGCCTCCACCTTGGCGCTCCTCATAATTTTGGGGCGTAAAACACTGGAAATTATTACTATGATATTACTTGAACTGCGAGTGAAATTCATGATTCCTCTTATTCTTTACAATGACAGCTCGTGGCGCTGCATATACAAAGCAATCTGTCTCTTCGAACGGCTGTCGCTTTTAAGTGAGCCCTACTTTTGTGCGTTTCTGTTGTGCAATTGTACTTAAATGCTGAGATGGAACAGAAGTCAGGAAAAGACAAACCTCAACTTACCTCTTCAGCCGAGTCCAATCCAAAATGAAATCAACGTACGACATCCACAAGCAAACGAGAACCAACGCAAGGCAGTCCCCAAGCACTCATGAGGTGCCCTATATGTAAGAAGAACCACTCATGGTGGTTCTTATTCAGTATCGTTCTGAGTTATAAAATGCCGCACCAGCCCGCACCAACTTGCCGATGGCGATAGGTATTCTCCGTTGTCTAGCTAACACTTCCTTTCTTACAGCACAAATTGTTACGGGCTGCTTAGAATGGGGTTAGAAATAAACGCGTGTTAAGGATATATTAATAGAAATTAAGAACAAATGGACGTGGGTGGATTATGTAATGCGAAGACGGGACAACCGTTGGTCGTTAAGGGCAACAGAGTGGATCCCTAGAGAAGGCAAGCGTGGCAGGGGGCGGCAGAAAGTTAGGTAGGCAGATGAGATCAAGAAGTTTGCGGGGATAAATTGGGCACAGTTAGTACAGGACCGGGATAAGTGAAGATCTATGGGGGAGGCCTTTGCTCGCAGCGGGGCTAGACAGGCTGATGGCGATGATGATGGTGATGATGATGATGATGACTTATAATGAAGACTTTGTGGACCGTGGTGTCCGCCGCCACCGGCGCCGCTAGTGCTCCTACCCGTACCGCTCAAAGAGAGAGATAGGAAAACTCACGTCTGTACGGATTTCAATAGGAACGGCGCCATTTACCGCTTACTCTCTCTGTGTGGTTGGACAGTTTGTGATATCAGCCACAGCTCTCATAGTATGAGTAGTGTTTCAAAGCGCTCATTGTCAGCCGTTGGGTGCGCGTTCGTGGACGAAGACGGGGAAGTAGAAGGAAGAGGAGAAGAAGATGGAAAAGGAAGTGGAAGGTAGGGAAGAAGACGGCGATGAAGAACAAGACGAAGGCAGTGAAGAATCAGAAAAGGAAGGAGAAGACTGGACGACGACGACAAATTAGGGAGCAAGCAGGTGACGACAAAGGGGAAGATGAGGACAATGCAATGGAAGAGGATAAAGAGGTGAAGGGGGAGGAAAAAACAGAATAAGATCTAAAGCAAAGAACGAGAGGACATGTCAGCAAAGTCCTGCTTACGCTGTTGCTGTGAAGTACCCTCTGCGCTGGTCTGGGAACTCTGCCTGTCTCTCTATTTATTTTATTTTAAAAAAAGTGGCCACCTGTCCTGTATATTCCAGTATGCTGTTGTTTCCATCCTTTACATGAAACACTTGCGATACGTTAGTGGTGCAAGTCGAGACATCTCATTTTTGTGCCTCTCTAATTCTGAGACAACGGCGTTGCTTCGCTCTAATCTCTAACATACCTAGCTGATTTGCCGTGGCCTGTGAGATTGTGGTTTGAGCCCGACTGTCACTAGCTGCATCCGGGAGCACGGGCATTACAGCGGCTTTGTAACACTTTTTCATCATAGCGAGAATTAAGACTGTGCGTATCACTCGTAAAGGCTCCAGTGAACGTGTGAGCCCAATATTATTGCATTGGATGTGCCGGGAAATATCAATTTAGTTTCAATCACTGCTGGGGAAAGCGTCCGCTCTTCTTTCAGCAAATGACGTCACTGGGGCCACCGATCACGTAGCTCGACCTTTTCCGTTTCTCTTTACGAAACAGACGTGCTTCTTCCTCTCTCTCTCTCTCTTTCTGAATTCGAGATGAACGAATAAAGCAGAGCAGATGATGTTTGCGCCATCATGAAATCAGTCATTGCTATTCATTCCTCATCGCGCCACGGTGGTCTAAAGGTTATGGCACTGCGCTGCTGATCCGAAGGTCGCGGGATCGAATCCCGGCCGCGGCGGCTGCATTTCTATGGAGATGAAATGTTGAGGCCCGTGTTCTGTGCGATGTCAGTGTACGTTAAAGAACCCCAGGTGGTCTAAATTTCCCGAGACCTCCACTAGTGCGTCTGTCATAATCAGAACTGGTTTTGGAACGTTAAACCCCACAAATCAATCAATCAGTGAATCGCCCGTGTGCTGTGCGATCTAGTGCACGTTAAAAGAACCCCAGGCGGTCTAAATTTCCGGAGACCTCCACTACGGCGTCTCTCATAATCAGAGCTGGTTTTGGGACGTTAAACACCACAAATCAATCAATCAATCAATCAATCAATCAATCAATCAACCGTCTTTTCTCTCTGTGCAGAAACACCGCAAGGACGTGAGCAACTTCGACAAGCAGTTCACCAGCGAAAAGATCGAGCTGACGCCCACCGACAAACTGTTCATGATGAACCTGGACCAGACCGAGTTCATGGGCTTCTCCTTCCTCAACCCGGAGTTTGTGCAGCACGTCTAGCCCAACTACTGCGCGCCTATTTATTGTTACAACTGCGATGACCACTAATTACCACACCGCACCCGACGTCAGCGCGACGCGTGCCTCCCCCGCCGGATGGGTCCTACCGCCATCTTCTCCTCGGGACTCTGAACCTCGCTCCCCTTCGACACACTGTACTGTACTCGGGGACAAGTTTACGTGGCGGCCGGGTTAGGGCAGTGGGTCCGTTGTCTTGTTCCTACATACTCAACGCGCTGTCGCCGAGCGGCGCACAAACGCGACATGATCGAGCGATTTACCTCCGCATATGGGCTGCAATGTCGTTTGTCTGGGGGCTCGCATCCTTGGGCAGTTTGAGCTTTGTCGAGACGAGGGAGGGTGTACAGTCTCTCCAGACGGGATTCTGCGTCTCTCGGCCACGGGCGTCAGGTCGCCACTGACAGTGGCCTAGGATTATCGATGGCGTACCATTTACGAAGGCATATCTGGAGTCTACGCCCGCAATGTGCTAATCAGCGCCGAGTATTTAATATAGGGGTTGTGGCGTTACTGTTAGCTGAGTCGACGGCGCGGTATTGCTTCACTGCCACTCAGAAGTTGTCCCCGAGTGCGTGACTGTCATTTTTTGTGTGTGCGTACCAGTGTTTAAGAGGATGTGCGCTGGTAAAGAGGCTGGTAGAGCGCCACGCATGTACAAGCCTTTATGTTGGGTCGAAGGGCATGACCCCCAGCTTTTGAACCTCGACCTTCGCAGAGCACTATCCCATGCGCACTTCCGATGCCCCCTGCTTTGTCCCTTTTGTTGGCTCGAGTATTCCGCGCTACTGAGCTGTGGAAGCGATTGGATTATTTGAATCTTCCGTGAATTAATGATATATGAACGTTGTATATGGACGAACCCCTCGTGACGCCTGTGTTGTCCGAAGCCTTTGGTGATACGTTAAGAAAGTCGTTGTGAAAGGAACCCTTCATTGCATGACGTCGTTAAAGGGTGTTTTCTATCCTCGGCGTTCTGTGGAAGCTGTGTCTATATGTGGTCCTTCTGGAACTGCCACAGTACGGGTGGTAATTTGCCTGCGCAACCGCGATACTTCTTTTTCTGGCAACCCTCATGCAAGAGCATGCCACCGCACTTTCTTCAGGTGGTGCTCGATCTACGCTTCTTGTTCATGTTCATTACTCTGTACACCTCGAAGTCCTATTAACAGCGCATTGACCGGAAAGCGTGAATGTTGGTTGTAGTGCTGGCTCGCGAGACACTTCTAGACCAACTTGGAAACTGACCACCTGAAGTCGTCTGCGGAAAGCCGATGCATGAGACGTACCACCATTCCTGTTGGCGTAGTCTTCCCGTATCCGTAAGTCAATTCTCGACCTCTTAATGTTGTACTGGTGTACCGAAATGATTCGTGAGCTCATGAAGGATTTGTGTACTTCAGGGAACTTGAAGCGACGTCGCCGGAAGTGTATGACCTTGTAAAGGTTGGCTTGAAAGAAAAAATTTCTCTTTTTTAGACGGCAATCTACCGGTCGTTCGGAAACGAATAGATTCGTGCTGGCACGCTCCAATAATTCAGGAGTCGAATTGCGGCGTGTATATTCGAATGCTTCAATGGGAGGATTGTCCAGCAGTTTCATGGCCACAAAGCAGGCTTTTCACTGTATTGGTCTCCTTGTTCTTACTTTAGATGAGGGGCAATAAGAAACTTGCAATCGTCGAATTGGCATGAACAGTTTACGTAAGCTGTTGGCAGTATCACCCATGGTTAATAAAAGCAAAATAGATACAGGCAGGAGAAGGTGCTTGAAGGAAGCTACGAACGTAGTGTGAAATGAAGCTTGAAAATGAGCGGAAGAGTCCACCACGAATAGGAAAAGAATGGAAGTGGTTATGAATGTTACACGAAAATATGAAACCAAGTCAGAATGAAGCAGTGGACTTGAAGTAGTCACGTGAAAGCTAACCAAGGTTAATGGCATGCGAAACCTGATATGATGCATTGAGCATCATGAAAGAGGGAACAGCGCAAGCGCAATGACGGCGGAAATGGCATGAACACCAGGAAGCGCCGTTTTCTTCTCTCTTTCTTTTGTGTGTGTGGTTCATGCTTTCTTCACCGTCCTTGTGTTTACTCTGTTTCCTCTTTGATGTTGCATGTGAAACAGAGTGTGCGTGCCCGCACAGCCTTCGAAGGCGCTAGAATGTGCACGGGTGGCGAGATTCTTAAAATTTCGAGAATAGCGTGTGTTCTGCGGGCAAGATGCGTAGCTTATTTTTCAAGTTTTGGATGTTCTGTGCTTTATCAGTAAGCCGACTAAAAACACTGCAGTGTTCCAAGCATAGAATTGCGAAGGCGCGAAACACGCGGATTGCTTCGGTAAGGTGGAACCTCAAGGATATGTTTTCCAGTGTGAAAAGTTCCGTGCGCGCGATGTCTTTGAGAGATCGAGCTGTGATTCTTTCTTCTCTCTTTCGACCGATTTCGTGTCTGGATATCTGGGTCAGGTATCGTGGTATGGCAAGAGGCGGTCGCGTTTATTAGATTCATTGAATACAGTTCACCCTCGTTGTCGAACGCTCCATGTTGTGTATACGTTACGCGCTTTAGCGAACTTCTAGCATTCATTGTTGAGATCATATGCTATATTTGTACATTCACTACGCCTGAAATCTACCCACAATTGAATTCTCGTGTACAGATAGAAAATGGGAACATTGCTGAACATCGCACTCCCCTGCGAAGTCTCCTGCACCTTTCTTAAAAAAAAAAGACTTGTGGTGTTGAGAAGGCGGACGTCTCCTTTGTTGAATCCTTGTTACCGCAATGGGTGCACAACGCTATACTCTATTACTCGTCTTTCAATGACAGTGTTGTCCAAGAACCTCTCCCGCTTCATACCGCTTTATTACGATTCACGTCTTTCGCTTGTATGTGTGGGTGCTTTTCCGTTTCGTTCCCGTAACTATGTTGGTGTCTCCGACGCAGTAACTACGTTTGACTTTGCGAACGAGCGTTACTGCGACCTAACTCGTTCAGGACAGCGGGAAATGTAATCGAAAACGACCCTTCTGTGTTCTACCTTCTTCCCTCGGTCCTTTCTTGGTTCCCGGCCATTTTTTGCTGCCACCAAACTGAGCGTACAGTACGGCACACTGTCAGAGGGAACTTGTGGCAGTGCTCCGCAGAACCGCACATCGAAGCGTCGGCTACAGCGCTGAAGCGGGAAGCTACAGCGGCGCCACAGGCGGCTATGGCGTCTGTGTCGTCTTGCGTCATGTCGCCTTGCGATTCAGTGCTGTAGGAGACGACACGAGACACCTCCTCGTCCTTGTGCGACTACGCCGCTTCGTGTCGATGTGCGCGGTCACGCCGGATACTAGCTCTCGGCGTAGCTGTGGGGCGAAATCTTATAGCGGTTCCAAAAGTGTACCGGTTCACTTGGCCTTACGTGATCGGCCAAAATTGATCTTTTGCTAGCGTGACTCTGTCCTGCCACGTGAGGGCGAGCGGACCGGTACACTTTTGGAACCGTTGTAAGAAGTCGCCCCCTCCACGCGCTCGCGTGTTCCCCGCAAGAGTGGACCGTTCTGTGCCATGGAACGCGCGAATTAGAGCCCTTTCCAGGGTACACGTGACTTATGTGTAGACGCAACGCCCCCTCCAACTATACGCCTGGAACGTCACCCTTTCCCATAGAAAGCGCCCTGTCACGTGTTGTGGCTAGACGCCTCGGGAGAACGCTCGCCACCGTGCCCGCTCAGACACGTGACATGACGTCTGCAGCTCTCGGAGGCTTCGGCGAGAGCAGCCTCCGTGCACCGCGAGGGGCGCTCGCCAAATTACCAAAAGGGGGGGAGAGAACACGCGAAAACAGGCGAAGGAATGGCAGTACTTCTTTCGGCCCACGTTCGAGGCATAGCTTTTATGGAAGGCGTTTGTAGAGGTAGCTCCTGTTCTGCTTTGTCGCTAGATCGAAAGGACGGGTGTGTTCGCGACGAAATACAGTGCCAAACCAAGTGTATCATCGAATGTGAGCATTAGTGCTTGATACCTGCATTCTCGCGTCTCGCAATGATCCGCCGGTAGCTTTCCAAGCTATCGCTGTCGCTACTCAACATAGGTACCAACGTTCGAAGCCGCGTTGAACCAACGGGATGCGCGGACTCACCGTTATACATGCATGTTATTACATTCAGTTCGTTGGAGACGTCGTTCATGTTTCCTTTAACTGCTGGCTGAAATCGTGTACGGTTTCGATAACTTAATGGGGGGTTCATTTAGTGCATGGTGCTGCATGTTCGTATCGAAGTGAAATTATCTAGAACCTGACCATGCATCGAAAGGGTCACTGTAGAATATTTTCCGGCCGGTAGCTGTACCCAGTGAAAGCTTTCGGCGCCATGACATTGATATCCCGTATGAGCGCCGTAACGCATTGTTCCCCAGCACATTTGCTGATGTGCAAAAAAGCAGAACCTTATCGCTTCAATTCTGTGTAGTTACTTCAATGTTCGGTGCGCAAGCGAATGTTGCTAGAAATGTTTCATTTCATAGCGACTGTTTGCCTGTTTCAGAGTACGACATGACATGAAAGTATGCGATAGTTTATAATTATATTTTAGGTAGTGTTGCAGCCTCGGCTTTTTGTGCACACTATTTTTGAGACGTCGCTCTAAAGCACGAAGGAACGTTTTGTTACCTGACAAGACAACGAAATCAAATTGGTACCGCTCTCCTTGCTGGTCACCGAATGTGTGCGTTCTGGACGTGCAGTCAGTGAGTCAAGAATGCGCGCCAATCACTACGCACAACTGCTGAAGCATTATTAGCTTAGCGTGCTTCATGTGCGCTTGCATAAGCAGCGAATAGCGATTACTACTCTAGTCAAAGACTTTCGCATGTTTGTTTCCTTCTGCTCTTGTGCTTGAGTCTTCACTTTAGGGCATCCATGCAGGAAAAGTACTCGGTGAACTTCTCTTGCCTATACGCGATGTTAATTGGGCTACACGCGTAGTGGTCTCTGCAGCACTTTCTGAACATAGATCAAGGTGCCATTTGTCGAGACTCCTGTGAATCTGTGAGCCAAATGTTTTGCACTGTACTGACCAAGAAATCCGCAATTGGGTTCCAAACACACTTAGAAGTTGCCTACTTTTATTTGACTAAATTATGCCACAAGGAGCACCGGCTATGTTGCTTGAGGCGTAATAAGCATAGGCTGATTTTGATATGGTAGAACCATCCCTTTGAATGATTTGTTTGTTCTCCTTGAGCTCAGCAAATAAAGAAAATGTATCCATATTTCTTTAAGCACACGCACACAAGAGACCAGTGTCGTCTGGCACCCCTTGTGGCGTCATTTATTGAAAGAAACACACACGATTTCGAGCTGTATTTGAAAACCAGTTGCGACTACCCTGGTGCGTGTAGTGCGAAACATTAGGCTAATATATTCATAGAATCCTCCTCAACTGGTTGGCACTGTTTTCTATTTAGGTTCAACAGTGTTAGAGGACCCTGTAAGCTTTCTACGATAACGTCTTGCGTCTTGTTGCAGTTTTGCTAACGCGTTCAAGCCAACGAGCCAGAACTCTGTTTACACAAATTGCGAGTATTGTATAAGCAGGTTCGTTGCTAGTCTTCAGTAGGTTGAAGTCGCGGCCGTGGACTCGTGCTTGAGGCGGCTGGAAAAGACCGGCCTTGTTATGGGTCTATTCGTCCGGTTCGGTTACTGGATGTACTTTATGCTATGCTGGAGTGGTGTCATTCTTTACAGCGACGCGTTATACTGGCATGTTCTCGCGGAGTGCGTCCGTAGACAAATCTACGCGTAGAGCAACAAGTCGCCAACAGTGGGTTGCTGACTTGTTGGAAGTGCAGGGAACGGACGATCGCTTCATACGTAAAAGTGCAACTTAAAGGGACCGTCTACCGTCCTCCATCGCTGTACCGTTTTTTGGCTCAATAGAAAGCGTACCTTTCAAAGTGCCCCAGCGTGCAGTGGTTTCTCCAGAAACTGAATATAAATTATTAAAACAGAATTTTTTTTTATCTGTGAAGTCGCTCCTTTCCTAGTGTAGGCATGCCAGCAACAATGGGTACCGCTCATGATGCGTCGTCGTCTCCCTCGAAACCCCTTCAAGCGCGGGAGGCTTCTCAACATGAACCTGTTTCAAGGTCGACATTCCAGAGGTGACGAGGAGGAGAGGCGAGGTTAAGTCGGCGCGCGGAGGTGCGCCTCGGACACGCAGCGCCGCATGCATGACAAGCGCAGTACTACGCGACTGTGCAGGCAGACGAATTCGAAGGCAGCGTCACCTGCGCCACACCGAAAACAGTGAAAAAAAGAACGAATTGCCATCTAAACCTGCTGGTTTCAAAATAAAGTTCATTCCTCCTCCTCCTCTTGCACGCTATAACAAGGTGTCTCATAGGGTGAAGTACGCTTGTAAGACACACATAATAGTTTTTCGGCAGAATATGTATGCCTGCGTGGGCTGGTTCTCGTACACTTGGAAAAGGACGAACACGCTGTTGGGTGTCACTACCGGCGTCTTTTGAACCACTTTCAGATTAAAATTAAAAACACGATTTCTTTTTTGTGGTGAGAAAGAATGCTCTTTCACGTAAATGTGACGCACGATCTGCCTAATTTTACCACATTCTCTAAAAATTTTCCGAGCGGTAGACAGTCCCTTTAAGTGAGCCCAGTGAAAATCGAAGTGATTCAAAGGTGCATTAAGGGGACTAAAGATCACTTGGTGCTCATCAGATCGGAATTAGACGAACGAAATCTCACGAAAAGTGATTCAGATGTCTCTTCATTGAACCTAAGGGTTTACTGCATTTAGTTATGCCGCATACGGCTAGGTTTTGACCAGAAGTGCGTCTGTCTGTCGAATGCGGTCGACAGAGAATTTGACAGCAGTGGGCAGATCCCATCGTCGAAGCTTTATTGGTCACGATTCTTGTGGAAAGGCCCTTAATATCCTTTCGCGCAAAGGTCCTATAGTCAAAAACGTCTAGTATCTAGAGCATCTGAAATGGGCCGGTTTCTGTGATGAAACTTCAGTGAAGCGTGGCAATGTGTTTCGTATTGCTTTTTCTTGTTATACTGTCGCTATTTATTCTTATTTACAACAATTGCTCTACAAGAAGTGTTTACTCGTCGCTGACAACGAGCATGCATATAAGGTTTCAAAACTTAATGTCTCAGTGGAGGTTGCCGATTCTCATGAATGTGCTACGAAGTATAATCTTGCGACGTTGGTTGCGAAAGATTCATTACGTACTGCTGCTGACAGGGGAGGAGTATGGGCACAGTTTTAAAAACTCTGCGTACCGCTTGGCGGTACACTCTCTTATTCTTATTCTCACGAAGTGGGAGAGAACAGGACGGTTGCTGTGTCGCTAGTTGGCGAGAAAGCTTGCGAATACTTCCACCAGCAATGAAAACGTGATTGGAGCGTGACGTCAAGTTCGCGTGAAGCTTTGTGGGGTATTTCTAAGTTTCTAACAAACCGACTTAAACCGGAGTCACCTGTAAGATATGTCAGCGTACTTCGGGCCCACTAGCGGTCCGAAATTTTAATAACTTTTGTTCTCAGTTTTCTTGAGGAGACGCGTATAATACCAGAGAGAATGGTGTACCGTAGAGAACTTTTCTTTCGCGTAAAGTCTGCTGAGTAATGCCTTTTTTTTTCTGTGATAAGCGAGGCAGCTACCGCTGCTTAAGCTTTCGATGCAGTGGACGGTATGATCTTCCGGCGTGAAGGTGTCGCTTTCATTCCGGTTTATTGGCAAGCGGTTGGCAGCACTAACTAGAATGAGTGATCGGATTGTGTTAGAAAAATTGAGACATGTGTGCAAAGTTTGAAGGCATAGGTCCGAATATCGTGCGCTCGAATACGAGTTGCATCGCGTTTGCCTTAAGCTTCTTACACTGCATTATTCCTTCAAGAAGAACCGCGCACAGGAGGCGGCGATATTGGGAGCATGCTTACACTAGTCTTTTTTTAGGGGTCCTTGTTTGCTGAATGCTGTGTTTTCATGACAAATCCTTAGCAGATTCTCCAGTGTCCTAAGATTGAGCACCTTCCACGCGTGTCGTCTGTACGTAATGCTATATATCATCATGTTTTGTTGAGTAGTCTTCTCATGAGGTGCTTTCCCCTGGTCACTGATCCAGTAGTCATACCACTTAAATGTTTCGGCTTGTACTAACGCCCAGAAGGAGAGCGAGAGATTTGGTGGTTTCTATTTTTTATTTGCGTGTATCAAATGAAGGCTGCTATAATTTTCGAAAAAGCATCAATTCATTGCGTCCAGCTTTTTCCTGCAATAAGCTTTGCCGTGCAATAATAGCGTGGACCACATTTTCCCGCAGTGTTGATTGCTTGCGCTGAGAGGCGTGAAGGCAAGATGTGTTTCTTCTGTGGCAATGTTTCCTGCGAGTAATTGACGGTGAGCAACCTTTTATGAGTCCTGCATTTTGTGTGCTGCGAGCCGCGTGAATTTGTATTTATTATTTTGTTTGTGCAATGCGTAGGAACGTTTACTTGCTACATCACGGCAGGTGAGCTGTATGTTTTGTCTTTCATTGCCACGTGAGGCACGAGGGAATTACAGTCGTCTCTGGCCGCAACGAGACAGCGATGCTTTTCAGGCGGCCGTTCATGGAAACAGGGGTAGGCGGAGCTCGGCATTTGTCACACATCAGTCTTGTTCGTGATCAAGGGAGTGTACCTTATGTGCACAATGCACAGTTGTGTCCCAGTGGCCAGCATTCTTAAGGATTTTAAGTAGCCCCACGCGATATGCTCTGAAAGCATGAACTGGTCTTGCGTTGTGTCCTGCACCTTCCTTGTGGCGCGATAACATGTTCTCGAGCAAGCAAGCTCCATTCTGCCCGTCCTACAGATCCTTCGCCGCCGCGTCGTGCGTCTCAAAGGACAGGCGCGGTGTGTTATTGCGCCCAGACTGTTCTATCATGAACGAGAGGAACAGTAACACACCGCAATTTACACGTCGGCTCGCTTTTGTGTTTGCCGCAGGCCGCTATAGTTGACCCACCGGGAATTTTGAGCTCTTTGCTTACCGTATACGTTATCGCCTTACTGTGTACAACTCGCAACCTGCTATCCTGAAAACCCTTCGTTTATTCTCGGGTCCAAAGCGCCTAACCTCGTAGATAAGACTGCTTGCTCACCGCAGCAAGTGTTGTTCACTGCGTGAACGCCTGGTGTTTCCTGCTAACGTTGTTCGTCTGGCGCATACTGTGTCTCCTCAGCATTAGTGAAAACGAAATGATGGGAGCAACTCACGTACTACAACCCTTTGCGCTGCTTGATCCCAACCAATACAAAACGTTCAGTGAACGTCTACGTTTATCTCTTTGCGCTCGTTTTGTCTACACGGTAACCATAATGCGTGTTCCGCGATGTACCCGCCTGATAACCTATATGGTCGAGTTGCATGGACATACTTTGTCGATCATTTCACCGGCATATCGAAAGGCGCTTGTATCATTCACCTCCATTTGTTTTCCGAAAACAACATCACAGAAGAATGATTGGTATGGGACGGCATGTGGTAGTATTCGTCATCCATTACCTAGTAGCCACGTACCTTGTCTGCATTAGAGGCGTGACCACGTGCCCGCCCCGAAGTTTTGTCATATATCGGGACAACTCCCTAAAGCCCCGCCGTGATTTCAGAATCAGTGGTCTGCCCTCTCCGAGAAAAATTCCTGGCCGCGTCACTGCTCCGAAGAAAGTTCACTCATGTGGCTTGCGTAGTCTTGCTATTGGGCCTGTTATGGCGTACACTTTCAAGCTCCAGGAATATTTGCCCTAAGGACCACCAACCCTATTTTATTTTTGAAGTTGCGCGAGAAGACACTATAGGAAGAACGCGGACAAAAAACAGCGCCCTTTCAAATGAGTGTTATCCCACGAAGTTCGGTGTTGCTTGCCTCATTTATTTGTCCGGTGTCTTCTCGCGCAACATTCAAGATGCACATGTACCAACTTGCCCAGTGTCGCGTATTATACTTAACGCTGGTTTGACGTGCGCCGTTAGTTTAGCGACAAATCCCTATTCGGCGGATGGTGCCAATGTGGCGGCGCTTGAGCGTAACTCGCGCTGTCCATGGGGGAATGAAGAAGAGCTAGAAGCGGGCGTCACGTGACAATTTTGGGAGCCTAGTCATAAAATTTTTAAAGGAGAGAATGATGGGAAATAGGCCCCGATCAAGTGGTCATATGCAAGCGGTGATGTGCGATCAAGTGCCACTAAAAGCTACCGCAACGTAAACCAGTCCATCAACTGTGTGAGCCCAATCCTACCCTAGAGGGACTGGGCGAAGGCATCAGAGGAGGTTAACTTGCCGAGACTAGCGGAATCGCCTGACACCGCCTCCTAGTTAACATTTTTTTTTGTCCATGGTGCTGATGCGGTAATTCTTTGACGGGGAAGCATTCATCCCTTCATCTAACACATGACGCCTGTTGGAGTCGCTAAGTAGACAGCTTCGACATGTTTGGTCCACGAATAGCAATTCACTTAGTGTAACAGCTTTTTCCTTCCAACACTGTGTAGGCGGTTAAATCTTCCGGGTTGCCTGAACTAGAGATCTTCAGAAAGATGGGGCACACGCGCATAGAACATTGCTGCGTCATGTCAAGCACAACACGTGGTGGCCGCCAGCAGCGCATTTCTCGGTACAGTGCTAAAGCGATACATGTCAACCTTCTTGTGACATTGTTTGACTCTGCGTCGCTCCTGGGCCTCTGGGTTTTGTGAGGAGCTCGAAGAACTAATTCTGCATTTCTCGAAAAAGAAATGAGGTATTCCCCTCGCATATATTTTTACACAGTTAGGCTCAAGTTCGTTGGACGCTTTCATCCCCTTACGCCGGGGTATCTCTAACAATGCAACCGCACTGCACGCTTGCGCACATGACTGTTCCTTCCACATGTGAGGGCCTGTACTGTACCACGGAATACAAATCGCAGACAGCGTTGGTCCTCCCTGATTGGTTGATACTGCCTCGACTGGCAGAACTGACCAATTTCTGGGCGACCTGCAGATGACGATTGCTCGGTTCTGCCTTCACAGGAGGAACTGACCAATCGGCTAGGACCATCGCGGTAACCAGTTCCCGTTCCCAGGAGCGGTATAGTCCATAGCTTGTTTCGAAATCTGGAAACAGCGGCCGAGGCTTGAAAGATAGCGAATAAGAAAAAAAAGGAAGAAACACCCTGAAGCTCCAGTTTTACATAGCTTTGTTGCGGAGCTGTGCTATATCGAAACAAGAAAGGACAAGACACAAATGTGGCCGCTCCTGCTCGGGTCATGTTTTGGTTATGTTCTCCATATCATAGCATTCATTGTCATATAGCCTCAGCTGTTCTTTGTTTCTCACGTTTTCTGTTTCTTTTTTTGGCCTTCGATGGAGGCATGAAGCCAACAAGTGAGTGCGTTAGTCTCTTGCTTTGCAAACAAACTTCAAGCCGGCAGCATGTTGAGAATGACCTCACTATGCCGGTGGGTAGCGAGAAATGTTACCGGGTATGTTAAACGCCGTAAGTAAGAAAGACAAAAAGTCGAAGGATCGATCTGGCCGCTAAACGTTTCATTTTGCGGTTTACTAGTTCTGGAGGTTGGTTTCTTACGTCTACTGTAGCATCCGCGTAAAAATGCGATTGCAATCGTGAACTCCCTCTACCTGCCTTGAAATAGCATGAGTCAGAAAAAAAAAACAAAAAAAGGGGGAGGGAGGGGGGTCTCGATGTACTGTGGGGTGAAGGGGGAACACAAATAGGACACGTGCTTTATTTCGTTATTTCATTTTTCACACAACTGACTGGCATGCATTGTTGCAGAACATCGTCCCATACGCATAACGGTAATAATGCTTCGGAACGTCAGCGAATGGCCGAGTTATGATGATTCGTTGTTTCGAGTCTCGTTTTCCTTTCTTTCTCGTTGCACTTGTCGTTGTCCTTTACTCTGCTCCTAGCCACGAGAGCTTTGTAGTCAATGCAGTTAAAAACCTTTCGTTCCTGTCAAATCCTACTAATTGTCACGGACTTGTACATTGGTGATGAAGGAAGGTCCGCAAACTGTTCTCTTATAGGGCAACTGCCTCATTTCTGACGTAGCTTGAGCGTTTCATAAATGCCGCACTGCGATAAGGCATCCGATAAGAGCTCAGAGACCGCGATAAAGCATCCTGTGCTGCTTGCAGCCACTATCGAAGACAGTGTTACTCTTCGAGGATTGATTCCAAGCGTGTTTAGCAACACGCGTACACGCGTGTTGTATATGTAGCGTCAGGACAACGCTGATTTCGGTTCACGTTACGCGCTGGGTCTTCAACACATGCGGTGCAAGAAGTCTTGTAGTGTGTACCCGGTTGCGATACCTTATAATTACGCTGATTTCAGTGTCTCCTTTTTACTGTGAGAAAGTGAAGGGCCTATTTTTCGTGCATTGCTTTTTTTTTTCTTCAATGGCGCGGAATGAAACAGCATTGAAATGCATACGTGCGTTTATGAATGGACGACTTCGTGTTCATTTCCCTACAAAGCGGTCATTACTGTATCAGCATTGTTTTCTGGCATCGCGTTTAAATCAGTGTCATCGGTACTTAAAAGGGACGCTAAAACGAAGGACATTTTTCTCTCGTATTCGTAAATAACATCTTCACATTAGCAAAAGCACCACTCTCGCTCGAAGAAGACGCTTGCTAAGCTAGAACAAGCGCAAAAAAAAAAAAAATGTGACGACTCCTGCTCAGAGGCTCCCGAACTAATGCGCATGACGCCATAGCCCTTACAAAAATGCCATATATGGCGATATCAAGAATTGGGCGTATCTGGCTATAAATGGTACGTGTCCGTACTTGCCCAACACGTATCCGGGTCTTACACCGCATTCCTCATGTTGGTCTTTCATTGCCATATAAGTTTCTATCACGATTTGCGCAAACACGGCCACATACAGGCACGTGCCATATAGCCACGCCACATATGCCCAATCCCTTATATCGCCATATATGACATTTTTGTAAGAGAGTCTTTGACGGCCTCTGGGATGGCCTAGATAATTATTTATCGGTGAAGGAAATGTACGTTACCTTCTAAGCACTCCGGAGACTTAACCTGGCATGATTCCTGCAATATGATCGAGCCACTGTGGAGCGAATGCGAAAAATAAAAAAGGAAATCATTTCTTCAACGTTTCAGCGCGGAATTCGAAGATTAAACGTCAACCTCGATTTTCTCTCCTAATATTGAGCATAATATGACGGAATCGGCGAGAGGAGAGCGCCCCAACAAAAATTTATCAGTGTAAAGAACTTTGGTGTTACACTTTAGCGTCCCTTTAAGGTGTGTCACTCCAACGTTGTGTGTTCTAAATTATGTCGTTTTGCTTCTTGAATTCCTTTTCAGCAGACTCGCAAGTATAGTGCTCACGGAATGAAATGGTACTATGTGGAATGGAATTAGGCTAACTAAAATATGCAATTGCTTGCTGTAACCGCGTCATATAACTGCGAACGTTGGCTCGAAATGGCTTGTTATTTTGCTTTTCTCGTGCAAGTGTACACAACAATATTAAACCGATGGTACATGGATTGAAGATTGTAGAAACAAAAGTTTGTTCATTGCTTAGCCCCAACTGTTCCCATTTAAATCCGCGAGTACTGTACAGTTAGCGAACTGTTTAAGACGCTTGCTGTGGCTGTATCAGTTATCTTGAAGAAACACATGGTGCACGAGAGAAAGCCGTGATGTCTTACGTAGCCATGTGGCAACAGAGTGTGAAGACTTTCGGTACTACAATTTGTACCAGAAGCTTGTTTTCCAGCGTGCTTTTTTTTTTTGCGCACTGATACTTGGCACCCCGACTGAGCATATCGCTTCATTTGCGAGAGATAACGGATATTTCTGTGCTTATCTCTCAAATGTGCACTGTCATCCTCTACGAAAGGGAACACTCGAGTGCGTGGTCAGATATTCGCGGTGGCTGAGCTTACAGCGCCAGAAGGCGGCATAATTACGAACTGCGCCTGCTTCTCCCGCCATCTGCTGGGACGCAGAATGACCAAGTACGGCAGTGCGATCGATTCTGTCCCCCTTGTAGTTGTTCTGGCCTGCGCTATACATGAAATAACTAAAAAGCTGGGTTTCACATGGCAATATTGAATCCGTCACAAAGAAAATATGAAAGGGAATCATGGGATATGGGCCCAGGTCATGTGGTGGGAAAGCGGTAGAATAATGCGCGGTCAAGCGCCGCTAAAAGTTACCGCACCCAAAAAACAACCTCGAGCGGTCCGGCTACTACGAAGGCCAGCGGGATCACGTGACGCCGCCCCTTAGCTTTCTTTTTCCTCAATGGCGATATATGGCGTCAAAAGGGGAAGCGCTATCATTAGCTTTCACTTGCTGCCGCCGCATAACGTCACCGCACAGCGGACGCCAATGAGCTCGCGTGTTCCCTTTCACAAGCGACCACCCTGTACGTTCGAGGCCTGTGACCCATTCCGTCTCGCTGAAAGCGTCGGTGCACTCTTCCAGGTCGAACCCTAATCGAAGCGTTGATTTTGTGCGCGCGGTTCACCCTACAATGAAGCGGAGAAGAGAAAAAAAAAGGTTTTTGCGAGCTTTGTTGTTGCGTCTGGATTATATTTTGCTCGAGCCTGGCGGTGAACGAGAGATATATGCGCTGTTAAAGCGGCGGGCATTGCATTACGAGCTTTTATCAGTATATATAGGACTCTTTTTATCAGGAGCGAGTGTCCCAGAAACTCAGAGGATGAGAAAAGATAATATAGGAGAAAACTCATCGTGCTCGCAAGACTGCGCGCACACTTTGTTTAAAGGGACCACTACAACGGAATTTCTTTCGCTCTTTCGGATTGTGTACTTCATGTAGCGGACTAGTCGAGCGTGCTTGGCCACCAAGATTGTGCATGTTCGTAAGCCTTGCTTGCACGGAACATTGGTGCCTCCCCCACCCCTCCCCATTTCCTTATTTTATTATCAGATGGCCCCGCGACGGTGGTCTAGTGGCTATGGTACTCGGCTGCTGATCCGACGGTCACGGGATCGAATCCCGGCCGCTGCGGCTGCATTTCAATGGAGGCGAAATGTTGAGGCCCGTGTGCTGTGCGATGTCAGTGCACGTTAAAGAACCCCAGGCGGTCGAAATTTCCGGAGCCCTCCACTACGGCGTCTCTCATAACCAGAGCTGGTTTTGGGACGTTAAACACCAGAAATCAGCCATTTTATTATCTGGTGAAATAAACACTAAAGTGAAAAAAAAAAGGCAATTTTTCTCGTGTTAGTCGGTTAGCTTTTCACAATACCAAAAACACCCATCTCGCCAAATGTATGGAACGAATGGTTTATTCGTATAAAAAGAAAATGCGTCGACGTTCATGTGCTTACGTGTGAGTAACCCCACTGAGAGCCTGTGGGCACCGAAATAGGCGTTGCTCCTTCTATAAGCCTGTCATTTTTGCGTTTACAGTGTCATTCGTATTGTACGCGACCATAAGCACACTTGCCTTCCAGTGAGTGTTAAACACGTCGTGCGTTTGACGTCCATAATACCAAAAGTGGCATTGCCACGCACCGCATTATGCGAAGAAGGGAAGTGATCAGTTTAAAAATTACTGCTACGCGGCTGCTTTCATAAATTCCTAAATTTAGCAACCCGACCAACCTACACAATCTGTCTAGAGATGTTACTCCGGAAACTGCGCTCTTGTCGATTCGGAAAGCGAAACCTTCAATTTATTTGAGAAAGCATTTAAAGGATAGTGCTTACCATATAAGCCAAGTACAAAAAGTAGTAACGAGTGACTTGTGCCATTTATTAACTGTTCCATCTAACTACCTACAACGTCTCCTCGCTTTACTGGATTGGCGCAGCGGTAATATGTGCAGACCAGTGTTAATATACGCGCCTAGATGTCACTGATGAAGATCATATAATGGTTATCTACTCAACGCAGTTTGAAGCAAAAAAAGGTTTATTGTTCGCGATCGCGAGGCCATCGATAACGAAGGCTTGCTTAGGAAACTTCTAAGTCAGTAAGGCTTTTGTGAGGAACCAGAACCATGCTAATGACATCGTGGTCACATGTGGCTGAGAGGGTCTTAGTGTTTGTCGAGGCATGTATACTGCAGCATTTCGTGGGACCCACTTCGTAACGCGCTAGCCTACGTGGCTTTTATTTTTCTGCAAGCATGGCTGTAGCCCAAACGTCGTTTCTGTATATATTGTTTTCCTCTCTGCCAAACATCTCGCCGAACAGTAGCCCCATATTACCTCGCTTCGGGAATTCGGTGCATTGCCAGCGTACGATATGTCTCCTGTTCACCTAGCGGCCACGCAAATCTCAAAAACACGAGCTGGCGCACAGCCTCTGGTTAGTGACCCTCTTCGCCACACCGGATCTCTGAGGTCATTATATAGACGGATTAGCGGCGCACAACGGGCGAAGTTTCCTGTTTGTAGAAGACAGCTAGCTGATTGTCGATCGTTCCTTGTTGCTTGAGAGATGCGCCTGCTTTTGCTGGAATAATCATAACTGAATCAAGTAAGGTTAGAACCATGTCACGATATGCCTGTTAAGCTTAATTCGTCTCACGTTAACATTTATGAAAAGGAGACGAGCAAGGATTACGACTGACAGAACACGGAAGTTCAACCAGCAGTACGGGCACACTGAAGTGCACGCAATAGGAACAGAATCCAGCAGGTTTAGGAGCAACAATCGGTGAACTGAGCCGAAATAACTGTCAACTGAGTGGCCACGCACGTTCGACGCGAACCGTGTAGTCCTTTTAGAGAGTGGTGTGGGAAACAAAATGGTTTCTTTTGCCGCCCGTGTTGTGTTTTATCCTGCCTTCGTCGACTTAGTGGCGTGTGCCAGTTCGACCCTGCCTTTCTTGCTGGCGTGCCCAGTGCAAGAAGCCTGTCTCCCATGGAGGTGTCTTGAACTCTTTCGCCCTCTCTATCCGGTCCTCCGCAATCGCCAACGCTTCCTCTCAATGTTCAACGAACAAATAAAGAAACAAAAGTTTGGTTTCTGACTGCAGCGTCCTTTACTCGCACCACACGAGCCTCCTGAAGCTGTAGCCACTGCCGACTTCGGGAAGGAAAGATAGAGTAGCTCTGGCATCGCCAATGGCAGCAGCGAGTCTTGAGAGGTGGCTCCTGGTGGGACAGCCTATAGAACGTCCCGCCTGAGTGGGCGCGTAATCGTGGCCATTCGCGGCCACACACCTAGCAGTTTGGGAGCTTTAGGCAATATATAGGTTTTGGCAAATATAGGTTTTGGCAAAATATAGGCAATATAACTTCAGTTGCTTGGCATTTGGCACCGCACAAGTAAGATATTTACTGAAACGCTCTTCGACTCGTCTGAAAATTCACAAATATTCAAGGAAACGTACAACAAATACAAAGACGCACACGTAATGGGGCATTTCAATATAAAATTGAAATCTTTCTTAAATACTCATTAATACGAGGTTCAAAGTCTGCAATATCTTTTGAGATAATTGCGCTTCGCAGTTTGTTCAGCATTTCGATGGCATGCACAAAGAATGAACAAAGTTGTGCTTCGCTTGGGAACGTCCAGCCTGTTCAGCGAGCTGCTTCAGGTATGTTTTGGAGAACAGGAAGCTTCCAAGCGAGCCTGAGGTAAGCTACTGTTCCTGTGCCGCAAGCTTCTCAGAGAGATGCGTTTCTTTGAAACGGATTCGTTGCCACGGAATTCAGGTGTGCGCACAACGTTCGAATGCGAAAAAGTGGTGATTGTAAGCCTAATGCCCCAAAACCCGCAACAAGCCCCGTTTGCGGTTTCTCCTACATTTCTTGCAAGAAACTGTTCTGCCAACGGGGCACGTTGAGTGAGAACACAACACTGCCCGCATAGATCGCCTAACAAAAGAAGGTGTTACGTGTGTTGTGTGCATGATACCTACTGCTTCAATCTACGTTACATGCGTCGAAGAGCAATTCGGCGATAATATTTCTGTCACTTGGTTTGAGCATCCTTAGCGCGATGGCTGGCGCTGGAAATGAGAATATCCAAATTCTGCGTAAATCTAATAATGTCACGTGTTCGTGAAGTGATAACGACGCTCCCCGCAAGGAACCAGAAGGAGCGCGCGTGTCTTAGGAAGGTGATAACGGCGTTCCCCTTAAACAAAGCAAAACAAGCGCACGTGTCAATATACGAGTATCGTGTCCCCAAATGAAAGTACACACATACAGTGTGACAGACCTACATTATCATTAAATAGCTCACAGTCAAAAACGTAACTAGAGCCCTACTAAACCAGGACGATGAAGGAATCGTTGGTGAAGTGCCTGGAACAAACCAGCATAGTGTCTTCTCGCCGATCCCGAGCTATGAGACGCGGGCGGCAATCGCCAGGAAAGATTCTAAGAACCGACCTATCAGTTCCCCGAAAATGACCCCGCCGAAAACTCGGACAATTTATCTTTAGGTCCCTTTGGTGCACCAGCAAGACTCTAGCAGTTGCCCAAAGACCGAATCAGAGCCAGGGGTGATCGGCACAGAACAAATATATTCATAGTGCATAGGCGGTTACGTCAACGTGCACAAGCACGGCTCTTCGCAATACAAGCACATATAAGTTAAAACTTAACACAAAACCAACCAACCCAAAAAAAATATACAAGCTTATGCATTAGAATAGAGAATAAAAGATAGGCCTATACATTAGAATAGAGAATAACAGAAAACGTGCCTTTCGAAGGTGCCCTAGCGTGCAGTGGTTTCTCCAGAAAGTCAGTCGAAATTATTGAAACAGATTTTCTTTTTCATCTACGAAGTCGCTTCCTTGCCACTCGTAAAGACGCCGGCAACAGAAGTTACTGCGCACGATGCGTCGCCTGGCAACCCTTTCGGGCGCGGGAGGCTTCTCCTCGACAGAAACCGGTTCTTAAAGGGCAACTCCGGCGATATTTCAGTGTCTACTGATCTTAATGAAATTTTCAGTATGTATTCTCCTCGGCACTGTAATAGTATGTGCCAAACCAGGCGGTTGCAAGTCATTTACTTTTCCTGGAAACGAATTTGAAAAATTTTTAGCGGATTCATCTGCGGGCCACCCTGTGTTTTCGACGTCATCACTTTCAATGCTGCCTACCCGAGCCTGCAGGACATCAAAAGCAAAACGGCAGTACTTCAGGGTTCAAATCGTCGCTGTCAAGTTCAGAAAAGCCGGCATAACTCAATACATCGTCGGATGACCTCGCCACTTTCATTTTTCTCCGTATTTCTGACGGCGGGAAGGCTGTGACGTCATCGCATACGCTGCAAGAAGCGTCAACCCGTTTCGGTTTCGGTTTGAACACGCCTTTCGGTCGGTTATTTAAAATTATTGGTGCCTTTCTGAGCAAACCTAACCACCCTGGCTGCTACAGGACTATCAGTACTATTCAAAAACATTGATATCAGAACATGGTGAAAAAGCCGCCGGAGTTGCCCTTTAAGACGTAAAGGCACCGGCGCAATCAGACGACACAGAAAGAAAGACAGGGACACACGAGCGCGGTGTCCCCACGATGGTTTCACAGAGCCGAACAGAGCACTTACTTCATCTGGAACGAGTCCGTTCCTGATGCAAAAAGCGAGACATCTTCCCTGGCATGTTGCGTGGACGTTGTGACTCAGAAAAACGTTGATGATGGACGAGGCAGGTGAAACAAAAAAAGAAGGGCCCACTGTATAAGAAATGAACTTCATCAAAACCTCTGGTTGCGCAAATTGGTACATTCTTAAGACGTAAAGGCACCGGCGCAACCAGACGACACAGAAAAATCCGCGCTCGTGTGTCCGTGTCTTTCTTTCTGTATCGTCTAGTTGCGCCGATGCCTTTACGTCTTAAGGATGTACCAACTTGCCCAACAAGAGGTTTCGAAGAAACCGGTTCCAAGCCCCGACCGTATCACGAGCGCAGTACCATAAGTACAGGCAGACTAATTGAAGGCAGCGCCACCTGCGCCACTCCGAAAGCAGTAAAAAGAAGAGCGAATTGCGCTGCACACTACAAAGAGGTGTCTGATAGGGTGAACCACACTTGCAATTGTTTTGCAGCAGAGTATACGTATGCCTGCTTGGGCTCGTTGTGTTACACTATAGGAAATCAACAAGCACCCTGATGGTTGAAGCTAGCGGTGTTTTCTGCACCACTTTCAGAGCAAAATTAAAAGCATAATTACTTTTTTGGCAGGGTGAAAGCGTGCTCTTTTCTGTGAATATGACGCACGGTCTTCCCATTTCTATCACAATACAAAAAAAAAAGCTTTCGGAGCGGTAGACAGTTCCGTTAAGCGCTGACATTCCCGCATCACCATTGCGTTGTATAACTTCTGAAATGCCAGCTGTCCCAATAAATGTAAACGGAATTGGTGCTATCATTCTCAAAATGAAGTGTTGATCATACTCTGGTATAGATGAAATTAACAGGAAAATTTTGAAAAACACAATGTGCACTACCGCAGCCTATATTTCTTTGCTATTCACCCAGTCTCTTTCCTTAGCTCTTATTCCAGATGACTGGAGAGTTGGGAAGGTCGTTCCACTCTATAAATCAGGTATCAAATACTCCCCGCTAAACTACCCTCCCATCTCCTTAACAAGCATTCTTTGTAGAATCATGGAACATATCATCTACTCTCTTATCGTACACTTTCTTGACTCGAATAACTTTTTTCCTCCCGCTGAACATGGATTTCGCAAGGGTTTATCTTGTGAAACACAGCTTGCCATCTTTCTGCATGACATTCATACTAATCTACATATCAGTGTACAGACGGACGTCATCTTCCTGGATTTCTGCAAGGCCTTCGACAAGGTTTCTCACCAGCGCCTATCGCTGTCCGAGCTCGCAAGGAACGAAAGCGTGCCCTCGCCCGCGAGAGACAACGCCGACGCCTGCAGCGTCTCCTAGAGAGTCTCTTGAATGAAAAAAAACCGACTGCTCGCGCTGTAGAACGACCGCAATGGAAATGAGAGCCAGTTAATTGAGGACCTAAAGGACATCTACCTCGCACAGATCCCACCTGGCCAACACCCAGATTACTCGGGAGACGCAAATCCCCAGCTAGACCAGAAGTTCACCACGGCCGAAATACGAGCGGTATTCCACAAGTTGAATCTGAAATCAGCACCGGGGCCAGACGGTGTAACCAACCGCATGCTTCGGAACCTGGACGCAAATTCTGTCGAGTTTTTAACCGAGTATATCAACGAATCTTGGACCAGCGGAAAGACACCCGAAGCATGGAAAGAAGCCACGACGATTCTAATACCTAAACCGGAAAAACCGATCAACAAGACAAATCCCAGACCTATCTCCCTCATTTCGTGCGTGGGGAAGGTAATGGAACATGGATTTCTCAACAGAGTAAATAACTATCTAGAGAACGGTGGTCACTACCCAGATACGATGCTAGGCTTTAGACGACGTTTATCCATGCAAGACGCCATGCTGCAGCTGAAATACCAAATCCTCGACCACACTGTAAGCAAAAGTTGCCCGATATTTGGGTTTCTGCAGCTCATGAGCCTTAAAAACTCCCTTGTTTTCAAAATTACTACGTCTTGTTGAGGTAAAAGGAGCATATGACATAGTTTTACTACCACCTGTTAGAAAGGTAGTAAAAGGACGCTATTGCCCTATTTTACTACGTAGGGGGTTTTGTGTCACGTGATAAAAAAACCCCAGTCTAGAGTTTAAAGCCACGTGATCAAAACTACGTACCTCGTCACGTGGTAAAAAACTCCAAACTGCCGTGGCGCAGGGGTGGAGGCCGTGATAGCCCTCGAATGACTGTTTAGGCCTAGCCACATGGTGCGCGTTTGCAAGCAACTGTTCGTCAAAAGCGTCGGTCCCGGAAGAGGGGACGCGACGTCTCGGGGCGTGAGTGTGAACGGCGTGAGTGTGATCAGCGCGTACGCGTATCAGCGCGTGCCGATACGCGTACGCCGGCGTCCGTCAACTAGAACGTGATACTGTGACATCTCCGGCAGCTATGCTATAGTGACCGTCGTTTCGAAGGCACCGCCGAGTTCTGGGAAAGCACGGAAACTACGGTCGCAAACGTTCCTGACTGACCGCATCGTCAACCAGTACGACAACGACACGGCGAACTACCCCGAGTGTTACCAGTGCGGCGTGGTTTTGTGCTGAGTTCGAGCGATGCTCGCTGTCCTAGTGCCGGTCTTGGTGGACGGCGGCCAAGTGAAAACGCACTTTCGAGTATCTCTGCTCCCGCGCTTGTGCCTGTGCTTGTTGCGCTCTCAACGAGTGAAAATGTGCTTCCAATGTTATAAGTTCGAAGGGTGAGTCCTCGTTTACTGCTCAATAAATTGAGTGATATCTGCATTTTGCGTAAGCCTAATGTTTACCCAGCCAAACCTCGAATGAGCTTTAAAAATAACTCTAAAAAAAGCCGAGAAAACATTGTTTAGGCAGTAAAAAATTACTCCTCGTATACTCGCTGAAAACCTCTAGGGGGGTAAATAATTACTGCCGTTTCTACGTTCAAAAACTCGTTTAGCGTGAGAGTAAATTTTTACCTTGACTATTACGCAGTAAAAAAAACCCAGAAAAGGTTGTGCGCTAGAGGACAAGCTGTTTACTCCCGTTCCTGGTTATTTTTGTTTAGTGTGCATAAATCGAGATCCACCCGGGCCATCCTCGGACTGGATCTCAAGAAAGCTTTCGATAACGCAGCACATGGCACGATCTTAGATCACATCTCGAGCCTTAGCATGGGCGAGCGAGCGTACAATTACATCCAACTTCCTAACAAACAGGAAAACGAGAACCACCATAGGCAACGTTAAATCAGACCTCTGCGAGACAGGCAGCAAAGGAACACCACAGGGCTCCGCGATTTCGCCGATGCTTTTCAGTATGATAATGATTGGTCTACCGAGTGAACTCGACAAAATCCCGGGAGTTCATCATTCAATTTATGCAGATGATGTCACCATATGGATAGGCGACGGTAGCGACGGATGCATCGAGCAGAGACTTCAAGAAGCCGTAGGCACAGTGGAGAAATATCTAGAAGGTACGGGCCTTCGATGTTAGCCAGAAAAATCGGAACTCCTTCTATACAGGCCCACGCTCAAAGGTAGGCCGTCCAAATTATACAAAGGCAGCCGCCAATATGAGGAAATAAAGGACAACACCGCGGATGGCAAAACGATACCCACAGTTCAGTAGCTACGGGTCCTCGGACTAATCATCGAGTCCAAGGGAAGCAACGGCGAAAGCGTACGCAGACTATAAGCCAAAGTCGCTAACGCGATGAGGCTAGTGCGCACAGTTACAGACACCGAGGCATGGGGGAGGCAAGCGTCATGCGCCTAATCCAGGCGTTTGTAATTAGTCACACTGCATACGTAACGGCCTTCGACAACTAGAACAAAGCAGAAACCAACAGAATTAACGCCCTAATAAGGAAAGTCTACAAACAAGCCTTATGCATTCCGGAATATGCGAGCACGGACCTACTCCTCGAATTAGGAATTCACAACACTCTGGAGGAGATGGCCGAAGCCCAACGCGTCTCGCAACTAGAGAGACTGTCCGCGACGAAACGTGCAGAAGCATATTGGTAAAGCTGGGTATCACATACCACGTTCAGCACGGCGAGAAATGAGATATTCCCCGCCAAATCATAACTAAACTCGTGATCAATCCACTCCCCAGAAACCTGAACCCCGTTGCTAGCAGAGAACGCAGGCGTCACAGAGCGAAAGAACTGCTAAAGACACACGGCACGAGTGACAAATCTGTATTTGTGGATGCGAGCCCGTACGCCAAGCAGAGAGCACATGCCGCAGCGGTGGTCGACGCGACCGGAAAATGCATAAGCGCATGTACGGTCCCAACATCACGAACAGAGGAAGCAGAAGAGTTGGCCATCGCCACGACCCTCATCTGGACTAAACATAGCGTTGTCCTGAGCGATTCGCAGGTCGCGATCAGGAATTTTGCGCAAGGACGCATCTCGCAACAGACCCTGCGAATTCTAACAAATAGCCAGGAACTGAAGCTTTCGAAGGAACCCAGATATCTAATCTGGTTCCCGACACACACGGACACAGACGCACCCAACCCGAACGAGACGGTCCACGCGCTGTCGCGAGCACTAACCCACCGCGCAGCCCACAGGACATCCTCAACGGGAGATGCTGTTGCCGAAGACGAACCAGTCAAGGACAGGCTAACCAGTTATGCGGCATACACAAAGCACTATCGAGACTCGAGGCGGAATTTCCCTCCACCTCATCCAAAATTAGATAAGAAACAGGCGACCGACTGGCGCAAATTGCAGTCTTATCCCAGCCCTGTCCAGCTACACAGGATGTTCCCAGAACTCTACGCAGATTGTATATGTAAAGTCTGTAAACTAGAAGAGGCTTCGCTAAGTCATATAGTGTGGGGCTGCCCCAATCAGCAGACTCCCGGGAACCTCTCCGGGAGCGATGGCGGAAAACGCTGCTCAGCTTCGATCTACAGGACCAAACCTGGGCTATCCAGCAGGCCAGGGAGGCTACAGGAAGACCCTGTCTTCCTGTAGGCACTGTTTCTTGACCTGCAATGTAGTGTCGGTGGGAGATTTCCCTAGTGCGTAGTTGAACAATAGATTCTCAGCATGCGCCTTAACTAAAGTGATCCGGAACTCGGCGCGATCGCCGACGTGGGAGTGCAGGAACATCAGAAAGACTAGGAGCATGAGTGCTCCGTCCACTCGTCATGATTAAGCTGCGCTGCGTGCATATCGGTGTAGCAGTGGGGAAACATCGCAGATTGACGGCAGAAAAAGCAACAGCGAGCAGCCGATATGCGAGATGTCAAATGTATTTTTTGCCGCCCTGATGAACATGGGCGGACGCCGCTTGCGGAGCTGGCGAGAGAGGTTGCTCTATATTATCAATATCCTGAGTTAATAGTCTGCTGAGATTTACGTCCCGAAATCAGTATAGGATCATAAGAGAAGCGACAGTGGAGGGCTTAGGAAATTTCGACCACCTCGTAATCCTTCACTTGCTCTGGTATCTCACAGTACACTGCAGCCCCTAGCATTTTGCCTTCATTTGAATGCCGCCGCTGAGGTCAGGATTCGATTGCGCGATATTCGAGTCAGCATTCAAATGTCACATAGCCACAAGACCTCCGCGGCATAAATTCGTAAGAAAACAAAAGATATGGAAGATTGATTTGTGGGGTTTAACGTCCTAAAACCAGCTCTGATTATGAGAGACGCCGTAGTGGAGGTCTCCGGAAATTTCGACCACTTGGGGTTCTTTAACGTGCACTGACATCGCACAGCACACGGGCCTCAACATTTCGCCTCCATCGAAATGCAGCCGCCACGGCCTGGATTCGATCCCGCGACCTTCGGATCAGCAGCCGAGTGCCATAACCACTAGACCACCGTGGCGGGGCAAAGATATGGAAGAAAGCCAACATAAGTTCCATCGGGCGTCGTCAAAAGTGTGTACAAGAGCAGGGAAGTATCAACAATCACGTCTTCACGAAATGATTGATGCGTTTTTCGTCGTAAGAAAGGCCGCGCTATGGGAAAAGGCTTGAAGGCGGTACCAAAACATTCGCTAAGGGTTCGTGGAAAATCGAACGCCTGGAAAATTTAGTACGTGCGAAGCACGCCGTCAGGTCGCGATTGTGGCTACGCCTTGCCTGCCGGGAGGAAGTGGCGGATAGCTGCCCGCTCTTCCAAAGGTAAAATGATGTTACAAGCCATTACATGTGAAAGCGAATGGATATTCTGATAGGCGTTATGAATGAGTATTTCTGCTCTCCTTTGAACGCATTTTCTGGTTTTTTCGGCCGATCGAGGAACTACGACGCAGGTCATTTCGCAAATCATTGTCAAGAGTGCAAATGCACCCCTATATTTAATCAGTCCACTGTAGTTTATCGCAGTCGCAGTCACACTGTTAGGCTTATTGTCGAAGTGAAAATAATTTGGGAACGTCCAGAAACTTGCGTAAGCGTAGCCTCCCTTGCACTGTCAGACAAGGAACTACAATTTTTGGGTGCCCGCGGAACATAGAGCGCATGCCAAATGCCACGTTTCATGAACATATATAAGTGATGCTGCCTTCATTTCCCAATACAGTTGAAAGTTGCGCTGTGTGTGTTTCGTCTTCTTCTCTGTCCGCGTCCAAAGCGCATTTCCACCAAAGATAATGCAAAACCAACTAGCCCAAGTGAGTGCCTTGACGCAGTAGAGCCACTGCTGGCGACTCAGCCGAATAACGTGGCGGAAGCACAGCGCCTATCTTTGTAGCTACGTGCAAACACAGGCACCTGAGAGATTCTCGAATGTCGCCAGATCCAAGCGCTTCGCATAAGGATCTCTTCGCAGTGTTCCACAGGGTTGCCCAGGGCCCGAAGTGCTGAATCCGGGTTATCTATTGTTACGTGAAGGCAGTCAGTATATTTACAATACGGTTTAGCGTAAAACATGATAGCTCCGCTCGCGCTAGCCTCAACAACTCGTCGTATTTTTCGATGGCGCTCTCAAGGCTTGCTCCTGCATTACACCTTGTAACACGACTCCCGGCTGCTGAAGCACCGTCTCGGTGCTTGCTAAAGTGCGGGTTAGCGGTAGAGTTTGAGGCGAGAGACATGGACGTTCTCTGTAGACGGTGGAGCAAGGCCAGAGGAAGGGTCGAGGGGGCCTATCTCGTAGGTGATGTTTGTTATCCGGCGTAGCACACGGTATGGTCCTGCGTACCGGGAAAGCAGTTTTTCAGAAAGTCCAACGCGGCGAGTTGGAGTGCACAACAGTACATGGTCCCCTGGGGTAAAGGAAACGTCTCGAGGAAGGGAGTCATAACGCTGCCTCTGGTGGTCTTGCGATGCTGTAAGGCGCTGTCGAGCAACTTGACGTGCTTGACGAGCTCGGGTGATAGCGTCACGAGCGTATTCCGTTGGCGAATCGACGGCGGCTGGAAAGACGGTGTCGAAAGGTAAAGTTGGGTGGCGGTCGAAGAGAAGATAAAAGGGTGAAAAACGGGCAGTATCGTGGCGGGAGGAATCGTACGCGAATGTAACAAAGGGCAAGGCAACATACCAGACTTTATGGTCAGCCGAAACATACATAGACCGCATATTAGTTAGGGTTCGGTTGAGTCGTTCAGTCAGGCCGTTAGTTTGTGGGTGGTAAGCAGTCGTAAATTTATGTTTTGTATCGCAGGGGTGGAGTAGATCATCAATAACTCTGGAGAGAAAATAGCGGCCAGGATCCGTGAGGAGTTGACGAGGTGCACCATGGTGTAGGACGACGTCACGTAGGAGAATATCGGCAACGTCTGTAGCACAGCTGGTGGGCGAGAGCCCGTGTGATCGCGTATCGGGTTGAGTGGAGGGTTGCGACAGCTATCCATCGATTCCCAGAAGCAGAGGCCGGGAAAGACCCAAGAAGGTCAAGAGTATTTCGCAAGAAGGGCTCGGAGGGAACGTCAAGCGGCTGAAGCAGTCCGGTGGGACGCATGGGTGGTTTTTTGCAGCGTTGGCACAAATCGTATGTGGCGACATAGCCGCGGACAGAGCGGTAGAGACCGGGCCAGTAAAATCGACGCCGTGCACCGTCGTATGTCCGAGAGACTCCAAGGTGACCTGCGATAGGGGCGTCATGCAAGTGGCCAATAATGCTCGAACGGAGTTGAGATGGGATGACCAGCAGCTGTTCACGTCCATTCGTGTGGACGTTGTGACGATAAATGTTGCGTTCATAAGCACGAAGAAATGAGGGGACAAATCTGGTGTCGCGGACTGCACTTTTTGAATAAGGTCACGTAGTGCGACATCTTGGCTCTGCTCATCATGAATATTGCTTAGAGGGGTGAGCGAAAGTACACACGCTGGCGCTTCATCGAAAGCCTCGGGAGGATCCACTGGATGGCAGGACAAACAGTCAGTGTCATGGTGCAATCGGCCAGATTTGTAAGAAACCGAGTAGTTGTATTCCTGGAGCCGTAAGGCCCAGCAGCCAAGGTGTCCAGTGGGATCCTTCAAGGATGAAAGCCAGCAGAGTGCGTGATGATCGGTGGTGACGGTGAAATGCCGCCCGTGTAAGTAGGGCCGGAATTTACCGACAGCCCACACGAGCGCTAGACGCTCCCTTTCAGTAATTGGGTTGTTCCTTTCGGCTGGGGAAAGGAGACGGCTGGCATAGGCGATAACACGAGCATGCCCGGTCTGATACATGGACCGAAGTGCGCCGATTCCATGACCACTGGCATCGGTGCGGACTTCTGTAGGAGCAGAAGGGTCGAAGTGGGCCAGTACAGGTGGTGTGGTTAAC
Organism: Hyalomma asiaticum; assembly: GCA_013339685.2. Classification (NCBI taxonomy): domain Eukaryota; kingdom Metazoa; phylum Arthropoda; class Arachnida; order Ixodida; family Ixodidae; genus Hyalomma; species Hyalomma asiaticum. Next base: position 67,903,848 of record CM023490.1, on the reverse strand, counting down.
AACCGGGTGAGGGTATGGAACGCCGTAGCCTGCGGAGCGCCCCATGAAAACGAAGTGCCTTTCTTCAGTAGGTCTGTGAGAGGACGTGCGATATCTGCGAAATTGTGCACAAAACGTCTGAAGTAGGAACACAGACCAAAGAAGCTCCGAACATCCTTAGCGCAGGTGGGTATGGAGAAGTGTTGGACTGCTCGAACTTTGTCAGGATCGTTGCGAACACCAGAAGAATCGACGAGGTGCCGAGCATGGTAAGTTGCTGTCGCCCAAAATGACACTTTGACGAGTTACGCTGGAGGCCTGCGTTCCGAAAAACAGAAAGGATCGAACAAAGGCGGTCGACGTGCGTATCAAAGGTCGGCGAAAACACAATGACATCATCAATATAACCGAGACAGATGGACCACTTAAATCTGTGTAAGAGGGTGTCCATCATATGCTCTAAGATGGCTGGGGCGTTGCATAAATCGAACGGCATGACTTTAAACTGGTAAAGGCCGTCTGGGGTCACAAAGCGGCCTTTTCACGGTCCGTGTCGTCAACGGTGACCTGCCAGTATCGTATTCGAAGGTCGATTGATGAAAAATATTTGTCGCCGTGAAGGCACTCCAGGGCGTCGTCGATGCGTGATAGCGGATAGACGTCCTTTTTAGTGACCTTGTTTAGCTGCCGATCGTCCACGGAAGATCGCCAACTGTTGTCCTTAACAAGGACCACAGGGAATGCCCATGGACTAGAAGACGGCTCGATTATGGCAAGCATCTTGTCGACTTCCTTTTGAATGACGTGGCGCTCAATTGAAGACACGTGGCACTCACGGCGGTGGATCGGTAGGGCAGCACCGGTGTTAATGCGATGCTTCACGGCAGACGTTTGACCTAGCCAACGGTCACAAAAGTCGAAGACATCGCAGTATGAAGCAAGGAGGTGGAAGAGCGTGTCACTTGGTCTGGCGAAAGGTCGGGTCCGATCATTTTCTTAAGGTCTGCGAACGAATGGGGCAACGAAGGCGTAACTTCCATGGCGCCGGAGCGGTAATCCTGCGCGGACAAAGCGGAGATAACGCAGTCGTCAGACGGCGTTAGCATGGCGAGGGCAATTACACGAGCAAGCACTTGTGGACTCACGCTAAAATTCAGCACAGGGATGCAAGCACGGTTTTCGTGAAAGTTAACAATAGTGTGCGGGAAGGCAACGCTGTGTGTCAAGAGTACGTCTGTAATGGGTGCGAGCACACAGTCACGGTCTGGCGCGGGAAAAGAGTACTGCCATGGCTTTTACGAGAAAGAAAATGACCAAATATCCGCTCCTTCTCGGCGGACGGCCACTGGCATATGTGCGCTCCCAACAATTCCTTGGAATTGTGGTAGACCGAAATCTCTCTTGGTCACCTCAGGTGAAGAAACTAAGAGCAAGAATGGCTGCAGCATCTCAAGTATTCAAGTTCATGGCGGGAACAAGATGGGGCTGCAACTGCCGCTCAATGGTTCTGCTTGAAAAAGCCTACGTTGAAGGCACATTGCGCTATTGCCTACCGCTACTCCACAAATTATCACCAGCGAATAAGAAATCCCTGGAAGCTGCGCGAAACAACTGCCTGAGAATCTGTTTGGGCCTCCCGCAAGGGTCATCAGCCTCTGGAACAGTAGCGGAAGCGGGCTGTCTCTCATGAGAGGTCCTTGCCACGCAAGAAACCATGCGGACACATCTTCGACATGCCCTGCAAGGGAAGAAACATCTTTTGTATCGCGCCCACATAACCTACAGTAAGTCTGGCTTTGGTGAAGCTGTGCAAATGCTGAAACTCCCTTTTATCAACCAGCCACAGCGCCTACTGCCTACCACCTTTCCTCCCTGGACACTTTCACCGCTAAATATTATCCGGTTTGTACCTGGCATAAACGAAGCAAAGAGGCGCCTGCCACAGGTCGCGCTGTTGCAGGCTACTCTCCTCTACTTAGCCGAGAAATATCCCCATCACACGCATATTTACACTGATGCTTCAACGACTCGAGAAGCTTCTTCCTGTGGCCTTTATGTGCCTTCAACAGGAGAAATGCGTTCCTATCGGCTGCAGCGGAAAACATCTTCCATGACAGCGGAACTTCATGGCATTAAGGAAGCTATCCAGTATATCGTGCGCCAAAAGCCCGGCCGATGGGCAATTTTTACCGACTCCAAAGGAGCGCTGCAAACATTGTACAACCACCTGAAGAAAACCAATCATCAACCCGTTTCTGCCGACATAGCCTATTTACATCACCTCGCTTTTACTGCAGGACACTGCATTACATTTCAGTGGATACCAGCTCACTGCGGCATTCTGCCCAACGAAAAAGCCGACGAAGCAGCACGTAACGGTCTGCGATATCAAAACTATAAACGAATCTATTTCACCAAATCTGATGCTTCCCAAATGGCTAAACGATTCGCCTACGAAGAAAGAAACCGACTATGGAAGTTACCGACACATCATCACCCTTTCTTATACTCAGTCGACCCAGATCTCAAATCAAAATTACACTCCAACATCCCTCGGTATCTGGAAACATTGTATCATCGACTACGGCTAAACATTGCATATTCCAGCGATCTACGGTACCGCTTCCATCAGGAGACAAGCCCATACTGCAGCAACTGTGGCTCTACTGAAACCCTAGAGCATATTTTGTTTGAGTGCCGAGCGTACAATGATGAGCGTGCGCTCTATGAACATTGCATGCAGTCAATTACGCAGCTCCCTTTATCACCTCAATGTGTTTTAGGCCCTCTAGCTTGCCCCACACAACAAAGACGTGCGATGTACTTTTTATTTACATACTTAAATAGTATAGGTCAACTCGATAGACTTTAATCTCCGTCGTCACCATCACTCACTCATCATGCAACACATCCTATCACATCACTGCGGGTTGGTGCAAACGTTGAATATCTTTGGACGCAATTAGGCATCACAGTCAAAGACACAAAGCCCGATTTTTCTTTCTCTTTTCTTTTTCACTCTATCTTGTACTTCTTTCTAGTCGTCTTTCTCTCCCCAAACTCCCTCCCCACGCAGAGTAGCATGTCAGCGATATTTCAACGCCGGCTAAATTCTCTGCCTTTCAATAAAGAGCTCTCTCTCTCTCTCTCAGACAGACATGTTCAGCACAGCACAGGCGATTCGGGATTGGTCTAGGAGGATCAGTTGGACAAGGTAGGTCAAGTTGCAGAGTGCCAGCTGAACAATCAATAAGGGCAGAGTGGGCCGACAAGAAGTCAGGACCGAGAATGAGTTCATGGGTGCAATGGGTCAGTACCGTGAACAAAACCGATGTTTGGTGGCCGGCAACAGTAACACGTGCTGTACAAACGCCAACTACGGCGGCTGTACCTCCGTCGGCAACACGAACAGCATGTGAAGGGGCTGGAGTGAGGACGTTTTTCAAGCGCTGACGGACGTGAGGGCTCATGACAGAGATATGGGCGCCGGTGTCATTCAAAGCTGTAACAGGTAAGCCATCCACTTCAACATCGATCAAGTTCTGATTAGTAGGGAGCGTCAACAGAGGAATTTGAGGGCAGGTCGTACCAGCAGCGTCAGCTCCAGGAGCTGCACCCGTTAGTTTTCCTAAGGGAGGCGGCGAGGGTAGGACGGGAACGGTGAACGGCGAAGCCGCAGGGACCTGGACACTTTACGTCGCGGTGAGGGCGAGCGGCTGTACTGGGCGGCGGTCGCAGTGTTGGCGGCATAATTCGGTGAGTCATCACGGGGCGCTGGCACTTTATTCGGACTATGGGGCGGTGAGCGTGGCTGAAAGAAGCTTCCCCGAGATGGTGGGAACCACGTTTTACGACAGTACCGGGAGATGTGCCCCGCTCGTCCACATCGGAAGCAAATAGGCTTGTCGTCGGGCGTCCTCCATGCATTCGGATCACGAGTACTCACAGGGCGGTAGTGCTACAGGGGGCTCAGGTTGGTCGGAGGGAATGCGTCAGGGCGATGCACGGAACAAATGTTCCGAAGGCCCACGCTTGCCAGTTCTTGACGCACAACAGCCTGTATTAGAGGAAATGGTTGGTTGAGGGTCAGTGGGTGCCTTCACATGAGCAGGTGATCCGGCTTCAATCTCGCGTCAAACGATTCTGGTAATGTTCTCGAACTGGGGCTGGGCGCCTAGACGAAGATGCTCGCGTGTTGACGTCGCAGCAGTGTTCGGCCACAGGTAAGCACATTTGTGCTATCTAGTCAGCTAATATTGATAACACGAATTAGACAATGTTGGCTTGTAAACTTTAGATTTGGTCAAACTTCTCCATAAAGTCGTTTGACTGTGGTGCAAGTTGAAGTAAAAATAAAGAATATTCTTTGTTATAAAAGCTGAATGTGTTCTTTGTGGTAGATCCAGCAAAGAAATGCTGAACAAATTCTGTCAGCGTAAGGAAATTAAACTCGATAGGATGTATAATAAACGTTTCTCTTGCTTCCTAGTTCCATTCATCTAACTTCAATTTATGTACCCTACGAAAGCATGTTATATCTAGCTTTACGTCACAAACACTTTTTGACAAACCCATCATACAGCGGCCACAGGCAGATGTTACTATGTTAATCTGAAATAATTTACATTTATTTCACGCAAATTACAGCTATGAAACAGTTACATAATGCACTATATGAAATGCTTCACAGATGCGGCTTTTTGAAGCCAGCATTTACTGTGGAAAATATTGTGGCTTTCTGAATCCATTGGAGGCTCTGACGCTATGGCTGTGATAACGTTCCTACAGATTTCTCTGGACTTACCCCAGCGACCTGTTGCAACAACCTTTGCAGTGGGGCAAAACTCGTAGTAAGTCCTTGCCTCCGAACAGCTCTGCTTCGTTCTTTGCACTCTTTTATTGTCACTTATGGCCGCTTTGTATATTTAAGTTATTATAACTAAGACAGTGGTTCACAGGCATCACTGTGCCAGAGACACATTGTGCACCCGTGGAAGTGAGAGGGCACGCCTTGCAGTGACGGTATGTAGGGAGTGGGAAGGTAGTGGCAAGGAAGGTGTAGGAGCTTTAAGATAACGCAACATACGACGGGAAATAGGTAGTAATTGAGACCAGCCGAGGAAGTGTTGTGCGGATTGCGCAACAATGCGTTAAAAAATGAATGAACAGGTTACACATCGTACAGCACTTTTCTTTGACATTGCCACACCTGTAGTTTTAGAGTACTTTGGTCTTTGACAGCATGTGGCTCCTTCGCACTATTATTATATTTCACAGCATGACACTGATGTACTGCGGCTAAGCTGGCTTTGTCGCCGGGACAAAATGTCATGCGGTGAAGTTGTACTTAGAGAGGGTTGGCTTTCTCGCGTAACAGTATTGCTATGCACTGAACGCAACTTTGTAAAGTGGCCCCAACAACAGCAGTATTTGACCTTAGAAGTACAAGACGTCATCGAAGCGTGATAAGATGCGTGTGTCCTTTTGCATATGCAGGCAACGTGGTTATGCAGTCCGGAACACTTTCTTTAGATCAGGTTGATTCATATAAATCCTCGGGAATTAATCAAATAATACTGCATGCAACCTTACTTGGACCGAAATATTAATTATGAAGCTAACAACGCTAACCGCAGCCTTGGTAACCTCAAACAAATCTTTTTCACTTCTCCTGACTCTTTAAAACTACTACTTTACAAAAACCGTGAAATTACAACGTGCTACATCAGTCTGGGACCCTCATAACAAAACTTTCGTCAAAATTTCATCATCTTTAATTTAACTCCCAGTGTAGAAGTAATGAAAACTAGCCTTTCACATCCATCTCTTGCAACGCGACGTAAGATTTCACGTTTGCCATTGTTTCACAAAATCTTGCACAACACGTCACTGCATGATGGCTTCGTTATCACTCCGCACTACGTATCGCGTTCGCATTGATCCTTCTCATAAGGTTAACGTTCCTTCTTGCAAAACAAACGCATATTTCGAATCATTCATTCCTCGGACGTCATTAGACTTTCCCGAAAACATTATATCCATCAATAATAGTTCCTTGATTCGTGAAGCTCCAACTAACTTTATTGAGTAAGTGCATAAGTTTCTTCCCTCGTAGATATTGTATGTATTTTGATATTGTATTTCTTCTAGACGTATTTCTTGCATATTTTCTATTGTACTCTGTCTAAGCTTTTTTCATTTATTTGTGTGCCTACTGAATCTTGTACATCAGTGTTGCAAACTAGTCATTAGACTGTAGCCCACTCTCCTCTGTAATGCCTTGATTTGGCCCTGAGGGTACAATGAATGAATGAATGTATGAACACTTCTTTCTTATCTAAGACTACATGGACGATCCAAGAACCACGTGGTATTTTAGCTCTCCTTTTTCTGACCCTTTCCCCAAACTCCGTTTCTGTGACATGACAACTGGTGTGCAATGCGTGATATGGATGCGGTCGTGTTGTCTGTGCTTAATTGATGCATAACAAAGGATGTGTGGCACAATTGTCCGTCGTTATGCATCAATTAGGCGCTGGCATAAACGTCCATAGGACAATGCCTTTCGAAGCTCAAGGACACCAGCGTTCTGCTCTGCGGCAAGCTTCCTGTGGAAGCGCATGCAGGGGCGCTCACGAAACCGTCTGAAACACACACACACACACGCACACGCACACACACACACACACACACACACACACACACACACACAAAGAGAGAAAGCTTTTTATTGAAAAACAGAGCATTCTGCCGGGATAGAAATGGACGCCTGCATGCTACACTGCATAGGGAGGGCGATTGGGAATGAAAGGTCGTAGAAGTAGGAGGGCGGGAAAGAAAAAGAGTTGTACAGGTCATGTAGAGCAAATATATCGGTTGTTGCAACGTATATAGGACTTACGCTTATCGATCAGGTTTATGTCTTCCAGAAACTTGAAAAGAGATTTGAGAACTCGACGTTGGAGGGAAGGGGAGGAGGGGGAGGGGAGACACAGGAGCTAATATTCTTTCGAGATGCACAGTTCATCATTCGATCCAAATTTGAGTTGTATTCGGTAAGGACGAATTTATTTGGCATTCATAACACCCAGACCATGAGCTTTCAAACAAGGAATTTCTCTAATTTTGTATTTTGTGACGTTTAATCAAAAAGGTCATAAAACTCCTGGTACGCTTTCAAGCAAGTCAGTCTACTGTAGCACCGTTCATTTCATTGTTATAGGTGAAGAACAACACCTTTAGCAGTTTGGGTTTGCAGAACTTGAACGCATCTGTGGAATAATTTAAAAAACTGTGCTCAGTGTGGCGCGTCACCTCGTACTCCCAGCAAACAACACTGAATACACAAGAACATGTAAAGTGATAACGTAGTTGCCGTGCGTAACTTAGTAGGAGAAAGGGGCGCTAGGGGCATACGTTATTTCTTGCTTAGCTCTTTCTAAATCACTCTGAAATTTTCCTGACAAATAAATGATCGCTGTTATTGCGGAAGCTTATATTGCACGGGAAAATCACCGCAGCTTGGTCAAATGAAAGATTGCATTTCTTTATCGAAGTGGTCACCATGAACACACATCCACTTGCTACTGAATTCAGAAGAAAAATACTAATACATCACTGCAAGAAAAAGCCTCAGAGCAGTCTTGCTCACTTCGTCCACATGGGCAAAAATAAACATATGCTAAGTGGGCACGGTGCTGTTAAAAATATCTCAAGCACAATTATCTCAAGAAAGACTAGCCTGTTACAAATAGAAGCCATCCTTGGGCACTCACACTCTTTTCTATGCCATGCCATGCTGGAAAATAAAGAAAATATCATCATCATGAACATAGTAGTAGTAGTAGTAGTAGTAGTAGTAGTAGCCATCATTAGTATCAGTAGTATCTAAGCCATCAAAAGATGTGAGGCTGCTCCTTTTTTTTTCCTGTACGTGTAGTGTCATGTGGTATCACTGTGAAAAGGTCCTTTGAAATACGTGAAAATTCCTGTACAAAGAAAAAAAGAAAGCAAAGACATAACGGCGTGCTGCGAAAGTTTCACCTCGTAAGAAAGTTAAGTTACGGCGACTAACATTAGGCTGTCCCTGAATGGATATCAAAGAGTAGAAGGGGATAACCACGACCGTACCAGTGAGCGGCAAAAGTCTCGGCCTAAGGAATTTTGTCGAGAGCAGAGCTCACAATTCCAGTCACAAAAGTGTGGCTGGGTGGTTGTAAAGGGACGTAGATGTCACTGCCTCAGGCGACCTGCGTACGTCATAGGGACGCAGAGGCAAGCCGTGGTGGCGTCAATTGCATCGATCTCTTCGGGTGGAGGAATTCCGAATGAAGGACACCAGTGGCGAAGTCGATGTGCGTGGCAGGATTCGATAAATAATCTGCCTCACGGATAACGTAGTCGGGGCAGAGGTATCGGCGCCTTGTACTTGTCAAAGCCTGCGTCCTGCTGTCGTGAAGCAGGAAAAACTGACGCTGGCACGAGTAACCGAACTCAAACGTCGACGTATACACTCCTAAATAAAGGTAGTAGAAAAGCTACTAACGGGAACGGTTGCTACTGTTTTGGCACCATTACTACATTTTCTCTGTCGTTTACTACCTTAGAAGTATGCTAGATGTCGTAAGTGTGGGGGTAGTGACTGTCACTACATGCGTACGTAACAGATTAGTCAAAGCTGCTACCTCCACTTTCAGATAATTTGCTGCAATTGTGAGAGCCCCACGCAGAATTTAGACAAACTATAACTGATTTGTTATGTTGGAGTAAGAGTCCCATGTAACGTCGTTGCAGATGTACACGGCAACAAAGAAAATGCAGGAATCTCGATCCACAACATTGATTACTTATCCGAATCCACTTCTGCTCACTGGCAAAACGCGAGCATCCTTAAGATATGGCCATAAATAGCGTTAACATTGCTGTTAGGGCATATGTCGCGTAGAAGCTTTCATCGTCTGTGTGCGGCAGTGTGTGCTGTAGTTTCTGTTTCGAACATATTTCTATTCTAAGCTGTCACCTAAACATTTCTATGTGCAGCGTAGTTTCTGTTTCGAATATATTTCTATTCTAAGCTCTCACCTAAACATTTCTATGTGCAGCGTAGTTTCTGTTTCGAATATATTTCTATTCTAAGCTGTCACCTAAACATTTATATGTGCAGCATATTTACAGGGCTAATCGCACGGCGTAATTAGCGATCTTTAATTGGTGTAACACGATGAAATCAGTCAGCACCAATCAGTGTCAGCAGAAAATACCTTATCGCTCATTTTTATTTGACTTTATTATTTTGCAGTACAGTCTACCTGATATGGCAAGGTAAACAGCAAATATAAACCGAATCATAGTAAGCCGATGAAAGGTTGCCATGATAGTAAAGTTGCCAATTTTGATTAGTACGTTCACCTATAGCCAGTAACTGCAGGTAGTAAAGAGGTGGTAGTCAAGTTAATGCCTTGTTACTTACTTGGCGCATTTACTATTTAGGTCGTAAATGTTGTGACAGGCTTTTAGTACCTGAAAGTTTGTAAGTGGTACTACCGTTTTCTTTAAAGAGTGTATAGGTCGTTAAGCCCGTTTCTCGTAAATGCAGGAGCGTGAACGTCCGCGCTGTCTATGCTGCAACACCTCAAGGGACCGAGTTCCTTCGCTTTGAGATGCGGTGCGGTTGACACAACCGCCTTAAGGTATATACAATGAGGCCACGGCGAATGGCGTGATTGGCTACGTGTTTGAGGGCTAATAATGTTGGTGCCAGAGCGTCGACTGCGGGCGACCTGTCGCTAAATAGCAACACATGCCTTGCAGTGCACGTCTGTCTAATGAACGCAGAACATTATGCGTTATGGCCACTGTGCGTCGCAACAATAGGGCAAAAATAAAAAGAAAACGCTAGCCCAGTTCGAATCACCAAGTGGCAAAAATAGTGCCCGTTTAGGCTAAAATTGCTTACGCAGTTTTGTAGCCGGTCGGCATTCGATATTTGTAGATGTGCGCCTTGCGGCGTTTGCAGGTTGCGTGTCCAGTACTGCAACACCGGCTCTATTCCTCCCCCCTTTCCTCAAGGAAAAGGAAAAAGAAACGAAAAGATACACCATGTACAGAAAAAAAAGGCCAGGGTTATGCGATCAAGTATGCTTCGTAAAGCAAAGCTTGGTTTTTAAGCAACCCACCTCGTGCTGTTTGTTTTGCAGGCTGGTGATGCGCCACGGCGGATGACACCTCGATTCTTAAGGAATTTAGGTAACGTGAAAGTTGACCTTAGCAACTGCTCAAAAATTATGAAGTTGGAGAAAAAGGTAGATTCCATAGGTGGGTGGGGTGAGCTGGTAAAATATGTGCGCGTTATCTTTCTATAGCAGTCATGTTCATTGAAACATTAGTGAGCACCCATCATTGCTGTTCATAAAATTTGCACACCGCCATGACTGTGATTGATTTATGGGGTTTAACGTCCGAACACCACGATATATTATGGCAAATGCCGCAATGGAAGGCTCCGTATATTTCGACCGCCTGGAGTTCTTAAAGGTCCACTGATGCCGCACAGCACACGGGTCTCAAAACTCGGCCTCCATCTTAAAGGCCAACTCCGGCGGTTTTTTCACCATGTTCTAATATCAACGTTTGCCAATGGTACTCACAGTCCTGTAAGAGCCAGGGTGCTTACGTTTGTTCGGAAACGCACCAATAATTTTAAATAACCGAATGAAAGGCGTGTTAAAACCGAAACGGAAACGGGCAGATGCTTTGTGCAGCGTATGCGATGACGTCACAGCCTCCCCGCCATCAGAAATATGGAGCTGGTGGGAGAAAAATGCCAAGGGCGAGGTCATTGGACGATGTATTGAGTTGTGCCAGCTTTTCTGAACTTAACATTGATGATTTGAGTGCTGAAGTATCGCCGTTTTGCTTTCGACAGCCCGTTGGCTCGGGTAGGCAGCGTTGAAGGTGATGACGTCAAAAACGAAGTTGCTCTCGTGAAAAACTTTTAAAACTCATTTACAGAAAAACAAAATAACTTACAACCGCCTGACTTTGCACATATTATTACATCACCGAGGAGGATATATAATAAAAAAAATCCACGCATATCCACGGAGTGAATGATGATGAGTGGGCGAAGCTCCGGAGGTTCATCGGTAAAAACCGTGAATCTTCCGTGAATCTTGCCCAGTACATCATCAAAGACGTGACAAACGCTGTGTGTCGCCATCTAGCGCTCTCCTATCACACTAGAGCACGCAGCGAGCGCCTCCGCGCCATCTATTGATCAATTCACGTACTAGCTAAGCAGCACCGCAGCGCTCGGACGGACGGACGGACTCCCATACTACGCGTTCCCGTACATCTGAATGAAGCGAGCACCGCAGCGCCATCACGCCATCTAGTGAGCACTTCACGAACTAAAGATGGCTACTACAAACAAACGAACGGAAGATGGACAGACCCACGGCATAAGGAGCTTTGCCCCTAAAACTTCACTGAGATCACTGGACACTGAAAAATCGCCGAAGTTGCCCTTTAAAAGCAGCCCATACGGTCGCGATTCGACCCCGCGACCCACATTATCGTGTTGTAGGCAGTATCGATGTGGCTATGCACCGCTGTTGTGTCTAGCGACTAGCAACAAGACAAAGAAAAAAGAAAGCAGCAGAATGCAAGACCTGTGAAACCAATTGGAGTCGTTATACAGGCTGCTGAATAGAACACAGACATAGTCATCGAGAGCATGGTAGGCTTGAGGGATGTTCCGCTTTGGCACTGTTTCAAGAAGGAAGCTGAATTCTAAATAAACTCTTACAAACTCGCGTTGTCGCCACCCACCGCACAACGTGCTTGGAGTGGTTATTTGTGCTGTCCTGTGGCAATGACAAGCGAAATTCTGCCTTACGTAAGTCCGCAATTATTATTTATATTCACCTCCTATGTTAATGTATATATATATATATATATATATATATATATGTGTGTGTGTGTGTGTGTGTGTGTGTGTTTGAGGAAGAAGGTAACAAACGTTCGAAACACAACTTTTACTAACGTTTCGGTATGGGCCTGCCTTCGTCAGAGTAACCAGTATATATATATATATATATATATATATATATATATATATATATATATATATATACATTGTGGGCAATCATTAGGCTCTTCTACTTCATCTGTACATACTCATCATCACCCCGGTCTCTTCATCTTTGTCTGCGGTGGGTTGTCATCTTCGGTCCAATCTGCGCCTTGGCGTCAGCCATTCTTCTTAGCCTCCAGGCTTAATAAAACGGCGTTATTACCCCTGCTTCACAACTGGTGGAGGTGCGATATACATATATCGTAACATTTTTGTACGAATAAGAAAGGCTCAATGAATAGACGGGGCAGGGATGGCGAAAAAAAGGTCACTACTCCGCAGATTATTAGATGCGAAGCACCTTTTGCTCGGGGCTATGTCCGTTGTCCATTGACGTCCGGACCCCCACTGCGCATGCGCAACAGCTGGCCCAAGTTCGCAAGGAACGAGAACGCGCCCTCGCCCGCGAGAGACAAGGCTGACGCAGGCAGCGTCTGCTAGCGAGTTTCTTGATTGAAAAAAAAAAAAACCGACTGCTCGCGCTGCACAACCGTTCACCGGCCACCCCATATATATAGGCACTGTATCTTGACCTGCAATGTAGTGCCGGTGGGAGATTTCTCTTGTGCGTAGTTGAACCATAAGGATTCGCAGCGTGCGCGTTAACTAAAAGTAATCCGGAACATCGGCATGATCTACGACGTGGGAGCGCAGGGTCCTCATAAAGACCAGGAGCATAAATGACGACGCGTGTGTAAATATACACACGCGTTGTCACTCATTTAAATGCATGAGTGGGTAATGTCACGGGTGATTTACGGTAACACCGAACGATCCGCAGTTCTATGGCCACTTGTCATGGTTCATTACGTGGACATGCGTGAATTTTTTTAACGTAATTTTAACGTAAATATGGCTGGTTCCTGCAATAAATGTCTGGTGCGAGAGCGGTTCTCATGTTTCGCGGATCTGGCACCAGAGGCGGCAGCGTATGATTCAAAAGACGTCGTGGCGAGGCAGGTGACCTGTCAATCTAATGGCCTAGATGAAATTTCATGAGCAGAACAAATCGCAAATACCTCCAAGTGGGTGCACGTATAATCGGTAGCTCCCAGGTATTCCTGGAACGCTCTAGAGGAGCATCATCACTGTTGACGTGCAGACTGAGACATTCACTACATTACTAAGAGAATACGACTGACCTTGGTGCGAACAGGGGAATTGGAATATTCGGAACAGTCACATGTGCACGACAAACGTAATGAAACGGCCGATAAGGAGAAAATAATTAGTTAAATTCAGTTGAACTATGACTTCGCATATTCAGGCAGACACGGGGTTCACTTTTTTCTTTTTATTTTTAAAGAAAAGAGAAAAAAGCAATATTTCTCAAATCCAGCAGAAACGCGAGGTGGTGCAGGCAAGACTTCGTTATTTGAAACATTCGTATCGTTTCTAGGCCTTTGATGCTGAGTAAAAGTAAAACTGCTATAAGACATGCGTGGCCTCGTTGCTTGGCCGTTTCACAATACAATGAATTTCTCGGGTTTGATGTCGTAAAACCGCGATCTGATTAGGAGAGGCGCCGTAGTGGAGGGCTACGCACATTGTTGACCAGCTGGGGTTCTTCAACTTGCAGTGACGTCGTGCAGTACACGGACCTCAATATTTCGCCTCCATCGAACTGCAGGTGCCGTAGCCGCGAGTCAATCCCGCGACCTTCCGAGCAGCTGCCGCGTGCCATAAGACCACCGTGCCTTTGCGTTAGTACAGTATCGGCCCTTGTTTGGGATGGCGAATCCACATTAGGATGAACGAAACCCTGCCAACTTGCACGCCGTAACGGCGAGATGACCTCAGATGTGCTAAACGGTTGCAAGTCAGGCTTGTACGTGAAGTCACATAATGCAAGCCTCAAATGAGTGCTGCGGAAATCCGCAAGGCGCGGTAACGAGCGTAGAAGGGAAAATTAGGACCCGACAGTTTGTGGCACAATGCCGTAGGTAAATACATATGAATCTCTCAGAAACGACACCTTCCAGTGGAGTAAAAAGTCGTTCTTGTTAGTGCAAACAGGGCCAGCTTTTCGAAAAATCACAACGTACCTGAGCAACCATGACAAATATGGCTGTTCTTATCCATGAAAGGAATACTTTCTGGTGCTGCGAGTCTTATCTAATTAAGCGGTTAGTTCATCAAGTTCACAACGCGACCACTCACAACGAGAACTACCAGTATATTCTGTCACCGCAGTGTCGTCTGCGATATGTAGCGCAGCTGGACAGACAGCCGTCCGTCAAACACGCAGTCAGTCTCTGTCACGAGGCCACGGTGGACTAGGCTAAATACGGGCAACACTGAACGGCCAGTGTCCAAGATGTTCGGTGTCGACAAGGCAAAAGTAGTCAAGGAGAGTTTATACGCATATTTCTCTCCGCAGAGTGATACGTATGCCGGAAGTGTACGTTCAAGCGACCGATTTCTTCGGAATGCGTTGCGTTTCCCGTCATCTTTGTTCGCGGTGGAACAACAGGAAGACACTCCGCGGATCAGCTCGCGTTACTGCATTGTTTCTGGCGGGCTCCCATTGTTGGTCGCACGGCACCGCTATAGCGTGGCTCCTGCAGCCCATACGCAGGACGCCGCGCCGTGGGACAAAGGTGACAACTCACCGAAGATTACATGCCAAGGACTACGCCTAGAAATATGTCGCAGAAGGGGCATGAATAAGTGGCGCGTTGGTACACAAGGCCAAGAATAAAAAGGCGCGAAAGGTACAAAACAAAAGGCAGTTGTACGCCTGTGACACAAATTAAATAACGTAGATGGGGCGAGGATGTGAAGTTCACTATCACTGCCATGTGCTGACGGTAAGGATGATGATTGACTGATTTTGCGGGGTTTTACGTTCCAAAACCACGATCTGATTATGAGAGACGCTCTAGTGGAGGGCTCCGTAAATTTGGACAACCTTTGGTTCTTTTAACGTGTACTGACACCGGAGAGTGCACGGACCTCAATATTTTGCCTCCGTCGAAATGCAGCCGCCGCGGCCCGGATTCGTGCCCGCGACCTTCGGATCTGCAACAAGGTACCATAGCCAGTAGGCCACCCTGGCAGTGCAAGGGTAAGAACGGGGGTATAGTGGGTCGAGTGGAAGCTCGGGTCCTTTTTGGCCTTCTGCGCAACCGGATTCTTTCTCTGTTTCTTTCTTTCTTGTCATTCGTGTAATCGCTGTCACGTAGCAGTGGAATGAGTGCAAAACTGGGGGTAGTGTCTCAAGGGCAAGAGAGGGTCTGCTTTTGCCTTCTACGTGACAGCGAACATAGGGGACTGCGGATATGGCAGGCTCTTAAGGGGCTCCACTGTTAAAAAGGCCATTATAGGACTGTATACACTGTACGCAGGAGTTAGTGATTTACACAAACGTTATCGGTTAAGTATCCTACAAATTTGTCAATGTATACTTAGCTGTGCAACGGGCCACCTGGAGGCGACCATTCGGGAACCTGAGCGATCATTGGCGAACCTGAGGCAGCCTGCTCAGCGCGTCACACGAAGGTGATGACGGTGCTCCCCGTAAACAAACCACAACAAGCGCACATGTCAATAGCCTGGTTTTAAAAGCGAAGCATTTCTTAGCGAACTTCGGCGACCTTGAGCGTATCTATCTATCTATCTATCTATCTATCTATCTATCTATCTATCTATCTATCTATCTATCTATCTATCTATCTATCTATCTATCTATCTATCTATCTATCTATCTATCTATCTATCTATCCGCCTACGACTTTGTGCTCTCCTGGCCATTTCGTTAATGGGATGTATACGACAATTGGTATGCCGCAACATGACTGCATGACAAACATAAATGACAGGTCATAACATGCAAATCATGATGTGCATGTCATGAGCGACATGATTTACATGCCGCGGTCTCGGTGCTCTCCTGGCCGTTTATTTAATTGAATGTACACAAAAATTCATATGACACAACATGACTGCGTGACGAACATAAATGACACGGCATTAGATGAGAATCACAATATGCATGTCATGAGCGGCATGGTGTACATGCTACGTTCTTGGCGCTCTCCTGGCCGTTTCATTAATAGGATGTATATGAAAATTGGTACAGGAGAACATGACTGCATGACGAACATAAATGGCAGGTCATAACATGAAAATTATGACATGCATGTCATGAGCGGCTTGGTTTACATGCCACAGTCTTGCTGCTCTTGTGGCCGTTTCGTTAACTTCGCATATACCGAAATCGGTATAGCTAGACAAAACGCAGATCCATTTTATTTTCCTGATGCGTGCTGCGCATTTCCTTGGTTCCCCCTGCACGTGGGATCTGCCATTTTTTGGCGCTCAAGATGTCAGAACTTTCACAAGTTACTGGCGCACAATCTATGGTACGCACGATTATACCTTATCCACGTGTTGCGAGCCGTAAAGGTCATCCCGGCACTCTTGGACGATTTACGTTTAGTGCATTACACAGCTCGCAAGCTCGGCAGTAATATAGAGTCGCACGCTTTACTGACAAAAAATATCCAGTTACACTTACGATTACTCACCGTAAAAGATAACGGATTGCAGTTAACATTAAGGCTTCAAATAGTAATCGGACAAGAGCTCTGGGGTAGTCCATTACTTCTATTTTTTATGGCCATCCAAGTACAGACATCGTGGGTGGCATAAAAGCGAGGCGACATCTTGTCGCAGAAACCCTTACGCGCACGCACGTAGGTGAAGTCGTTGTAAAAGTTTGTTTTAGAGGCGCACGCTACCGTGTCAAATTTCAAAGTGCAGCTTCAAGTTTGGCGCGTTGATATGAGGTGTGAACGTTTTTATTGTTACAGGAAAACGTGAGAAAGATGTAATTGTACTACACGGAGAGTTACTCCTCAAAGGCAGTAAGTGAAGCGCTGAAAATATAAAGCAGGGTACGGGAAAAAGGAATGAACAGTTATTGATAAAAATATGCAGGCCAGTTCCATTGCACGAAGGCTGTAGGTATTGCGGAGCAAGCGATCCGCTCGCGTTTTCCTCGTGTTTCTGTTGTGTTTATCTTCGACGATCTGAATTATTTCCGCGTGCTTTGATCTCGTTAGGCTGTCAGGTATCCTTAAATTTACCTTTTGTTTTACTGAACTAATATCATTTACCTTAAACATTTTAATCTGGATCACTTGAGGTTATTTCTGATTAATGTTGATCAGTTCTATGGGAGTTTGCCGGGGTATATATAAACGTCCGTTGCTGCGGCTCTGTGATTCACCCGTGGTTTCGTTTTGTTTATCGTCCACATTTCAGGATTAAGTTCCACCTAATTTGATCTCGTTTAGCGAATAATTATCCCTAATGTACATCTTTAATTTTATTACGCTTACCTGGTTTTATATGAACCATTCTCAATTTGGATTCATTTTGACCGGTTTTGGTCGGTTATTTCACCGTGGCTTTGTCTGTGGTTTCAAGCTGTGTTTTCAGAGCGTGAGCACGACACGAGTACACGCCGACAGCCGGAGGCCCTACAGTGCTGCTCAGTTAATAACAGTAATCACTTACCTGTACCATGTTACGCACAGGTGAGCCTGAAATGCAGGGAGTGAAAGAGCAAGACGCCACTTT
Source organism: Hyalomma asiaticum (assembly GCA_013339685.2). Taxonomy (NCBI): domain Eukaryota; kingdom Metazoa; phylum Arthropoda; class Arachnida; order Ixodida; family Ixodidae; genus Hyalomma; species Hyalomma asiaticum. Next base: position 67,886,150 of record CM023490.1, on the reverse strand, counting down.
AGGTGTGTAAGCGATGATGTCACCACAGGCGGTGCTGTGATGCTTGCTGCGGAAAGAGCTGTGACAGCAAGCACGAGTATGCAAAAAAAAAAATCCCGCAGATCCCACGCATTGTGGGAATCGGTGTCACGGGAAGTAGTCAGCAAGTAGATTGCCTCTAAACACCGTAACCTTTAGTAAAAGAGCATATTTTCACATTTTTCTACACCTCTAGAATGTAAGTTATACAGCAAACATTGTAGAATTAATTTCTGACACAGGTGTACACGACAGCTTTTAGGGGCGAAGCTCCTTAGGGTGTGGGTCGTTCCCTCCTCCGTACAAAGCACGGCCGCTGGATAAAAACGCACGTGGTGCGGCCTGCGACGTCGCCCGAAACCTGCGTGACGAGCCTAGTTCTCCGCGCCGCCGCAGCGGAGCCACTGCTACGGGACAAGCGCGCGCGGGAGGAGCCGCTGGGTCAGCATGTTTCGCGCAGCGGTGCGCTGAGAGTTTGCATTTTATTCACGCACAACCATTTATTTTTTTTTTGTCAAAATAAGATCTCTGCGGTGCCTGCAAGAACGGTACGGGCATTGGGCTGCTGATGGACTCGCACGAGCCTGAACCGCGCACTTATATGCAGCAGGCTTCGACACTCGACCCCGTTCAATATAACTGGCAAGTTCCTTATCGCTTGCTTCAATAGTTGCTTCGCTTGATGCGCTTGTTTGCTCGAGAGAAAAACCTGTTATTGATATTATTATTAATATTATTATTATTCAAAATTCCTTACAGACCCATTGAAGGGCATTGAGTAAGGTGGGCATTCGTATATACAAAGCAGAAAAATACACAAAAATTAAATAAAAGAATAAAGGGAAAAATGTAAAAGAAACAAGACAAATATTACAAGCAGTAGAACGTTATACAATGATAAAGCTCAACAAAATTGGGTTATCACGGAATGTGTCACGGTTAGCAATGGATACAATATGTGAGAGACCGCGCGGCTCCAGGTAGTGGTGATGAGTTAAATGCCTGTGTGCGACCATGAACTCGCATGAAACTACGCGCGTTGTGAATGCGGTCGAGATGTGCGCAAAGAAGTATGAAGCGGCAAACTGTGAAATTTGTTACTATAAATCTACCTGTGAAATAAACACGATAGAGCAATGGCGCGGCGTTCTTCTATAGTGGCTGAAATGCAAGATCTTCGTCTTATTAGACGTTCTTACAAATGCTTGCATACGACTTACTGAATTGGCCAAATAATGTTCTTATATAGTCTTTTAGTTTCAGCTTTTTATAAATATGAGGCAGACATCTACGACTAAATGAACATTCAGCCGCTTTGTAGACGCGTGCTTTTATTTCTATGTAAGGACGGAACTAGTTCGGATTGGCTGATTAAAAAGAAAGGTCGAGGGAGGTGGTGTCAGGCTCATTTCTTTATTTAGAAGTTACAATATGTATACATCCACGGAAAGGCGACTCGTTGCATCAAAGTCGCACCTTCCGTAACAGAGGCTTGTAAGCGAGTTTGATCCGCTCAGCAGTTGCGTTCACGTCTCCAACCCTGTCTGCCGCTGCAGTTTGCTCAGAAACACCTCACAGGTCTCCTCGGTGTGGCTTTGTTCACCCCTGTCACATGTTAGTTCGCGACATATCACAATTTGGTAGAAGTGTTGATGACAAGCGCACGAACTGCCGTCGGAACAGCCGTTGGAAGCAATAGCTTGAGCTTCGTGGACTTATAGTAACCGTCAGGGAAGCGACGTGAATACACCAGCGACCTGTCATTTGGCTCGCACACGCTTCCTTTCCCAGTTATTCCCTGTCGATAAATATTTTTTAGTCATACTTTACGGCGATCTACGTCGCAGGGAAACTTGTGGTACCGTATCTGAGGGTCCTTCCTTGCGTTTGTGCCACACAGCGGCGCGCAACAGTTGCTCGGCATAATGCCGCGCACGACCAAAATTATAGGAGGCAGTGGCACAATAGAAGCACCTCGACACGTTGTAGCCACAGGGCGTGCGAGCGAGGTGCAGAATTTCGTCGACACACACAGAAAACTCGTCCCGTACTGGTTCGCAGAGAGGCCCGCGCGCGAGAGCCGGGAGAGTTGTCCCGTAGCAGTGGCGCCCCCTCCGAAAAAGCGGCGAAAACTGTCAACTTTCGCTTCACAGCTCCGCTTTTGTTCGCCGCGCGACGTAGCAGGCCGCACCTCGTGCGTTGCTAATCGAGCGGCCGTGGTACAAAGTATGTATCCAACTGTAGTTTTAAGAAGTGCTCACTAGATGGCGTGATGCGCCGCGGTCCTCGCTTCATTCAGATGTATGGGAACGCGTAGCATGGGAGTCCGTCTGCCTTTCTGTCCGTCCGTCCGTCCGTCCGTCTGTCTGTCTGTCTGTCTGTCTGTCTGTCTGTCCGTCCGTCCGTCCGTCCGTCCGAGCGCTGCGGTGCTGCTTAACTGGTACGTGAATTGATCAATAGATGGCGCGCAGGCGCTCGCTGCGTGCTCTAGTGTGATAAGAGAGCGCTAGATGGCGAGACACAGTGTTTGTCACGTCTTTGATGATGTACTGGGCAAGATTCACGGAGGATTCACGGTTTTTACCGATCAACCTTCGGAGCTTCGCCCACTCATCATCATTGACTCCGTGGATATGCGTGGATTGTTAAATGCGGAGCATTTCTTAGTCGCACGATGTCGCGCTTCGGCGGCGCTGTCCACACCCCCACTGCGCATGCTCGGCTCGTCTCGTGCCGGCCCACCGGGCGTTCAGCAAGTCGAGCATGCGCAGTGGGGGTGCGGACCTCTCCCCCGTACTCCTCTCCCTCGAACGCGGGCGGTGTGTATATAAGCGGCGGAGCGCGCGTTCGGAATTCAATCCATCACTCGCGCAGCGCGACGCTTCTGCGAAGCGGCAACGCCGAGCTGCGGATTCCGAACTTCGTGCACGAGAAGCAGCGGCGAAACGTGAGCAGCGAGCTTTAGACCTCAGATACGTGAGCGAGAAGCGGCGTGCAAACGTCGTCAACGAGACGCGGCTCCGGACGCTGCTCGTGGACGCAAGCGCCCACTTTGGTGCCGTCCAATACAACAACGGCACCAAGCAATAAAGACGCACTTTAACTTTACACTCCTTGCCTTCACTTCTCCTTCATTCAATAAATAAGAAGAATAAAGACGAAATAACAATTAAGCATTCCCAAACCACACCCAATTATGCAACATTCACGCGATACCCCCACCACTCTGCGACGCATTTCCTCGAGTTCCCCCCGTGGGAAGATGCGGGCGGAATTTTAAATGAGAAGCATTTCTTAGCGAACTTCGGCGAGTTTGAGCGTATCTATCTATCTATCTATCTATCTATCTATATATCTATCTATCTATCTATCTATCTATCTATCTATCTATCTATCTATCTATCTATCTATCTATCTATCTATCTATATATCTATCTAACCGCCTACGATTTTGTGCTCTCCTGGCCGTTTCGCTAATCGGATGTTTACGAAAATTGGTATGCCACATCATGACTACATGACGAACATAAATGACAGGTCATAACATGAAAATCATGATATGCATGTCATGAGCGGCATGATTTACATGCCACGGTCTTAGGGCTCTCCTGGCCGTTTCGCCAATGGGACGTATGCGAAAATTGGTATGGCACAATATGACTGCCTGACGAACATAAATGGCAGGTCCTAACATGAAAATCATGATATGCATGTCATGAGTGGCATGATTTACATGCCACGGTCTTAGTGCTCTCCTAGCCGTTTCGCTAATGGGATGTATGCGAAAATTGGTATGGCACAACATGACTGCCTGACCAGCGCCTGAGGCGCTCGCCTGACGAACATAAATGGCAGGTCATAACATGAAAATCATGACATGCGTGCCATGAGCGGCATGATTTACATGTCACAGTCTTGGTGCTCTCCTGGTCGTCTCGTTAATGGGATGTATACAAAAATTGGTATGCCACATCATGACTACATGACGAAAATAAATGAGAGGTCATAACATGAAAATCATGATATGCATGTCATGAGCGGCATGATTTACATGCCACGGTCTTAGGGCTCTCCTGTCCTGGCCGTTTCGCTAATGGGATCTATGCGAAAATTGGTATGGCACAACGTGACTGCCTGAAGAACATAAATGGCAGGTCATAACATGAAAATCATGATATGCATGTCATGAGTGGCATGATTTACATGCCGCGGTCTTAGTGCTATCCTAGTCGTCTCGTTAATGGGATGTATACAAAAATTGGTATGCCACAATATGACTGCATGGCAAACATAAATGACAGGTCATAACATGGAAATCATGACATGCATGTCATGAATGACATGAATTACATGCCACGCGTTTCGTTAATGGGCCGTATACGCAAATTGGCATGCCACAACATGACTGCATCACAAACATAAATGACAGGTCATAACACGAAAATCATGACATGCATGTCATGAGTGACATCATTTACATGCGATGGTCTTGGTGCTCGCCTGGCCGTTTCGGTAATGGGATGTATACGAAAATTGGTATGCCACGACTTGATTGCATGGCGAACATGACTGACAGGTCACAACATGCAAATCATGATATGCAGGTCATGGGCGACATGATTTACATGCCACGCGTTTCGTTAACGGGATGTATACGAAAATTGGAATGCCACAAGATGACTGCATCATGAACGTAAATGACAGGTCATAACATGAAAATCATGACATGCATGTCACGAGTGACATGATTACATGCCACGGTATTGGTGCTGTCTTGGGCGGTTCGTTGGTGGGATGTGTAGGAAAATTGGTATGCAACAATATGACTGCATGACGAAGATACATGACAGGTCACAACATGCAAATCATGATATGCATGTCATGGGCGGCATGATTCACATGCCATGCGTTTCGTTAATGGGATGTTGTTTTGTTGTTTTGTGGGGTTTAACGTCCCAAAACCAGCTCTGATTATGAGAGACGCCGTAGTGGAGGGCTCCGGAAATTTCGACCACCTGGGGTTCTTTAACGTGCACTGACATCGCACAGCACACGGGCCTCAACATTTCGCCTCCATCGAAATGCAGCCGCCGCGGCCGGGATTCGATCCCGCGACCCTCGGATCAGCAGCCGAGTACCTTAGCCACTAGACCACCGTGGCGGGGCCGTTAATGGGATGTATACGAAAATTGGCATGCCACAAGATGACTGCATCATGAACGTAAATGACAGGTCATAACATGAAAATCATGATATGCATGTCATGAGCGACATGTTTTACATGCCACGGTATTGGTGCTGTCTTGGGCGTTTCGTTAGTGGGATGTGTAGGAAAATTGGTATGCAACAATATGACTCTATGACGAACATAAATGACAGGTCATAACATGAAAAGCATAACATGCATGTCCTGGGCGGCATTATTTACATGCCAGGCGTTTAGTTAATTGCATGTATACCAAAATTGCTATGGCACAACACGGCAGCATGACGGACGTAAATGACAGGTCATACCATTACAATCATGACTCGCGTGTCATGACCGGCATGATTTACATGCCATGGTCTTGGCGCTATACTGCCGTTTCGTTAATGGGATGTATGGGCTCCGTCTACTGACCAGAGGGCGCTACGTAGCTCTCGTCGGACGGCTCAGTCGCGCACGGTGGAAACCGAGGCGACACCGACGCGCGCGTTTCTTCGCTGCTTTCCGGGCGTGCTGCGAACCACACGAACGCTCGCGGCGTCGCCCTTTGGAACAGTTTGATTGATTGTGGTTCGGTTAGGAAAGGACGCTAATTTCTGCAGCCCATGTAGGGAGCACGGCTAAGCGTCCGTGGGGGTGGGGGAATGGGAGTGAAATAGATAGAGAGTAGAGAAAGGCCGTAGTGGAGGGCTCCGGAAATTTAGACCACCTGAGGTTCTTTAACGTGCACTGACAACGCACAGTACACGGGCCTCTGGCATTTTCGCCTCCATCGAAAATGCGACCGCCGCGGCCGGGATCGAACCCGCGTATTTTGGGTGGCAGCCGAGTACCGTAACCACTACACCACCACGGCGGTGAACAGTTTGGCGCAGGTTTGGAGCACGCGTCTCAAAGGAAATAAAACGAAAGAAGGTGGGACGGGCGGTCGCTACTGCTATAGAGTTGGAGACGCGCATCGCGTTCGCCTATTTCCCTGTCGTAGCCTGCTGTTCCCTGTCGTACCCTGTCGTAGCTCTGCTGCACGGAATTCTTCAAACAGACCATAGGCACCAATGTGAGTGCCAAAGTCGCGTGCTGTTATGATCTGTCATTCAGTCGCAATGGTGCTGTCGACGTGAAGCATACACCCACGGACACCTTGGTCCTACACGCAACGCTTGACTGAATGCCAAACAATTTGTAATAGGGCAAATGAGTTCTGCGGAAACCCGCAAGGTGGAGTAACGTTTTTATGAAAGGGAAAATTAGCATCCACCCGTTTGTAACACAAGGCTGCAAGGAAATCCATAGGGGTTGCTCAGAAATTTACCCGGACCAGGACGAATTTTTCGGCAGCTAGGATGTTTTCATTCCTGAGAAATCCGTATGGATTTCCTTGTAGCCTTGTGCTACAAACGGGTGGATGCTAATTTTCCCTTTCATAAAAATTCGTAATAGGCAATTTCCTCGCTGACTGCTTCGCATGACATCGACGGGCAAGATGCGTGCGGCTCGCAGGATTTTAATTTTGGAGGTAAGAAAAAAGCCATAGAAGTGCACGTAGACAGACTTAATGATGATGATAGTTTTTTGCTCGAACGTAACACTCGGCTTAAAGAGCCCGACTCTTAAAAAAAATTACACCGTCTCCCGCTAAAGGGGACCATGAGGCGATGCGAAACAGCACGGGGGTGCACACCGCGTTTGCACCGGTTTGACGCTAGCAGACGCTGCCTGCGGCAGCGTTGTCTCTCGCTGGCGAGGGCACGTTCTCGTTCCTTGCGAGCTGGTAAAGCGTTCATCGAAGAGCGTTTCCATAGTCAACGCGTCTGTTCGGAGAGGAGGTGTGTGGAGAGGGTCAGGTGAAGATGGGGAGTGGAGAGGAGGCGCGGGGAGAGGGTTTGCGCATGCCCAGTAAGGGCGGTCACGCCGCACACCACCACCACCACCAGATTGAACTCCGCCATAAGATGCTTCGCATCTAAAAGGCGCGCTCACTGGCGCTTAAGGTGAGCGCGCTTGTAAATGCAGTGTGATGCAACGGCAGTTCAACTGCATTCCTTTTCTGTGCGTGGGTTCATATCTCGATATAAAGAGAGGCGTTTCATTTGTAGATTTTCTTTTTCAATGTATGAGAAATGGTGAGCATATGCCACCGGGCATTGCTACTAATTGCTGACGGTAAATGCCAAGTAAACGCTGGCAGGGATTGTCATTTTACATCGGCAACACCTGGCGTGCCGTCAGTGACTGCAGAGGTTGTTTTTTTTATATCTTACTGCTAGTAACTGTCGTCATCTCTATATTTATGGCCTATTCAAGGACAAGATGCCTGTTTTTATTCTTCTTCCTTACGTGACTTCTAGGTATGGTATGCACGCATGTTACTGGTGGTTTTTTTTTTCACTTCTTTTTTTATGGTATGAATAGCATTTTTATTTATTGTCTACGTTTGTTTTGTGTTATGGAAATTGGCTTCTTTCATGTTACGGTTTCAAGCGCTGACGAATCGCATGTCGTTTGGTATTTTAAGACATAGGTGCAGAAGATATGAGGTTAGATCGCCTATTAATGCCCACATAAGTGAGGCTGCTGGAAAAATAATTTGAAACACTTCACTGTAGAGCAAAACTGTCTGGCGCCTTCCCGCACACCTCTGACTCTCTTATCTCTTCGATGCGTCATTCGACGCCATGCAGTGTCCGAGCAATGTACTGCGATGAAAGAGATATCTGAAATTTAATAAGTGCATGCCCAACTGCATCATGATAATGACAAGTTCAATGTTGACAGCAGATCCCTAAGCCGCACCTCCCAACTTGTTCTTTTTAACTTTATGTTTGAGTCTTTAAACGAGGTTTACATTGTGAAGCTTCTACTGCAGCACTTCGAAGGGCGTTTTTTTTTTAATTATTATTTACGTAACGTAAGCTGATGTCGGCGCATAAGTAAGGGGCCGGCTATTCCTTGACGTGCGAGTGGGTGTAATATACCACAACGAGCTTCCAAAACTTTCAGAAAAGCATTGCTTTTAGAGTGATCGGCTGGCTTTTACTATTTATTATCCCTATTGGTTTGCTCAAAGGGACCCTGCAACACTTTTCGGACAAAGTAAAAAAACGGTGCCGATCAGTCGTCCAGGCTCCCGTGGACCTGTGAGCTAAATATTATTGCACTGCAAGAAACCATGAAATTGGCAATTTGGTTTCAGACACAGCTGCAAAGCGCCAGCTCTTCTTTGAACGCTTATGAACTAGTGTATTTTGATGAGACCTTTCCCCATAACGTAGACAGTTTCTGGAGGCGTGCTTTGAAGTGTAACATAATGGAGACTTGGTATTAGATTGAACATCCATATGAATGTGAAAGTGATCCGGGAACCGGGAACGTTCTTCAACTTGGCCGGGCACTTAGGGGAAGGAGAAGGAGGGGTGGTTTTAGATATAGAAGTGCTATAGGATTCAACGCAGGTGGAAGCAATAACCATAAGAGGTCAAAGTGCTGAAGTATCGTTTACCATATAGGAAAAAAAATTTCACAGCATATCCACGGAGTGAATTATGATGAGTGGGCGAAGCTCCGGAGGTTCATCGTAGATCGTGCCGAGTTCCGGATTTAGTTAACGCGCACGCTAAGAATCCTTATGGTTCAACTACGCACAAGTGAAATCTCCTACCGGCACCTCATTGCAAGTCAAGATCCAGTGCCTATATATATATATGTATATATATATGGGTGGCCGGTGAACGGTTCTCCAGCGCGAGCAGTCGGTATTTTTCAATCAAGAAACTCGCTAGAAGACGCTGCCTGCGTCAAGCTTGTCTCTCGCGGGTGAGGGCGCGTTCTCCTTCTTTGCGAGCTGGTAGCGCGTTCATCGAAGAAAGAGCCACGGCCGTGATGATGATGATGATGATTGTGGTTCGGTTAGGAAAGGACGCTAATTTCTGCAGCCCATGTAGGGAGCACGGCTAAGCGTCCGTGGGGGTAGGGGAAAGGGAGTGAAAGAGATAGAGAGGAGAGAAAGGCCGTAGTGGAGGGCTCCGGAAATTTGGACCACCTGGGGTTCTTTAACGTGCACTGACAACACACAGTACACGGGCCTCTGGCATTTTCGGCCGTGAAAGAGCGTTTCCATAGTCAACGCGCGCCTTTCGCTCTCTCTGTCTCTCACAAGACAGCAGATGGAAGAGTGAGAGAGCTCGCGCGCCGGGAGGCACGCGCCTAGGGCGCGCCTCCCACACGCGCCCTCCTAGTAGCACGTTCCCGCACGCGCCCTCCTAGTAGGTAACGCGCTACTACAACGGACGGACAGACCCAAACCTTAAGGATCTTCGCCCCTAAAAAATGAGTTAGGTATAGTTGTGGGGTGTATTGGTACATGGTAATAATTAGGAGAGAAACGAATAAGGTGTAATGAAAGTGATGCTACAATGCATAAGATGTAAATAAAAGATCCTTCCCAATTATAGGGAGTTGGGCCGATTAGTGACCAATCATCGCAATGCGTGCACGAAGCACGAAGGAATATAACGATCACAGGAAAGAAAACTGAATGCGAGTGTTTTGATTACCTGTATACAGCGGAGCTATTAGAAGCTCGCTATAGTGATGATTGATTGATTGTGTTTCGGTTAGGAAAGGACGCTAATTTCTGCAGCCCATGTAGGGGAGCACGGCTAAGCGTCCGTGGGGGTGATGGGAAAGGGAGTGAAAGAGATAGAGAGGAGCGAAAGACCGTATAGTGGAGGGCTCCGGAAATTTAGACCACCTGGGGTTCTTTAACGTGCACTGACAACGCACAGTACACGGGCCTCTGGCATTTTCGCCTCCATCGAAAATGCGACCGCCGCGGCCGGGATCGAACCCGCGTATTTTAGGGGGCAGCCGAGTACCGTAACCACTACACCACCGCCGTCGTGCGCACAAGGGAAAAATGTGCTGCCCTTGCCTTTGACTCACTGCTTACGTCACTGCCCTCAGCCCATTGCTTCATGGCAGTGATAACGATAATGATAGCGCTACGTGATTGTGACATCATGATATCATGATAGTGGCATCATGAGCGATAGTGATCGAACAGCTGCAAAATGCGAGGAGGACGGAGAAGAGAGTGAAGAATGTGAAGATGGCTCCGCGACACGATACACTGCAGCGCCCTCTTTGCCCTGTGTCGGTAATGCGCTATGGGCGAGAGAGAAGGAGAAGCCGGGACAGGGTGAGAGAGAGAAAGAAAAAGATACAGAGATTATGTGGGGAAGGAAAGGAGAACACAAAAAAGGGCTCATGTAGTGCATGAAAAGTTTGCTGTGGTTTTCCTAAAGATCGCTTCTCCTTCGGCGAACTTTGCAAGGTTTTCCTAAGGTCTCACAGCTTCTCTAGTCATTCGTGTTTGCGATAGCAGAGCCATGCGGTTTTCTTTCTTTTTTGCGAAGTTGATATTTTTCGCGCAATACTTCACACACATTTCATGATGATCGGCGAGATCGCCATATACGCTCAACGTGGTTAACATTCATGCTTTCACATTTTTTTCTCCCTCTCATTGCACTATACTGAAACACTGTCAGTTGTTATAGAGAAGCTGACGAAGGTGCTTCAGCACAGCCGCCAAGCACTCCGCTTGCCCCCGTTGGTGTCTGACTGCCGTTTTCAATCCGCTGAACCAGCGCCTGGATGAACTAAAAACGCATGAGTCAGGATGCTAATGGGATACACCGTATAAAAGTAGGACGAGCGTGATAGGCTGGCCCGAAGGTTGAAAATAATTTTTTCTTTCCGCGCGCTCGATTTGTCCTTCGCCATCGCCGGTATACCATATTCACGCACGACAGGATATCGCGTGAACTGTTTCTCGGTTTCCGTCCGTGCCATTATTTCTCGCACTGCAGCTTTGCTGCGGGCGTTCAATAGTGGACTGTGCTCTCTGAGCACGACGCGGTAATGATACCAACCCTGAAAACGATAGTTTCCGCATGTTATTGTGCGTTAGGCCGTGCTGTACACAGTGACGAGCTTGACGAGATCGTAGCTTAACCTAACAAGGAAGGCGTAAGTGAACGAGGCATGACTTCTTGATATTTCGTATCGTATTTATTGCAACATATTTTCGTGCCACCATCAGGCCACCTTATGTTAGAAATACGGCGTTAGCCTTTGTAAAGCACACCATTACCAAGATACATTTATAGCTATAGGGTGAATATTCAACTGGGAAATTCGCAAAGCAATTACCTAATAATAATAATTTCTGAAGTTTTACCTTTCAGAACCACGATTATGAGAGAGCCCGCTTAGTGGAGGGCTCCGAAAATTCGACCACCTTCGGCGTGCACTGACATACGCAACACACGGGCCTGTAGCATTTCGGTACCATCGATATGCGGCTGCCGCGACCAGGATTCGGTCCCGCGACCTACGGGTCAGCAATCACTAAATGGTGGTCTAGTACCGTAGCCACCAGACCACCGTCGCTAGAAGCCTAGGAGCTGTCCTAGGAGCAAGTAGCTCGGACCTGTCCATTGCCACAATGGCGAACGGTGTAGTCTTCCTAATCACGAACCCACGCGGCTGAGTAATGTCTTCTCTTCTAATGGGCACTCGCGCCCGAGGCTAATCGAACAGTAATCGAACTACCTGCCTGCGCCGGCCTCTGAACCTACATGCCCCGCCACGATGGTCTAGAGGCCATGGCACTCGGCTGCCGATCCGAGGGTCGCGGGATCGAATCCCGGCTGTGGCGGCTGCATTTCGATGGCGGCCAAATGTTGAGGCCCGTGTGCTGTGCGATGTCAGTGCACGTAAAAGAACCCCAGGTGGTCAGAACTTCCGGAGTCCTCCACTACGGCGTCTCTCATAATCAGAGCTGGTTTTGGGGCGTAAAACCCGAACAATCAAATCTGAACCTACATGTCCGTTCCTCAATTGGGTGTTGTGCTGACTGCGCGCTGCATAATTTGCGATACATGCGTAATGAAATTTCTGGGGAGATCAGTCATGACAAAAATACTGGGAGACTAAGAAATGCTGATGGGGACAAAAGCAGACATTGAAAATTTACAGTTACGCGTCTTATTTTCTTTAAAGTTGATAAAACCGATCTACAATGAAGGCACGTATGCAGTCAGTAGCTGTAGAAGCGTAATCGTCCTGGCATTTCACTGAACTTTTATGCAGGGTATATACAATGTATCGGTCGCACGTGCATGGCTATCTGGCTCCAAATGACACTGCTTCATGTTACAGTTAGGCGAACATTAGCTGTTTCTACCTGCCGCGGATTCTTGATAGCGTCAGTACGCATAGTCACGACCGGCATTTGCTCGAGTTCTACAGAAACTGAAGGTGTGACAGGTCATCGAAACAAACCTCGGATTTTTCAATACATTCAATACATTGTTTTTACTGACAGTGTCGCAACCCCGCTCCTTCAGAAGGAAAAAAAATTCGTATCACACCTCTCGAACGATCAGTCGAAGACAACGATCCCATATAAACGGACTTGCTCAAGATTTACGTCTGTCGGAATATCCCCAAAAGAAGGCGGGCTTAATGTTGAAATGATGACATGCTGCTTGTTACAATATTTCCAACTTACTAGTTTTCGTCACATGCGTCCGTAGTAATAGTGATGGGCCGTAAATTGGAGGTAAAACGTTGGGGGGGGGGGGAAGGGGGGGAGTGAATGATGGTCAGTATCATTTCCCGAACCTCCGCGCCAAATGCAGAAGTGAAACCAGGCAGCCGGGAAACAAAACAAAGACAAAAAGAAACAATGCCGACGCGAAAATACGGCGGCTTTGATTTTGTCACCCCTTTGATTTGCGTCCACTAACAGGCTGTCGCGGGATCGAATCCCGGCCGCGGCGGCTGTATTTCGGTGGAGGCGAAACGTTGAGGCCCGTGTGCTGTGCGACGTCAGTGCACGTTGAATAACCCTGGGTGGCCGAAATTTCCGGAGCCCTCCACTACGGCGTCTCTCATAATCATAACTGCTTTTGTCACGTTAAACCCCACAAATCAATCAACAGGCTGTGAAGTGTAGCCCGCGAGATAACCCCAAAGCCGGCTCTCGGAAGATACGCTCATACAGCATCACTAAAATGGACAGAGAGGAACACACAGGAAGACGGGCAGCGCGCGCTCGGGCGCTAGAGTTGAAATACGGAGAAAAGACAGGCGTACACTATGTGGACGTAGCCGGCACGAACCCCGACGGGTGGTACACGGCCGCCATTGTTCACGAAGGAACACGGGTGGATGGACTGACCTTCAGGGCCCCGTCCGTAATGCAGGCTGAGGAGGTCGCCATTGCGCTTGCGGCCTCTCACAGCGATTCAAAACGTATTATTACGGATTCGCGAGGAGCTTGGCGTAATTACGTAGCAGGGCACATCTCACCCCTAGCTGAAAAAATATTGCGCAAAGGCGTAAGGGACGTAGATCCTCACCCAAAACGCGTAATACGGGCACCGGCCCATCAGGGATTGCAGGGAAATGAGGCTGCAGATGCGGCTGCCCGAGCGCTCGTTTCCGGGTTTCCTACTTCAATCCCAATGGAGGCGAACGGGGAGGGTTACCCCCTCCTCCGGTATAGGGAAATTTTAGATTATTACAAGGAAAGCCATCGCCGCTACCCTGCCCCTGCGAAGGGGTTGAAGAAAGCCGAGGAGCGCATCTTGTTAAGGCTCCAAACCAACACATTTATATGCCCTGCAATAATTAAACATTTAGACCCTACGGTCACTGGACAGTGCCAACACTGGGGGGAGGTGGCGGACACGTACCACATGCTGTGGGCCTGTCAGCACAACACAGACCTTACCCCTCACCCAAACCCTACCCGAGAGGACTGGGAGGCGGCCCTGCTCGACTGCTCGGACCTTCAGGCCCAGCAGGCCTTGGTCCAGAGAGCTAGGGTGGCGGCATCAACCAATGGGGTCCCGGAATAGGGACTCCACCTAGTCTCTAAGGACCTCTAAAGAGGCCCTGCGCCTCTCTTTATTAAATAAATGTTTTCACCACCGCCACCACCATACAACATATCGTGCGTTTCGAGATAAGGTAAAAATGATGTACCTTGTAAAGTTTTGTAAATTAAGATTTGCGAATGTAAATTTGTAGGTTTGCTGAAGCAGAGCAATTTTAGGGTCTGATGTCTCTTATGACATGGGACCCTCAAAATATTCTCCTTTAGTAACCCTACAAATTTACATTCCCAAGTTTACCTCAAACTGAATATACAAAACATTACAAGGTACATCATTTTTACCTTATCTCTGAAGGTACGATATGCTACATGCTGTCTTGTTCAGAAAGTCGGCGTTGGGGTTATCGCCCCAGCTTTTCCTTTCTTTCTTCTTTGTCCTAAAACAAAGAGAAAAGAAAGAAAAATCCTGTGGTGATCAACGGCAGCGTCATTGTGCCCCCACCCCCCAAGAAAGAAAGAAAAACAGATAAGATGCGATGAAAGTTTGCTAACGAGAGGAGTGTGCATGCGTGGGCTTTAAGGAGGCCAGCTAATTTGTTTGCTGCCGAAATCTGTAATCAAGTGAATAATTCGTTCTTGAAAATAATGTGTTAGCAGCCACAAAACGTGACAGATCAACATACAGTTATTCAGCTTGCGTTTGCAGTATACAGTATTATGGACCACCCGTGTACTGTGCGACATCAGTGCACGTTAAAGAACCCCAGGGGGTCGAAATTGCCGGAGCCCTCCACTACGGCGTATCTCGTAATCAGACCGTTGATTTCGGATGTGAAAACTCAGAAATCAATCAAATCAGTATTATTGGTCGCAGATCCGAATTGCGGAAGCGGACGCACGCGACGCTTCAATTTGACGAGTGATACGATACGCACACCTGTAGTTTTGAAGCAGAACTGTGAGTCAGCCTAGACGGAACAGATCCATTTTAAGAACTTTTATAGCGTGCAAACACACAAGAACAAAAACTGACGAAAGGACGAAGCGCTCGTTCCAGTGTCTCCTTCTCTTGGTTCGCCTATGTTGGCGCGTTATAAGCTTTTAAAAAAGACCTGTAGTTTTATTGCTTCACCGGTGCAACGACCCCGTTCGGACCTTTACTTCATTGTGTGCTATAAATACTTGTACTGAGTACAATGCCTTTTGGCGCAAGTGAATCCGAGGGATTGAGTAATGCCCCGCGTCATCACAGATTAACCAAGACAGCTCTTCCCTTATCTACACACGCGGTGTGTGGAACGTTAGTAGGCGTCCACTTGTCTGTTGTCGCTTCGCGGTCAAGTTTGGCGCACCGTGCTCGTGTCGGTCTGATAAACCTTTTCTTTTTCGTTCTTTTCTTCTTCATTTGTTTTCTTCAAAAGCACGAAACCAGACCGTTTTAGTGTCGAACGTCTCAACCGGCACTCACCGCCGCACTCAGCCCTCGAAACTCTCCAGTACTTGCGATAACTATACCGGTCGCCGCTCTTTGCTTTTCATGCTGTCTGGAAGAACGAATCTTCAACAATGGCCTGGATACTGCCGCTGTTCGTGCGTCGCCACTGTCGCTGACCTTGCAACGCCGAGCGCACGTCATTTGAGATCACAATTTCAATCCAATCGTACTCAAGGCGTGGACAGCGCAGCATTTTCCCCCGCCGTCTACCCCGACCGTAGCCGCGTGACACTGCACACTCATTGTACGCTCGCACATCCTTGATTTTCTTCTTTCCCTGTCTTGCTTTCTACGACGAACCGCCCGCCCTGCGACCTGGGCAGCGCCGCACAGCCCATGATCCAGGGAAGAGGCGTCTCGCCCTCCCATCCACGGCCCAGACGGAGTCCGACGATGCCGCTGCGTTCAGCAGTCTGGACATTTCACCCTTTCCCGCGTCCGGCCACGTTTTCCCTCTTACCCTCTCTCCTTCCTGACGACGCGTGCCACGCCGCTGAGCGTTACGGCGGCGGCCGCCGGCGAACCAGACAGCAGTTCAGATTACCCCGGCGTCCCGCGATAGCTCTCGTCTCCCTGACCTAGCCGGTCGGCAGGGCCGCCGCAGAGGAGGAAGGCGCGCGGACGGCAACGGCCGCTGAATCGGCGGCCAGGAACGGAATCCCTCCCCTGCTTCCATTCTTTTCTTCCGGGTGGAGGGACCGGTCGGTCCTTCGAGCAACGGCAATAGCCAGCGAGAGAGTTGCGAAAGGGGGAGTCCTCCGGCGATAGACGCGCCGCCAGTGCACAGGAAGGGGGGGTGTATACGAAACGCAAGGGCCACAGAATCTCGACGTCCTACGCAGCACAAGGCCGACCGTCCACTCCAGGGCCGCAGTGAACTGCAACAGGTGTTTTTCAGTGCGCGCACAGTTCGGCACGACGATGCTTGCCCTGGTGTATCCGTCCGTGTGCTTGGCGCTCTTGCTGGTCTCCTGGTTGATCGTGCCTGGCCTGTGGACTCTGGCCCAGACGGCCGGGGCCCTGTGGTTGGTGTCCCTGGTCGGCCGATGGATCACCGCCGAACTGTACGCCCTGGTCGGCGGGAAACACGTGGATCCCAAGGGAAAGGCGGTGCTCATCACCGGTAAGTGTGCGCGAGCAACGCTGTATCTTCTGGATGTCCATAGTTCATCTTGAACTCTGCGGTTGAAACTGTTGAACGTCTACGAAGGATTCGTGCGAGGTCTGCATTGCTGAAGAGAAAACATTGACGCTTACCATCGATAAATAAGCGCCGGTCAGAACGCTGTGGTAAACATCGATGAAACCATACTGTATTACGCAAGCTACAACTTATTCCCGCGATCTGACGCATTCGATCTTTCCACTTTTCGATCAACCGAAGCGCTTTGATGCGTTCGTTGGTAGCGCACTTATGGTTATCTTCGAAAGCTGCGATATCAATTTAGGTGCGGTATTTCAGTAGCGGAGGATTACCGTACGGTAAGCATGCTAACACAGTTCCGTAACGGTCAGCCAGTGGCTATTTTATCCTGAATTATTTATGTAAGGTACCTTGAAGCTACTATCACGTTACCGTACGCAGAGAGCTAAACTATCGCAAATGTTTCCGACCAAAAATAGCCACGCGCCGGCCACGACGACATGACATCACCGCACCGAAGCCACAGTATAAACCACCGCTGCTGAAGACCCTAAAGTCTCGACAACTGCCGCGAAGGCTTGCTAGCTATGACATTGCACCTCTGGCACTGACGTGATGGATTTGAACTGTGTCACCGCGGTTTTCTTTAGATTCCTACAAAATGCGACAGATCATTGTGTCAAAACTGTATGGCAGTCCGAAAATGAGGACATGGCTTTTCGCTTATATTATAGAATTTAAGTAATCGTTACCTTGTTCGTAAGATTGTCGTTGGGTTATTATTGTTATATGGTATTCGACCCGAAATATGCATTTGATGTGTGACTTCCAGAACACTCCCAGGATAATATGTACGTACATAAAGTGGACGGGTGGACGACCGCCTTCGTAGCTCAGCGGTAGAGCATCGGACGCATCATCCGAAAGTCGTGGGTTCGGTTCCCACCGAAGGCAGCTTTGTCTTTTCGTCTACTTTAATTCCGTTCTACTCACTCCACAATCACAATACTACAATTAACTTCACCTATGCTTTCCTAGACTTCATTGTCTGTTTCCTCATTAAGTTGTTTCTAACAAACAAAAACGAGCCCTTGACCCCTTCCCTCTCGTTATTTGAGAGCCTAGGGCAATTTAGGCGTCTACGACAGCCACTGCTTCATGTTAGCGCCGCTGGCAAACAAAATAATATGTAAGCATAACTTCTGCAAACGCTCATTTAAAATCTTCAATACACGTTGTAGTACTGCTATATAACTTTATGAAATACTGTAATGTGGTGCAATGCAGCAGGTAGTGCTTTACGGAAGGCATTGTTATTGAATTTCATGCATGCAACTTTTAACTCGAGAAAGTAGTTAAGCCGCAAGTCATTTATAGTTTGTAGCATTTTTCTGAACGTTAAGACTGTTCACTGGGTAGTCGCAAGTACCCGTCACTGCTCGTGTTGTTATGCATTCGAGAGTGAAGGTCCCGAGGGAAAATTACATATTGGCTGACTATACATAAGACGCTGAAATTGCAGCTGCAGCGCTGGGATAAGTGATCCCTTATTTTCGTTCACTTGAGGCTAACGACATCAAACCGCACATACCACTGACGTTTCACTCATAACCTCGAAGCTATAGACACGCAACTTCATTTTTGAGAGCGCGCAAACACACCGAAAGCGACATTTACATGTTACGCTTGGTTTGAAAGTATGTCTTTCTTCGTGGCGGATGCCGCAGGTATGAAGTGGCGCATGAGCTTCAGAAATGTCTAACGCCAGTGACATTTCTATTATTGCATTGTACTGCTTATTTGTACTTACAATACTGTATTTAATGCTTTACCACTCCCTTCTGTAATGTCTCTTGACCCTGAGGGTATCATAAATAAATAAATGAAATCACCATTGGCCTCTCACGTCGCTTCGCTGAAGAAAAAAAAAAGACACCGAGAAAGAAAAGCGATGGAAAACTTTGATGCTTTGCCTTCCCAAGCCATATCGTCCTGCAAATCGACAAAACGCAGTGTGAAAATCAGGCGTGGGAAAACCAAGATGAGCTTGAGTAAACTACGGGGATATCCCGTAGGACGAGGAGATTGTAGTAGGTATCTTGCGTTATCTTTCTTGCTTGGGCCCGCACTCCATGGCTTGTGCGCCGGGTGGGCAGGCAGCGCCACTGCCATCGCTAATGAGGATGGGTTTATCAGATAGATGCTATCGGACCGAATGAACTTTGTGTCTTGTAGGCAGCTGCTGCTTGACTGTTTGTCTGTTCTTAAAGGCCGGCTTTATCTGTTTGACCTCCCACGGCGTTGGTGTGACCGCCGTGGCTGGGTGCCGCTGATATGTCTCCACGTTCGGCCAACCCTCCACAACAGATGTTTGTCACGGAACTCCATGCATGCGTCATTTCTTTAAATGGATACCAAAGCGACGCCGTGACACAGTGGTTGGGACTGTTAAATGATTCTTCAGGAATCCAGCTGCCATTAATTTTGCCGAATATATATATTCAGTATTAGGGTGCAAAATGATCAAAGTATCGCTTGTTCGATTGCTACCCGTAACTTCGGGCACTTGGAGTAATAAACTGGTGGAGGGCCGTTGTTTGTCAAATGTGAGCCAATTATTATTGTACTGCACGCGCCAGGCGCTTTATTTATTTATTTTCTTTAAAGAATACTGGAGGCCCAAAACGGGCCCAGGTAGGTGGCAAATGTATAAAGAAATACAATTAGACAACGCGACCAAGCGTCGAGAATACATATTGAGCCGAAAAGTAGCTATAATAAATGTAAAACAAAAACAAACATGAACAGAAGGAAGCAACAGACCGTATAATTATTAAGATGTAACAATGCGAAGTGTAAACAGCAGAAGTAGCAACACAGCTGTGAAATAAATGTAATGTTTTGTCATAGTTCAAATTAGGGTCACGTTGACTAAAGCGTGTCATACGTAGTTACACACATACACGTGAAAAAAAGAAGAAATAAAACAATTTTATGTAGTCACTACAGTAGCTTATTATACTATAGATCAGAGAACACGAGATAATCAATGAAGGTATCAAAATAGCAAATGAATGTGAGTAAGGTCAAATAGTTACACGTTCTAAGAAATCGCGATATGGTTCTCGAATACAACAGGAAAGCTCCCGCTCTTTATTCAAGAAATGTCACTGGGGGCACCGACCTAGCCCCTTGACTTCGTTGCTTTCGAAGAGACGTACTGTTTCTGTATTTGAAGTGCATCACGGCCCCTTTGAGGTCAAAATTTGTTGAAGCCTTTTCCCATGTCTCATACATCACAATAGGACATTTCTAAACAGCACAGTGTCTGCATTTAACAAGCGTATCAGTAGCGCTCTTCAGAAGGCCGATTCTTCTTAGTCACCATCAGCATCACTTTACCTGAAATGGCGCTCTTTGGTCACACTTGGCCCTCGAAGCGCTAAAGTCCATATATCAATCAATCAAGGCCGATTCTGACATATAGCTCCTTCTTCCGTTGCTCTTATCCGTACACGTTCAACGCACGGGGCCAGGCCGCTATCAAAAGGTCCACGGGCCACGCGAACGGGACGGCTGCGCCACACAGATGCGAGGAACGTGACGCACGCTTCAACGCTGTGAGCGCAGCCTCCTGAGATTCGCTACTCGCCACTCGAATCTCGGATACGGCGCGCTAAGTCTAAGCCTCGATGACGTCAGGCGGAAGCAGGGACGCGCACAAGGCGGAGATGGCGGCTAGCTCAAGAATAGCTTCCCGGGGGACTTTCCGCTTTGCAAAAGTAGCGTGCATTGCGCGCAACAAACGACCTGCGCGCTCGAGTGCGCCCGCTCGTGATAGCGTGGCGCTTGCACGCTCAGCGGCCTTGCCAATGCGGCGTGTATCTCAACAGTCCCCGAGGCGCATCGGCCGTCCCTGAACGCTTCGGCTGCGCACTCGAGGAAAAATGAAGAGAGAGACGCTTGTAAGTAATGCGCGCGCGACGCACTTTCTCTGCGTCAGCGTGACGGCTGGGAGAGGACGTTGGCACAGGAATCGCTGATGGGAAGAAGGCGACGAGCCGTGGCGAGGGCTCGCAACGCTGCGTTGCTTGATCGTAGCCGGAAAGTTTGGCCGCACGGTGTTTCATTAGGAGCGTGTGTGTCAACGTCTGACAGAGCTGTATACACACCTGCTTGCGCAGCGGCTATGATGGGCGTGATGGGAGTTGATTGCCGGCTGCAGTGAGCTTGCGCCTGGGAAGTTGCGATGCTGAGCAACCCCGTGGAGGTTTCGATTCCCGACCACGGTGGCTGCATTTGCGCGGGCTCCGATTGCGACGTGATCGGCGCGCATTGACTATGATTGTGAGAGACGCCGTAGTGAAGGGCTCCGGAAATTTCGACCACCTAGGGGTTCTTGAACGTGCACTTACATCGCATCAGTACACGGGCTTCAACATTCCGTCGAAATACAGCTGCCATGGCCGGGATTCGATCCCGCTACCCTCGGATCAGCAGCCGAGTAATCCCACATGCAGTGGGAATCAAGGAAATGCGAAGCACGCATCAAGAACGTAAAATGGATTTGCATTGTTGTCTCGCTATACCGACTTTGGTGCATATGTAGTTAACGAAACGGCCGTAGGAGCACCATGACTGTGGCATGTAAACCATGCCGCTCATACACGCATATCATGATTCTAACGTTATGACCTGTCATTTACGTTCGTCATGCAGACGTGTTGTGCCATAGCAATTTTGGTATACATCCCGTTAACGAAACTAGTGGCACGTAGATCATGCTGCGCATGTCATGCATGTCACGATTTTCATGTTATGACCTGTCATTTATGTTCATCATGCAGTCATGTTGTTGCATACTAATTTTCCTATACATCCCACTAACCAAACGGCCAAGAGAGCACCAAGGCTGTGGCATGTAAATCATGTCGCTCATGACATGCATGTCATGATTTTCATGTTATGACCTGTCATTTATGTTCGTCCTGCAGTCATGTTGTGGCATGCCAATTTCCGTATACGTCCCATTAACGAAACGCGTGGCATGTAAATCATGTCGCTCATGACATGCATTTCACGATTATCATATTATGACCTGTCATTTGTGTTCGCCATGCAGTCATATTGTGCCATACCAATTTGAAATGTATGAAGCTAAGGGTAAATGTTGATCTTTATATTTCGCGCCGAAACTACGCACCCGGTCGTAAGCATGACGTCACAGATTTCAAACCATTTTCTTCATATTTCGGTGCCATTGGGTCAACTAAGTTTTATTAAAGTTGCAACGTTAAGTCTCTGACAACCCTACAACACAACGCGAATGACTTTTAGCAGAAAGTAAATTTGCTGTCCATAAAAGGTGCATTTTAAATCTATACCGACACGGCGAGTTCGTGTGGGTCCGGGAAGGCGGCGTCGGCACCTGTATTCTCTTTCTGTGCGTTCTCTTGCTTACAAAACGCTCTCTTGCGGCAAGAGTGGTGCTGCTGGTATTGTGAAAGGGCAGTTTAGCAATGCACGAAAAATAGTTTCGTTCTTGAGAGTCCCTTTAACAGGAGGACTCCACTACGGAGCCCTCCACTGTGGAGGGCTCCGGGGTATTTTCGTTCACCTGGGGATCTTTCATCGTCAGCCTGCCTACGCCCACTGCAGCGCAAAGGCCCCTCCCATAGATCTCCAATCAGCCCTGTCCTGTGCTGACTGGGCCCAATTTATCGCCTGGAACTTCTTGATCTCATCTGGCAATTAACTTTGTGCCGCCCCCTGCCACGCTTGCTTTCTCTAGGGATCCACTCTGTTACCCTTAATGACCAACGGTTGCCTTGACTTTGCATTATATGGCCCGCCCATGTGCATTTATTCTTAATTTCTATTAATATGTCCTCAACATGCGTTTGTTCCCTAACCCCCTTCGCTCTTTTCTGGTCCCCTAATGTTGCGCCTACCATCTTCCGTTCCACTGCTCGCTGCGTCGTCAATTCGAGCTGAACCGTCTTAGCCTCCAAGTTACTGCCCCGTGGGTTAGTACCGGTAAGATGCAGCTGTTATAGAATTTCCTCTCCAGAGACAATGATAAGCTACCATTCATTATCTGGGACTGCTTGCTGTACGCACTCCACCCCACTCTTATCTTCCTAATTATCTCAGTCTCATGGTTCGGATCAGGGGTCACTACCTAGCCTAAGTAGACGTTATCGCTTACTACTTCCAATACCTCGCTACCTATCTCAAACCGCTGTGCTCGCCCAAGGCTACTGAACATTAGTTTCCTGCATATTAATTTTCAGACCCACTGTTTTATTTGACCTATTGAGGTCAGTAATCATGCTTTGTAATAGTTCAGAAGCCGTCGACATTTCACCGGTAATGACAGAGGAGGTAATGAAAGCTTTGCAAGACATGGAATTGGGAAAGGCACCTCGTGAGGGTCAAATAATAGCAGATCTTTTGAGGGATGGTAGGTTTCCCGTTCATTATTATCCTGGTTATCGCGGCTACTGTCGAGATCTCTGTAAAACTGCCCAGCTTTAGTAACTATCTCATCCCTATACGATGTATATATATATACCTGTTATCTGAACGCTAAGAGATAAGAAATCGAGCGGAGTGGATCAGAGAACAGTGTCGCGAAGACCGCGTCGCGTAGAATGTTTTCTTGTTCTTTTTTTTCTTTTCCGACTGCTTTTGTAGAAGGGGTGCTCGGGTAAACGAGCCCGCGCACCGCAGGGAGCCTTCCGGGAGACGGGACACCGAAAATGAAGAGCATGTGTGCGCGCCGCGGCCAGTTTCTGGAAAGCGTTGTTTGTATTAGTTTTGTGGCGAGGCCGGATGCACGCGATCATAAAAGCTCGTAGAACATCGTTACCGTCGACCTGCCTGACTTGTCCGTGTAAGCCGGTTTCCTATTGGTGGGAGGCAGTGGTGGTTCGAGCCGTCCGCGTCGCCGTGGATGCTGAAAAAGTGCTATTTAAGCGGCGACACTGGCCTTTTTTTTTTTTTGAGGGCGGACTAGGGGACCATGACGCTCGGAACCACCGGCGACCAGTTCGGCAGGCCGACGGGGTATGATACCATTTTCTATGTTGTATAATTTTTGCCCTGTGTGTTTTCCAACTTCAAGATGTCTTAGCTAAATAAACCCCCCAATGAGTGCTCTCCCAATTCACTGTGTCGACTCCTCATCGCTTGCCTGCGCGGAGTGGCTCCCACGCCTCTTCGTCTTCCTGACCTTCCGATGCGTCTAACATTAACGGCCCCGACTTTTCGCTACAAAAGACAGGAATAGCTGATATTCTTATATCAATTAAAAGGAAAAAAAATGAAGCTGGGCCGGGCATATGAAGCGGAGGACGGATATCAGGTGGACAGTATGAGCGTCAGAAGGGATACCAAGAGAAGGAAAACGTAATAGCGGCAGACAAAAGGTTAGACGGAGCAAAGAAGTTAAGTTCGCGGACATAAAATGGAACGAAGTCGCCCAGATTACGGCAAGTTGGTAATCGCTGGGAGAGGCCTTCGTCCTGCAGTGGACTTCATAGGCTGATCTATATATATGCAACATTACCCGACCACGGCAACTTCCGACAGCGTTTCAGGGACACTGAACGCTTGACAGCTCACAGTGTAAATCAAGTGCGCCGCTGCGAGGCCGCGTACCCGCTGCACGACGGGACGCGAACCTCCTAGTCCGCTTATTTACGGCAGCGGCTTTCAAGCTTTGCGCAAACTGTCAAGTAACACGAAGCGTAATTCCAAGGAATGCCGCGCGTATCTCCTGTTAATGGCGTTTTCACGTCCGTCTCTTTCGAAACCTCGAGGTCACGCGCGATTGCCACGCACGGACTGTCGTGTACGCAAGCTGTACGGCGAGCATGGGAGAGAAAACCTGTATTGTGGGAGCGGCCGCGCTGTGTCCTGGGCAGTGTTTTTTTTTCTGTTCTTTTTCTTTAAATAAGAAACTGCTTGAGCTAGTCGTAATTTCTCAGTCATCATACATTACGACATGACACTGCGTTACGTGATTTTGGCGAAAACATGTCACGTGAGCTTGCATTACGTGATTTTGGAGGAAACATGTCACGTGACATTGCGTTACGTGATTTTGGAGGAAACATGTAAAGTGACCTTCACGTGATTATCGTGGAAGCACGTAAAGTGACAGTGCGTTGCGTGATTTTGGCTGTTACATGTCACGTGACATTGCGTTACGCAATTTTGGTTGATCACGTGGCATGTTTCCGCCAGAATCACTTAACGAAATGTCACTTGAAGTGTTCCCGTTAAATTTGATATGGCTAAAAAGTGACCTGCGTCAGTAAACTATTGATTTGATTTCTGGGGTTTTGCGTCCCAAAACCACGATCTGATTATGAGGGACGCCGTAGTGGAGGGCTCCGGAAATTCCGACCACCTGGGGTTCTTTAACGTGCAGTGACATCGAACAGCACACGGGCCTCAACATTCGCCTCCATCGAAACGCAGCCTCCACGGCCGGGATTCGAACCCGCGACGTCCGGATCAGCAGCAGCCGAGTGCCGTAACCACTAGACCACCGCGGCGCGGCCAGTGAACTGTCTGCCAGCTTCATTGTTATCTGGTTTTGCGCGACATTGCGGACGCTACGTAGTTTTCCTTCGTTGTAAACTCAGCACACCAACTGATTGCGTCCCTCCTGCGCCGCGTACTTGTGGTGCATCTCGATTTGTCCCACGGTCCTTTTCGGGTGGCAACACGAAAATATCAAAGCACGAACGCCTTAGTTGCTGCGAGCGCGGACACGTCATATTTGTGGAATGGCGAGTCGGAATGCAGGAAAAGTTCATACGAGCACCGAAAGAAAAGCAAGGCGTTCACTGTCGCGCAAACGGCCGTGTATAGGCACCGCGTCGCTAAAATGCCCCAAATAGCTACGCTGGCCCACTTTCTGTGGGCCGAGTTTACGTGTTTGTGTGTGTGTGTGTGCTTCGTACATGCAGCTCGGTCGACGTAATGTTGCTCAGCGTGAGATAATGTTTGGAAACCATCCTGCGTTTTATTTTTCCCGCACATTCTGCGTTCCTGTGAGAGATTGGCGTGTTGTAAAGTTTCCTTTTTTTGTTGTCGTTGTTGTTGTTATTGTTTTTGAATGAGGAACGAGGGAGACAGTTTCCGTTTTTCTTCGCTGATGCGGTTTCTTCAGGAATGCGCTGCTCTCAGAGCGGAAGCAGACACTTGAAATGCTAAAGGCACAACAAATAATCGGAGTGAGTGTATGTGCAAAACACCTTCGCAAGAGAATCTCGATTTATGTTTCCTTTTCTCAGTAGCACACTTGCGAAGAATTTGAACAATGACGCCGATGGCATGAGCAGGAGCGCAGGCGTCCTCGCTCGTTTACGGGTGCGTTTTAAATGCGAAGCATTTCTTAGCGAACTTCGGCGACTTTGAGCGTATCTATCTATCTATCTATCTATCTATCTATCTATCTATCTATCTATCTATCTATCTATCTATCTATCTATCTATCTATCTATCTATCTATCTATCTATCTATCTATCTAGCCGCCTAGGACTTTGTGCTCTCCTGGCCGTTTCGTTGATGGCATGTATACGAAAATTGGTGCGGCAAAACATGACCGCATGACGAACATAAATGACAAGTCATAACATGAAAATCATCACATGAATGTCATGAGGGGCATGATTTACATGTCAGGGTCATGGTGCTCTAGTGGCCGTTTCGTTAATGGGATGTATGCGAAAATTGGTATGGCGCAAGATGACTACATGACGAACATAAATGAGTGGCAGTAACACGAAAATCATGATATCCATGTCATGAGCGGCATGATTTACATGCGACGGTCATGGTGATCTCCTGTCTGTTTCGTTAATGGGATGTATACGAAAATTGATGTGGCAAAACATGACTATGTTACGAGCATAATCGATAGTTCAAGTTCCAGTTCCAGTTCAAGTTCAAGTTTATTGTTTCTCAAGGTATTACACAACGGAAGAAAGTATACAGAAAGAGGTCCCACAGTTAAAACTGTAGCGGGACCTCTTGTTATTAATTACATAACAAAACTAAACATGCGTTGGTTGACAAGAGAAATATATACAAAAGTTACATATTCCTTACAATGATAAACATCAGGTAGCACATTTTATTGCATAACACGAACAAATATACACTGAGAGGGTAAAGTTTACAAAGAAATAACGAAAAGGAAATCAAAATGTGAACAAAAGTGAGAGAATCTGTAGTCTACAAAGAAGTCATATAAGCTTTTAATGATCGTTGGTATGATGATTGTGTTGGTGAAGATTTTGAGTGAAGTGGTAGATCATTCCATAATTTGACGCTTGCAAAACCAACAGTTAGTTTTCCGTAGTTGCTTCGTGACTTTGGAAGCAAAATGTTGTTTTGTGAAGAGAATCTAGTATTATTTGAATTAACAAGACTGTTTCGACCAATGACATAATGTAATTGTGGATTCTTAAGCATGCGATAAATGATGATGCCGTGATTGTAAGAGATAAGCTTATTTATTGTGAGTAGGTTTAACTCTGTGAAAATGGAGGTAACATGAGCGTTATAAGGAGCCGAAGTGATGATGCGAACAGCATTATTTTGGATGTGTTGCAAAGGGCCATATGACAGTGATATGTGAGGCCCCATGACGCTATACAGTATTTTATGTGACTGAAGATAAAGGCATAGTATAAAGTCAAAAGAGAGTGCCTTTGGAAGTAGTGTCTCGCCTTTAAGAGCACCCTAACACCGTATGCGATTTTCTTTTTTAAGAAGTTGATGTGGATGTTAAATTTAAAAAATGAATGAAGTTGAATACCTAAAAATGAACATACGTTGGATGCTGGTATGGGGTGGGTTCCTATGTACACTGGAACAATATTATATCGAGGTTTATTGTGCGAACTAAAAACCATATATTTTGTCTTTTGTGGGTTCATGAGCAACTTATTTTTCCTACACCAACAATTTATATTAATCAGTTCATTGTTCAATCTGTCCGTCAGTGCATTTATGTCGTTATCAGAAGTGTAAACAGTGGTATCATCCGCGTACAGAAGACATGTTGTGGAAGTGAGGCAGGTCGGGAAGTCATTAATATATATGAGGAATAATAGCGGTCCGAGTATGGACCCCTGTGGAACACCAGTGTTAATTATTTGTGTGTCAGACATTACTCCTGAAATGCAAACCTGTTGCTGTCTATCATGTAGGTAACTGCGCAGAAGCTTCAAAGATGGGCCTCTTATGCCATAAGCGTCGAGTTTAGAAAAGAGAATGCTGTGATTTAGCGAGTCAAATGCTTTTGAGTAATCGATAAAAACAGATCCCACGAATCTGCCCCGGTCAATTTCTGCCTTGATACTGTCAGTGAGTGCGATTAAAGCTAAGTCAGTGGAATATCCACGACGAAAACCAAATTGTCTTGGCGTTAATAGCTTATACTTATCGAGATAATTAGAAAGGCGTTTTTCAATCAGTTTTTCAACAACTTTACTTAAACACGGCAAAATAGATATAGGCCTGTAGTTCGCCAAAGAGGTGGCGTCTCCTTTTTTATACACTGGAATTATTTTTGATCTCTTCATGTCATTAGGAAACACTGATGTTTTAAAAATTAAATTGACAATGTGACAAAATGCTTCGCTTATATTGTCGACAATGTCCTTGATATTATGACAGCTTATAAAATCTAAACCAGGGCTACAGTTCTTAAGATTCATGATCGTATCACGAACTTCGCTTGGGCCAGTTGGGAAGAGATAAAATGAGTGTGGCGTCAGGCGCGATATGAGAGTGTCGTTACCGCCTGGGATATCGGGAATCGAAGCAAAAAAATTGCTGAATGCGCCTGCAATATTTGTAGGATTAGTAAGTGTATGGCCTTTTTCTTGAATTTTCGCTATGCTATTCCTAATAGGCTTTTTTATTCAAAAATGTATTAAGTATCTGCCATTGTTTTCGGGAATCATGCCCAGTTTTAACTATCAAGTTTTCATTTTAAGTTTTTTTCGCTGTTTTCAGCAGATGTGTTTGCAAAGTGCAAAACTTCTTGTAGCGTTAATGGGATGCATACGAAAATTGATGTGGCACAACATGACTACGTTACGAGCATAAACGATAGGTCATAACATGAAAATCATGACAAGCATGTCATGAGCGGCATGATTTACATGCGACGGTCATGGTGCTCTCCTGGCCGTTTCATGAATGGGATGTATATGAAAATTGACGTGGCACAACATGACTACGTTACGAGCATAAACGATAGGTCATAACATGAAATTAATGACATGCATGTCATGAGCGGCATGATTTACATGCGACGGTCATGGTGCTCTCCTGGCCGTTTCGTTAATGGGATGTATACGAAGATTTTTGTGGCACAACATGACTATGTTACGAGCATAAACGATAGGTCATAACATGAAAATCATGACTTGCATGTCATGAGCGACATGATTTACATGCGACGGTCATGGTGCTCTCCTGGCCGTTTCGTCAATTGGATGTATATCAAAAATGATGTTGCACAACATGACTACGTTACGAGCATAAACAATAGGTCATAACATGAAATTAATGACATGCATGTCATGAGCGGCATGATTTACATGCGACGGTCATGGTGCTCTCCTGGCCGTTTCGTTAATGGGATGTATACGAAGATTTTTGTGGCACAACATGACTACGTTACGAGCATAAACGATAGGTCATAAAATGAAAATCATGACATGCATGTCATGAGCGGCATGATTTACATGCGACGGTCATGGTGCTCTCCTGGCCGTTTCATGAATGGGATGTATATGAAATTTGATGTGGCACAACATGACTACGTTACGAGCATAAACGATAGGTCATAACATGAAAATCATGACATGCATGTCATGAGCGACATGATTTACATGCGACGGTCATGGTGCTCTCCTGGCCGTTTCGTCAATGGGATGTATACCAAAAATGATGTTGCACAACATGACTACGTTACGAGCATAAACAATAGGTCATAACATGAAATTAATGACATGCATGTCATGAGCGGCATGATTTACATGCGACGGTCATGGTGCTCTCCTGGCCGTTTCGTTAATGGGATGTATACGAAGATTTTTGTGGCACAACATGACTACGTAACGAGCATAAACGATAGGTCATAAAATGAAAATCATGCTTGCATGTCATGAGCGGCATGATTTACATGCGACGGTCATGGTGTTCTTCTGGCCGTTTCGTTAATAGGATGTATACTAAGATTGGTCTGCCACAACATGACTACGATACGAGCATAAGTGAGAAGTCATAACATGAAAATCATGATATGCATGTCATGATTTACATGTCATGGTCTCGGAGCTTTCCTGTCGGTTTCGTTAATGGAATGTATACGAAAATTGCTACGGCATAACACGACTGCATGACGAACGTAAATGGCAAGTCATAACGTTAGAATCATGACATGAGTGTATGAGCGGCATGGTTTACATGCCACAGTCTTGCTTTTGCGGCCATTTCGTTAACTTCATATCTACCAAAATCAGTATAGTGAGACAACCATGGAAATCCATTTTAAGTTCCTGATGTGTGCTTCGCATTTTCCTGATTCCCACTGCACGTAGGATCTGCCAATTTTTTTGTGTGCCCACTCTCGTGGAGCAATACCTTTCACATAGCCTTAGTGTACGTTATTACCAGATGCCCAAATGCACACTGGTATTAACGTACAGTTAATCCAGAAATTTCTCCAAGAAGGTACAAACATCATCAACAACAACTAACGAGAAAGAGGGATGGTTTTGTCGCACGCAGACAGCTGCAATGCCCTTCCCTCGGAGGCCGTTGAAAAATATTACCGTCAATCTCGAGGGAGAACCGCTGGTGTAAGTCACACAGCATAGATTCCTTGGAATAAAAATTGGCCGCGTGTCTGCGTGCTTCGCTGCAAATGTCGTCGAAAGACGTCTTCACCGGCCGTACTACGCTGCGTGAGCTATGGACGCCATCTGGCAGCGCCGTCGGAAAACAGGAGCTTGTGCAGAATCCCTGGGCAACTGCCAGGTGGCAGCACTAAATCGTGTGCAGAGGCGTTTTTCGTGCATAGCGTTGCATTTTCAGCGAAGCCTAACAAACACTAGGGTCTTTAGAATTACGTATCTATGTATTTTCTGGTAAAGGAACACAGCACCTAATACTTACGTATTGATGTTGCGCCTCAGATATGCGTAATATTTGCTTTTTGATCGACACTATTCCCAATTATGAACGCAGCTACCAGTTCAAGATGGCTGGGCGTTAGGAAAATGCTTAAACTTTGGCCGGGTGCCTGAATCGTGTGACAGACAGACAAACAGAAAGGCAGACCAAAATTCCTGCGTTCAAGTATCCCGAGAAAGACTATCGTCTTTATTACTAGATCGGCAATTATCCTGGGCACCTCACATTAGGAAGCTGGAAAGTGATGTCAACGTTATAGTAAATATACTTCGCAGACTTGCTGGCTCATCATGGGGAGCATCGGTGTCTTCTATGCTCTTTGTTCATAATGCTTTATTACGACAAAAAATTGCGTACTCTGTGGCTATCTTACATAACCTTTCTCGTACATGAGAAGAGCTACTTCAAAGTCTTCAAAGCTACTTCAAGAAGAGCTACTCCTAGACATATGCGTAGTCCTCTTGCTATAAGCAAGAGGACTACGCATATATCTAGGAGTTCCAAAAGCGACGTCTAACCGGCTTGTAATAGCTGAGTCCCGCCAAAATCCGTTTCCAGCTATGAGAACAACAGAAACAAGCCGGCATTTCTTTCGTCTTCAAACACATCAGAATCACCAACTGGTATTAGACATTTGGAGGAGACAGAAGTTATATACATAAGGAAGTTCAAGAACATATTCATACGTTACCAAGCGACAAATTTTGGCATTGTGACGTTATCCCCGTGGAAGCTCGCAACCAAAAATTGAACTGTCGGTAGAGGGAATAATTAGAAAGAGAGACATGTTTATTCGGGCCGCTCAGCAACTGGCGCTGTATAAGATATATATGCTGTATCCAGGATACGTACATGTTTATAGGAACGGCTCTTGTGTAGCAACCTCCTCTGCTTCTTCATTCGTGGTTCCGCAGTTCAATAAGCAAGAGTCCTAGAAGCTATGCCATGCTACGTCTTCGACAAAGACTGACCTATTTGCTATCATATGTGCCATCAAATTTATAACATCAGTGTGACATTCGCAAGGATGGGTAATATTTGGTGATTCACAGGCAGCCCTAACATCCCTGTGCATCTCAAAAGCACACACGACCAGCGATATGAGACAAAGAATTCTCAAGAGCAAAGCAAGCGAAACACGAAATAGTATTTCAGTGGATACCAGGCCACTGCAACATTCCCGGTAACACAGCAGCCGAAGACGCAGCACGACAACCGCATTACAAAGATGCCGCGGTTTCCCTCCCACTCTCGAAAAATGGATTTCGCTGCGTTATAAAGACAGCACCTTTGAAAATGAGCAGAAGTACGTCGTTTGACCAAATTTTTGAAGTTGTGAATTATATCATATCGATTCATTTACTGAACTCAGAATACCACTATCTTTAGACAGAAGCGTGCAAACCCTCATTCATCGGTTAAGGTTAGGTACTACCTGCACAAAGCATTTTCTACACAAAGTTGGCCATGCTAAAACACCCGAATGTGATTGTGGATTTCAAGGTGAAAATTTAAGCCACCTTCTCCTAGATTGTCCAAACCACGACGAACCAAGACATCGACTACAAGCAGCTCTGACGACACTCGACCCTCGGCCATTTATTTTAAGCAAACTTCTGGGCCCATGGACGACGGCGGCCTTGCAGAAATACGCCTTGAAAGCACTATTTTTTTGAAGAAAGCGGCATTGCTGGAAGTTACCAGCGCATTTGGTGTTTTCATCTATTTCGCCTTTTCGAGATTCCTTGGATTGTTTTTCAGGTTAGTGTATTGTTATGCTCTGCAATATCTGGTGACTCCTATACACGACTGATTAATGGACGTTTTTGTGCACTGACATTCCTATCAGAGACTTTTTCTCGAGAGTTCTGCCATGTACTTCACCGTGTATACATGTAACTTGTGTGTGTGTTTCTTCGATGCTGTTCTGACGGAATTACTGTCATTGTGATTATGCCGGATCGCTTCGCACACTCCTTCGCAGCCATTCATGTTGAACGTTCATCACACTCAGGAGTCAATTGAGTAGCCGGCGCCTTATGTGTGCGCCAACATCTCCTAATATCATATCAATATTAAAAATAAGCCTTCGTATATTCGTTTACGAAGCAAATCAAGAGAATGCGATAATATTAGTTCTTCCTAATGAACCGCGGAACTCATTTGAGCCAGGTAAAATTGTATTACGCAGTTATTTAGAACGCGAAATGATCGAAGTAGTACATGGCAATCCGTATAGCTGTGTAGTATTCACCGTGCGTTACTGAGGTGTTCACAAATGAGTACCTATACGATCTTGTGGTTAATTGTTGTTGTTATGTGGGGTTTAACGTCCCAAAACCAGCTCTGATTATGAGAGACGCCGTAGTGGAAGGCTCCGGAAATTTTGACCGCCTGGGGTTCTTTAACGTGCACTGACATCGCACAGCACACGGGCCTCAACATTTCGCCTCCATCGAAATGCAGCCGCCTCAGCCGGGATTCGATCCCGCGACTCTCGGATCAGCAGCCGAGTACCATAGCCACTAGACCACCGTGGCGGGTCAATCTTGTGGCTAAGGCGCAATGCAGAAGCCCTTAAGGAAGTGAAATTTGGAAGATTCAGAGGAGGAGGAGGAGGAAGATTTTATTAACCAAGCGATTTAACAGCAGTTCCCATTGGCTCTTTAGCCGAGGGGTCACCCAACTTGGTGATGAAAGCGCAAATTGCACTATTCTGATAATCATAACAGAACGGTACAGTGACAAGAAGTAAGCAGTCTTTTCGGTGTCTTCATAGGTGAGACAAACGTGACACGATTTTAGAAGGTATCTTCAGTTACCCTGTGGGGAACCTTTTGCTGTCACGTGGGCGAAGGTCGTCGAATTTTGATGTTATAATGCGTATACCTGCGTCTTGATAGTATTCTGATGCCGACTGCTCTGAACGTGTCGTCTGCTCGGTTCAAAGTCATACTCTGGTGACGTCTGATTCATGTTCTCAATTAGGCTTTGCTTAGTCTTAGCCTAAGTAGGCCTGGGTTAATTAATCTTAGCTTTACTAACATTAAGCTGATTAGGCAGCACATAATTAGGCTTGACCTATGTAATCATCTCTTAATTATAGTTGTCTTAATTATGGTCGTAGAAATCACGCCAATATCAAATAAGTGGTAATGAATTGCAGTGCAACGGGAAACTTGAAGGCCAGGTGGGCGATGTGTTTCTGTAAATTGTGGAGTTAGGCGTCTTGGTTCATAGCTAAAGGAATGCGGTGCATTTCATAGCTAGGACAAATGCAACGCAGCTCAGCGCTTCTTCTCCCGCACCTTTGTCCGTGCGTGCCTTTGTTACGCTCCATTCTTGTGAACGACTTGTGCGAGATGAGTAATTAGTCATTAAAACATCATTCTCATCCTCACGATGATCAGTTATAATGTATATTGCAGGACGAAAGCCTCATTCGAAGATCTCCAGTCTTTCCAGTCCTTAGCGATCTAAATCCATTTCACGCCTGTAAAATTTTAAATTTTAGCACCCCACCTGCCACCATCAGTCGCGCTTTCCGCCTCTTGAAAACCGCTTCTTTGTTCGAAATGACCAACGGCTACCTATCCTCCTCATTACATGGATAGCACTGGTCCACTTTCTTATTCTTACTACTATAAATTAAAATATCTGCTTGTCCTATTTGTGTTCTCATGCACTCGGCTGTTTTTCTTCCAATTCCTTAATTTTGAGCAGTGCATTCTACGGTCTATCGGCGCTGTGTGGTCTTTACCTTCTCGAGTTTCCCTGTTATTAGGGGATTTTGGAGTAGAGAACCCGAAGGTTTGTGTCTTTGCGTTTGTCGCCACTGCGCATGCGTCATATACGCCAAGTCCTTGGATCCGCATGTAATTTCATGCAAATAGCGTCCCTACCCGGAGTTTTAGTATAGTGTAGTTTTAGTAACGAGTTTTAGTATAGTGTGCGCAAAGCTTGCGCACGCTATACTAAAACTTATTACTCTCAAAGTTTGTACCCCATATGTTGGTAATGGCAAAACGCGGTGGTTGTGCATTTTTTACTTTCGGTGCAGTGGTATGTTGCCGGCAATTAGTTGGGAATGCCACCTGAATGCCCAGAATGCCAAAATCATTGAACGGTAAATATATACTTTAAATGAGTAGGCTCTCCTCTTTTTATTGTGCAAGGTATGGGTACCCTTGTACATATTATATGTCCTAGCTGAAAATACCGAAAGCCTTGTCTTTCGCCAGGCCACTTAACATTGTCTTCGTCTCCCGTTGTAGTGCCCGGTCCCTATTTTCGCTGTGTATATTGCCCATAAACCCGTCATTCCGCAATCTACCTAAAAATTTCAGATTTAACGCTACATTAAGCACGCTCCCTTGCTTGAAACACTGTGTTATTTTGCGGTTCCTCTCCATTACCGATGACGCGTATCGTCGTCAATAGCCATTCCATGTACTGCGAGGACAGGCGAGTGTGTATCACGATCGTGATTAGTCGCTGAATGGAAGGCGTATTCTACGCGCTCTTGGCAAAGCTCTGAAGTACAAGCAGTCCAACGCACAAAAACTAGAGTCGAAGTTGCACAACATTAATTATGTGGTATACCCAACCATGAAATATTACGTATTGTCCAAATCGAGCTAGCCAGTAGTTCTCGACGTTATCCACTGCTCTGTTTCTTAAATAGCCTCTTCGGTATCACCCCCCCCCCCCCTTCTCCCAGTGACACCCAATATCATCATGCCCTTGCATATATCGCAATGGTTAAACTTGTTTTACTTCTCTCGTGTTGAGGGGCATAATCTTGGGGCGTCTAGTGCGCTTTGGATAATCTGTTGTGGGGCTATAGTTGGTGCATCATTGTGGAAACAGCGCTCACACACACAAGAACAGGGAAGGAGCAAAAGAGGTCCTTCTCTGTCCTTGTGTGTGCGCGCTGTTTCCATTATGAAGTATCCCCCCACTCGCACAAATTTCTACCTCGCGTCTAGTTGGTGCATTACGGTGAATAACAATAGACATTGTTAGTTTATCGGGCTTAGCGTAATAGCGCAATAGCGTGATAGCGGGATGGAAATGCGCATGCGCAGTGCCGTAAACGGCCGATACCGTTTAGCGTGCACACGCTATTTCGTAGACTTAACGTTACCGTGTTTATCGTAGTCCACGTAAAACATGGTGGCGGTTTCGGACGCCCGCCTCGAGTTGAATTTGACGTTGCTGTGGTAGGATTCACTTCGTTCGCAGCAAATGACTGTGCAAAATGGCTTCGCTTGCCTTCAGGTAGTTTCGACGACGAAGTATTAGGGATAACATTGCCGAATTTTCGAGATAACATAGCCGAATTTTCGAGTCACTTTTATCGCCCGCTTTGTGCAGCTCGTATACAGGGCGCTCCTAGATACAACAAATCACTTACACCATCTCCCGCTAAAGGGAACCATGTGTGGATGCCAAGTAGCGGGGAGATGGTTAGCTTGAGCGGGAGATGGTGTAATTTTATTGAGAGGACGAATGAGAATGTATAAGCGAGAAAACGGGGCGTCGGTTGCGTGATGGCCCGAGTGCTCATCGCGGCGCTGCACAGGAGAGAGAATGAGGCGCGCGCGCTCCGTCATTTTCATACTGCTGAACTACCGTGGCGCCCCCAGCGGAGTATGCAGCTGTCGCACCACCTGTTGTGCGCGCCGCTCCGTAGAGTACAGGATTCCTAGAGGAGAGGAAAGGGGAGAGAGTAGGAGAGGAGAAAAAGGGGGAGGGGCGCGCATGCGCTGTGGCGGTGTGGGACGTGGAACACGGGAAGGAGGGACAGACAAAGCCTCCCCTGCCATAAGCTGCTTCGCTTCTAAAAATGTGCTCGGTCCGTGGCCAACAGCTAGCCCTCAGGAAGGAGCCGCACTTGTATAGAAAGTTCTTACAAAACACAGATATCCTATGGAAATACTAGTTTGCGTTTCATTCTAAAAGCTTGATGAGTGACATAGCTGTTCCGTATTTAACACTATATTGCGCTCTCGTTTCGTGCTTTATATTTTGCACGATTACTTCTGTTAGTGTGTATTCGTAGGTGATGCATTATTATCCGTATCAATTATTTGAATTACATGCGCGTGCTAGCACAGGCGTACGCATTTTTCCTACATCACCATCTTGCACGAAACCCTGACTCGCGCACTGGCCAGGTGCGTGGTGTAGGCTCCGCTAGTGTTATATATTGTGAGAATTTTTGTCTTGCTTTTTCTTTAACATTTATTCACATTTCTAAGCGAGAAGGAGTAGCCGATGCCATACTGAAAGAACTAACTTCTCCGATGCACTACTTCGGTAAAAGAAATCAATCTATCATATGTTATCAATCATTATCAATCTATTATATATGACAATACATTTGCAGTCAGTCTGTGTCACTTGACGAGCACAGTTCTCGATATATTGGCGAGCTGTCGGTAATGCGTATAAATGTCGAGGAACCGCAACCAAGTTTCCGAAGAGCTGATAGCTCGGTCTTCTCCACAGGATTGATAACGCGTACCCTCCGCTTTGGCTCCGCTTCGTATTCTCACCTGCCGAGTTACGTCACCCTCTTTCTATACGCTGATTGTTGCTACGGGAGTCGAGGGCACAACTGTCCCTTCTGGGAAGGCCGAATCGTGTGTATCGATTCAA
Organism: Hyalomma asiaticum; assembly: GCA_013339685.2. Classification (NCBI taxonomy): domain Eukaryota; kingdom Metazoa; phylum Arthropoda; class Arachnida; order Ixodida; family Ixodidae; genus Hyalomma; species Hyalomma asiaticum. The sequence continues at coordinate 67,848,483 of CM023490.1, read as the reverse complement.
GGGTGTACGCCGTTGCCGTGGCGTATGTACTTCCTGCCGCAGTGTACACTGTTTTTGCGACATGATTGAAGAAGGAAACAATAGAATAACAGATATCCTATAATGATAGTGAGAACGAGACTTGGAAGGCGATTAGGCTCCGCCTTTACCAGCGGAACGCTGTAGCACCATTGGGCCTTTTCTGTTAGCATAGAATACATTCATTAAAGTTAGCGCCCATAGAGTACATTTATTAAAATTCTCTAGAATACATTCATAGAACATACGTTCATTATAGAATGACGCCACTTGCCTGAATGGATATATACACTGAACGTGTGCTCACCACGAACGTCGACAGCAGCATAGCGACCGAATGGTAGGTCATATTACGACGTAACATTAGCAGTTACGTTAGCGCAAAGGACAGAGGTGTGTTTTGTCGAAGAAATACGAAGGCTACTGGGGGATGATGTGCTGATCATAAGTGCCGTTTTTTAAAGCTACACACACACACACACACACACATTCACATACATACATACATACATACATACATACATACATACATACATACATACATACATACATACATACATACATACATACATACCCACACACATTCATATATGCAATGGTGCACAACAAGAGCTTTTCAGTGCAAATATTTAGGCATCATATTTACACCCACATTGTCTTACCCACATAGATTGCATCTGTGGTAAAGCGTTAAAAAACGGTTACATCCGCGGGTCTTTGTCTGATGTTCCGAAGGACACTAATTTAGTGGCGTACAAAACATTGATTCGTCCAATCCTAGAATATCCCTCCCCGGTGTGGAACCCGCATAAGCAGTGTGAAATCAATCTTGTCGAATCGGTCCAGCGGAAGGCTATTCGCTTCATTTTTCGCCGCTTTGACCGACACTTCTCACCGTCAGCTGCTCTTTTGGAAATAAACCTGCAGCCTCTTTCAAACGACGTATCGTAGAATACCTGAAGTCTTGTACTCCTATCAAAACTCCCTTTGCTCCCTCTCTGATCCCTCCATTTTGATGCCTGCTTGCCCTACATCAACTAGAGCTTATCATGTCTCAAACATTAGACCATTCCATCCACGCACTAACACGTTTAAATACAGTTTTTTTCACGCACGATTGAACAATAGAATTTTATGCCTGCGGAAGTTCGTTGTTTACCAATTTCTGAATTTTTGAATGCCGTTTATGATGTATAGTTCCTTTACCTGTTCATATCCTGTTTTTACATGTCAATCTCAATCTTCGCATATTTGTGTATATATGTATAGGGACATATCAGTAGAAATTAAGAAGAAAAAATGGGCCTGGGTGGGCCACGTAATGCGAAGACAAGACAACCGTTGGTCATTAAGGGTAACGGAGTGGATTCCTAGAGAAGGCAACCGTAGCAGGGGGCGGCAGAAAGTTAGGTGGGCAGATGAGATCAGGAAGATTGCGGGAATAAATTGGGCCCAGTTAGCACAGGACAGGGATATTTGGATCCATGGAAGAGGCCTTTGCCCTGCAGTGGGCGTAGACAGGCTGATGATGATGACGATGTGATGATGTATATATTTTTCATGCACGCCCACTCCTACCATAGCCCTAGCGGGCTGCAGCACGTATATATATATATATATATATATATATATATATATATATATATATATATATATATATATATATATATATATAGTTTGGCGGAGTAGATAACTTCGGCTGCCGCATGAATATAAATATGAGACGTAGCACTTCAGTAATGTTTCATTTATTTGTCGACGTTTCGGTCAGAAAACGTCGACGACAAATAAATGAAACATTACTGAAGTGCTACGTCTCATATATATATATATATATATATATATATATATATATGCCAGTGGCACAATACCATACCATATTCTTACTTCGAACATTTGGCTGAACGCCAAACAATTCGTCAAAGCAGTATGTGCTCGCTTACTGCTTCGCATGACGCTGATGCCGACAGTGCGTGGGATCTGCCACATTATTTTTTGTTTTAATTTCGAAACCATGCCTTTAGGCTTAATGAGGCAAATGCTTCGTACACATGACGGGCCCCTAGCGCCTTCGCTACCATCGAACCCGCGACCTCTGGGCCAGCACCCGAACACCATACCTACTGTACAACTGACTTTCATGAAAAAAACAAAAACAAAAAAATCAAAGAAAGGTTTTCGAGACTTTTTGGTCATCGACTGCGAACAAGCCTTCACGAATGCACTGGGAGGGAGCCCCATAACATACCGAAGCGAAAATGTCCACATGAGGCAATGAACACCATGAGCTACTCGAGCACGGCTATAACGAAACGCACAATTTAAAGAAATTCTCTCGATATATCAAATATTTCGATATAACGGAAACCACCTTCTGTGTTTAAAGTGTTCCGCTACCAGCTTAGTTATGCAAATATTGCCTGTTGGGAAGAAAACGCCTCGCCACGGTGGTCTAGGGGCTACCGTACTCGGCTGCTGATCGGAAAGTGGCGGGATCGAATCCAAGCCGCGGCAGCTGCATTTTTATGGAGCTGCCGTCGAGAGTAACATTGTGCGTTTGAAGTCGCGCCTGTAATCACTTATGTAGCAATACGCAATGTCTGTTACAACGAAGAAATAAAGCAGACACCTTATTTATTTCGAGCACGTTGTCGAGAAGGTGTCCCCGTGATTCCTGGCAATTCATGCTCTTTTCTTTCTTATTTACTCTCTCTTCACATTTTCACTTCTATCCCTCCTCGCAAGTGTGTAGGCAGGCGCTGTGTCGAACTCGCTGGTGCAGTTGCCAACTTGCTCCTTCCTTTTTCCCTCTGCGTCATTGTCTGTTCTTTAGCGCCTCATACAATCAATCAATCAATCAATCAATCAATCAATCAATCAATCAACGAAAAGCTTATTTAACGTGCCCAGGAACAACCGTAAGGTTGTTGTACTGGCGCGCGGAAAAAAAATAACAAGAAACAGTAGAATAAGGAGACTCTACAGAAAAAAACACTAATAAAAACAACAAAGCCCAACATTCATAATAAAGTATCAGGGATAAAAACGTTATAAAATTGCACATATACAACTATGCGCAGGCATAGTTGTATAATAATAATAATAATAATAATAATAATAATAATAATAATAATAATAATAATAATAATAATAATAATAATGCAGCTTTTATTTAAACGCTGCGCCCTGCCTCGTCTGTCTCTTGAGTTGTCTTAAAGCTGCCCTGAAACGCAAATTAGGCACATAGATTTTATTCTACGCTTGCTCGGTGCGAGGCGCGACGATGGAAAGAGCACCAGTGACAGCTGTGACATCAAAGCACATTGCATTTTAATTTGTGCACGAGAATACAGGCGAAATGCACAGGGGCGGCAATGCGTTCGACGAAAATGCTGACAGCACGTACCCACGGGTACGAAACCTGGTTGCTGTTGCACAGTTGTCCCGGCCTTGAACAACTATCAACAACGCTTGTGCGATGCGAAGGCCTCTAGTTATTAGGAAGAGATGAGAAATTGGCTTCGCACGATGAATATACGATATAGCGGGGTCATTCTCCGTTGACTGATAACAGGTCGCATACACGGTTCGCGCTATCACCTGCTGGCCCGTAATGATCCTCCCATCTGCCGTAAATGTCGGCGGAGACCTACTGTCGTTAAGATCTTACCGGAATTTCTCCAGCCAGCAATAAGTTCTCAAGACACCTTCCGTTATCGTGTACAAAAATATTCCGTTACGTCTTGCGTTACTGGTTGACTTAGAACCCGTATTTTGCACGAATTTCCTTTTAAGCATCTTACAGCGAAAATGTCTTAGTGGGCCCTGTGTATTTGTCAGCGTTGTAGTTCGCAGGATATTCACTGGCAGAGCCAGCATGTCCAGTGATCTCGCTTTGACCAACCGGCTGTAAGCGCGCTTTCATTGAGCTCGCATATTATATGGCCACCTTAGATTCTCTCTCAAAGAAAGAAGAAAGGAAGCGAAATGTGTTGCTGTTGGTGGGGTTCGCACCGAGGCCCCCATGCTCCGAAGGTAGGTCTTGAGTACAGTGCTATAAACACACACAGACGCTTGCGAGAGGCGAATATATGAGAACCATACAGGAATGGGCTTGCATTTTCTATCGAAGAAGCAGAATCAGCTTATTTGATGTCAAACAAGAGGATGAATACATAAAAATTGTATACACAAGGATGCAGGACGGAAACAAGGAAATACAGAAACAAATAAAAGGAAGAAAAGACAGCAAATAAATAAATAAATTAATTAATAAAAGTGGTAATAAGAAATTATTTCCGGTGGTGTGGTTCGAACCAGGTCCTCTACCTTGCGAAGCCAAATGTATTAACCACTGCGCTATACATATTTTATATATCATTTATTCACAGAACATTCGTTCGTGTATGAATCGGAAACACGTCGAAGGGTCGCGCTTGTATGTTTGAGTCATATGAATTTCTACAGCTTCGCTGCCCGTCTTGACGGAGTGAATGGGCCACTTTTCTGTTGTTTTTGTGTGCCTCATTACGCATGATAAACTGTTCACCATCATTTCAAAGTTGATGTGTCAGAGGAGCATATATTAAGCGCGGTTGCAAATCATTTCTACTGGATTCAAGCGTTACTGCAAAATAAAGTACGAGCCGGCGAATTCTAGCAGCTGGAAGTACTTTCGCAGTACAACGCCGGCCAAAAAGGCAAAAGGACCATGCCTTGGGCGGCCGCAGTGGCTGCGGGTGCAAAAACGCGGGCGACGTTTAACGTATCAGCCCGACTATGCGGAGAGAAATAGCAGCGTGGCATTTTTTAGCAGCGCCTGCTTACCGCACGGTAAGTGCGGTAAGGTCGTACCGTCGGCACGCAGAATATTTAGTCTGTCAGAACTTTATCAGCTACCCTCATCATCTCACGACGTTACGGTACTCTCTGAGCAACTCTGTGAGCAGTGTAACGTACGTAACGTGTCGTACGTAACGTACGTAACTAACTACGGTAACGTACCTGCGGTTACAAGTACGGTAACGTATTTTAGTCTGAAAGACAGGTCTCTCCGACTAATACCACTGGTACTCGAGAGGTTTAACGTCATTTATGTCTAATGCCATTCACGTTTAATGTGCTTAGCAGGCTGACACACGGGAACATCTAATGCCATTCGACGGGAACGACTTCTAAAAACGAATGAGTGAACTCATTCTAACGTGTTTCTATCGCGACTGAATACTGTCTCCGTAAGGGGGCCGCGAACAACTTATATATTAAGAAATAAATAAGCAACTATAGCAAAGATGTTATTTTGAACTGTGTTCTATTTCTGTTACGAAAGGTGTCAAGTTATTTGTTTTCAAGAGCTTTAGTATTCTCGTTCCCAGCAACAGTGCCAAGAGCGTTGCCGACCATGTGCCCAACTGCGCGGTCATTCGACTAACTCGGCCCAATAATATTTAAATGTGAATGACAGCCTGCAAAAAAAGCGCTTTTTTTTTGTTAAGGCATGGTATACCTAACAAAGCTTTGTTACATAAGCTGTGACTTATTTCTTCATACTTGTTTCCACTGCATCGCCATTGCTATACCATCTGCAAATGGCACATTCTTTTTCCGTGTGACAGCGCGCGCCATCCAGTGTCACTTGATGAATCGAATGTCATTAGATACAAATAATGTTAACCCTTCTCATGTGACAGGGATATAAAATGTCCACGTGCCTACCAGGACGATACGGCAGTAACGCACTTACCGTGCGGTAAGCCGGCGCTGTTAAAACTACTGTGGCCTTCTAGCCGCGCCGATCACCTAAATCGTGGTCCGTTTACTTCTTTGCTTGTTAGTGCCTACGCCCAAGGGGCCCTGAGAACAGGCGTATGAATAGCAAGTGTTCCCCTGCAAGCAGAATTTATGAGTGCACGGATACCGTAAACTTTTCTTGGCGCCGTGATTCAACAACATCATTAAGGTCGCAAACGCGCTTTCACTATATCTGGCTTAAGTGACGTCTGTACGTGACCTCGCCCGCGGTCTCAGAGCGCCTACTTATGGACAGCTACCACTGGCACGGATCACACTTGTTTACAAACGTAGACGGCTTCCGCTATTCCACATTACATGCCGGCAACGTCCTTTGCCCGTTCTTCGAATCAAGCAGATTAAGAAGCGGAAGGAATGCGCCGTGCCAGTTTTCCAACGTGACTTAGTTTTTGCTTGTTGCTCACGAAAGCCCCCGATAGTGGTAAGGAAATAGCGAGCATAAATGCAAAACACGTTATAAGGAATTGCTAACTTTCTGAGTGGCTTCAGTTTTCTCTTTGGATATGTGCTGCATGCCAGACTGCACCTTTAATCAAGCTCTTGAGTACAGTTCGCATATGTTTACGTGAGTCGGGTGCTTGGACAGAAAAAAAAAATTCACAGCATATCCACGGAGTGAATGATGATGAGTGGGCGAAGCTCCGGAGGTTCGTCGTGGATTGTGACGAGTTCCGGAATAATTTAATTAACGCGCACGCTACGAATCCTTATGGTTCAACTACGCACAAGTGAAATCTCCCACCAGCACTTCATTGCAAGTCAAGATCCAGTGCCTATATATATATATATATATATATATATATATATATATATATATATATATATATATATATATATATATATATATGGGTGGCCTGGCCGGTGAACGGTTCTCCAGCGCGAGCAGTCGGTATTTTCACCGAAGAAACTCACTAAAGCCCGAACCACATGGAGCGCTTTTTCCGCCGTTTTCTGGCGTTTCTCTCTCCGGCGTCACTCTGCGTCGACGCTGACGGTGACGGCAGCCGAAACGCCGAGATCAAGACCGTCCAGATATTGACGCCGCCGCCGCGCTGCAGCGCCGACGCCGGAAACTGCTGGGTGAGCGGACACCAATCAGCGCGCGGCTCGAAGCGACTTCCGCCGGAGCAATGGCGTCCTCGCCGAAGCGAGCACGGCCCGCCTCGAATATATTCAGTCATCGTCGCGAACTGTGTGAACCTCAAGATCCCAACTGGCGCTTGTATTTGACTCACGTTTGTCTACAGATGCTTCGACAGCAACGCACACGGGATTACATTACACCGTTTTCGAGAACCATTCTCAATTACTCCGGCAGCTAGGCCTCATAGATAAGCGCGAGTCTCGGAAGCCATCGATTTTGAGTTTACCGGTTCACTTTTATCTTGTACTTGTGCTGTGTTGTACTTGTGCCGCCACAAGTACTACAACAACAACAACAACAACAACAACAACAACAACAAAAAATTTTGCGGACAGTGCGCTTCTTTTGCAATGCTATGAATGTCTTGGGCACTGCGGATCTTCAAGTAAGGCATATAAGCTGTAATCGTGAATATTTAATGTTGTTCCAGTGGCGCACATTGCACACTGCTTTCCGTGGTCCTACATTAAATTCATCGGCCCACGTTGTGTGACGCTGGGCTGGCGCCGGTGTGTGCGCTCGTCGTGTGGTTGGTCGCCCTCGCTTTCGGCGACGTTGTGAAGACGGCGAGAGACGCAACGCCAGAAAACGGCGGCAAAAGCGCTGCATGTGGGTCGGGCTTAAAAGACGCTGCCTGCGCCAACGTTGTCTCTCGCGGGTGAGGGTGCGTTCTCCTTCTTTGCTAGCTGGTAGAGCGTTCATCGAAGAAAGAGCGTTTCCATAGTCAACGCGCACCTTTCGCGCGCTCTCTCTCTCTCACAAGACAGCAGATGGAAGAGTGAGAGAGCTCGCGCGCCGGGAGGCACGCGCCGAGGGCGAGCGCGAGGGTGGTCTAGTGGCTATGACACTCGGCTGCTCATCCGAAGGTCGCGGGATCGAATCCCGCCCGTGGCGGACGCATTTACTATGGAGGCGAAAACGCCAGAGGCCCGTGTACTGTGCTTGTCAGTGCACCCCATGTGGCGTAAATTTGCAGGGCCCTTCACAATTACGTCCCCCATAATCATAGCGTGGTTTCGGGACTTACAACCCCAGACATCAATCAAGTCATGGATGGCAATCGACCGCGTCTCAGAGCTGGGTATATAGTGTTACAACACAACTGCTACGCTGCTAAAGCAGGTAAGAAGACCGATATAGGGTGTTAGTTATATGCGCACAATAATGTCGCTGCTTGATGTCAGAAAGAAAATAATATTGTGCATTGCAACTGGCGCCTATATATTCACTTATGCGAAAGAGCGCACCGTCGGGAACAACAAATGAAGCAGACACTTGATTTATTTCGCGCACATTCTCGAGAAAGTGGCTCTGTCATCCTTGGTAATTCATAGTTTTTTTTCTTTCTCGTTCCTCCCCTCAATACATTCCTTACGGCCTTGGTAGGGCTTGTTCGGTGTCCTTATTTTTCCCACCATTTTCACTATTCCGTGAGAATTCTAGAAAGCTCGAGGCGTGTTAATTGATCTGCGTTCGATATTGATATGATACAGTCGAAGTGGTTAAGCACTGTACCCTTACAAATATGCAAGGAATGCCATGTAAGGCTCTGATACGTATTGGGCAAATACGGCCACGTACCGACACGTGCCATGCATAGCCAAGTATGCACATATGGTCATATATGCATATCTGGCTATGTATGTCACGTGTCCATATTTGGCCGTGTTTTCCCAAAACGCTTCAGCTTTACATGGCATTCGTCGTGTTGGCCTTTCATTGCCATATATGTTTGTATCACGATTTGGGCAAATACGGCCACGTGCGCGTACATGCCATATACAGCCACATATGCCCAATTCCTGATATCGCCATGTATGGCATTTTTGTATGGGTAGCCCAGTCCATCATGGTGGTCTAATGGTGAGGCTGCTTCATGTTCACCCGAAAGGCAAGGGTTCGATAGCGGCGATCGACCCTTGTTTTACTATGTACTGCGCGCTATCATCGTGCAATACACTACAAAAGACTCCCATGTGGTCGAAATTTCCGAAGCCCTCCCCAGGGCGCACTTCATAATGAAAAGGCGGGTTGGTCACGTAAAACCATAGTAGTCATTTAGAGCTATGACATCGCCTTCACTTCAGCATGCCAACGATATGAAGTTGGCTAATTTAACAGCTGCGTAGGAAAGGTCGTGATGAAATTTGCCATCTGTACATGCTGTTCTTTATACATTGCTGCGCCATGTTGCTCTGGTAGCTATGGCACACGGATGCTGACCGGAAGGTCGTGGGACGGATTCCCCACTGCGGCGGCTGCATTTCGATGGAGGCGAAATGTCGAGGCCCGTGTCCTGTGCGGTGTCGGTGCGCATTTAAGAAACCCCGGGTTGTCGAAATTTACGAAGTCCTTCACTACGGAGTGTCTCATAATCATATCACAGTTTTCAGACTTACGTAAGACCATAATAAATGTGTCCTTACACTAGCATTCCTTCTATGCATCTAGACACAGTACTTATCAATGCACAGTCGTGCTGGGCATTGTGGTCAATTATCGCTGCTTAAGCGCATATCATAGGACAAGAGAAGCGTGGTAAATCGGGCCGCTTGGTGTGAACTCGTAGTGGTGCAGCTCCTCCATAGTGGTGGCTTGTCTCCTCTTGTGTTGTTTCTTTGCGCTGTACTACTTCGTATGTAGGATAAGAGAAACGGAAATACACGGTACGGATATTGCGCCACCATGATGACATTGTTAAGCAGCATGTCAGGGAAGCAGGAGATGCGTGTCACATTTCATTTCGACCGTGACGTACGGCCACACGCACGGGATCAGTTACTAGATTGCGCGGCAACACGCACCTCTTTTCCTTGTGCGCGAAGGCCGTATCGGCTATAGTTCGTATGCCTGTCGAACGAGGCGCCCTCTTTCACTACGTTCCGTTTCACCTTGTAGTTGTTTCACCGCCGAAGTCATTTTTGCAAACTGTTACGGACTGTTTGCAATAACGCATTTTTGGTGCCTGTGGTATCTGCCGCCGGTGTCCTTATAACCGCTATCGTTCACATAAAAAAATGTACCAGGCCTGATCAGAAGGCCCAGCACAGTGACAGAACAAGCCAGACGTTGTTGCGTTCTCTCTTATTCTTCTCTCTCTCGGTCTTCTTCCGTTCGTGCTTCTTTTCTTCCTCTTCTTCGCCTTCCGTTGTCCTTTCTCATTTTTCCTCGTTGTCGAAGCTTTCCTCTTCTTTTTCGTCCTCTTCGTCGTCGTTGTCCGCTCTTCTTCCACTGATTAGCTGTCTTCTTCCGCTCCATCACAGTCGTCTTCGCTTTCCTCTAGTTTCTTCTTGTCGTATTCGTCCTCTTCATCGCCATTGTCTCCTTGTTCTTCGTTCCATCCTCCTCCGCCTCCTCTGTCCACGTCAATGAAACAAAAACAAACAAAAAAAAAGATTACAGCTGTCATCTGAATACATGCCATTTCCTTCAACAACCCTGGTACCACATGACAGCCGTCGCTCAGAACATAAGGTGACGAACCACGTGGTGTGAGTGCGGAGTGGATTATAGTGCTCCTATTGAGCTGGGTTCAAATATGAGGACGCACGAAGGATTTCTTTTTGTTTTTTATTGTGAGGGGATAGCGGTTGACGCTGCGTGCGGTCGATGCTGTTGCGATATAGTTCAAAATTCTGGCAGCTATAGTCAGCTCGAAAAGAAGGAAATGCGGACGGACGTGCTGTGATGTGACCACGAATGGAAACCAATGATACGCTTGACAGACATTAACGTCACAAGAATGGAAACCAGCCGCACGGTACAGATTGCCAGTTATTATAAAGGGGTCCAGGAACACTTCTTGAATAAAGTCCGAAGATGTCGACGATCAGTCCTGGATGCTCCTGTGAGGATGTTACCAAAATATTATTGCAGTGAACGAACCAGAAAATTCGAAATTTCGCTTAAAGCACACCTGCAAGGCGCCCGCTCTTCATTAAAAAAAAAAAAACGACGTCAATTGGAGGCACTATGTCCCTTGAGGCAAAAATAGCATAGGCTGAAGTTTCACGACCGCGCACAGATTACTTGCCATGCTTCATTTGTTCTTTTCGAATGCAGCAAACAAAGAAAAATGTGAGTGTCTCTGTTTAACATTCAAACGACGTGTTGGTGACTCCCAGGTGACTTCAATTGTTGAAAGAATAGCAGGCGCTTTCCAGCGGAGTTTGAAATGAAAATGCAAATTCCGTGGTGCTTGCAGTGCAGTAAAATTTCAATGTCCCTCATCTTCACATGAGGCCCCACGACTGATCGGCGCCACTTTCTGGTTTTGTTCGGGAAGTCTTGCAGGGCCCCTTTCAGAAGAATAAGTTGTTCAGTGATGAAAGTAATAGACAGCAGCGTAATAGACCACTACAAGAGGTTCCCTTCCAGCCCAGTGCTAGAGCACTGGGCTGGAAGGGAACTTCTTGTAGTGGTCTATTACGCTGCTGTCTATAGCACTGGCGAGAAGAGAACGTACCAAGGAACAGAATAAATAACCTTAATGCTTCATGCAGGAAAAGTTACAGTTTCACCAGAATTGGGAATCAATGAATGCGATGGCAATGAATGATATAATATCCCAAGTGAGACCAGCAGCTTTAGGGGGAATATGAGTTGTAGCGAACGGGGGCTTATGAAGTAAACATGCAGGTGTGCTTAGGCGTCACCAGACTCGCACGAAATGAATGAATGCCCATGACATCCTGCTCGCAGAAGAGTGCTACTGATGAGAAGCGGTGCCCGTGGGCAAGCCGTCAAAGGTTATTTACGTGTCATCTTGTTTATTTATTTTTTATTCACAATACTGTTGTCCATACGGCCGTTACAGATTGGGTTGTAAGGCTTCACAACAACAAAGTGGGTGTTACAATACAAAATTACATAAGTACCATATGAAACATGAAAATACAGGTGTACTCATTATTTAAACAGTAGTTATCAAAATATGAACCAAATATTACAAATATTACAAAGGCAAGTCATTTCGTCAGTCAAAGAAATAACAAATAAGTACTTGAACAGCAAACATGGGTTGTTTATGATGCAGCTAATTCATGCTGCGTGGCAAAAAAGAAGGGAAAAAAGAAAAAAAAATTATGCATACCATGCAGAAGAGTAAGAAAGCATAAGCACTCAGGTTTGTAACGTCGCTATTGCGCAATTTTCGAAGGTTTCTGCTGAGGTGCACAGCACAACTGATGATGCCAGGGCGTTCCAGTCTTTTATAGTTCGAGGTGTGAATGAGTTAGCATTTGCGTCGATATGTAGTTGAGGCATAACATGAAGTCATGCTTTTTACTGAGGCTTCGCTTTAGCTGTGTCGTTAGGTATGGTGAAATATCTATGTTAAATTGTTTGCTGCTGTGTGGTCATTATTGCGTGTATTCTACGCTATGGAAATTGAGCAGAGGAGAAAGCGTTGCCCTTACGACAAAGGGGAACACACGAGCGATTGTGAAATGGCCCTAAACTACCACGTGAAGGTCGAGCGATGAAGACAACGGCGCAGCAGAACTGCGAGCTAAGTTATCTTATTTTGAATGCTTCGGGCACGTTCTTCACACCGCATGACCGCTCTGACTTTGCGACGGCGAACTTTGCACTGTCGAGAAACTTTTCCCAGCACTGTGGCATCAAGTGAGCGCGTTCCTTTCGGTGCTCGCTGGCACATTCGCGTGAGCACTATGTGGTTTCTTGAACATTTTAATCTTTATATCATTGCCGCCGCAAACGGCGTGCTTTTTTCTTGGAGATTTCGAAGTATATATATATATATATGGGACTGATGCAACGGCGCAAGCTCTGTTCAAGTGTCCATATAAATGCTATGTTAGTACTGAACACTGTCAGTCATCTTAGTGTTCATTAAGTTGTCTCGAATTCCGCTAGCCCTTGAACTAATTTGCACTCATCATCATATCCTATATATGCTCGTAGAGACCTAGCTGATATTCCTTCTTTGTTTTCCTATTTATTTCTTACATGCGGCTGTTATGGCAGATCCAATCCGCTGCACACCTATCACAATTTCATTAATTTTTACCCGGGTGGATAAATGACCTTTTTTTCTGTACGAAACATATGTACTCACATCAGATCGACCTCATTGAACTCTCAGCTTCCTGTTTATGCATAATTTTTGTTCTTCAGCCGTTTTTTGCCTAACTGACACTGCTCACTGATGGGCACTGTCTAACCTTCCGCGCAGTGGAGGGCGCATCTCTGCAGGAAGGGTATGGGCAATCTGAAGATATTTTATGCACTGTTGACGAAGTCACGAAGCTCTATCAAAGGGGTAGGCGAACTTTTCTGCGCCGCACGGGTAAACCGTCCAGTCCTCACGAGATCACACCCCGAATGATGCAAACCATAAGTCATATCCCGCTTTAGCTCTTCTAGGCATTATTTGCTCCGGATGCCTTTGAGCCTTCGTGCCCCTACAGCGGGTCGGTTAGCAGCTTAGAACGCATGCTCTGTTGGTGCCCCTAGTTACAAGGGCCCAGTCTAGTACACCGAGGAGGAGTGAAGCTCTGCTATCAAGAGTGCTGAGCTTCTTCCGCAACGTAGGATTCTCTAGAGAGCCCACGGTGGTTGGGTCTAGAGGCGGTTGAGTCTACGCCTCCCTGTCTCCACTTGGCCACGGCCTGCAGTGGTGTCCTAAATGCGACGCTTCTCGGGACCTGAATAAATTTCTCTGTACGTGCGTGTAACCACCCCATTCCTATGTGAATCGGAGGCGCTGAGCAGCACACAATATTTCCATATAGCATGTATACGCCATAAGTAATAACACACCACGTCACCACGTCAAGAATTGCGGTGTTCCTCGTCAAACGCCGGTTTTGGCGGTATCACTCAGAAACTTCGGTATACGTCCACTTTGGGACGGGGGAATAGAGGAGAAATGTTTCTCCATCTTTCGGTCCTAGCTTTTCTCTAGCGAAAGCAAATCGCGAAGTCCCGTCATAAAGCGAGTCGTCAAACGAGAGGAAATCGGTTGTGGGTAGGCTAGGTCCAGGGTCGCCTGCTGGCTGCTTTCACTCTTGGCACGCGCTTCATTGTCGGCGACCTCGCTTTTCACTTGAACGTCGGCGTTTGCGGCCTTAATGCTTTCTCTCTTCGCGTTGATCATTCGAGGAAAACGCGTTGAATGTCAAGGCCGTCTGGTTGTGTACTGCTTTTTCTTTCTGGCACCTTCTATAGGCCGTGCAAAAGAAAACTTGATTGGCGTTGGTTTGGAAACTGCCGGTGTGGAGAGCTAGACGGCAACAATCGCCAGGTCCTTGTACTCCGTAAATAGCAGTCGAGCAGCGAAGCCGTATCTTAGCATCTCTGACCCACTAGGGCAGTACCCTTGTGCGGTCAGGGATGCCTTCGAAATAATATTGAGCCGTGGCTCAATGTAGCCGCTCATTCACATTTCTTTCTTCTTTCTTTCTTTCTTTCTTTCTTTCTTTCTTTCTTTCTTTCTTTCTTTCTTTCTTTCTTTCTTTCTTTCTTTCCTTGCATTTTGCGCTATGGAAACGCAGCCGCGGCTGCGGCGATCAAACCGGCAACCTCGAGACACACGTACAACCACTCACTCGCGCACCATGTACGTGCACAACCACTCGCTCGCCACAGCTCCCGAAATTTTGTGCACCTCGTCCGGCGCACCGCCTTCAAGATCGGCCCACTACCGTGTAGCACTGGGGCTGAGTGCAACAGTACGTCGAGCGCATGAGATGAAAGAACTCAGCGCACAAACGCCGCGCATGCTGCCGTCAGGTCGCCATTACATGGCGCCTTGTAATAGTGCCTCGGGGGCTATGGAGCGGGTTCGATTTCTCCTCCCCCCCTGCCCCGCCACGGTGGTCTAGTGGCTATGGTACTGGGCTGCTGATCCGAAGGTCGCGGGATCGAATCCCGGCCGCGGCGGCTGCATTTCGATGGAGGCGAAATGTTGAGGCCCGTGTGCTGTGCGATGTCAGTGCACGTTAAAGAACCCCAGGTGGTCGAAATTTCCGGAGCACTCCACTACGGCGTCTCTCATAATCAGAGCTGGTTTTGGGACGTTAAACCTCACAAAACAACAAAACAACATTTCTCCTCCCGCGTGACAGCGCTCATCATCGGAAGTCGGAAGGTGCGCCGTCTCGACACGAAGGAGCTTCGCTGTTGAGAAATTATGCGTAGCCTGTCAACCAAAAAAGTACAAGTGATAAGCTGAAGCATCTCTTATCTCACCAAAGAAGCCAAGCGATAATGTTTCGCTGCTTCAGTTTTTATTTTGAGAATACCTTTTCTTTTGCCTGGACAGCTCCTGTCCAGCGCGCGCGACGATGTGTTACCAGCCTTCAGTATATTTAGCTTAGGTCACTTCACGTTGTGCGGACTGAAGAAAGCTATCCTTCTTTTTCCTACTTGAGCATTATTCGTAATCGCTCAATCAATAAATGAATTTATGAATCACGCACTTGTCCAACAGGAATAAAACGGTCTTGGCGCTTGCGCAAGCAAAGGGTGCATGTCAGTAAACTGTAAAGTGAAGAATATATACAAGATAAATACGCACAAATGTAAAAAAAAAACAAGTTTTGGAAGAAAGGGCAAAATACAACATAGCAAATATAAACGGGCCAAATGAAGGCCAGCGTAATCATGACAATATACGAGAGAAACTGGCAAAGAAACGTAATAAAAAGGAGAGAAAAAATGAAGACATGGCAAAACGAAACATCAGAAGCTGGCACCAATAAATGCAGCTCACGTCAAGGAAAAAGGCAAGCTGAAAAGTTCAATATCAAAGATACGAATCGCAAAGATTTAGACACGCACGCACTACACAGTACAACGGGGCAGGGTGTACTCCAAGGTTACCAGTAGACGGCCCTGTGCTTTCCGGGTGTGGAAAAAGCCGCACAAATCCGTACGTGCGGTATGCCAAGGGTGTAGTATACGAGATTGCGCTTTCACGTCGCGAAGTTTACGTGGCGTAGACGAGGCCCTGCATAAACGCATGCGCCCTTGAACATGAAAGATCACTCGAAGATGGCTCGGTCGCCTTTCTTATTCTACCCGCGAATTGTCGATCCTGCAGTAAAAACTGTGAGCCACAGCTCGGCACAATCGAAATTTCAACGAGCAACAAGGATAGAGTTGCTGGTGAGCTTTCTGAAGCGTTCTTTATCAGCCAGAGATGCGATTTATGTATAAGCGCGTAAGACGCGGACAAGAAAGAAAGGACACGATGACACACACAGAGCGCACACTAACAACAGTTTATTCATGGGAGCAACATGATCCTTTATACATTGCCAAAAGAACATCGCGCATGACAAAAGAGGAAAAAGAAGGGAAAAAAATTACAACAAAGCATTACCGTACATGTGACGCACCAGTGAGATAGGGTAGTTCCTTGCTGGATGGTGTGATGGAAGCGGCGCTAACACAACCTTTCTCCTTGGCTGGTGATATTGTAAGCCTCGATAATGAGGCGCGTCCATTCATCTTTGCTTCTTGCCAAGATTATATAGGAATAAAACTCGGGTTTACAACCGCACCTGTAACAGTGAAGTGCCAGCCAGCCTCCCGTCTTGTTTTTTACGTTATTGGCATGTTGGCGCATGCCAGCGAAATTAGGTTGTTAAACAATTAGACACTCTCAGTATGCTGAACCTACGAATGCGCATGCGCTTACAATTTCTGCAATCCTGTCGGGTGTAAACCTTGTTGTAGTTGGAGTACATCGCCCGTCCTGTGTAGTCACTCTGCGTCCATTGTCTAACTCTTTGCACTGCTTATGTTTTACATTGAACAATGCACAACCAATGCATGCACGACTAGCCCAGCGACGTGTTCTGCTAAGCTAAGAAGGATCTCTATAACAGGTGTAGGGGTTACTTCTACTAATTAACTACTGCTAGCAGCGGCATCGCCGCTAGCAACCCCCTGTCGTGGGTTCGAGCACTCAACGAGCAGAGAATGAGGCCGTCGCGTCCGCGCGTTCGCTATCTCAGCCATGCCATCGCCGCGCTGCCGCGCGCGTCGACCCGCGGCCCGACTCGAGGCAGGGCTAGAGCACTGCACGGGCCGGCTTTTTCCGGCCCGGGCCCGGCCCGGCCCGAAAACGCCGAGCTCCGGCCCGCCCGAGCCCGGCCCGGTGTTTTTAAATACGGCCCGTACCCGGCCCGGGCCCGAAAGGTTCAGGCCCGGCCCAATTCAACCAATTATTCTTTGAGCATAAACAAGGCACTGTCCAATCGTCTCCTATAGTGAAGATACCAGCCGCACTCAAGATAGTTTCCGGAGAGTGTTGTGAAAACATATGACAGTGTCACGATTTGCACTGGTACTGTGTTTACCTTCGGTTAATTACACCTGTACCACTTTAGCGAAAGAATTGCAGGGAGTTATATGAGGAGGCATAGCTGGCTGTCTCATGCACGCAGTGCTAACGGTGCTATGTTCTTATTTCTTTTCAAAGAACGACTACATCATACAACGCCAACATGAAGTGGAAAAACGGCGGACGTTTATAATTGGCTTTACTATAATTGCTGGGACTATTGAGTAAATAGCGCAGAACTTATCCTGCAAACTTCGTTTATTGCGCAATGCAACGAGAGAGAGAGAAAAAAAACGCGCTCTAACTACTCCTGGGAGGATTCGCCAGGCTGAGTAGCGTTACTAAACCTGTCGTTTCGACTCCTCGGTAGGCAACTGTCTCCAACGTACGCTACATTTTCGTGCTACAAAGAAGGGAGTCCTCTCCCGCACCTTTGTTCGCCGAACCAACGCCACCGCAGTGCCATAGATCTGTCAAAGCAAGCCACACACGTTAGCGAGTGACATACCGTCCT
This sequence comes from Hyalomma asiaticum, assembly GCA_013339685.2. Taxonomy (NCBI): domain Eukaryota; kingdom Metazoa; phylum Arthropoda; class Arachnida; order Ixodida; family Ixodidae; genus Hyalomma; species Hyalomma asiaticum. Next base: position 67,830,681 of record CM023490.1, on the reverse strand, counting down.
CGCTATTCGCTTTAGATGCCTATCTCGTCGCCTTTGTTTGACCGTCCTCGGTCTTTGAAAGTGTTATACTTTAAATCAAGACCGGACTAAGGGCTTCCGAAATAACTGCTTATTAGAGCGCCCAACTGAACTAGCCGCTGGCTTCTTAAGCGCTCCACGTCGAACGCGGCGGGTCTGGTGTCCGGAGCGTGATCCCATGCAATGACTGCAATCGGGAGAGCTGGTTGCCGCCGAGGGCCAGAGACCTCGGTGCGAACAGGGAAGCGAAGTCTGACTGTCTGTGGCTCGCAGTCGTGGTTGTAGTCTTGCAGCTGGCGGCTGTGACGGTGGAGGCGACGTGTGCCCGAAAGGAAAAAGCGGTGACTACGATGGGCAGGAAAAGGCGGAAAGTAGAGGAAAAGAAAACTTTTGAGAGGGATAGCGCCCACGTGGAAGGACATTTCACGCGGATCTCGCATATTCTATTGCTTCACTATAGGCTTCATTTCAGAAGGTGTCAACAGCTCCGTCAATAAAATAAGTTATGTGTTCCATCATATGAATGAACTTGGGCCCTTCTGCGTTTGTTTCAACATGTAGGATGCCAAGCATCTCAAGTGCGGCACAGAATACTTAGTCTATGCCTCTGTATATAGCTTCCGCAAAACCTGTATTACCCACTATAATCAACTTATGTTAGCGCACGCACCGAGCTAGCAGCACCACGATTTTGGATCGTGCTACACTTAACACGCGACGGTGATACCGCAGCCGATAAAAGTAAACGAAAAAGTAGCGCACTTGTCGCACGCCAACTTAGCGATTCAGGCTAACAAATTCTACTCGTGCCGGGGAAACCCTACTTGCTTACCACAAACATTGAGGTCATTGACGCTTTGGTCCACGGAGCAGTGGGAACTCTATACGAATGGGAATCGCTGGGTGCCCGTGCTACGCACGTCCTGAGGTTTCAAAGCAGCGGAGCTGCCATACGTTTTTTTTTTTTTTTACTAGAGAAGGGGTTCATGTCTCCCGTTTTGATGTGTGTCACTTAACCGCTAAAATCTAATAGCCGCAGAAGTTCGAAGGCAGATGGAAGCTTGAAGGGATGAAAATTCGTCCACACGGGGTGTCTCTGGAGTCCTTAGATATTTGTGCGGTAAAGGGTGCCAATACACACGCCTGTTACAAAGTGCACTGCAGTAAATCATATTGATTATCACCTTCCTTAGGTGCTTGCTCACTTCTGTCTCGGGAGCTAGTCCACGTTTTTGAGCGCCCGAGAACACTTGTGCTCCGACGAATGACGAAACTTATGAATTACTGACGAAGTGTGACGAAGACAAAGGTGGCCGTGAGAATCAGCCAATACACACTCGATGTGATGAGAATCCGAATTAAATGCTAGTTCTGACTCTCTAATTGCCAAATCATAAATATTTGCAACTGCCTTGGTAGCACAAAAATCAGCAACATCTGCGTGGATCGGCGACCCTGTGACAAGAGTCACTTCTCTTCTTGCGCTTAAACTGCAGGAAAAACAGCTCCTCAAGTCTTAATGACTTACGAGTCGCGTTGACCAGTCTACAAAGTCACGAAGGCGGAAGCAGGCGAGGCGGGCATGGAAGCGTATAGCTGCATGCTCGAAATGTTTCCCATGATACCCATGAGTGCATCTTATATGCACTAATCTGGGCAGTGTACCGTTTATTCGCACTTCTCGCAGTGCTGCCTTTCAGTGCACGATAATGCACTTCAGGTCGTCTAAATTGCCCGGAGACTTCCACTACGGCGTCTCACATAGCCTGACTAGGTTCGGGACGTTAAATCCCAAGAAACAACAAAACCAAAAAGCATACACGCGCCACTACCGACACGTATGAGAACCGGGCCTGATTCGGGCCTGACCCAGGCCCGGGCCCGGCCCGGGCCCGAAGCTCATGGGCCCGAGCCCGGCCCGGGCCCGATTTAACAATTACTTACCCGGCCCGACCCGGCCCGCGGGCCGGGCCGGGCCCGGGCTTTCGGGCCGGCCCGGGCCCGTGCAGTGCTCTAGGCAGGGCAGCGCGAACCGTCGCACGCGGCGAAGGAGGAGAACATTAGGCGTCACTCTCCGAGCATGGTAATTTAATAAACGTTAAAATAATACAAACAATAACAAGGCCGAATCTAAAGTCGAATTAAACACAAAGGACAACAACGATTAACAACACGCGAACACAAACAAAGGACAGTAACAAAGAACAACACGCGAACACAGAATAACACACAAAGAGAACCATGCAAGGAAGGAGAGCCTAACCCCGGCTAGCGCACCCGCGACCGCGAGCCCTCAGAAAAGGAAAATAGAAGAACATACAGACATGGGCGTCGGTCGCAGGTCGCCGCCGTTGTCGCCGGGGCCTGCAGAGGCACGCCATCCGACCGATGGCCCGGTCGGCCGGAGGGTCACAAAAGTCCGTGCGCACCTCTCCAGGACCCAGCAAGTTCTCTCCGAGGCATCTCCAAAACCAGAAACGCCAGAACGCGCAAACATTCTGGAAATTTCTCGCTGCCCAATGGCAGCCTATGTTAAAACCACATGGGCGAAGCGGGTGGGCCCCCGCTCCGTCCAGCCGGGAAAGGGGGATGCGGCGACATTCCACGCTAAACATGGCGTTGAGCGGGACCAGGTCCCACACAGGCCACGATATTTTACAGCAGTAAAAATCTCAGACTAAAGCAGTGGCAGAGGGTCATGAAGAATAGGAAGCTCCATAATTTAAGCATCCTGGGATTCCGTACTCTGGACAGTTGACTGTTGACAGGCGCAGGCAGGTATATACGGAAACGTTCAAGCCACCTAGTTATCTTGCGCGGAATTAATTCTGGGATTCCGTACTCAGGACAGTTGACTGTTGACAGGCGCAGCCAGGTATATACGGAAACGTTCAAGCCACCTAGTTATCTTGCGCGGAATTAAAGAAAAGAAACCGGTACAATGGAACATTTCAGGGCCGGTTATGATACCGTAAAAAAAGTTCACACAGAAACAGCAGATCAGCAAGGAATCGACGGTAGCGATGTGATGCCAATGAAAATGATTCAGCACAAGTACAAAAAAAAAAAATAGGAAAAAGAGGAAATACGACGTAGGAAATTGCTAAAGCGTAGAAAACTGCACCATCACTTGTAAACACTAAGAACGGCTGGAAGACATTTAACAGCCACATATCAGAGAAGTGCCGATAGAAGGCGCCATCCTGTTGGTCTTATTATCAACCGCTAAAGGGTATAATCTGCATTTCCCTCCGCTGCCGTGCCTTGTTCCCACCAATGAGGATGTAGTGTGCTTAACCAACTCGGTGCGGTGTTAACAACTTAGACTAAGAAAAATGTTATTGATAGATAAGGAATCGCATATCAAGCGAAGAGGCTTGAAAAAACAGGCGAACACTGCAAGCCCCACTTACGGTCATCGGAGGTCAGAGACCTTTCTGTCATAGGAAGCATCAACCCACATGCCATTATTTTCTGTGGGAATAAATATATTTACAGTCAATATCGTAGATGGTGCGTTAGTATCTTGAAAGGTTTGATCCTTTTCAGGCGCAGCTTAATTCTGCACTACGAACAAACTGCAGTGCTGTTCCAGCGATAGCGAAAGAAAAGGGAAGAAGACAGCAGAGGGCAACAGATAGACAGAACGCCGCAATAGATAGGCAGCCAGTGTTCTGCCTATCTGTTGTCTTCTTCTATCTTCTTCTCTTTGCGTCCGTTAGCGCTGGATATGAATGACAAGTTTCACATTCCATCTAGCCCAGATGACCACTTTGAGTCGAAAAAACTGGCCTTTGCAGTTCGAGACGCACATGACCATGGTAATTCAAAACAATAAAATAAAACAAGAACATGTTCATACTTTTAAATGAAATGTTATTTCCATAATGTATTGGTTCATATTTTAGTAATAAAAGGTTGTTCGCTAATTTCTTACTTTAGCCATTATTTGGAAGGGATAGCATATTGCGCACGAATTAGTCTAAATCACCCATGCGAAACTGACACATGGCTTAGGTCGACATGGTGAAAGAAGCTGAAATTGAAATTGCTTTATTAGCCATCCTGTACACATACATATACAGATGGGGGAATTGTAGAATAAAAGTTGACCTTGGACAGCTTGACGGTCTACAACCCATTTCCCTTGGCAGGGCGGCAACGTCAAATACGCGTGTATACATACATATACATATTTATACATAAATATTCATAAACACTCTCCAGCATTACACTTACTGCAATTTCCTCATAGTGTCCGCGAAAGAGAGAAATGAAACGAAAAAAAAGAACACACATACAAGTGAAAATAACACGATACTATCTAGAAACCGTATGCATCAGTTTTAGTCCGTTGCAAGAAGCCGTAAAAACGTCAAACCCTACCGAATTATAACAGTCTAACAGTCTGAACAGCATATAGATAAGGCATTGTTTTCCATAATAGGTACGTGGCGTTTGTGCTACGCAGTCCTAAATGTGTCTTGTGTAATAATTTGGAGTTTTTCTTTGAAGTTGGGCTAGCTTACAAAGGTTAGCGATACTTTGACGGATTCCCTGCTTGTATACATGGCTCTGACGGTATCTGTAGAGATTGTGGGTGAGGATGACATCGGACTTGCTGAAAAATGTTACTGTCGATGCTGTGTAGGAGGCATTGTATGTGTGGCGAATGAATTTCTTTGGAGTGAGTTAATGGCGGAAACAGCGCAGGCGATCCTTGCGTTTCTTCTTTCCCATAGGTGACCTCATTTTCTATGTCTAAAAGGGTATGCAGAGCATATTCTAAATGCGAGCTGTAGGTTAGGAAGAACAATTTTACTTTACCGAAAGGTTGCCCTCCGGCCTACAAAATGCGTGGCTCCAATCCAAATCACCGCGTCTGAAAGAGTTGGCGCAGAGAAGGCACCGGTGGGCAAGTAAGCCCACCAAACAGTACATCCAACTGGTTTGCGTCCCTTAAGAACTCTTCTGCGCGTGGGAGAATGAGCAAGCTGGATGAGAAAAAAAATTGCCAGGGCTGGGTACAGCACACAGCGCAGTGACAGCGTAAGCTCGACTTTGCTGCGTGCTCGCTCATTCTTCTCGTTCAAACTTCTTTTCCTGTCGCCTCCTCCTCTTCTCACTTTCTTGCCTTCGTCAATGAAAGCACAGCCGGTGACTATAAAACATGTGATATCTTCAAATATTTTGTGCTGAAGAAAAGTTTCTTGCTTTCAATATGAAATATTGTACTGATGAATACATAACGAGATGTGCACTGAGGCATAACAATACCCCCTGCATTATGGGCTGCCCAAACGTTAACTGTCTCATCTTCGTGGATGAAACCAGAGCCAAGATTATAACCACATAATGTGCTGAAGCACCATCTTCTACTAGAACCGTGGACGAGAGCACAACGTGCCCAAGTGCTATAGAGGCTACTCAATCTTCTGTTTCGTCTGCATAGATGATACCACAGTCGCAATTAGAACCACGTAATGCCCTGAAATACCACCTACTAGTACAACAACCATGGCCGAGAACACAAAGTTCGCAAGTGTTAATGCTAGGTTATGGGAGTGGTATCACCGACAAAAGCGGCGTGTTTGTTTGGTAACCCAGGCTGGGATTGCACCCCAACGTGGGTTCAAAGCCCAACAAGCATGCCTGACTGCCATACCGAATGCTCGACTGCCATGCAGAGGGACGTGGGTTCGAATCCTCCACGGTCCTGTTTTTTTTTATAAAATTATGGCGATAGTGGGTACAGACACCGGCGACGGCGGCGGCGGCGGTGGACAACTACGGCGCCAAAAACAGCTGTTGTTGTGTTCTAATAACAGTTTACGCTGTAAAAGATGCTGCAGATCCCACGGACTGTGGGAATCGCTGTCCTGCGAAGCGGTCAGCGAGGAAATTGCCCATGACGAACTGTGTGGCACTGAGCCAACTGCGGCGAGTAAGATAAGCATCTTAATTTGTGCAAAGCGAATGAGTATCCACTGATAAGTATGCTTAACGTGGTCTAACCAGGAACATCGACAGCACCGTAGCGACCGGTGGGCACTCACATAAGTGTACAGTATGGACATATGCTTCTTGAGGAAAAAAAAATGCACGCTGCGGTACGCTGATGGGCGTATCATAAGCGTCGATCATTTAATTATTCCCACGGGATCGAACAAAGCTGGACAAAAGCATGCCGTGTGATAGTATGTTGTTATGTGGGGTTTAACGTCCCAAAACCAGCTCTGATTATGAGAGACGCCGTAGTGGAGGGCTCCGGAAATTTTGACCACCTGGGGTTCTTCAACGTGCACTGACATCGCACAGCACACGGGCCTCAACATTTCACCTCCATCGAAATGCAGCCGCCGCGGCTTGGATTCCATCCCGCGACCCTCGGATCAGCAGCCGAGTACCATAGCCACTAGACCACCGTGGCGAGGCGGTGTGATAGTAGAACATGTGTTGTTTACTATGCTATGATAGCGATTTTCAGTGATCCGGAGCTATGAGATACGGGAGGCAATCGCCGGGAATGATTCCAAGAACCGACGTATCAGTTCACCTAAAATGACCCCACGAAAGGTCGGACAGTTAAGATTTTGGTCCGCTTGGTACACAAGCAAAACGCCAGCGTCGTATGCCTAAATTCTCGGAGGTTAACTCATGCTCGACTTTTATGATTTTATGACCTTCAGTATCCGTTGATGTTGCGTGCCTGGTTAAGCAAACAATGCGCGAACGCAGTAAAACAGACTCTACGATGTGCGGCGATATCTCTGATATAAAAAAAAAAAAAGACTAGCAGCCCTTGACTATAGGACGCGGAACGCCCGATGTGCGCAAAGCCTGGAAGTACAAATCTCGGAGGCAGGAGTAAGCATTCCCCCCGGGAATTCTAGATGGCGCAGCAATGCCACTCGACTTGAAGCACCTTCATTGAACAACGAGCGATTTTAACTGTGCTGAGAATTGCTCTAAGTGCTCCCGAAGTGGAATATAGATTATCATGCATATAAATGTAATTTTTTGAATGTTGCCAAAAAAAAAAAAAAAGCGCGGCCAAGTATTTCGCCTTGGCAAACCTTTTTGCTCTGTAAGTGGATTCCCGAAACGTTGACAGAGGAAAGAACGCACACTATAAAAGAGCTAAGCACGGTTCAGGGCAGCGGCACTCGAGTTACTCTGTATGGCTCCCAAACCTCATTTTAAAGCCGCTTACAAGAAAATTTAGCGTGGCGGTACTGACGCGCCATCTCGTTACCGTTACATGATGACAGCAGCTGCCTCAGAGATTGCATCGCACAGGTCGCAGCGCGAAGCTCTCTGCATGGCTGTCTTTCTGTCTCTCCCATTTCCATTTTCTCTTCGTGTTTGGCAAGCAAATAAATAAATAAAGAAGAGAAATGTCCTGGTGTCACGGAAACCATGGAACTCATCAGTGTGTGAGCAATGCTCACTTGTCTCAACATCAAACTGTTGTTACGTCTTACAGAAATATTCGAAATGGCTTCTGCTGTGGTAACGCTGCGCACATCCGCCATTTTTATTCACTGGCTTAGCTGTGTAATTGTCAGCTAGTGCATGGACAGGGACAGGTTCCATGGCAGGTGTGCGCGCACCCCTTTGGGCCAACAACATGAAGCAGCTTCCTTCGGCAGCCAGCGATAAAGGTTCCATTTATGTCGCGGTACTGTCAGTCCTATGAAAGAGTCATGAGCCACATCGCGAATATCTTACCTCACCAAGCTATTGTACGTTAGCACCCATGAAGTTAGCGCATGATCCATCCGTCTTTTGACGTACACATGTGGTGTATGTACAAGCATAGCCTCCTATATATACTATATAGGAGGCTATGGTACAAGTCTGCTTCGTTTTCTCCTCGCAGGCTGCGACAGTGGCTTCGGCTTGGAACTGGCTGTTCGGCTGCACGCACGCGGAATGCGAGTCTTCGCCGGCTGCCTCCTGCCAGATAGCCTCGGCGCCACCAGGCTACAGGCTCTTTCCGCCGCCCCATCCGAAGAGGGAAAAGGAAGCGTCCACGTGATCGCTCCCATGGACGTCACAAGTGACAGCCAGGTGGAGGATGCCGTGAACAAGGTCAAGAAGATTCTATCTAGCGAAGGTGGGCTACATATTAACTCCGGCGCAGCCGTTTCTCTAGCAGTAAGTATATGCATGGTTAAGAATGTGAGCCTCGTCATGGAACCACCGTTTTGAGGGGTGCTGATCCCGGCTACTGTACTATGTACAGATGGGAGCAGGTAGCATGGAAATGATGCATTAAGGATGTTCTGCCGCAAACTTGGAGAATGATGATGCACAACGGGTGGCCATAATTAATTCACAGTGGCTCACCGTTGTTGGCCTGTCCCGTCATGAAACAAACATTTCAACTTGCGATCTGGCTTCTTCATTTGATAGCGACCACGCAATGACGTTTTTGCGCCATAAACGCAGCCATCTTCTTGAAGGGGAGGATTGATGGATGAAAAACACTGTTTCATCACTGGAACTGCCGCATCACTGGAAAATTATCTCTTAAGTGTTTAGTGTTCAAAGGTTCTGTTAAAATCTTCAACGGTTGCTGTTTCACAGACATGTTGTCTCTGTTAGAGTATCGATGAGTGTTTTATGCAACGAATTCGTGTTTTCTAATCTTTGCTGTTACAATTCACTGATGTTTATTTTGCTCTTCCTGCTTGGGCCAAAATGTTGATCTGTGGTATGTCTAAATAAACAAAATAAGTTAATAAATAAATAAATAAATAAATAAATAAATAAATAAATAAAATTGTTGTCCATGAGGGTGTGCGTAAGTTCCCAAGAAATGAAACTAAATAGTTATCCAATTCACGGAGAAACATTCCGTTTATAGGCGGGAAAAGAAAAGTAATATCTCATTCACAAGTAAATACGTGTACTTTGATGTGGCCATTCATGAAATTCTGGCGAGTGAAATGAGAAGTAATGGCGCTAGTAGACATTATTTTAATACCACCGATCCTCGCGAGGACATTGAAGCTTGCTAAGAGAGTAGGATACCAGTTGTGGCCATATTAAAATAGGAGTCGCTGTAGTTTGTATCTCACACGGTGCTTCAAACTGAGCTTCAAGGTTATTAGCTTGGAGAACAGAAGTAACGCAATGCTCAAGCCTTTCTTGGTTGTTGTTGTAGTGCAACGGTGAGAGTGTTGCGTTCTATAATTAACCATTTTATGGGGTCTATCTCTTCTTGCTTGTAGTGTGAATGCGAGGCTCAGTTATGATTAGTGCCAAATTTGTCAAATTTATTGCTGTCAATTTTGTTTTTTAATTCGCGGATACTTGCATGAACTCTCTGTACAGGGGTTGTTTCTGCTTGTGCCTACAGCTGATATGTAAGGATGGCCAGGCTCGTCAAGCGGCGTAGAATTCGCTGCTTTTTTCTCGCCATCCCTAGTTTGTATGCGCATTTGTATGTACAAAATGAAATAAAGACTTGATTGACTGATTGATTGATTGAAGTATTATATTGGAAAGTTACATGAGGCCAAATAAGGCAAGTTGAACGTAAGGTGGCTGTTTGAATTTATGCGAAATCTGTTGAACAAGGAAGCTGCTGTTGTCAGCGTTTCAACCGAGACATGCCCTGAGGAAGAGAAGTCCTCTCCTGAAATCGTTTGCTCCAACGGCATCACACAGTGAGGGATTTCTCATGGAATCCCGCATCACTGCCAAAATATTCGACTATTCAGTGCTCCCGAGGCAGTCTAATATTGCGACGACTGACAAGTAAACCGAGGGTTGAAGTTGTTCGAGCAGATATGTGTGCATTGAAAGCACTGTCTTGTTTCCTGAGGACGGAGGGTTTGTGCGAACGTCTTTCACTGTGTAACAATGCAACTCCCTACGCGTCGGCGCATTGCCTGTGTATTTCCTTTTTTTTTTAGATGCGAAGCAGCTTACGGGGGAGTTCAATCCGGTGGTGGTGGTGTGCGGCGTGACCACCCTTACTGCGCATGCGCTAACCCTCTCCATAGCCTCCTCTCCACACCTCCTCTCCGCTCCCCCTCCCCCCACACCTCCTCTCCACTCCCCCTCTCCTCGTGACCCTCTCCATACACCTCCTCTCGACAACCTCTTCTCCACTCCCCCTCTCCGACAACTCGTCGGTAAACTCGTGCCCGAGCACTTGCACGATCGCGTTCCGTTGGCGTTCGTTGCGCATGCTACCGACCACGGTCAGATTCTAATCGAACCAAAGACTCTCTTTACAAGCGCAATTCTCCTCCTCCAGCTAACATTAACGGAAACACCTATTTAAACCGATGCAAACGCGGTGTGCACTCCCCGTGCTGCTTCGCATCACCTCATGGTCCCCCTTAGCGGGAGATGGTGTAATTTTTTTACGTTTCTTTTCCCCCGTTCATCTTTCCATTCTCATTTCCAATTCCCCCATTGCAGGGCAGTCAGCCTGATGCCTTTGTCGTTAACTTCCCTGCCTTTTTGTTCCGTTCCTCCTCCTCTCTCTTGTCGACCCCTCCCCCCCCCCCTTTTTTTCAACGACGCCGACTTTAAAACTGAAATTTTAAAGGTTGATTGAAAAGGTTGATTGGTTGATACATAATCTTGAAACGTGTGCAGGACGAACGCAGAAAGGAGATGACCAGGGCGTGGAACGCCCTGATGTTGACGATGACTACAACAACGCTGAGCCTCCGCAACTCTGGGCCCTGGTGGCTAACGCGGGCGTTATCTGGGCCTCTGAGCTAGAGTGGGGTTCGCTGGAGCCCATGCGTCGTATGCTGGAAGTGAACGCGGTGGGCGTGGCACGAACCGTGCGCGCTTTCCTTCCCATGGTTCGCAGGGCCAAGGGAGGACGCGTGGTGATCACCACCAGCCTGTGGGGTGAGTACCGCCAACGCGAGCGATGTCTTTACAGTTTAGGCAACACTGGCCTATCGGAGTTGTTATTTCACATAAATGTCGAACTGCAGTGTAATGCAACGCTACTGCTGACCTAATTTGTGCGATTTTCTTGTTAACGCAATAAATGTAACTTAATTTTACGTAATCCATTTCTGTATACGAAAGTAACGGCTTCCAATATAAACGGCAATGGCTTCATATGTCACTGCACCTTGCTGCTCTTACTGGTGTATACTGCCACGGCGTAACTACGCACAAGGATAGAGCTTTCAGTCTCATGTCTCCTTTCACGTCGCTTGGTTCTCGTGTGCCCCAGTAAGGAATCGAACAATACAAGTTCCACAGAGCCGGTTTCAGTATCGTATGCTGTGTCACGGTTGCTTTGCTTGTGCGTTGTAAGTTGTCCGTCTTTTGCATTCATTACACGTGTCGTCGTAAGTATGCGTACGTACTGAAAGCTTCAAGTATAAACCTGCACGCAGTTTCCTTTAACCGTATAGCTCAAACAGAATAGAATTTTTTCGGGGATTGCGGCTATAGAGACTACCTTGCCTGAAGGGTCGCCACGTTAAATGCAATTCTACACTGTGTGACGTCACACGAGTCCGCCTCCGCCTGAAAGAGAGAAGAAAGTAGCGACGCCAAACCTGTGGTGATACCCTACATGCATGGGATGTCTCATAAGCTAAAAAGGGTTGGCAACAAGTACGGTGTCACGATTGTCTTCTCCACCCCACAACAATTGGCCAAACTGTGCCCTAGGGTGTGCGGTGACAGCAAGGTTCCTCAGGGCTGTGGAAAGAAGCACACGGAGCCGTTTGGACGATGTTCCACCGGCGCGATTTACGAAATACCGCTATCCTGTGGAAAAGTTTACGCGGGTCCAATGGGCCGCTGTGTTAACCAGCGTGCATGAGCGCTCATTAGAGGATGGGTCAGCGAGATGCCTAAACCTGCCCGACCATTGCAGAACTTGCACTGATTGTGAGCCACAACTCGACGGAGTAAAAATTCTAAGTCCCAGTAAATACCAATTGGCCCGAGAAATATCTAAGGCGCAATTTATCAAGCAGAAGGGCCACACCAGCATCAGCACCACATCTATTTGCTTGCGTAACTGCGAGATTGGATGCCTGAATAAGAGGTGATAAACGTATTTCTAGCACCTTAATCTATATTTGTTTTCGATTGGCCTGGCGCATGCGCTCATTGTCTACATTTGCTATAAATGGTCACTTAGGTGGTTTCAATGAACATAGTTGGAGTAGCACCCGTCCTGTGTGCTTATCTGTACCATAGGGTTTCCTACTAGAGGGAAAACTGGCGCTGCGATCGTGAAGATGCCATGGGAATGATGGGTATGACATGGATTTGTCTAGTCTTTGTGCCCGCGGCTTCAAACGTTCTGGTGGATTTGTTTATTCCTGTTTTTTTAGCGTTAGTGACGCGACTGACATTACTACACTTTTTCATTACGCGACGAAGGCAGCAGCTGCCATAGAGTTAAATATTAACTCTATGGCGGCTGTAGTGTACGCTTTACCACTAGAGATCATCAGACTGTCGCATGTACTAAAGTCGTTTGCAGTGATGAGGTTCCGTGCAGTCTGTTTCGTTGTTGTGTTTGTTGATCGATGGCTACACATTATTTGTAGTGGTATTTTAACTAACTTTGGAAATATTTGCGCTGCCACTCGCGAACATTGTCCATGCGATTTGGCTGTTTTTTTTTCTTTTGTATCGGGTGCGACAGAATCTGTAAGCGTAGGGTCGCTTTCACGGCTGACATACATCCCTTGTGACAAGGCTGTCCGTATATCTTGTACTACAGCAATTAGATTCCGCTGTCTGATTAGTTCCACGCTGACCGAATGCGCCAAGCAGACGCACAGTTATCGTGCGTAGTAGACACCCATTTGGCGATAGGCAGACGCGCCTGCAGACGACGCTCAAAAAGTCAGCTCAGATCAAGGCTCAGGCGCAGTTTCCGACGGAGTTTAACCGGCACAGTTGCTTATTTAACATCACGTTTTTGCACAAAACTAACCACCATACGATGGGCGATACTGCGCTTCTGCTACGGCCTCGCGCAGCTACTTGACCCAGATAGCTTGTAAAAAGGCAGTGGAGCACTTGCACTGCGCTTAAAGAAGCGAGTGAAAGCACGTTTGTTAGATTTGGAAGACGCCCCTACCTTTTACATACTTGAAAACCTTAGCACGTCACTTACAAGAGCAAGAATCTCTATTTTAAGTTCGAACACAACTATATCTGGAACTTAAATATTTATGGACGCCGCTAAATCTGGGCGAAGTAGAGGAGGAAACATTGCCACATCGCACAATATTGCTAAATTTCTGAGCGTTCAGTATTTTCATAACCGCGAAAAAGCAACTAGTACATTCGTACGCACATATATTACTAAATCTTCCGTTTTAGTGCACTGTTTTGTCTTGAACAGCCTATTTTTTTGAAGTGGAGCCATATGAAGCCAGAAGAACGAACGAAGACTAGGAAAATCCATGTCATACCCATCATTCCCACGCTGGCTCGACGCGCTGTTTGAAACTCCCGTAGACACTAACGCCAGATTTCCCGCTAGTATTTTAGTAGGAAACTATGATCTCTACTGTCCACGTCTAACAGTAGCGCTGAACATTTGATGCAACGTAAGGTCACAAATATTAGAGAACATTAGTCCCTGAAGAACATGCGCTGTTGTCAGTCAGAATGTGTCATCCTCTGACGGATATATCCGCCACGGTGGTCTAGTGTGGCTATGGTACTCGGCTGCTGATGCGATCGTATCCTGGCCGCGGCGGCTGCATTTAGATGGAGGAGAAATGTTGAAGTTCGTATACTGTCCGATGTCAGTGCACGTAAAAGAACCCCAGGTGGTCAAGATTTCCGGAGCCCACAAATACGGCGTCTCTCATAATCACATCGTGGTTTTGGGACGAAACACCAGAAATCCATCAAATCAGTTCTTATGAGAGATATGGGTCTGACTGAACGAAAGCCATCTTTGTTTTCCGAAAGCAGTGGGAAAGCCATCAGGACGCGAGAAAGCAACCGCCACTTGTCAAACAATGTAGTGCCCTATCCTTGAACATCGCCTGCACCAAGGGAATTAATTAGCATTTTGAAAACATTCGCAAATTTGTGCGATCTTGATTGCTTTATATTGTGCACACGCAGGGTACTTTTCCATTCCGTTCTCTGTGGCCTACTCCATGTCCAAGTGCGCTGCTCGCTTCTTCGCCGACGGCCTCCGAAGGGAAATGAAAAAGTTTGGCGTCCGTGTTGTGTCCATCGAGCCCAACATGTACGCGTAAGTACAGATCCAATTTCTCACTTCACTATTTATCACACAAAACTGTGACAGCGCACCGCAAAGAGACAACCGGACGGAAAGGCGAAAAAAACGACACATCACAAGCGCTTCTTATGTGCATCGTTTCTTCGCCTTTCAGACCGGTTGTCTCGTTCTAATGCGCTTTTAGTAGTATAAACCGACGCCAACTCACCCCAGTTACCTCTTTTATCGTAGAATATATGTCAATAGACCCTTTTCATAAACTGTAAAGCTAGCTTCCATGCAATGCAGCTTGCCCTACTAATGGCGACTGCTGTCTTTATTTGAATGCTGTCAAAATTCAAGTTGCAAATGCAGCGGCCCGTTTTTTGGAAATGTTTGTATCAGAAGGGCTGCGCCGACATTTTACATGCCCTATCGCAAGCAAATTGCGCTTGCACACGTTGTTTGCCGGATTGCCAATGCCGCCATTAGTAGGGCAAGCTACACTGCAGGGAAGCTAGCTTGAAGTTTATGAAAAGGGTCAATCGCGTGCGATTAATAACCTTTGTCGATCCTCCTCGTATACCACAGCACCAACCTGACGGCCGACGGTATACTTCTGCCGGCCATGGACAAGCTGTGGCAGGAGACGAGCGAGGAAGTGCGGCGAGACTACGGCCAGGGTTACTACGAGCTGAGCCGGCAGTACCTGCGGCGGGAACTTCTCAAGTCGCGCACTGAGGTCCACGAAGTCGTGGACGCCATGGAGACCGCCGTGTTGGCGCAGAGGCCTCGCTTCGCGTACCGTCCGGACGGCCCACTCAGGGCCCTGCAGTTCGGCCTGTTGGAGATTGCACCGCCCGTCGTGCAGGACGCCTTCCTCATCCGGGACACGCAGCCACCGGCTTCCACACTTCCGGGGAACAGGGGCATCGCTCGGGGCTGACGATGGCCGTTGCATGCGCGCGCCGGCTGGAATAATATTTGCGCAAGCTCGAAACGCGAATTTGACAATGGGCAGATGCGTGCTCTTTCTGATAGCTGCAGTTTTTCCACAAAGACAGGGCTTTTATACGAAGAGAGAAGCGCAGCACGCGTCCGTGTCTGCGAATTGTCACACTACTGCTACAAGTTCCTGTCCGACCGTACTTAACTCGTAATATTTTAACCAAGCTTGTGCTCTTACGAATCCTAGCCATCAGCATTTTGAGGCATTCTGCACGTCGATCTCTTGAAGCGATCCTGCGACTGAGACAGAACTGCAAACCTTTTTTGGAGAAAAGGAGCGTTACTTAGCAGCCTCTGGATATCCCTAGTGTTCTAATTGACGCGTGTCCTCATGGTATCCTTCGCGCCCTAATGTCAATACGAGCCTTATTCATGGCCTCAACGAGTGCAGGGTAGTGTTATAAGAGCAGGGTATGTCTAACTCCTACTGCTGCATCTCTTGAGTTCGCAACTTTGCGTTGACGAAGTGTATTGATGTGCGTCCTACGACAGTTGTGTCTTCTACGCGAACACAGAAAATAACGAATATGAATCACCTTCGCCTGAGTAACCATTGTGAACTTTTTGATATTTTTAACTCATTATATGGGTAGTGCAATATGCCAAGGACTTCGTTGCAATACCATAAATTCAGTGGTACTGCATTATATATCTACACAACCCCTGTTTTCTTCTCTAGTACTCAGTATTTGCTCCATCACAGGGTTCTCGGGCAGAATACTTGCAAGCCACGGTAGGAATGCGTGGTAGTGCAAAGCCCTACAGGGTAAAAAATCGTGATCCGATACTGGATTTAATCTTCAGTGCATGCAAAATGCGGCGTTCTTAGCAGTATGCCTGAAATGCCCTCATCTTTTTTTTTCTTTTTTGTCTTCTTGGATTTCCTGTGCAATAACAGATGGCTTCACTTTCAAAAGGTTCGAGTGCCTCTCGTTGACTGAACAAAGCAGATCCTGCTTTACTCTAGCGGAACGTACGGCGACCTTGTGTCAGTGTTGACATTCACACCAATGTTTTTACCACCCATATTTAGCATTGCTACTATCTCGTTACAGAGTGCTCAGTTAAAAAAAAAGAACGTTCATTTACCATTCTTTGCCCCGGCTACTCGTTTAATTCGTTGTACTGTCGAGTACTGACGTACTTTCAGCCAGTTATCTTGCTCACTCAACTGCGAACGTAACATTTAAGAAAAGCGACGTGATTCCAGCCGTCATTTCAGTGTTCTAGACCTGTCACTTGTTAAAAATACTGAGCGTAGACTACTGTTCTACCAAATTGTTCCTGAGACTTCCCATATAACTGTTCATTAATCTGCATTGATGGAGTACAAATGTACCATGTTGACTGCAATGCGCAGACTTATTTAATTATATCCAGAATGTTTCTGAAGCTATACAGCTGTACCAAAAGCAGGATCTTTCATTCCATTGTCATCCGTCCTTGCTCTTCTAGGGGACCAACGATGTGCCTTTTTGTGCATTGTACAAATGCACAGTCTGTACTCTAAAAAGTGTCCTTCAGTTTTCTCGTTTCCACAAAGGACTTGGAAAGAAGGCAATAAATATATTTTGAAAATTTCCTGTCTTATGTAGTGTCATGCTGTTTGGTGGAAACGCTCACATTGCTTGATATCAGGAGCTACGGCTATATCGCTTAGTGTCTTACAGAACGATTAACCAGCGACGATTAACTATTCGAACTCACTGCTTTAGCTTGTGCTTCTTACTGTATTTTCTTTCCATAAATGGTTCAAAACAAAGCACAGAAACATGAATACGAATACTTTTGATGCCTCGTCAGTTGGCGAGGCAAGTTTTTCACGCGAAGCGTGCATTGACTACTTTGTGAAGCTCGTGGTACTCAAAAAAGAGAGAGAAAAATAAAGAACTATGATCATCGTGAAAATTTTGCGCACAGGTTTCCACCTACTTCGTTTCTAGCAACAAGATATACTGGAAATAAAAATTCGTCGTCGGGCTGCTAGTTGGCCACGCCACGGTGGTCTAGTGGTTATGGAACTGGGCTGCAGACCCGAACATTGCGGGATCGAATCCCGGCCTTGTGGTTATGACACTCGGTTGCAGATCCGAAGGTTGCGGGATCGAATCCCGGCCGCGGTGGCTGCATTTCGACGGAGGCGAAATGTTGAGGCCCGTGTGCTGTGCGATGTGGGGTTCTTTGAGAATTAGACGAGAACGCACGTTGCGTCTGACGACGGCAACGCGTTCAGAAAGATGGCGAGGCTGTTTTCCGTGAAGACTTTATAAAAACACAAAACGAAAACAACCACGAACAACGACATGGAACGAACCAACTCAATGAATAAAGGAACGCAGCACTTCAGAACATGGAACAAGAAACACAAAGAAACACGCGTGCAAAGTCACAGTTCGAAAGTCTCACCGAGGCTGATGGGCTCAGGAGGGGTGAGTCACAGGAGGGAAGAGTCGGCGCGAGCTCGCGGTCGTCGCTGTGCCTGGTCGACGAAAGGTGGCCGGCACCGGTGACCTCCACTACGGCGGAGACCTCCACTACGGCGTCTCTCATAATCATAGCTGGTTTTGGGACGTTAAACAACACAAATCAATCAGGGCTGCTAGTTGAAACCACCGACCAAAGGATTGCAAGACCATCATGCCAACCGATTCAGTCACTCTCAGTCTTTGATGCGCGCGCTTCAAAGCGGGGTTTCTGTGAACGGAGAAGTAAGCGCAGTGCAAGGCTCTTGGCCATAACACGTGCACACACTCCAGTGCACTCCCGGAACAAACGGGCATGTGAAGGTAACAACCATATCAATCCTGTTGATTTACTACCAAAGAAGTAATGAAAGAGAAACATGAAAACAAAGAGAGAAAATAATATGGTAAGCAAGGACGGGGAACGGCACAAAGAAAGGAACAAAGGAAATGAAATAACAGGGAGAGGACGACAGCAAGTAAGGAAGAAACGGAGAAGCAATGAAAGATAAAGGCGTCCACATGCAAAAGATTCGTTTGCTCCAATTTTGCCGATAGAGGAAAGGTTTCTAGATTTTTGTTGGTTCTGTTGACAGCCGAATTAGTTCAGCCAATCTTAAGTACTTGATATTAGTTCGGCCAGTGTCATATCGCACGTAGTCAAGTGTGCTTTATCGATAAACATTTATGGCGCTTAAGTATGAAGCTGAGGCAGTCATGACCTTGGCCTGATGGCACTGCAGCGCTGTTTGAAAAGCACGCACAACTCAAAATGTACACATAACTATCGAATCATGACAGTCGACAGCGACCTACGAGGCCGCGACAGGTAGTTCATGCCGTTGTAACATTAGCTAGTTGAAGCAATGGATTTGTTATATGTCGAATGTTTGACGAGTTTCAAGCATGTACACGTATAAAGTTTGAAAGCCGGTGCGTAGTGCGGAGCACTTCCATATTACATTATGCATCTCTATACCTTGTTATGGTATTACTGGATGAAAGTTGAGCTGCCACCCTCACCCTCCCTGCACCACACACACACACACACACACACACACACACACACACACACACACACACACACACGCGCGCGCACTGGCACAGCAGACGTTGGAAAGGCGGAAAGGGTGGCATCTATAGGGCTGCTGTGAAGTGCACCGGTAGACTCACTAAAATTCCAATATTTTAGCTTTTTCTCATGTCTTTCGCATTTCAAATAGGGGAACGACGATAGATGAGTGGTGATATTGTTATTTTATCTTTGTCCTACGCCGTGTCTGTTGCTGTCATTCTAAGGGGCTGTCACCCGTCAGTCTACTCATTGCAGTAGCTTCCATTTTGTGACTACTCCTTTCTTTATTTCTTTAAAAGATAAATAAACATTGAATTGAATTGAAATTAATTGAATTGAAACAGAAATATCTCAGTGTAGGGGGATTGGGTCGTGCAGCTTAGGAGGATTAACAACTGTCCTCACCAGGCAAGTGCGTGGCCTGTTCCCCACAGCGGGTGCTTACAGCGCCAGGAAGTGGCCGCAAGCGGAAGCGCGTCCGTCTTTGGCGCTGGAACAACCACCCAGCGAGGGAGAGCATCTAGAAGACGCTTTAGAAGGATGGTCATGTGGGCGAGTTGGAACTGGTTAGACATATTGATGGTCAGCGCGAAACACGAGGACAAAAGCGCTGTGGTTTGTGTCCCTTCCTTCTTTTGTCCTCGTGTTCCGCGCTGACCGTCAATATGCCTAGAAGACGCTTGCTTATCAGTTACACTTCGTTATGTGAGCCGCCAATACATAACGGCAACATACGATATACCAATGAGTGATGTAATATGCGAACTAAGTCTAGCAGCTTTAGGCGCAACCTGAATTGTAGTGAACTCGGGCTCATAAGTAAGTATGCACGTGTGCTTAGGTCTGACTAGACTCGCGCGAAGCGAATGAGTGACTACGACATTCTGCGCGCAAAAGAGTGGTGCCAAAGGGCGCCCCGCCACGGTGGTCTAGTGGTTATGGCACTCGGCTGCTTATGCGAAGGTCTTAGGATCGCATCCGGACCGCGGTGGCTGCATTTCGATGGGGGCGAAATGTTGAGGCCCGTTGGCTGTGCGATGTCATACGTTAAAGAACCCCAGGTGGTCGGAATGTCCGGAAACCTCCACTACGGCGTCTCTCATAATCAGAACTGGTTTTTGGACGTAAACCCCAGAAATCAATCAAATCAATGAGAAACCAAAGGTCGTCTACGTTCCATGTTGCTGCTCTATACGGTCGGTATTTCGTTTGTATCAGGCTGTGGAAGCTGAGCAGAGTAGGAAGCGTTCACGTTACGGCACGGGGTATCCGCTCCCGGCAGTCGAGTTTTCCATGTGCGACATCAACGCCAGAATACACAGCCTGGCGGACAGAAGAAGCAAAACTGGGCAGACTGTGGCCGGACGATACGAAAACGCGACGCGCGCGGCTCCAACTGTATAGCAGCAGGTCTACACAGCGCGTCCCACTTTCCTTTGTTTTGTTTCCTTTGAGACGCGCACTCCGAACCTGCAGCAAACTGTTCGAGAGGGTGACACGAGCGTGCGTGTGGTTTTGTTTGTAGCAAGCCCGAAAAGGAGCGAAGGAACGCGCGCGTCGCTCTCGCGCTGGCTTCCGCCATGTGCGCGCTATGGGCGAACGCGTGCGAATCTCGTAAGTGCACCCCAAGCGGCCAATGTCAACGAAACTGAGCCGTCCGACGAGAGCTACGTAGCGCCCTGTGGTCAGTGTACGGGTACGGATGCCTATGGTGGCGTACGCAGAGGTAGAACACGAAAAGCGGCCTCGGCTCGCTGTCGACTTCGTATGGTCGCGATGCGGGCCGCAGCGTATCACACTGCGTACAACTGTGGACGCGCTGCCCGAGGCACGTTTGCGAGCAGTTGCTCCGGGCACGGGCTCGAATATGCTTTGAACGACAGCGTTGCAGTGATTACGTCATAGGTAAAGGGTGCGTTGCCTTGGCGCGAGTAGCATTCTGCTGCAGCTCTCGGGCAGGCGTTCTGATAAGACGCAGCGGCATGATTGCGTAACTTCCGTTTCACAGCGACAGCCGCCTCTCCGCTCCGCTCAGCCGCTGACCGCCTCGCGAACAAACGAGAGAGAGAGAGGGCAAGATAAAAAATGTAGAGAAAGGGAGATGCTTCCACTTCATCTCACCCTGCTGTTACAACAACAACAACATCTCACCCTGCCTCTCGTTTGTTGGCGATGCGGTCGCGAAACGGTCCGACGAGCGGTAGAGACAATCTGCAGAGCTGCGAGCTAAGTTATCTTCCTTTTTAGGGGCGAAGCTCCTTAAAGCGGCACCCGTTCGTCCCTCGTCGTACGTCGTAGTGCGTAACCAGTCTTACGCTTTGACCTCCAAGGTGGTGCCGGTGGGAGATTTCTCCTGTGCGTTGTTGAACAATAAAAAATTCGCAGCGTGCGCGTTAGCTAAAAGCCGAATTATTCTGCCTCTCATTCCCCATTAGCAGCCATTGGCAAGTTCCAGTAGGAAACGTTAGTAGAAGTAGAAGTGTAAGTGTTAGCTAAAAGCCGACTTCTTCTGTCTCTCATTCCCATTAGCAGTCATTCTTTACCTCCAAGGTAGTGCCTGGTGAGATTTCTCCTGTGCGTGATTAAACAATAAAAATTTTGTTCAAAACGCCGTTGATTGATGAAATAAACCAACGAAAGACGCCAGATGTTTTCTAAAAGCAAAACGAAAAGACGCCAGATGTTTCTAAGGCAATACGAAAAGACGCCAGCTGCTTAACGAAAGACGCCAGGTGTTTTCTAAAGCAATGGTTTTATATTCAAAACCATATCGCGATACAGGTTTGTCAATCGTTTCACGTCAATTTTATCGGGTGAATTAACGGAAGAAATTTCACGGTTTAACCGATGATTACTTCCAGGAGCTTCGCCCAATCTCATCATCATTCACCTCGTGGATCTGCCGTCAATTTTTTATTTCTTCTGGCACGCCCTTCACTCCACGCGACCGCGCTAAGCAGTGTGAGCTTTACACCTTCGAAAATTGTTCCCAGCACAGCGGCATCAAGCGAGCGCGTTCACACACACACACACACACACACACACACACACACACTACATATATATATATATATATATATATATATATATATATATATATATATATCAAAAAGTTCTTCCTCGCTATCGGGATAAATATACTATCAGATAGTCACAGTGGCAAACATAGGATTTATTCTGACGTTTCGGCTGGAGACCAGCCTTTTTCAAAGATGAAAGCTTATCATGGGCGCATGGTTTTTAAGTACACTTCACGAACATGCATAATGGGTGGGTGGAAAGGGGAGAGCTCACAAAAAAGGGGGTTTGGGATGCAGAGGTGTGTCCAAGAAGCAAATGCCAGTGCAAGATGACGTCTGCGTCCGCACGGCCCCTCCATCTGTTGGCTGATAGTATATATATATATATATATATATATATATATATATATATATATATATATATATATATATATATATATATATATATATATATATATATATATATATATATATTCGTCGTACCAGCCCACCTGCGTTCTACTGCGCCCAGAAAACTTGGGCGTTGCGCGCCTATGGCCGTGTCCGTCGTCGCTTCTTTTGGACTGTTGGCCTGGTCTCGCCCGCTCTGTTCGACGCTATGTTGCCGCTTGTGAGCCCTGCCAACGTCGGAAAAAGCCGTCCGCCCTTCCATCTGGATTCCTCCAACCAATCGACATTCCACCCGAACCTTTTTTTCCGAGTTGGTCTCGACTTGCTTGGCCCATTCCCACTCTCCAGCTCCGGAAATAAATGGATCGCTGTGGCTACCGACTACGCTGCACGGTACGCTGTCACACGAGCCCTTCCGACGAGTTGCGCCACTGATGTCGCGAACTTTCTGCTATACGACATTATTTTAGTGCACGGAGCCCCGCGTCAATTGCTGACCGACCGCGAACGTACCTTCCTCTCAGCTGTAGTTGACGACATCCTACGGTCTTGTCCTACCAAGCACAAGTTCACAACATCGTAACATCCACAGACGAATGGTCTCGCGGAGCGCCTGAACAGCACCATAGCTGACATGCTGTCCAAATACGCTGCGGCTGACCACCAAGACTTGGATGTTCATTTGCCATATGTGACCTTCTCCTACAATTCATCGCGCCACAACACCGCTGGTTATTCACCATTTTACCTCGTGTACGGGGGAGAACCCGCGTTACCTTTGGACACCCTGCTGCCCACAGTGACTGAATACGCTGGTGAAGCGATCGCCCGCGCCGACCATGCCCGGCAACTCGCCCGAAACCGTCTACAGGCCTCACAGCACCATCAAAGGCAGCGTTATAACTGCCACCATCAATACGTGCACTTCCCTCCTGGCTCACTGGTGCTTCCGTGGTCACCTACTCGACGTGTGGGGCTTTCCGAAAAGCTTCTGTCACGTTACACTGGCCCCTACCGTGTCGCTCGTCAGGTGACTGACGTCACGTATGAGGTCGTCCCCGCCGATTCTTCCCCGTCATCGTTTGTTGCGAGCGACATAGTTCACGTGGCTCCGCTGAAGCCTTGGCACCCTCCCTCGACTGCACATGTCTAGCTTCAGCACCGAGACGGTGCTTGCGCCGCCGGAGGGTTATATGATACCAACTAGCCATCTAAGCGCAGCGGCATGGAGAAAGAGGAAGAAGTCAGGGCCGTGGCTGTTGTAACGGCGCCATTTTTGCCAGAACGATGTGCCCACTCGGCGTTGTGTGTAGATAGCACTCGTAACAATATATATATATATATATATATATATATATATATATATATATATATATATATATATATATATATATATATATATAGTGGGAGATCGCCGCGTCTCGGCCCGCAGTCCAGGCCTGCTACGCCCAGCAGCGTCCTGCCAGCGTCCAGGTAGATCCCCGGCCCCGGGCTAGCACCAGCGCGCGCCACGCACCGCGCTTTCACATTGTCGTCGTCGTCCCTCAGAATCTCCTCCCAGCGGCCCTCTGCCGGCGATCCCCACACTGCCCACACTGCCCCTCCCTCTGCGGAGACGGTGGCATTGGCCCGCAGTAGTCTGCGACGATGAGACGACGAGCGCCCCTGCCGGCTGAGAAACCTGGGATGCTGGCGCACGGAACGTGGTGGGGATAACAGGTAGCCCATCTCCTGGCAAACGGTCTTCCAGGATCACGAGGCCCTAAACGTTTGAACGTCTTCCAGGAACCGCCGGTCTTAAACCAAGCCAGGGTGCAGACGCTTTACTGGTTGTCCCATCAGCCTCGTTCTGAAGAGTGCACCAGCAGGCCGCCGCTAGAGGCAGCCGCCATGTTGCAGGCTGCCTACCGCAGTGAGGCCGTCCAGCCATCTTATGTGTGCATCACGTGGGAGGGTGTGTGGGTGTGTCGGCGTCTGAGGCCGTGTCAGGGCGTCGGAGGCTGCGCTCACGAAGAATCACCCCGTTGATGTCCTTGGCGGCATAGACGGGAAAGGCGACATGGTCATCGTCATAACGTACCTTGTAAACACGGGCATTGTCGTCAATAGCGTCGTGGTCACCAACACCCTTGCGATCACCGGCGCCCCTGTCGTCAATATCGTCGACCGGTTCGCCTTTTCTCTAATACCGTCTTCGCTTGCCGTCAACACCAATGGCCTCATCCTTACGCTCTCCTATTCAATCATGACTCCTTCTACTCTTGCTCTTCGTCCCTTATATTCTGCAGTGCCATCGCAAACGAAGCCACCAACCATCAAACGTAGGGAACAGTCCGTCATCTTCTCGATCTTCATCTCCCCAGGCATCGTTCCGCTCCTCATCGCAGTCCCCTCCATCGCCATGACGTGTTCTCCATCATCATCAACGTAATCGTCATAGCGCCTTCTTTCGCACTTGTCAGCTAATTCCCCGTTCTATTTCTCGTCCCCTGCTCTGTCTGTCGAACCTTCAACACGAACTTTTTCGGATACCTCAGCTGAAGTCTCCTTCCGCGGACACTTCTCCGGCTTGGCGTCGCCAGCGCTCTTCTCTTTGGCTATGTCTTCGTAGGCCTGCTCCGTCGCCGCATCGGCTTGCTCCTCCGCTGGCTCCATGGATTGCCGCGCGAACTGCAGGAGAACTGGTGGATCCACTCGCCTTCGTTCGCCGCCTCTTCATGATGACTAACCTAGCTGGTCGCATTCGCATGTTTGAAAATCACGCAGCCTGGGCAGCGGTCATGTAGGAACTGCGAGTTTCTGAACGAGCGACATGGCTTCTCCCACGAAAAGGGTCCGTCCCGGAACGCAGCCGAGGCCCCTCGTTGTGGCGCCAATGTGGGAGATCGCCGCGTCTCGGCCCGCAGTCCAGGCCTGCTACGCACAGCAGCGTCCTGCCCCGGCCCCGGGCTAGCACCAGCGCGCGCCACGCACCGCGCTTTCACATTGTCGTCGTCATCTCTTAGAACCTCCTCCCAGCGGCCCTCTGCCGGCGATCCCCACAATATATATATATATATATATATATATATATATATATATATATATATGTTTGAGGAAGAGAGTGACAAACTTTCGAAACACAAATTCTTTACTAACGTTTCGGCAGGTGGGCCTGCCTTCGTCAGAGTAACCAGGCAGGCCCACCTGCCGAAACGTTAGTAAAGAATTTGTGTTTCGAACGTTTGTCACCCTCTTCCTCAAACACATATTTCACCGGATCCATCTATTTTCATTCGCTCATATATATATATATATATATATATATATATATATATATATAGACTGACGAAGACGAGACCCTCGTCGAAACGTCGAATGAAATTACTTTTTCACCGTGCGTCTCGATCGTTCTGCCTTTATAATTCACCATATCCATACAAACTTCAATGTCCGCATATATATATATATATATATATATATATATATATATATATATATATATATAGCTAAAGCGGAAGGGTCATGGGCTCGATTATTTGTTAGAAACAAATGAATGAACCATCCAACATTGAAGCCTAGGAAATCATACAGGAAGTTAATGAAGTTCTTAATTGTGGTATAATTTTGGAGTAAGTAGAAAGGAATTAAAGAGGACGAAAAGACAAAACTACGAGGCTACAAGTGGCGCTGCCTAACACTCCCAGGATTACATATGCATAAATACCCAATAAAGTGGACGGGGCTGACAACCGCCTTCGTAGCTCAGCGGCGCGTTATCCGAAAGTCATGGGTTCGATTCCCACCGAAGGCAAGCTTGTCTTTTCGTCCACTTTAATTCCTTTCTACTTACTCCAAAATTACAACACCACGATTAGCAACTTGATTAACTTCCCCTATGCCTCCTAGGCTTCAATGCTAGTTGGTTTATTAAGTATATATATATATATATATATATATATATATATGTTTGAGGAAGAGGGTGACAAACGTTCGAAACACAAATTCTTTACTAACGTTTCGGCAGGTGGGCCTGCCTTCGTCAGAGTAACCAAACAAGGCTATGCTGAACAAGGCAGGCCCACCTGCCGAAACGTTAGTAAAGAATTTGTGTTTCGAACGTTTGTCACCCTCTTCCTCAAACACATATTTCACCGGATCCATCGATTTTCATTCGCTCATATATATATATATATATATATATAGAACATGACGGCGCCGGCGAGAGCCCCGGCCACGTGTATATTAATTGCTATCGCAATGAAAGCGGACGTGGTCGCATTTGCTGCGGATTGGTGTCGCTCTAAGCAGCACCCACAGAACACACGCGTGAACATGACAGCTGTGGGAGCCTATGGGTGGCGTCGAATAAAGTCACTGGACGGCGTGCACTATACGTTCACTTACTGGCGAGCAAACGAAAAGTGGTCGCCGACAGACGTGAAAGAAGAGTCAGTTGAAAAAACTCCTTTGCGCACTATGATGCACAAAACTACGCTATGGTTTACCCTCTCTTCTCAACCTTTCCCTCCTTCTTAACCTAACATCATTACTCACCACCCTCACCTGCCTTTCCCATCCCCTTGGCATACTGAACAAGGCTATGCTATGCTTTACCCTCTCCCCTCCTCGCCACTCGCACTTCCGTTTCCCACCCCTTGCTGTATCGTATGCATAGCATACCATAAAGCAACAAGGGTATGGTAAGGGTATGGTACGCTATGAAATGCCTTCGCCTTTATGTGATAGTTGGCTCAGGGCATGAGCGGAAGCGAAGAAGGAAGGACACGCATAAATGCCGTGACTCTCATAGGAGAAGAGCAAACGCACTTATTTCATGTTGATGACAGTTTTCTGCTTACGCATTACGGTGCAACTAAGAGCTTGAAAAGCTACGCTGTTAAGATGACGTTTCGGCCCTCACGCGCCCTCTTGAAGACCCACGATGACACCTTCACCAACGCTTAGGACGGGCGCTTTGTCGTTCGCGCTTCATTTGATCCTGATAGAGCGCGTGCGCATTAATGATATCAGGCTCAGCAACGCCTGAATACGCAAACTGTGGGGAATTTCAGTGTGGTTCATTCATGCTGCACCCTGATACGATATCACCACTTGAAGAAAGAACGAGAGTGCGCACTGATAAGCCGGTCGAGAAACGTATCACACATGGCTTCACTCAGTGTCAACCTCAAAATGTAGGTGGCGCAAGTGCGAGAAAAACAAAGCAAATAACGTAAATTTGAAGGGTGTTGCTATCTTCTATTTTCTTTTCCACGAAAAGCACATGATTTTTTCTGTCACAAGTGAAGTTGAACATTATTGAACACATTCCATGACTTCGTTTGCGAAGCCAGAACGGCTATCGAAGCTGGATCACTCGCTTGTGTGGTCGTCCGTGGCTACGTTTTTTCGGTTCTCTCGCGGAAAAGTCTGGTTCTGAGCGGTGTTTTAGAGGTGGTAATCGTGAAAACATCTATTAACCACGAAATGGTTTCTGACAGGTATCACAGTACTATGGAAATGGTTGCACGGTACTTGCTGGAGCCCCTATTTCGGGCCCCCGATTGGCAAGCCACGGCAGTATTCTTGGGTTCACCACAGTGGTATCACTTGGTGCAGTCGCCAACCGCAAGGTGAGAAGCCAAGCTCTCGTTTCCTTCAGTGTGTTGCGTAGTTACGCTTAGTAGACGTCGACCGCTGTGGCCACGTTTCGCTTTGCCATATCTCCACGCACAGCGCGCTTACGAAAAGTGTATGAACGCTTGTAGACGCCTTCGACTGCCTGCAGCAACGTGTGACTTCTTCAGGAAATGGCGTTATCGGGTAGCACCACTGCAGTGGTAGCAAGCTTACAAGTGCGGCGAGCGTGTAGTGGATGTGGCACTTGACCGCTGAGCCGTAAGTAGCTGGATCAAATCGCGGCCGCGGCGAAAATGCTACAGGCTAGTGCATGTTCAACGACAATGGGTGGTAGAATTTTTCGGAGCCCTCCTCTGGAGCGTGTCGTAATCGCGTCGTGGCTTCGGGACGTACAACTCCAGAAATTCTTGTTACGCGATGAGTGTTTGCTGCGAGCGAGCCATAGCACGGTAATACATCATTGTCTCTTTCTAAACACTTGCCCAAGTCCAACTGATAAATACGGGGAAATAACTGGTCTGTGTCTCGAGAAAAATCCCTTCTCATGTACCGAAAACGAGCTCTGCATCGCGTAGTAGTTCATAGCTCGCGCAGAAAATTCTCCATCTACGAAATGCACCTTGTCGTGGCTCCAACTTGAAGCTCCATCGCTGAGGCTACAGTCCAGCACTCTATCCACGAGGCATCAGTATTCGGTGATCGCGGTGAGCATTAAGGCGCAGAAAATGCGGTCAGGTAATGAAGGAAAGCATGACAAGTCACTACGGTATCACAGCATCACATCATAGCAATGTAAATTGTGCTCGATGCAGCTGCGCTCAAGAAGTAATGTTCATAAATGGGAATTGCAGTTTTCGTGATCACGCCCATCAAACAATACCGTAACCACGCGCTTCCTCGCAGCTTTCCTATACTGCCAAATATGACAAGTGCTTGCGATTTACGTTTCCACCTGATATTGTACGACTGAGTTTCGTATTAGTCACAGCAGCTGTGCCCTACCTTGGCGCCACTGAAATCGACAGTGGCTTAGATCAGCATGATATTAAACTGTGCATCGGTTATTCTTGCATTTTGTTAGAGTCAGGGAAAGATAGCTCTTCAGTTCACAACAGTCTCCCATCTATCTGCCGCATTCGCATGTTGCGCAGGAGACAAATTCGAAATGGCTGGCATCTTCACGATTCCAAGGTTTCCTCACTTGAGCGGTAGAGAAACGAAATCTATAGGGAACACGCGAGTGCCTGCTCACTCCTGCAACTAATAGCGAAGGTGGTTAGGTAGTATAATAATCAGCGGCTTAATGCGCTGCAGTAGATGCGGAGCGCAAGGTCCTATGGTAGTTCTTGCTCAACTCATTTTTTCTTTCTTTACGATATGTCTTTTGAATGAGCACTCTAACCAAATTTCTTTGTCCCCAAGGCACCGTATATAAGGCTCGAGCTGTTTCTCATGTTAATTTGTCTTCTCCAAACCACATGCGTGTATTTATATGCCTATGTCTATGTCTTCTCATGGCGGTCTTCCTTCGGAAATCGCTCAGCCACTGGCTGACACAACAATATCATCAGCATGGTATTATGTAGAGCGTAGACCTTCAGCGCCCATTCGCGGTTTCATGCAATTGTTTTAAGAGGAGCGAGGAAGCACGCTATTGTGTGCGACCCATTTGGGAGCATGGTTCAGCGCCTTTCAGTAGGTTGAGAAGAAGAGGGAAGGAAGGGTCTGGCACAATGATATAATGTCCACAGAGTAAGCAGTGCCGATGGCCAAGGCATATAGAGGGAGACACGTCCCGCCGAGGCCTTGGCCAAGTCCAGGAAAGGCGTCCGCGACAGGATCGGTCGTCGCCATTAGTGGCAGAATATGTCCAGAAGGATCCGCTGATGGGCTATAGTTGATAAGTGTATTGGAAATAGAGCAAGTGCAGCACATTACAAAAACGAAATAACACTCACGCAAAAAAGGAACAACAAGAAAGGTTTACCATAACTACCTTCTAGCGCAAGCCCCGCCACGGTGGTCTAGTGGCTAAGGTACTCGGCTGCTGATCCGAGGGTCGCGGGATCGAATCCCGGCCGCGGCGGCTGCATTTCGATGGAGGCGAAATGTTGAGGCCCGTGTGCTGTGCGATGTCAGTGCACGTTAAAGAACCCCAGGTGGTCGAAATTTCCGGAGCCCTCCACTACGGCGTCTCTCATAATCAGAACTGGTTTTGGGACGTAAAACCCCACAAAACAACAACAACAACCTTCTAGCGCAAGAGAAGTAGACTTTATACACGCCGGCTGTTAGCCTCAGATGGCGGCTCGAAGTCCTTGAACTCGGGCGGCATCTTGGGCTTGCCGGACGGCCCAGAGCTGTTCCTCCAGCTCTGAACTTTTAAGGGCCGCCTCCCAGCGGCGGCGCCGCCGGCGAAGAAGATCCCCGGCGGTCCCCGCAGCCGGGGCGACAGCGGGAAGGAGCGAGCTAGTGGCTTCCTGTGTCACAGGCGTGTTACGAACGGCGGCAGTTTCAGTAATGCCAACACACTCCCAGAGCATGTGTCGCAGCGTTGCTCTCCGTCCGCACGCTTTGCACGCATCGGTCTCGTACAAGGCTGTATAACAATGGCGTAAAACGGCTGCGCTTGGGTAAGGGTGCGTTTGCAGGAAGCGTAACATTACAGCTTCGTTCGCCGTAACGGTATACGTGCTGTAACGTTCGCTGTTACGTTACGTAATTTAATGTGCGGTGGCGGGAATTGGCGTCTTTCGAGTCTGTAGTGATGGGTGAGGTCTCTGAATGTGGTCAAGCGATCACCCCACGACCACTGTGATTCTTGTTGCTGCGTGTTTGTTGTATTGTCACGATCCAGCAGGTCCGACAGCCCGCTCTCGGGGGCGGAGGCGGCGGCCACGTAATCGGCCGCGGCTCGGTGACAGTTGTGACGTCACCGCATACGCTGCAAGAAGCATCTTGCATTGCTTGAACGCACCGAATTACAAGGACTATTTGCAGCGATAACAAAAGTAAGTTGTTTGCATCGGCCGCGGTTCGTTGTCGAGTGCCCGAAGAGTCACTGGCTGCATGTTGTACGCGAAAAGAGACTTCGCTATGTGCCGTCGGCATAGAGCCTGTCTGCGGCCGTAATGAGCTCTCGCCGGAGCAAGAAAAAGAAACGTCGTCTTACTTTCCGGGAAATACTCTGCATTGTGGAATAAAGTCCACTTAAAATTGTGTATTTCACCTCGTGTGACGACCACTGTCAATCAGCTAACGCCAAGGCGAGCGTCGATACGTGGCAGACTGAACCAACGTGCTGCCGACGGCACACTGCGACTACGCTGTATACTGCGACTGCGAGCCGTCTAGTTCGTAGTGTGGGCGGTGTGGGGGGTAAGTACAGGGTCGTCCACTCTTGGTGCGAACACGGCGCAGCGTGGCCGCGCTCCGCGGAGCGCCAGCGCTCGTGGCGTGGCCGCGCATCGAATCTAATCTAGCGCATGCGCACAGGGGCTTGGCAGCGGCGTTTCGTTTCGCTTGAAAAGCGCGGGCCACAGGATGCTGTGCATTGCAGCAAGGCATGCGCTCCCGCGCTCTTCAAGTGAAACGAAACCCCGCTTCCAAGCCCCTGTGCGCATGCGCTAGATTAGATTCGATGCGCGGCCACGCCACGAGCGCTGGCGCTTCGCGGTGCGCGGCCACGCTGCGCCGTGTTCGCACCAAGAGTGGACGACCCTGTACATCACATATTAGCCTGGACACTGACGATGAGACCTGTTCATTTGTGTGTGGAATAACGACCGTAGAAATAGCACAGGATTGCGTGTTTTTTTCAGCACCGGTGATCGTTTGTTGTGCAGCAGTGCCGTACGGAAAAGGCCTAGGGACGACTTGCCAGAAAAGGCCTAGGGGCGAGAAGGTATACCGGCGGGGCGACTATGCAACGCGTTTCTTCGCCGCCTAGGGTCCGCCGCGGTGGTGGTGTGGTTACGGTACTCGGCTGCCACCCAAAATACGCGGGTTCGATCTCCGCCGCGGCGGTTGCATTTTCGATGGAGGCGAAAATGCCAGAGGCCCGTGTACTGTGCGTTGTCAGTGCACGTTAAAGAACCCCAGGTGGTCTAAATTTCCGGAGACCTCCACTACGGCCTTTCTCTCTATCTCTTTGACTCCCTTTCCCCCACCCCCACGGATGCTTAGCCGTGCTCCCTACATGGGCTGCAGAAATTAGCGTCCTTTCCTTACCGAACCACAATCATCATCATCGCCGCCTAGGCTGAATGTCTGCCGTTACGGTGTTTGTGTGAGCTCAGGGACGTTTTATGAGCTCACGCATGGCATTGCGAACGCGCGTTCGCTTCAATCGACGAGGTAGTTGCTACTAATTGGAATTCGCTAATTAAAAAGGCGCTGGATGTATGGCGGATTTAGTTTAACAGATCTGTGTGGTGCAGGGTTGTCTAAGAGCCGACGCTAACTGCACAGCTGTTCTGTGAATATTGCGCTGAACAGGAACTTACCACATTCACTACATGTGAGGTCAATGTGTGTGGGTATCCGATCTTCGGTGTACGGTTAGTTGAGTGCTCTGTGTGGTGCATTACTGTGATGTGCTTGCGTGTATGTTTGCGTGTGTACGTGTGTGATGTTCCTTAGAACTCATGGGAGTCTGTATATGCGATATTAAATGCTAATAAAGCGTGTATGAGTCATACAAATTCTGATAAATCAAGCGAAAATGTAATCGCAATGGGAAGTCTCCATAAGCCTCCATTTTTTTTCGCGGTTTATCGGAACTGATTCAACAGTGAGTCTGCCTGGGATGCTCTACCGACGGAACCGTTAAACCATCGAGTGGGAACTGCAGGGGAATAAAATGTCGAACCACTGTAGTTAGTCTCGCAGTTACCCCAAAATTATTTCAAAATCTGTGGCAGCCCACTTACTCCCCAAAAGGACGAACAGCATGCCCCATTTTCGACGATTTTGTTTTACAGTGTATCCATGCAAGGTCGCTAACATGAACATCTGTGAAAACTATATTACGGTGCAGAAATATATTGGCCAGCCCAGCTATTGTGCGAGATTTGGGGGGTTGCTCCGTGAAGGTGAGAGAATCTCTGATCAATTAACTTTGAGCAATCCCTGTACCCGCTACTGGAGTTCTGCGCGGGCCTGATGTTGCGGCCTTGTCCCGCCCCGGGCCACCTTTGTGAAGCCCTAGCCACGCCCGGGCCCGTTCGTTCCATGTTAACTTTTCCCAGAGCCAGCATGCGTATCTGCAGGCCCGGCTGGGGCATGCTGGAGACAATTTGTCGCTTGCGCTAACTACCATTCTTTCCCAAAATAATTGCCCTTTGCAACAGGCGATCTGATTAAATTTGGTGTTTACATTCTATAAATGTCCCTTTGCCTGATCTCGGTGACGTAATTTAGGGGTTAAGCTATTGCACTAAGAATTTAGGACGCGCGTTCGATTCCCGGCAACGACGACCACATTTGGACGGAGATTAACTTCAAGAAAAGAAATTCAGGGAGCTTGGATTTCGATGCATATTGAAGAACTCCGGATGGTCGAAGTTCCCTGATGCTGCGTAACGCGTAATCGTATCGTGGATTTTGAACATGAAGCCCGATGATGTAAATGAAATGTATACCAAATGATATGAAGAACCTTTGCAGTAAAGGTTTACTGATATTGTATCATAGAAATAATTGATGCATAGAAGAAGCCTTTGGGCTTACACATAAATTAAATATACCGCCTACCGTCTTTCTCCTGTTTTCTGTTTTTTCTTTAATCGCGATAGAAAGCGCACCATTCAAAGTGTTCAGGCTCCCAGTGGTTCTGCTGAGAAATCAGCGCATGTTTTTAAAGCAGGATGTTTCGTTCTTCACGACCGCCCCTTCTTTATCTTTAGGGGCGGTGGGCCGTGGCAACAGTAGTTACTAGGATTGTGAAATTTGCATTATTCTATAAATGGTTACTTTTTCTCATGAAAGAACATTACCAGATGCGTGTCAAATGCAACTGTGAGTAATAAACTCTGCTCTTAAGAAGGATAATTGAACCAGCGTGCGTATTGCTTCATATTTTTCGTTACACTTTGAGACTGACGCTTGTCACAGAGGCTGGCACCACCTGTCATTTTTGGACAGTTTTCTGGATCAAGTTATAAATATTATTGCTTCGTTATACGGCAAAGCATGCTCGTTTCTGTCAATGCAAAGAACAGTCTTTTCATTTTCTGAGCAAAATTCCGAGGAATAGCTAGACAGTCCCTTTAAGGGGCAACTCCGACGAGTTTTCATTTTCCACTGATCTCAACGAAATTTTCAGTATATCTTCTCCACGGTGCTGCAATAATTTATGCTAAATGACAAAGTTTCAGGTCATTTAGATTTCCTGAAAATGAATTTTGAAAATTTTTAGCGTATTCCCGCGCGAGCCACCCTGCGTTTCTGACGTCATTGCCTGCAATGCTGCCTACGCGAGGACGCGGCCCGTCTGAAGCAAAACAGCGATACTTCAGCGCTCAAATCATCCCTGTCGATCTCAGAAGAGCTCAGTACGTCGCTCTATGACATCGCCATTTTCATTTTACTGGCACCAGCTACATATTTCTGATGGCAGGGAGGCTATGACGTCACCGCATACGCTGAACGAAGCGTCCACCTGTTTCAGTTTCGGTATGAACAAACCGTTCATTCGGTTATCTAAACGTATTGGTGAGTTTCTCAGCAAATGAATGACCCTGGCTGCTTCAGGGCTCTCAGCACTACTGGGAAAGAACGATATCAGTATATGGTGGAAACAACGCCGAAGTTTCCCTCTAACGCTCACCTGAGCCAGGGTAGTCACGTTTTAGAAAGCCTCTGGGTGAACTTCCGCGCTCTACCCTCATATTTCCGGGCATAGTGTTTTCTATGAAAGTTTTGTTTGAAGCTCTGCGATTCAAGGGAGCGAAGGTTGAATGGATAACGTGGGTGTTATCGGCATTTTGTCATTTTATGTTGGTACAGAGTGCCTAGACACCGCGCCGTGCATGACCTGCACATGTGCTTGAAGGCCTATCTCAGGCCCTTCAATGTAAGGGCCCCCGCCCCGGACCATGCCCGTGGCTTGAAACCCGAGCCCGGCCCTGGCGCACGGCTTCAGGCCCGAGCCCCACCCGTGGCCCGCAACCTCAGGCTTGAGCCCGGCCCGGGACCGCCGAAAAACTTTTCGGGCAGCCTGGCCCGGGCCCGCGCAGTGCTCTAGCCGCTATTACCTTCAAGAATGACAGCAGTCGTAGCCGCGAAGGAGGGCATTACAAAATGCTAATTCACACAGAAAATTATACCATTTTACTGATTCTACGTCCTCACACGTATCCGACGTCTGAAACCTGCGCCGAATAAATGTTCGCGTTGTTTCATTGCCTGTTGTGAGTGCAACAGCAATGGAGAAAGAAAACGACGAAAGCTTAGTGACAATTTTGTAGCATTGACGATAAGGAAAAGCACACGAAGCGAAAAGTTGGAACTTCAAGCATCCAAACTTAAGTGACGTCATAATGCGAGTTCGCCTATGCGTTCGCCGCAGTAGGAGGGAAGAGAGCTAGCAGACGACACGCGCGCGCGCGAAAAAAGCCGCACTGCACGCGCATATATGTCGACGCAGTGAGTGACGACGCTTGTTGTACAGAAAGCCACTTGCTGTCCGCCGCGGTGGTGTAGTGGTTACGGTTCTCGGCTGCCACCCCCCACCCCCGCCCCTCCACCCCCCCCCCCCCAAAAAAAAGGGAAAAAAGACGCGGGTTGGATCCCGACCGCAGCAGTCGCATTTTCGATGGAGACGAAAATGCCAGAGGCCCGTGTACTGTGTCATGTCAGTGCACGTTAAAGAACCCCGGGTGGTCAGAATTTCCGGAGCCCTCCGCTACGGCCTTCCTCTTCTATTTCTTTCAGTCCCTTTCCCCTAACTCCACGGACGCTCAGCCGTGCTTCCGACATGGGCTGCAGAATTTAGCGCCCTTTCCTTAGCCTAGCCACAATCAATCATCACTTGCTCCGTGTTCACGGTCAACGCGGGCCGGGTCGAGTTCGTATCCGTCCGCGTTGTACGCGCCTTTAACGTAGGCCTCGATTGTTCGTCTGTCCGCCTGTACACTTCTTTAATAGCAGCAGTGCGCCCGCGAACTAGTTAGAAAAAGAATAAAAGTGATATAAAATGACAATTCTTTTTTACCTAATTATGTGCCACGGCGGTGGAAATGCCACAGAGCGTTTTCGCGTGAGAACCAGACGATAATCTGCAACCCCATCAAGCTACTCATTGCAGTAACATTTTTGTGACTGCTACTTCCTTTCTTTGAAAGATGAATAAACATTGAATTGAACTGAATTAAATTGAATTGAATGGGTGACGTGGATAAAGAAACACGCACACCGGCAAAGAAATTGAGAGTCTGCTGGTTGGTTTGTTCCGAACACTTCGCTTATGACTACTACTTTCTCTTCGTTCAGCAGAGTATTATTTAGGCATCTCTTATTTTAACATCATATCGGCTTCTCGAACAGTACATGCGGAATTTTGTTCACGCAAGCGCTTTCATGTGCATTGTGTGCACGCAAAATTTCGCTATGCATTTTTCTTTTCGCGCCAGCCATCGCTTTGTGATGCTCAAACTAATGGGCAGATATATTCGCGCTAACCTACTTTTGGACGCATCGAACGCAGTAGTGAAGCAGGAAGTAGATTTGTTACGGACACAAGTACGTTATGGTTATTGCTTTTGTTAGGTGGGGTATTCAGACATTGTGTTCTCACTCAACGTGTTGCGTTGGCAGTCCGCCTTTTCGCAACAAATATAGGTGCAACCACAAATAGCTCCTTTTCCGAGTTGTGAGGCATTTCCTAGGCAACACAGCTGCTTCGCTTTGCAAAGTTGGGCAGGCAAATAAATCACGTGGCAGCAGCAGGCACGTTTCCAAGAAACGCATCACCCGGAGAGGCTTGGTGCTCATAAACAAGCTTACCTCAACCACTGGCTCACTTTAAGGGTTGCTCATTTTCAAAACATTCGTGAAGTGCTTGCCGAACAGGCTGGAAGTTTGCAAACAAAGCGAGGTATATTTTTGTCGTTTCGTAAATGTAATGCTTCAAGCCTATTGAACGTGAAGTGGTCGGCAGCTCTATGCCCTTCGAGAAAACGGCACGACTTATTGCAGCAACATGGCAACTTCAGCACAGCGCATAACCAAAATGACGTCGTCACCATGGATATTGTTACCATCCTTTTTTGTCTGAGCACTGTTGCGAGAGGAGGAGGAAATAACCTTGTTGAGTCCTGCGGAACCCCTCCCCATCCACTCTTGGTTTAGTGGCCGGTAGGAGCCTCAGGTAGCACCCACGTTGGCACGGGAAGCCCGTGAGCCACTCCGCCCTTTCGTGAACCCTCTGGACGGTCCAGAGTTGGTCTGGTGGTCGCGGCTTTGCAGGGCGTCTTCCCAGTCTTCTTTGCTCAACTCAGTACCGCTTAAAGCGGAGCATTGCCAACGCATGTGCGATAGCGAGCAGTACGATTTGCCACAATGCGGACAGTGTGGCTCTATGCCTGGTGAATAAAGGCTCAGTCTGCCTCTCGAAGGGAACGACCCTGTCTGGAGCATTCGCAATATCGATGACTGTGGTCTATTGAGTTTAGCGTGGGGGAGCGGGAAGGCCCTCCTTGAGAGCAGGTAGCGCGTTGTTGTTTCGTTGAAGTTAAGCAAAGGGTCTCGGTGCTCCCCTCCTTCCTTCCCGACACTTCGCTCGCCACGGTCACCGCTGTGCGTGAGTCCTCGCGCGCGGTCGTGCGCCAGCTCGATGGCGTTGGGAAAGTCTGGGTGCACGTCGGCCTCCATGTGGGTCGGAAACCATTTGACAGTGCGATGACCAGCGGCTCCCTCGTTGCCGAGAACGGCTGCCGCTTCCTGCGACATGGAGCCCGAGGCGAATGCTCTTGCCGCCCATCGCGGATCCGTATACACGTAACGACGTTCCAGATGAAGCAACATTTTCTGAGAATGTCCACATATTGGGCGTCCTCAGGATCTGCCACAGTCCCTGGCACGTGGTGAAGGTTCCTCTCATTCTACATAGCTATCCTTGTCATCCGGGTCTTGAAGAATGCAATGGCCGCCAGCTTTTAAATACCAAGCATTTCAGGTTCTCAGAAAGTGTCCGCCTGTGTCAGAAAATTATTCACATCATTAGTTCAGGTATCCAAGAGTGCGCCTGAACTTCTATCAATGCCATATGTGTGGAGTTCCAGAAAAAAAAAGAAGACGGTGGAAGGCCACGTTGCCTTTCCTAATACTTACAAATCTTTGCATGTAAGTGGCAAAACGCGCCTCAGAAAGAGCAGAACGCACATACTTTTCACAAAGCGCCAAGCGCAATACTTGACTCACGAGTCAAGTATTGCGCTTTGCGCAGAACTTGACTGTATTTATAACACTTGCCTGATTAACAAACAGTTATTCATTGACAATTTCTTCATTGGCTGCTTCGCATAACACCAATTCCCACAACGTGTGGGATCTGCAGGCTTTTTTTTTGTCTTCTTTTCCTTCTGCTTACACGTGCAACACTTCGGCACGCAAGCTGCAGTTTTGCCTGAGGGTGTCAGCGCAAGAAAAGGAAGAAACGCGAGTGCGAACGCCGCATATGATTGTGGTTTGTTTATTATTTTGTTTGGACGGTCCACTTTTGGTATAGTCATATGGATGTCTGTTTAGCTGTAATGAAATTTCTAATTGAAACCAAAAGCATTTCACCTTAATCTTCATCATTTGTGCGTCGCCAAACCACACATATAAAATCACTCTTTAGGTCAAAACAGTATTGATGATTGATTGATTGATTGATTGATTGATTGTGGTTCCGTTAGGAAAGGATGCTAATTTCTGCAGTCCATGTAGGGAGCACGGCTAAGCGTCCGTGGGGGAGGGGGAAAGGTAGTGAAAGAGCTAGAGAGGACAAAGGCGGTAGTGGAACGCTCTGGAAAATTTAGACCACCTGAGGTTCCTTAGCGTGCACTGACAACACACAGTACACGGGCATCTGACGTTTCGGCCTTTGATGATTGTGGTTCGGTTTTAGGAAAGGACGGTAATTTCTGCATCCCATGATGGGAGCACGGCTAAGCGTCCTGGGGGAAGGCACTGAAAGAGGTAATCCCAAGGAGGTTTAAATTTCTTTTTAATTTTAAACCTCCTTGGGTGATCCCCTGCATTGGGTATGTGCCAACTTAAAAAAAGGAGAAGAATAATAACGAAAGAACGCTGTTTATATCTGCAGCCTATGTCAGGAGCACGACTAAGCGTCCGTGGGGGTGGGAAAAGAGGAATGTGGGAACGCTGCACATTTTGCATCGCGTAGAAGAAGTGCACGCGCAGCGCACTGTTGGGGACCAGAGCTAATAATGATGATAGTTTTCTGACACTGGTGAACACTTGACGCGAACTAAATTACTTCGCATTCAAAAGCGGAGATGGGCCAACGGTGCCAAGTTCACTATCACCATCATGTCGCAGTGAGCTGAGGGAAGGACTGTGAGTAGTGGAACGAAGGAAAGTGTGGGTCCGATTTTCCTTTAATCGCGCCCAGAGACTAGACCATCTCTCCTTATTTTACAGAGTGAGCTGTCATGAGATCACAACAACGGCCATTTTTTGCGCCCTAGTTGTCGCAGTTTTGCCGTATAGTGTCATGCGTCACGCGACAGGCGACGTGCGCAGCCCAGACAGGAACCTGACTTGGCTCTTCGATATACCTGATGGCGTCTCCTCGCAAGGTGCGGACCGCTGCTGAAGAAGGGAATCGCAGGGATACGCGCGCTGCTGCAGCAAGTCAACGTCGGGCACAACAAACCGCTGTGCAGAGAGAAGCACAAACCGCATAGTTATGGCGGAGGGGATACCTACCACCTCTACTTGCACTAGTTTCCCCAAGCGTTTAGAATGGCCTCTAAGAGTCTCTCCTTACGCTGTCGCTGTCCTGCGATTCCGCGCAGGCGTGGCATTTTTTTATCTGCTTCTACATTGTCTTTCCCATGACCACGATCATTTAGGAGTGCGGTTAGTGGGTGAACCTTCTGTGCGGCAGCTCCGATGTTAGCAGCGAACGCCACTAAGTACAGATGGACTTCGACAATGAACAGCCCCGCCTTTAATACGTAACATTTCTTGGAGCCCCAGACAAGCGTGCACGTTCAGGAGCATGGTATAATAACGGCGTTTACGGTTTGAGACATGTGCAAAAACGCACGCAGAGAAGTTGCCAAACGCGAAAAGATGCAACATCTGGTAACTTTTTCAAGTGTGGGGTGGAAACTTCTCATAAAGGAACAGTAAACCTCTCGCAAGTAATCATGGTGACAAATATTCCTCGGTTAAGGAACATTTGGCAGTTTATATTCAGTTGAGAGGCTGCTGCCGCGAAACACCGCGGCGGCAAGAACTTTTGCTAAACATGAATTCCCGTATTAATATCTATGATTTTATCTCTTATGAAAATAAGTCAATTGATCATACAAGAATTTGACGCTTGCAAACCGCCTAAGATTAAATTGAAAATGTATCGAAAGTAGACTCGAACAGTGCATCTTGTGCACATTTAACTGGCAGAAAAATGATCAAAAAGGCAATTTAAACTTTCAGCGAAGCACAGAAACATAAAAAAATAGGAACTGACGCAGAAAGCGTTTTATGTGGGCCAATAGGCACGATAAAAAGACGATCCGTCGGGTCGTCTTTGTTGAACATAGACGTCCGGATTCCGTTGTCGGTAGGCGATGGGGCTTCTTCTGATACGACAGACGTAAAGGCCAGGCAGTGTGGATAACGGACACTTGCTTTCCAGGATGGGACGGCGAACTGTCGCAGTCATGAGTTGTACGAATGAGGGCGAATTTAGGCGATCTGTCGTGGCCATAAAGCCGCCCACCTTATTCGGAGGAGGTCGCAGAAATTTGGAAGTGCGCCGTAGGCGGCGGCGCATCTGGGTCATCCCGTTCATGTCACCTGCGTGGAGGGCGGGAAGACGGTGTCTGTTACTCCGAAGGAGCAGGCGCTTACGATTCAGAGTCGGAGAAGAGTATCGATGCTGTTCTGTTGAAGTAGTTAACAGGCGTGGCCATACATTTAGAACTTATTACGAGTCATATATGCGCCGTCACGGTGGCCTAGTGACTATGGTACTCGTCTTCTGACACGAAGGTCGCGGGATCGAATCCCGGCCGCGGAGGCTGCATATCGATGTAGGCGAAACGTTGAGGCCCGTGTAATGTGCGATGGCTGTGCACGTTGAATAAACCCAGGAGGGCGAAATTTCCGGAGCCCTCCACTATCCGCGTCTAGCTCATAATCGTATCGTAGTTTTGGGACGTTAAACCGCAGAAATCAAATCAATCGGAGTTGCGTGTAACCCGTGTCCTTTTCGCGCCGACAATCACTAAGGTATATTTCCCTCTCATGACTACAGGAACGTGCTTTCTCGTTTTTCATAAGTATTCGTTCGATGAAGATGACAACTGCATTGAGAAGCGACACAAGCGCACCAGTTAACAAGGATGCGACCCGGTGGTGTAATATTACCGTCAGCAGCCCTTTTCTGAAAAGCTCTACAATGTTGGGCAAATTTAAATAAAACACATTTATGCTTGGGAGGTCCTCACATGGCTCGCAGCCGAGTTCTGCCGCCGTATGCGGTCGATTAATATGGCGGTATATCCTGGAACACCTAGCCAGCAGCCGCACGGGCTACGCTGAACGTATCACCGGCTACGCCAGGCGATGTAAACGCCGCTTTCCATCACCTGGCGCACGCAAAGGTTGTGCTTATCAGGCATATTTGTGCGAGTTTTTTTTTTCTGTTGCTGAAGCGATATCTGAGTTTCAGGCAAGTACCAACTACATAGTTTAAAGAATATCTTTCCACCTCATTTCGAAAGGAACCTAGTGTCGGAGATCACGCGCATCCAGACGCTTGGCTGATTAATATTTAAAGAAATATTCGTAAGAGCAGTACGAAAATGTGTGGGCCCATTCATTCTGTAACGGTGGGAGACCGCAAAGCTGCTTTGCGTACGACAAAGAGGAGACACAGGGGATGCCAGTTTGATATCAAAGGCCAGGCTGTGAGCGAGCCCACCAACGCTTGAACAAGAATACCAGAATGAATTGTTTACTGCTGCACATCAATTGTGACTAGGGCCGTATCCTGATGCGCCACGGTCCGGGCGCCTCCCGAAATTTTGGTTGGGGGGCCCGGGTATAATCGAAAATATATGTATAATCAAAATATACATTTTCCACAAATAGTCACGATCTCCAGCAAGTGAGCCCCTCCCAAAAAATATTCCTGCCTATGGGCTGATGGTGACTCTACCACTGTTGTGCATGTTAAGCCACGTGTGCCTGCAGAACGAACCTGCAAGACGACGTCCGCCACTTCGCGACAAGAATGGACTGTTTGCGAATAGGATTCACCGCAACACACAAATGCGCGAAAGACAGCTTACGAGAACCCGCTAAGCTGGGCTTCACTCGTAAACCGAGGTGCATTACGAGGAAACATTTCTTCAGGGGATATCCCTGCAGGTGTTCATTTACCTTTAATATTGCGTTAAACTAGGAATTTTCATGTGGCTGCGATATCGCCAGAGTAATTTGTTACAGGTATCCATGGATTTGTCAATCTATCGAGCGGTAGCTTTTAACGCGGGCTCCTCGGCTATTATGT
This sequence comes from Hyalomma asiaticum, assembly GCA_013339685.2. NCBI lineage: Eukaryota > Metazoa > Arthropoda > Arachnida > Ixodida > Ixodidae > Hyalomma > Hyalomma asiaticum. The sequence goes on along the minus strand of CM023490.1, from coordinate 67,788,128 downwards.
GTCACATTGATGGCGAAATAAAAATATGAACTTAAATTTCAATTGGAATATTTTTCTAGTAATCTGCGAATATTTTTAGAATATTACCATATTAAATTATAAAAGTATACTGCTAAACACGGGCAAATAATTTATTGCATTACTAGTGCGATCCCACAATATCGTCCCTAGAGAAAGAACAGACAAATACTAAGGAACAGTCCAACAAAGTACTGCGCATGTGCATGAGGTAACTTCGGCCGCAGTACGTGAGTGTTACCTTTGCCGCAGACGCTGATGTTAGCCTCACCTCACTACACGAGTGTTAGCTTCGCCGCAGTACACGACTATTATGCGGCGAAGAGCGGAAACGGCTCACTTGTAATCAGAGAGCATATTTTGCCCCAGAAATTGCAAGCTTCGAATAGTGAAATTTCAATGAGAATCGAATGAAATAGGAAACTATATTCGAAAAAAATATGTTCGAAAATTCGCATATTTGAACACACCTATTGGTGTTTCCACAAGTGGGGAAGTATTTTTTGCAAAAACCAAGCTATCCCCTTAAAGTCGGCTTTATTTCAAAATACCAGTGCGCTCCTCGGAAGATATTTCTTTAAGGGCATTCTACACCCTTTTCATACAAGGGCATTTTAGCCTTAGGTAACGTTACGTCAGTACCATGCGATAGTTTAGGTACGCGACTGAGTGAGCACTTCAGCCGTGTACCTAAAGGTACATTACACTGAGGTACAATACATGAGGTGCATTACACCATTGAAATGATTGCAAAGGGAACACCCTTTTCTCTAAGCTGTTATGACAAGTAGACCAAGCTGAATTCGTACATAGCTTCGCTATAGAGTCACCCAAGCTAATGAGGAGTTCCGTCCGCTAAGTTAGGGGCTCAGTCCTTACGCTATCTAAGTGCTCAATTTCGAGCCACGCCCTCGTAGCCTACATTAAAGAATAACTATAGAAGTATCACACTAAGTTTGGCAGCACCCACTTATATTTTGGGAGGTATAGAGACATTAGACATTTATAGTTTAGCGTTAGCGTGACAGCCGGGGCTAAGGTAATCGCGTTATCGGACCGCTAACATTCGTTCCAGAAAGCGGGCTTGAGTTTTGCGGATTAGCGTGTATATCCTGCTAGTCGTGACTGTGGAATCCTCTAGATAAAGACACATGAAATGAAAAGAAATTACAAGAAAGAAATGGCCGCAAATCTGCTTGCTTCGCTGCAAACGAAATCGAAATATGATCGTCCTCTTCCACCTCTGATACTCTGCACCCTCTCTTATCCCCCTCCCACCTTCATGTTCTTCCCCTCGCTTCTTACTTCTTCCCATCATGGATACAATGGAGGTTTCACTGAATTCGTATTTCCCGCGGTTGCCCTGCTCTAGCGCCATCCATTGGGACTTGTTATTACTGTTCGGTTAATGGCGGCTGCAGGGCCGAGCCTTTTGTCCGGCTTGTTTTTAGCGCGTAGCGTCTCTTCGAAACAATTCATAACGTGTTCACATATTAACTTAACCATTAAATGAACGCTGTCGATCACGGTTGTGTATATACATTTGTTTCCTCAAATTGTCCTGAGGTTTACTGTTGTGCTGTATAATGTTGACGTGTATTACCCCGTATCGCCAGTGCTAGTACCTCGCTTGGTTTTGGTCGGCCAGTTGATTCGTTTTTTTTCCTGCTGGTTGAATTATGTGCAGACAGACAGACAGACAGACAGACAGACAGACAGACAGACAGACAGACAAATTTTTTCGCCTTTAGGTAGCCCGTGCAGCCTTTGTCCCGCTTTTCGAGAATAACTATAAATAAAAATAGATGAACCGCGCACCAAGACAAAACTGGCATTTTGTAGGAATGTGAACAGCTGTTGTATTGATAGGCCTAGCAAGGTTCGAAATGTGAAGGGAGCTTGAAAGCGCGGCTGAGTTATCCCTTATTGATGACTTTATCAATCAACCAATGGTGGTGTAGGCCATAGCTTTCTTCCATGTTAGGCATACAAGAAAGACTGGCCGTGAAATAGCCCGCGTTTTAAAGATCGGCTGTGAATTGAGAGCTCGTAGGTTTAACACGACCGGTGAATCAAAGTTGGATTGCCTTGGCTCATGATGGCAAATTTTTTAGACTCTCAGAACTGATGGGGATTACAAGCAAATTCATTGCCACTGCACACTTCAAAGAACAGCTTTAAAGAGTGCGTGTATGAAAAGCAAGGAGCTTTAGTAACCTGCAATTTCTACTTATTGTAGCTTGCTTTTTCGGCCACCTTGCGCTGCGGGCGCAAGACGCAAACAGCGAGTCCAAAACCCTATTCGAAAACTCGTACTTCCTTCGTGACCCAAAGTTAGCCCACGCAAAGCACTTTGGGGCCCCAAACTTTCGGGTACCCTATTCGAAAACACCATATTAACGTTAAGAAAAGAAAAAATAAGCGCCGCACTGCGTTAGACTATAATTAAAGCACAGCAGAGATCTCGTTGATACGATCTTCACGGAAACGGGAACATAAAATATATAATCCAGAACTCGTATTTTCCAAAGAAAGCTCGAAAAGCAAGAAAACGTGCTTGCTTGGTGACCAACTCGCCAGCAATAGCTTTCTTTGTTGCCCCGCGATACTCTTCCGCATAACAACCGCGCTATGCTGGAGCGGCATTACCCGACATCACAACCGCCGCCAACACTTTTTACAATCAGCAACTTTAAAATAACTCGTCAATTCTCAACTTTGATTTTTTTTTCAATGTCCGTAAGCAAATTTTCTTCAGAAGTTGCTTAGAGAGAACGAAACTTTTTTTGTGTGTGTAAATATAAACCAGCATCCGTTTGCAGCGCGAACATTGTAGAAGAGGCTCCTAATTCTTCTTCTATGCTCAACGCACTTGCCACAGTGGCAGGCCGCCGTTTTAAATGGTCCAGGACCAATCCCTCCTGCCACACGCAGAGCTTTCTTTGTGGAGGCTTTCGTGTTCGGTGGTCTTTTCTGTAGTTTTGTTTTTTTTTTCTTGCCCCACCACGGTGGTCAAGTGAAAATGGCACTATGCTGCTGACCGCAAGGTCACGGTATCAAATCTCGGACGCGGCGTCTGCATTTCATAGGTGGCGAAGTGTTAAGTACGTGTACCGCGCGATGACAGTGCACGTTAAAGAAGCCCAGGAGGTAGAAATTTGCGGGACCTTCCTATACGGCGTCTCTCATAACCAAGACATAGTTTTGGGACCTAAAGCCCCAGAAATTAACTCCTCCTTTTTTTGCATTGCTCAAAGCATACCGCCTCCGTTTTTTGCGCTTGTATGGCCATCCGGCTATAAATGTGGTCGGCTGTGGCTGACTCGGTCGCTCTATCTGATATCACGTAAAAATGCGATCGTTCCAACCGTGTAAAACTACATTGCTCCCATTGAGGTGTTTACATGGAAAATGAAAACCATATTATCCCGGAAAACGTATGAAGCGAGATCATATTCGAAAGGTTTCACTGTAGTTACTTTCACATGCAAGTATACTCGCGAGTATACCCGCAGTGATGGGAAGGCTACAGAGCCGGAGCGCCTGCGTACTGTCGCTGCTGCCTGAACTAACTCTTTTTGAAGCAGTATAAGGCTTTCGAAATTTAAGAAGTACACGAAGGCTACGCTGTCGCTCAGAAGGCAGATTCTGTATATTTCTGAAGTAGTCAACTAGCACAAAACTTGCCTGGCGCAGCCGTAGTAAACGCATGTCTTGGCCGCACTTGGCCAAGAGATGCGTTTACGAACGCACTTGGCCCCTCGTCGCGAACGACGAAGCTCAGAAGTCTGGACATGGCCTCCGAGATTTCCGCGCTCAATGCCTTTTTGTTGTCTGCTAACCACTGCGCTTAGACATGGTCGCGTACGTCATGCATGTCATACGGTATGTTTGTTCACTCGTATAGGCGCTTTGCAGTTCTGTATCTGCACTACCTTGCCATCACAGAGTGCATGTGCCGCACTACTTGCGCAGTAACACAAGAGTGATAGCTCCGCCGCCGTAATCTTCCCTTCACTGCCACAGAGAGTTGTCTGCGACCATATGTTTACACATGGCACCCACTCAATGGATGGCCCCGCCACGGTGGTGTAGTGGTTATGGCACTTGGCTGCTAATCCGAAGGTCGCGGGATCGAATCCCGGCCGCGGCGGCTGCATTTCGATGGACACGAAATGTTGATGCCCGTGTGCTGTGCGATGTCAGTGCATGTTAAAGAACCCCAGGTGGTCGAAATTTCTGGAGACCTCCACTACGGCGTCTCAGAGCTGGCTTTGGGACGCTAAACCCCACAAATCAATCAATCACTCAATGGATGCGCACTTTTCTTACTGCGAATATTAACCCAAAACTATGTGCCCATCTACTGCTTTGCAGACGTCAAGTTCCCCAGGAGTGTGTAAAACTACGTCTCCTAATATAGGCGCATGCTTTGTTAACGCTACATTAAATGTTCGAAGGATTCCCTCTCCTCTATGGCAAAAATGCGAAGCCCACTAGTCTCATCTTAGTGAAGACGACGAAAGCACTAAATACAACGTGTCCGTAGTCTGTCCCCTCTCTCATTCTACCTGTGCTGCTGCTCGGTGTCCATGTAGCATTACGCACCGGCTTTCATCTTCAACCTATCCTATGTCCACTGAAGGTCGGAGGCCTCCGCCAACCCGCTTCATTTTCTCTCGTCCTGTGCGAGCTGATTCCATTTCATGCCTTTGAACTGTCTAAAATTCGCGACCCCACCTTTCGTGGATACGCTTCCCCACTCTTGGTATCAATTCCTCCGACGTAACTGACCGTCGCTTATCTGCAATACTTATTACGCCGTCTGCCCATGTCCATATTTAGGGGCGAAGCTCCTTAGGGTGTGGGTCGTTTCCCCCTCTGTAGTAGTATGTATGTAGCCACCTCACGCCGCCGGGAGGCTCGCGCTCGCCCTCGGCGCGTGCCTCCCGGCGCGCGAGCTCTCTCACTCTTCCATCTGCTGTCTTGTGAGAGAGAGAGAGACAGAGAGAGCGAAAGGCGCGCGTTGACTATGGAAACGCTCTTTCTTCGATGAACGCTCTACCAGCTCGCAAAGAAGGAGAACGCGCCCTCACCCGCGAGAGACAACGTTGGCGCAGGCAGCGTCTTCTAGCGAGTTTCTTCATTGAAAAATACCGACTGCTCGCGCTGGAGAACCGTTCACCGGCCACCCATATATATATATATATATATATATATATATATATATATATATATATAGGCACTGGATCTTCTCGATTCACCCTGACCCAAGGGTGGCAAGCGGGAACGGCCCCAAGCCACTTCCCGAGAAGGGCCTTACGAGGAGGGCCAGGGCCACACTCCTGCGACTGCGGACTGGCTGCATCTGGACAGCAGCCCGCCGACACGCCAAGGGCCTCTGCGTCTCTCCAGCCTGCACCCGCTGCGGGGATCCTGAGACTCTAGAACACCGCCTCTGTGCCTGTCCCGGACTTGCAGAGGAACGTTCGAGGGTCATCACAGCCTACCGGAGGCAGGGACTTCCAGCCACCACACTCCACCACTTGCTGTTCCCGACTCACCCCCATCTACCAGCGCTGCAGACTCTGGTAGACTTCATAGATGAGACGGGCATCGCAGCCTACCGCTGAGCCCGGGTTGCCCTCCCGCGCCTCCCCTTTCCGCCGGCTTACTTCTGCAGTGCTGAGCGAACCCTGACATCTCTCATTACCTTTCTGTCCTCTTTATTTCCCATTACCCCCTCCCCAAGACGCTGCGCCGTGCTCCCAGTTTGGGCTGCAGAAATAAGCGTCTTTTCCTTACCATAATCACTACCACTACCACCACTGGATCTTGACTTGCAATGAAGTGCCGGTGGGAGATTTCACTTGTGCGTAGTTGAACCATAAGGATTCGTAGCGTGCGCGTTAGCTAAATTAATCCGGAACTCGGCATGATCCATGATGAGCCTCCGCAGCTTCGCCCACTCATCATCATTCACTCCGTGGATAAGCTGTGGATTTTTTCTCTTAACCTCGGTTATTTATATCGGCTACCCCTGTCTGTTCCCTGACCAACTCGGCTGTCTTCCTACCTCAACGTTAGGCCTACCATTTTTCGTTACATCGCCCGCTGTGTGGTTCTTAGCTTCCTCCCGAGCTTTGCCACTCTCCAAACTTCTGACCTTTATGTATGCTCGAAAAAATGGAGTAGTTTATATGACCTTCGCTTCGGGCATGATGGTTAATGATATGTCATCGACATGCTAACTCGCGCTTCCTAAAGCAGACGTTTACTTTTCGTTATTTGGCGCACGCACGTGATAGTAAACTCGAGGCTGGTGCACCCTGGGTGTCTGAAGGTTCTCGAACTTCGGCATCCGTATCGCCTCCTCGTACGTTGGCGGCCGCTCGCTCCACCACGGAGAGTCAGCCGGCGGGAAGGGCACCATCAGGCCTCCCTCTTCAGCGGACCCGGGGCTGGACGGCGGGCTCGGCTCACGCTGCACGGGTGCTGGACGGCGCCGTCTAGCCGCTGGCCATAGCGACAAGTCCTGCAAGTAGATGGCTAGGTTTACTGCTGCAGGAACCACAACGTAAGCGAAAATTGGATGAGGCTTAAGCTTCTATTTTAAGAGTGGAATGCGATAGCACCAGCGCCGCCTGGATGATATTTACGCGAGCGCCCTAACCACAAGTTAACTGCAGTAGCAGGGATAAGTGGGCCTCATGGTATGTGTATGTTGTGAAGGAATGGGGCACGCACAGTGTCCGTGTGCTTGTCTATGCTCCATTACTTCGCGGTGCACAAGTAACCTTCCTGGAGTCCGTATAGGTGGCGCTGCTCGGGCGCGCCGCTGGTCTTATGGTAGAAACTTGGGGAAAGGGCCTTGTATTTGTTTTTTTATCGCGACAGAATACTCTCTTCTGAGCTATCATGCGTGTGGGTTCCAGTTAGCTCGTTTGCGATTTTCTGATGAATTTTACTTTAATGAATTCCATTTTGTCCACTAACTTAATAGATAAGACCTTTACTGTGTCCTGAAGGAAACAACAAAACTACACTAGCAGAAGTCGCAGAGACATTTCATGTACACACCGACTGCATGTACAAACTGCATCCGTCATCCACCCCTAGTTTTTGATGCCAACAAGGAGCCACTCCTCAAGGGAAGGGGCTGGTTAAAAGATGGGAAGCAATTCGTTTCCTTTTTGCTGCCTCTGGTTGTTTACCTGTGTTTGCATTAATTAACTGTACACAGGTACGGCGGGACTTGAAAAATTACAGGCCGATTAGCTTGCTGTCAGTCGTCTACAAGGTATTTACCAAGGTAATCGCTAACAGAATTTGTGCTACCTTAGATTTCAGTCAACCTAAGGAACAAGCAGGGTTTTGTAAAGGCTACTGAACAGTAGACCATATTCACACTATCTATCAGGTGATAAAGAAACGCGCGGAGTATAATCAAACCCTATATATAGCCTTCATAGATTATGAGAAGGCATTCGACTCGGTCGATACCTCAGCAGTCATGCAGGCATTGCGGAATCAGGGCGTAGACGAGCACTACGTAAGACTACTGGAAGACATCTACAACGGCTCCACAGCCACCATAGTCCTCCATAAGGAGAGCAGCAAGACACCTATAAGGAAGGGCGTAAGACAAGCGGACGCAATGTCTCCAATGTTATTCACAGCATGTTTACAAGAAGAATTTAGAACGCTCGATTGGGAACAGGTGGGTGTAAGGGTTAATGAGGAACACTTCAGTAACTTCAGATTTGCTGATGACGTTGCCTTGCTAATTAAATCGGGAGATGAATTACAAAGCATGATTACTGACCTAAACCGGCAAAGTATAAGAGTGGGCCTGAAAATTAATATGCAGAAAACTAAAGTAATGTTCAATAGCCTTGGGCGAGCACAGCGATCTTAGACAGCTGGCGAGGCATTGGAAGTAGTAAGTGAATATGTCTACTTAGGCCAGGTAGTGACCCCTGATCCGAATCATGATGCTGAGGAAATTAGCAGGATTAGAATGGGCTGGAGTGCATTCGGCAAGCATTGTCAGTTAATGAATGGTAGCTTACCATTGTCTCTGAAGAGGAAAGTGTATAACAGCTGCGTCTTACCGGTACACATCTACGGGGCAGAAACTTGGAGGCTAACCAAGAGGGTTCAGATTAAATTGAGGACGACTCAGCGAGCTATGGAACAGAAAATGGTAGGTGTACCTTAAGGGACAAGGAGACAGCGGAGTGGGTTAGGGAACAAACGCGTGTTATGGACAGATTAATAGAAATTAAGAAGAAGAAATGGGTGGGGGCAGGCCATGTAATGCGAAGACAACCGTTGTTCATTAAGGGTAACAGAGTGGATCCCTGGAGAAGGCAAGCCTGGTAGGGGGCGGCATAAAGTTAGGTGGGCAGATGAGATTAGGACGTTTGCGGGGAGAAATCGGGCCCAATTAGCACAGGACAGGGATAATTGGAGATCCATGGGAGAGGCCTTTGCGCTGCAGTGGGCGTAGACAGGCTGTTGATGATGTACGGCGGGTACATGTGCTTGCGTTATATTTGCTTTTTGGCGCAATAAATCCTTGGTTCGTGAGGGAGGGTTCGTGGCTTCACCCTTTCTTGTCCGTGCCGCGGCAGCGCTCATATGTTTGACAATGAACCACATATAACATAATTTTTATGTCCTGCGGTGCTTAAGTGCCGAAAACCATGATACGTTAAAGAGGCGACGCTGCAGTGGGAGGCTCCTCTTTGGCTTCAACCGCCGGTAGTTCTTTTAGGCGCACCTAAACCTAAACAAACTGGGGTTCTCGTAACATCCCCTACAGTACTGGCACATCCTACATCTTATGTAGTAGCAACGTCTCCTAGCTAACCTAACACCGTAGATATACTAAAGCTTCTTTGCGGCGACGGTGACGCCAGTACCGCAGTCCGACGAACCACTGCTGTTGCTGATATCCAGCAGCAGCTTGCTCTGCATGAGTGTATATAGAAAAACGCGCCGATAACGAGCTCACACGTTCAGGGAAAGATGCCTAGGGTGCTGTCGGTAGGGGGTGTCGTGCTGCAAGCTGGCCGTACCATTGTCGGAGGGAGCACTATTTGTGTTACACGTAGTAGGTGTTCGCAATCCTGCGGTGCTGTAGGGCTGGATGCCTGTCACGTCAACTCCATATCGAGGTTAGAGGTCGCATTAGTTGTGTCTTAACACCGCGTGCCAACTTTCACAGTTGAGGTGGTCGCGTTAGTGGGCGCTTCAAATGGCGTTACTTACACTCGCTTGTCAAACAATCTGGGCGTAAAGCACTCTTTTGTAACTGGAAATAAACGTCCGTACGAAAAAGGCAGCAGGTGCCGTGGATGTAATTTTCGCTGTTGGTTCCGAAAAACGTGAAAGCGTTCAAACAGGCATTCTACTTCAGAAAACACATTGCATTCCCACGCCTGTCGTTTGCGGGAGGCAGAGCAGACATTGAATGAAAGTGTAGTTAGGATGCCTTTAAGGCCACCTATATTTTGCACATGTACACTTCTCTGCAGTCAAGTTGCGACACTTTGAAGCCTTTGCGCCAACACAACCATGCATATCTCCGAATTCTGTTGATTATTTTTCTATATATTTCTCACTTCTTTACTCTTACTTCAATTTTCACGTCACTTAATAACAAAGTGGATCCCTAGAGAAGGCAAGCGTAGCAGAGGGCGTGGCATGCGGTCCAGTACCAAGGCCGGACCGCATGTTCAGTTATGAGGGTGTGATAAGCTGACTTTGAAAGCGTTTTTGCGTTGATGGAACGGTCTGATATTTGAGGCGTGGTTTTTTGAAGCAAGTCGGCATTAAGTTAGGCGGATCTGAGAGGGCAGTTGTGTGACTCTAGCATCTTAAAAGGTGCAATGTGGAGTCGCGGGCAAAGAAGCGAGCAGTTCAGTTTTCAAAAAGCCAGCTGTACTGTAGGTTAAGTCTCTGTGAAAGCAACAGTAAGGAAATCAAACAGCCTCCTACACCGACTCAAAAGAATTTGTTTCTCAGAATATATATGAATCCAAACGGAAGAAGCATACCGTAATAACACGAAGCTCTTCAGAAAAACTAATAGTAGTTCAGATACCACCACCCTTCCCTCCACCCCCCCCCCCCTAAAAAAAAAACACGCATTCGTTCGTGGAGTTGGTGTTTGTTGAGTCAAGCATGTTGAATATGACATACGTTCCTTGGCTGTAACCGAACTGTAGTGGATGCTTCTACGATTTGCAGGGTATTTCATTTACCCGTTATATGTGCCTTCCTTTAACAGTTATATTATGCTAGTGTGTTTTTGTATATTCAGTGTTTTGTACAGACCGACCCGTACCAAGTCTCGTATAGAGACTGCAGTACTTGTAAATAATAATAATAATAATAATAATAATATAATAATAATAATAATAATAAACTAGAGGACAGTGTTGTCCTCTATGGGCCTACCCGCCCAAGCAGCCAGCGCGCTATGAAGCACTCGTTGTCGGCGTGGGCAGGCCATGTAATGAGAAGACAAGACAACCCTTGGTCATACAGGGTAACAGTGTGGATTCCTAGGGAAAGATATGAATAAGTTGTCCCAATCTGCTAAATCCCTAATAAAAACGCCAACAAATGAAGGTGACTCCGTCAGAAGATAAAATAGAATTCGCAGAACTCTCAAAGCTGATCACTAAAGCCAAGCAAAGAGACGTAAGAAACTTTAACGCGAGAGAAATAGAGACAGCAGTAGAGAAAGCCACCAGTATTAAATCGGTCAAAAAGAAACCGCAATTAGGAGAAAACAAAATGCATGCGCTAAAGGATAAACAAGGTAACGTTATCAACAACTTCAATGAAATGGTAAAGGAGCAGAAGATTGCTGCTCTGAACTGTACAGCTCTCAGACTATGTAACATTAGTGGAAATCAAATCACAGGAGGACACACAAAATCCATGTACAACCACTGACGTAGTCAGAAAAGTCAGAAAAGTTGCGTCACTTGTCAAGAAATGTATCAAAACATCTAGTGTGCCGCGTAGCTGGATAAACGCTAATATAACCGTAATACACAAGAAAGGTGGCATAAAGGAGTTAAAGAATTGCAGACCAATTAGCCCACTGCCAGTGACATACAAGCTATTTACGAAAGTAATTTCTGCTATGGTAAGAGAAACACTCGAATTTAAGCAACCAAGAGAACAACGTGGTTTTATGAAGGGTTATAAAGGGTCGACCGACGTCGTCGGTCGACGGAAAGACATACTCAACAATGGATTACAACCGTGTTATCAATGTAGTAATTGGGGAGTTCGCTGAATATCAGAAACTTCTTTATATGGCCTTGACAGACTACGAGAAATCATTTGACTCCACAGAAATACAAGCAGTTCTAGAAGCTTTGCGTCGACGAGGGGTACCTGACTTATACGCGCAAACCATAAATGACACCTATGAAGATTGCACAGCCATACTACTCCTACATGAGAGAAGCAGACAAAAATACCAATCAAGAGAGGTGTCAGACAAGGAGATACGATCTCCCCGATGGTATTCACTGCATGTTTAGATGAAGTGTTGAAACATCTGGACTAGGAAGGAAAGAGAACTACAATAGACGACAGAATATCTCGGGAATTTAAGGTTTGCAGACGACATTGTGCTCTTAAGCAATGATGGTAACGAACTACAAAACATGACTGATGACCTAAGGCGGGAAGGTATTAAACTTGGACTAAAATGAATAGGCAAGAGACGAAAATTGTTCTTAATAGTCTAGCTAAAGAACAGGAATTTAAAATTAGCAATGAACCCTTAGAATGTGTGGACGAATACGTATACCTGGGACAGTTACTAACAGGGACGCCTACACGCGAAAAGGGAATTCTCCGTAGAATAAGGATAACGTGGAGTGCATTCGAAAAGCATTCCGGAAACATGACTGGAAACTTGCCGCTGTGACTAAAGCAAAAAGTAATAACTGTATTTTGCCGGCACTAACGCACGGTGGAGAAACATGGATGTTAATTAAATATCTAGAAATGAAATTAAGGAGCACCCAGCGTGCAATGGAAAGAAATATGATAGCTGTAACGCTAATCGATAAAAAACAAGCAGAATGGATCAAGGAACAGACAGTAGTAGGTGATATTGTTATATCAATTAAACGAAAGAAGTGGACCTGGGCAGGACATGCCATGAGTAGGACAAATAACAGATGGACAGTACCAAGATAGAGGAAATGCAACAGCGGCAGGAGGTTAGGTGGAGCGATGAAATTAAAAAAGTGTGCGGTCATAAAATGGAACCAGCTCGCTCAGGATAGGGACGATTGGAAATCGTTAGTAGAGGCCTTCGTCCTGCAGTGGACCTACAATAGGCTGATGATGATGATACGGATGATGGTGGTAGGTCATTGACCAGTTGTTACGTGATATCACGGGGTAAAAGAAGCGGTGTCTAGATTCGCGAGACGGGCGCAGTTGTTTCGTGATTTCGGTCAAGTGACTAGCTGTTACGTGATGTTGCGTGGTTTGCGTTACGTGGCTAGCTTTACGTACGTTGCGTGGTCGCGAAAGCGGTATCTAAGCAAGTCTCGGCAGAGCCCCTGTGGCCGGCTGCCGCGTTACGCGTGATCCGCTATTTATTGCTTTTTGGGGAACAGTGCCTAATTGACGGAGTTCATTTGTGATGCGGTTCTTTCTCCGTAGTGGTGCCAATACTGTGCTATAGGACGACGTCTTAAGCACATTGAACGCTCATCACGGAACCGCTATGTGACCGTCAAGTTATCATACGCTAGTTAACAAGCACGTCGTGACATAAGTGCATGTGTCAAACTGTCATTTTCGTCTACCACTGACACATATTTGTGTCAGCCCATACCAATTCATTTGTGTTGCCACGAAAGAACTACGTGTCGGGAGACAATATAATTACCGCGCGACATTCACACGTTGACGATTCTAGCGTAATTTGTTCAGAAGAACAGCAACTAGATTTCGTTGCGTGCTTAAGAGGCACGGGCTGCAGGTTTACTAGGTTAAATGTGCCAGACGAAACGTGTTACGATGACATGACACACGCACTCAGTGATCCTAACAAATAAGGACGCCTGCGGCGCATGGCGAAATACTTTCGTGTAGTTGGATAAGAATACATGCATGCATTTAACAGTGCTGCAGCAGAAAGAACGAATATCGTGGAGGCTATGCATGACGTACGCGTGTATGTAAATGCGCACTGGCTAGCAGACGACGCGAGGAGCCATCCACAGTTGGGAGCTTCGTCCGTCCGCCGCTAAGGGCCCGACTGTGCTTGGTCTCGAAGCCAGACGCTCGCGATTGGGGACTTCCTCGCAAATGCGGGGATTTGTGAACTCGTGATGCGCTCTCTGGCCAAGGCACGAACACACGCTATCCTACTTTGCGACTGCCATCTATCTGTGCACAAATAAAATGGCCAGTTGCATGCAAGCGCGTTGTAGTCACTTGCCTGCGCTGCCCTGGGCGTCCTCCTGCAGATCGCGTCCACAAGGAAGAGCAGCGGCGCAGGGAGGACGAACAGCAGGCCGACCAGCAGCCCACCGGCGTGCTCGGCGGCGCTTGTCTTCTGGGTTCCCGCGCTGAGCAGCGACGCCACCGTGAGCAGGAGGAGCCAGATGATGCCGGCGAGGAAGAGCACTTCAGCCAGGAAGGACAGGCACCGACGCGCCTGTAGGTGCGGGAACGCCATGGCCGCCGCCGCCCCGACGCCGGCGTTACACCGCCTGTCGCAGACCTCGTTGTCTTCTTCAGCTCGGTACGACTCAATTTTAACCCGGGTATCGGTGGTCAGTGTGGTAATCACGGAGGAAGAAAAGGCCATGAGGTGGCTTCACGTGATTCCACTAGCCTCGGCAACTGCAGTGTGGCCAGTCCCTCTCCTGTGTATGTGTCAATTATAGAGGCCCCAACAGCAACATCAATGACTTCCTCTGGGGCCTTTTGCGCTGTGCCTCTTGGGTATGGCCGGGCCCTCATGGTTCCTGGACCATTCAATGTAGTTTTTTATTATGACTTCATAAATTTCGCGCTGTAACAACCATGCGCGAGAATAAAACACGACACACAAGCACGAGCGCCGTCTGTCGTAATTTTTTTTCTCACTAAATTTGTTAAGACCCATAATGCAGGATTAAGGTGGCCTACAACTGTCCATAGGTTATTTGGAGGGTGGTAACCTTTTGTGGAGTCCGGACCATTTATGAATCTGCCGCCACCGCTTGCCTGTCACATGAGCATGGTTCGTTTCCCATGAATCACTCCCTGGAATTCTTTAACCAGGGGGGCTATCGGAGATCGGGTGTTCGCTCGAGAACGCTTTCCGAACACTGACGTCAAAAAGTGGGTGGTCCGCGATAGCTTTGAGCAATGCTTTGAGAATGGGAGGAGCGCGGCCGGCGCGGCCAATGGGGAAGCGGCGCGCTCCTCGGATCATGACGTACTCCGTTTGTCGTCTGCTTCTGAAAGCCAAAATGTTTCTCCTGAGAAATTAAGAAATCTGCTCCTTTTAAAAACGGTGCTTTCTTCTTCTCAGACGTAAACACGCTCTTAAGCATCAATATCGTTCTCTGCAGGTTCGCTAAACGGTGTCGCGGGCGCGAAAAACAAGCGTGCGCGTAAGTGGCGTCATATCTAAATTTCGTGTCGTCGTCTGTTGCTGCCATGTCCTCGCACATAAACGTGCATCTCGGCCCGCGGGTGCTCAGAGGCAGAGGGAGCTCCTTCTCGCATTTTTGGAGGTGCACCCCAACTGTGAAGCCCGACAAACTCTTCACTACCGACAGCGCGCTGGAAACTTCCAGGGGCAATTAAAGAACATCAACATGCGCAGCTATTTTCTCTCCGTCGAAATTCCGCGGGCTCTTTGGCACCCGATTTCCGATCTCTTGACCATTCCCTCGCCTGGAGCGTGGGACACCGTTCACCGCGACTCAAGCCTGGAGAAACAACTCCAGGCTATCAGACGAGCAGAGGAGGTGGCGGCGAGGATTTTTTTTTCCTAAAATAATGTTGTTCTCTCTCTCGGGATCAAGTTCGGCGCCCAGCCAACGTACTGTTCGCTTCGACAGATGAAATTGGGCCGGAATTCCCTTCCTGTCAAATCCTCAAATACATTGCGAACCTCCAGCTGCTCCGCGTCCTATTTCAGCGACGACAATGCGAGGACTCAGCGCCCAAGTGGAGCGCCATTTCCCTCTGTGACGCAACATTGCGCAGCCGCAGCCGCCGTTTCAATCCAAGCGGAGCCGCTGCCGCGGCCGCTGTTCGCAAAGCGTTCGTAAATCGTTCGCTGAGCGAGCGGCCTCGGGAATCGTTCTCCGCGTAGCAGACGACACGCTCGGTTTGAAAATGATTGACAGGGAATTGACGTCAATTTGACGACACCGAAATCTCGGGGCCCCGGACGGTTCGACGTTCCACAAGTCGCTACAGGTGCCGAAAAGACCAGCCGCGGCGCGTTCCATCAAGTTGCGCGTAGAGTGGAACTACTAACCTAGCCCCATATTTTAGTTTGAAATTTTCCTGCTAGGGGATCTCAATAAGGCCAGAAGGCGTAGGCGTCAAAAACAAAACAATCATGTTACATCTAATCAATGATGATGATAGTACGTGCATTGCCATCTCTTGATCGTGTATCTTAGTTTAGGACGCCACCGCTACTCATATTTTTCGTTGCACTGTCAAAGGTACAGTTTCCCTACTCTAATGTGGTTATAGGTAGGTGTACCGTGGGCACGCCCCCCGGATGACGACACCGGAGGGGCGCTGGCCAATCGCGTGCGGCGATTCCGAACGCTCTCGCTAAAATGCCATCTCCGATAGCCCCCCAGGCATCAGCACTGTCACGTGGTGGTCTGTCCTAGCTTTCTTATAGCTTCATGGTTGACGGACTAGTCGAGGTTGTTTAGTACGTGATAAGATTTAGTGACCTTCTCGTAGCTTTTTTACTTGCTTCACGGTGGCAATATAATGCAGAACGTTGACCTTATGCCGCGGCACACACCCACATAGGGGGATTGGCCATGAAGCCAGTGTAGCCTCTTGTAACAATGTCACGGGCTCGCTTTTTTCTAAAGTTGATTTCCATGGTTCTACTCACCCCCCTCTCCCCAAAGAAATATCAACTTTAGAAAGAAGTGAGCTTGGCACAGCGTCATTCGTTAATAAAATGTCTGTTGACTGGAACAACTTACCTTCATCATTTGTGAGCATGCTATATCCAGTTGTTTTCAAAAGTGCATAAAGTGATATAGGGCTGCACAGTTTGTGCATTTCATATTGCTTGGTTTTTGCACCAGTGCTATCTTTTACTTTTGTTTCTGGTTAAAACTGCTACCTTGATGTTTGTACATTAAGTATCTCGAGAGCGTATGCGAGCCAACGTTTAAGCTCACCTAACCTAGTTTCTGCATATCTTATTGCTTGGTGTCAGTGATATCATTATATTTTACTCCTACCGCTTTTTGTTGAGGCTACTACTTCGACGTTTGTGCTGTTTAAGCGATTGTGAAAGTATTTGATATTCCTCTTCCACTTTTTTCAATTTATGTTATCCTTAATGCCATTGTCCTTGCCCATCTCCTCTATGATGTACTGTATGCGCCTTAGGAAATAAATAAATAAATAAGCCCCGCAGCTTCCACCGCCATTGGTCTTTCCGATAGATGGGCCACGCCTAAATTTTTTTGAAATAGTTACAATGCTCCCCCCCCCCCCCCCCCGATCCTTAGTCAGTGTCCTTCAATGGGTCTGAAGGTACTGGGAATAAATCAATAAAATTATAAATCAATCTGGAGGAGCTTCAAGATGCTACGTATCAAACTGCGTTCTTCTAGCTTAATTCAAAGCGGAGCTATATCAACTTCCAGACTCTCGTCTCGGGGTCACGAGAGGTCAAACTTGGCGCAATGCTCTTCTGATTCCATAACAGAGCGACAGCAGTTGGCAGCGGTGACTACCGTGAGAGCGAACAGTGTTGCAAGACGAGGCCGGAAACGAAAGGCACTGCGGGGGCACTAGGATGAGTAATTACCAAGGAGACACCGCGCTTGCATGCATGTGAAAGCGTTGCGTTGGCCAGGGCATCTGCTTTTTCGTTGCCGTTGATACCAACATGCGCAGGTATCCACTGGAACGTTATCCTAATTCCTCTTTGGGCCGCTTTCTTCAGTGAGACCAATGATTGTCGGCAGAACTTGTTTCGAGGAGTTCCACGAGAGAGCTGTTGAATTGCCGACTTTGAGCTCCTATTAATCAGATATCAGCAAAATAATCAATTCGTGATCATTTCCGTTCTTTGTGGAAGCCACCACACCAGCCTTGTGTGACAAAAGAACTTAGCCGCAGCGAATCAACTCTACTGCATCGAGACAGAACGGGGTCAGCAGGCATTCCCGCATGGTCTTTTAAAGTTAGGGGCGCCACTTCGCCATTGTGCACGGAGTGCAATGAACTGGGAGACACTGACCACTACATCTGGTCCTGCAAGCGCTTTTGCACCGAGAGAAAAGCACTCATGGACAACATGCAAAAAAGAGGGTTTCAAAATGGGAGCACTGAACAAATTATATATCCGGAAGGTACACGGACGGTTCGCAAGAAGGTGTCAGCTCTGCTTGTAGCATTTCTTCAAGAGACAGGATTGAGTGACACGTGGTGAATAATGCGACATGGACAGAGACGCTCGGGCGGAGTAATTGCCGGCCAGGTCTGCCAGGCTAACACCGCCTGTAGCCACAACACCACCACTACTACTACTACTACTACTACTACTACTACTACTACTACTACTACTACGACTACTACTACTGCATGCATGTGCTTCAAAAAGATCGCGCATAAGCCACCTCGCCTGCGTTGCCATAGCTGTATTCGCAACTTTAAGCGACCGTAGAGGGTGCCACTTTGAATCCAACATGGCTGTCGATCCGGTGATAGCCTGTATGCATGCAGACATCGCTGCCGCCTGTGTTGTAGGCACTGTTAGCAGTCATTTGCCGGCTAGTATGTTATTTTCTATACTATTATACTTGCCATTCAGGAAGCAAGTTACGCTTCGAAGCATGCCACACTCGGAGGACTCGACAGGGTCACAAGTGTACCGCCTCACTGAATGCGAGGAAATGCTCCCATCGAAGGGCACAGCCTGAAAACTGTCACAGCAAATTTGTGCATCGCTCAGATGGGGTTTCTACAGGCGATGCACGAGCGACTCCGCGAAGTATGGCTGTGTCGCGCTGCGAAGTTGGAGGATGCGTGTTCGATTCCCAGCTGCGCCGACCCCATTCCATCGGTGGCGAATGCATGGACAGCCACGCATTTTGATTCAAGTGGACGTAAGATGCCCCTAGTGCTTGAAATCCGGAATACTACAATATTGGACGCGCAATAAAATCATATCGTTAATTTGGGACGTGAAAACCAGTATTTACAATTCTTTCAATGATAAAATTCTACATCTTTGGCAGCACCACAAGCGAGACGTGATGCCAAGTCTAGTTTGCGGCGTTTATTTTAAGAGTGTGCATCTTAAGGGGCGCTTTAACTTTTTTTCTTTGACTCTAGCGAATATGCACGCCCCATCCGAGAGAACACATGGTGCAATAACTAATTGTTGAGTGACAGCTTGAACGCAACTAAAATTCAC
Source organism: Hyalomma asiaticum (assembly GCA_013339685.2). Lineage (NCBI taxonomy): Eukaryota > Metazoa > Arthropoda > Arachnida > Ixodida > Ixodidae > Hyalomma > Hyalomma asiaticum. The sequence goes on along the minus strand of CM023490.1, from coordinate 67,769,419 downwards.
TTGTAGGCTGCTAAACTATTACGAGCGTCTCAGACACGGCTACTTTGGTTAAGGTTACTCACCTGCCCACGGTACTGATGAACACGTGAAGCAAGATCTGAGGTGGTTTCCGTGTGGCGGCATTACTAAAAATGCTGGTCGCCTGGTCGAGGCTACGTCATGGACGTAAATCAGAGCTACTGCACGGCGCAGAATCTACGTTCACCTTTTTCTGACACTGATTGGGTGCCGTAAGGAAGTAAGCTTTATTTTAGTTCCTGACGACCCCGTCGGCGACATATTTTAGTTTCTTTAAGCAAATTGCTTTTTTTTAAGACCAGAACAACGTACATAATAAAATAATTAGTACGAAGTAACACAGTGAAATACGAGGTGTAGCAGCTGCAGCAACGTTCGCAACATACTATGGCTTTGTAAGCCACTAATTTCTTAATGACAGGCTTCCCTATGAGCAGATTGTGAGCCAAGTGCTACTTCCACTGGTTCTCGAAAGCAAAACTGGATCACAACGCCTTCAGCGGTAGAGCACAACAACATGGACCAGTTACTCTCTTCTGCTGCTGACCCGAAATCCGCCACTTGCATTTTCGATGGAGACGAAAGTCGGGACGTCAGAGTACTGTGCGATGCCAAGACACGTCAAAAGAACTCCATGCGGCAGAAATTTCCAGAGCCTTCTAAAACTGCGCGCCTCATTATCACATGTAGGTTTTGGCATGTAACACACGAGAAATTATATTACTGTGACGTCGAGCACGTGTGATTGCTTTCGTAAGTAATGGGAATTACCGAAATCGAAAGGTGCCACGATGTTATACAAACGAAATCCTCGGTAATCCACTTGCCGCGCGCGCAAGCATTGGCGGAAGACGACCATGACGAAGCAGGGGTCGCGCGTTGTCGCCAGGCAAGAATTCGATCGTTTTATGACCAGATCACAGCTTTCAGCGGTAGCCGCGTGGTGGCGACACCGGAGCTGAAAGTTACGAATAGGTGGTGCGGTGGAGCTCGCGCTGGCAAGGCTAGGTGCACCTATCTTCGCATTGCGATTACTGCACAACGTGAGTGATCGATAGAAATATTGACCGAGTGGCAGCAAATATGTTCAGGATTGACTCTCTCAAACCGTATTTTAGTCGACAGCTACACCTCTCCTACTCACCACTTTGTCTGCATCTATAGATCGATCAGCGTTGACATATTACACCTACAACAGCGTAATGGGAAGCTGATGGCGTATGTGCGACATTTTCAACTGCATGTGTCGGGTAATAGGCTAAAGAAGCCGACACCTCGTCTAAAAAATCCATGCCATTTCAAGGCGTCCGAACCTTGAAAGCACTGAGCAAGAAGAACAGAGTTGCCCTACAAAAACACTGATAGTGTACAAATGAAAAGAAAGGGAGAGCTTTATAAATTATTCTTACTTAATGCACGTTTTGAACAACAGCAATGAATGATCGTTTAAGATTGCGTACTACGAAATAGTTCCCACTTCTTGCGTCCCCTTTCTGTAGAAATCTACCAGTCTTAAAGGGGGACACTTCGTGTCGTCTTTAGGGAAATATCGATCGACGTCGAAGAAGGCGACGTTGAACTTCCACGACGCCTTTGGGTGCGTCGCGTTGAGTACAAACAGTGCCTGCGCCGTGGCGTTCGTGTTGTACGCGTACACCATGTCCCCAGACACGTTGAGCCCGCTTTCGCTCATTGGTCCCGTCACCTCGCCGCAAACATAGTCGCTGCGGTCAAGGATCGCGTAGTTGTCGCAACGGTCCATCGCTCCAGTCTTGGCGGGGTCGCTGGGCTTGAACTGCACCACGGCCACGGTAGTGGATATGGCCACAGGCCCGCTTATTCCTTCGGCAAGCTTCTCGTAGTTCTTCTTCGAGATGACCACTTCATTCAAGCGCATCGTGCAAGGGCGGCTGGCATCGAGGGAGGACACATGCGCCTTGAAGACGATTATGGCGCCTTTCGCTATGTCCTCCAGCTTCTCGCCGTTCTCCCTGGTGGCGTCCTTGTTGCGTGGCGCGACGTCCACGCCGAGCACGGCGAGCTCGGGTTTCTCGCGTTCCTTCTTGATCTTGTCGAGAGCATCGCTCACCTTCTGCCCCGCCACAGCCGCATTGGAGAAGTCGCTCTTGATTTGCAAGTCCATGACTGCGTACTTCTTGCCAAGCCACGAGGACAGCTTCTTGTGGTAGTCTCTTCCATGTTCCCCACTGTCGTCGGGTTCAACCGAACTCGTTGACTGCGCTTCGAAGCCGACGACAATCTTGACGCCGCGGATGTCGAACGGCACGTTGGGGTCGAACTCGTCCGGCTTAGCGTAGTAGACGAGGTAGTCGCACGGCGAGTAGGGCACTCCGCCTTTCTTTCCATACGGGGGTGTGCTCCGCATCACGCACACCAGTTGCGGAAGGATCACGGCCTTTTCGTTGTGGCTGAAGGAAGTGTTGGAATCGCCCGCTTTGTCGTCGTCCTTCATGTTGACAGAGACCACGTACGCCCCGACGCCGCAGATCGCCGCGAGCACCACGAACATGAGCAGCACCTTGAGCGTGTCCATGTTGGCTGTAGCGTTGTCCGCGGGTCTTGGCAGGATTGACGGCAATTCCTTGCCTTCCTCTGCTTCAGCGGGCTCCTGCGGGGGATCGGCCATCTCGCGAACGCTGATCCTTGGCTCCAACGATGAAATTACAATGGTTAAGAGCGCACAGTGTAGTTCGGGATCATGATGGCTTGCCCTAACCATCGGTCGTTGTCTTCTTCTTTGTTATGCGCGATCTTCTCTTATGCTTTGATGAAAAAGAAGGTGCTCTTAGATAATGGGCAATGACCATTCCAAGGACCCAAGGACCAACCAACAAACCGACCTTTCCGCTTTTCTCGTACAAACTTCTAGTAAAGCAAAACGCTAGAAAAGTCGAACGCAGGAAAATGATATAGAAAGAAGAATGGAGTGAACTCTGCAGGAAAGAGTGATGGTGCGGAAAACAAGACTAGGCGACCATTCACTGGCAAAAGCATGATATAACATTTTATGGGGTTTTACGTCCCAAATCGACGATCTGATTATGACTGACGCCGTAGAGGCGGAATCCGGAAATTTATACCAGCTATGGTTCTTTAACGTGCACTGATATCGCACAGTACATGGGCCTCAAGCATGTTTCTTCCATCGAAATTAAAGGAATGGTGGGAGGTATTTTTTATAAAACCCCACCATAAAATGAGAAGTTTGGATAGAGAGGATATTTGTAGCATTGTAATGCCATCATTGTTTCATAAGGCGTAGCTGCTGTCTGCACAGCGGAGCGACCGCTTTAGTGAGAAAGGTGTGGTTGGAGTAGACACGGAGAGCTTGAGTAATATCTTCATTCAATTCTCTTACATATGCATTTAGTAACATGTTTTTTGGCTGCAAGAATTCACCTTGAAATCGTTGCCTTCTCACTCACTTCCTGGCGCTTCAACAACGCCCATTTCACAACTTCTTCCACTTCCGAATATCATTCTAGGCTCGCTCGTCAAGGGCTGGTATGCACGCTGCAGTGGCCAATGGTACGACATGTAAGGTAAACTACATGTAAGGTAAACTGTAGGTGTAAACTACAAAAAAACTGAAGCGCAACTTATTTGGGTATCGAAGCACCCCGCGGCTAGCGTTATTTATTTCCTTATATACACAATGCTGCTGCAAACCGTGTACAGGTTATAGCAAGATGGCACACGAAAAAGAAAGTAAACAATGTCATTTGCCTCCATCATTTCAGATGGATCGTCATATATTGAGAAAATGTAGAGTAAATGAACATTACAGCTTTCGTATGTACCATTTCGAGACGAGTGATATTCTGTTCAATATACGGGTTTCAAACAGCGCGTGCACATTCATGTTCCGGTCTCATTAATGTGCATTTAGCAAGTAATCTTATACTGGGAGCTGAATTTTTTAGTTAATGCCTTAATAAATACAGTTTACAAATCGCACATGAACAAACGTCTACTTGTAAAGTCCCGGATAAAGTGTTAGTTAATGTGACACTTCTTTCTTCCCGAAGTGGTGACGCACTGAACCTGTATATAAAAGAGATCTTTTCAACAGTTGAAGTAAACATCGGGCGCTCATTTGGTAAGACATTCAGTTGCTCGATAAGCCGTATTTTTACACTATACATTTCGGGGCATGAGGTTTCCAAGAATTAATGAGCCTACATGAGGATGTACACGCGCTGACATTTAGGCTGGAATTATTTGCGACGTGCAAACGACACTGCGGCTCTTTTATACATGAGCGAGCGTGTAGCAGACTTTCGCTTCATGGGAAATCACACACGCGTAGGCCAGGCTGGGGGCACCACTTCTATAGACACTTCAAATCCTTTCCATAATATGTGTGTTGCCCTACAAGGGGCTGTGATTGTAAAGCAAGGAGCAGGCGACAATGCAGTGTTATGAAAAGTGGAACACCCTAAAAACGCGGGTTCGATCCCGGCCGCGGCGGTCACATTTTCGATGGAGGCGAAAATGCCAGAGGCCCGTGTACTATGTGTCGTCAGTGCACGTTAAAGAACCCCAGGTGGTCAAAATTTCCGGAACCCTCCACTACGGCCTTTCTCTCTCTCTATCTCTTTCATTCCCTTTCCCCTCACCCCCACGGACGCTTAGCCATGCTCCCTGAATGGGCTGCAGAAATGAGCGTCCTTTTCACAACGAATCACAATCATCATCATCATCATCATCATTCGAAGATAGAATAAACACGCACTAGGAGTTCGGTGCATGCTGAAAGACGAAAAAGAAAAAAAAAAGAAAACAAGATACAGAAACGAAAACACGCAACTATCATGCAGTGGTGAAACCATCATCCAGGTGACGTGACACTTGCTAGAGTTAGCGGGGTACCTGCGTTAGCGTATAACACGAGCGCAGGCGCGTGCCCCGTATTTAAGTGCGACAGATAGAAGGCTAGTGCAGTCGAGTAAGGGTGATGGAGGCTTCTTGTCAACGTAACCACACATATAAACTGGAAGAAAAAGTCCCGCGGAGATGACGTATTCTTTGCTCGAATATTTTTTTACTGCAACTGTGGTATTGTGTAGCCGTAAACATTTTCGATTTTGTACAGAGCTAGTTCCTTCTGGCAGAAACGGAAGGAAGCGGAGCATCGTTCCTTTAAGGACTGGTGGAACTATAACGGTAACGAGTTACTTTTACGAGGGAACAACATTGCAAAATTAGGAAGGAACGAGCTTCCGTTCATATTTCAGAACAATGTCGTACAACACTGAGGTCTTGGTGCCGAGGGTTTTACTTGATTCAAGTAGACGAAGATTTTATTGGTGAGCTACCCGCTTGTAAAGAACACATAGCCAGCGTTGCGCCTTCCGGATTATAATTATAATGCCTATGCGAATGACTACGAGCGGCGATGGCTTTTACTGCAGGGCTGACCAGGCAGAAATGCGGAATCATGTCGATTGCACGAGCTAATAGTCGCCGCCATATTAGTTCGTAGATCATCGCAAAAAAGAATGTTTATTCCGTCGCCACTGGTGACAGCTCGTTCTCCAATACAGCTTCACTTTCGTTTATGTCTTAACTGCCAGACTCATAAAAGTTGGAGGACGGTTGAGCTTCCCCTTTAACAGCGGAACGCCATAGCGTCATTGAGCCCGAGTTCGTATCACCTCTGTAAAATGCTGGGAATATGCTAGTTTCCTCATAACATAGTTGAATGTTTCTCGTACATTCAAATCACAGTCTGATCTGTCATGCGTACGTGTAGGTGTTAAGCCGTCGCTTACGATATTTCTAACGGATTCAGTTTGTAACGGCACATTCAATTCTGCTCACTAAACTATTTACGCCATGGCGGAGGGTTGGAGTGGTAGGAGGACTCTGGGCTGCTACGGAGGTTGAGGTAATTATTTCCGGCGTAGACGCCGACGCCGGCTTTTCTACGACAGGAGATGCTTAACCCTATCGCGTCAATAAGTAGAACGAACGCTCCCTGTACATTGTTTCCTTTGCTTGCTGTGGCTGCCTCCGTCGAGTAACTTAACCAGTGCTACGTATTGAGCTAATTTGAACTGTTCTTGATGCGCACGTTTGCAGCGCAAGGTTTAAAAAGTAAGGAACGCAACACTACACAACCACCGTTCCTTGAGGAGCAAAAAAAAAGTTCGTTTGGTTGGCCATGCTTGACACTGCCGGAAATCCTTGGCTTAGGGCTTGGGCATGGGTTTTCGCGCCACGGCCCTCTGCAGCGCTGCCCGGAATTCGGTGTTCAGAAAGTGCTCCACAGAAGCCCGCACAGCGGCCCGCCCGGACTCCATCAGCTGCCGGAGCTCCTCTACATCCACGGCTGCATTCAAGAACGGTAGAAAGGGACAAAAGACGTTATACTGCTTTGTGACTTTGTGGTCGATGGTGTTCGGATGCAAACGTACTGTAAAAATGGGCACACGCTCAAGGGCTATAAGTAAACGCTTCAGGCGGGAACGCTTAAAGGAGAACTCAGGCGATTTTTCATTGTCCACTGATCTCAATCTAATTTTCCATATATGTTCTCGGCGCTGCAATAATTTGCGGAAAACGAACTTTAAAATGTTTTAGCGGATTCCCACGCGAGCCACCCTGTGTTTTTGACGTCATTACCTGCAACGCTGCTTACCGGTAAAGTCCCTAGATATTTTTTCCGCTTTTCTGAAGTAGCGAAAAGCTTTGATGGGGGTGTCGGTGGCGCATCCGATTGGTCGGCGTTGCTTTTGGCAGCCATGTTCTTTCTAAAGCTGTTTCTTGAATGCTGCAGCGAGAGAACGTCAAGGAAAGTTGCGCGTTTCAGTAGGCGTTTCATTACATATGGCACATTCACTGTCATATTTCATAGGGACGCGTGTGTTGACGGCCGGACGCTATGTGCGCGCGCGTGCTCCGCTCCAGGTGTTTATGAAGAACAGGGCTGCCGACGCGGGCTTTGAGCGAGAGGGTGCCGGGAGAGGAGGTAGATGTCGCTACTTGAAAACGGAAAAAAATACATAGGGACTTTACTTGGGGCCAATGGGCCATCTAAACCAAAACGGCGATACTTCAGCGCTCAAACCGTCGCTGTTAGTTCAGAAGATCTCTATACAGTGATGGATTGCATCGCCACTTTCATTTTTCTGGCATCGGCGATGCTGTGACGTCATCGCATACGCTGCACAAAGCGTCAACCCGTTTTGGCTTGAACACATGATTCATTTGGTTATTTGAAATTTTTGGTGAGTTTCTGAGCAAAGTAAATGACTCTGGGTGCTTAAGGGCTATGAGTACTATTGGAAAACAGTGATATCAGAATATGGTGGATAAACCGCCGGAGTTGCCCTTTAATCACCAGGCATTACCGTTCCGATAGAATGATGACTTACATTTATCGCCATTCCCATGGCCAGTTCAGAGCACCAGCAAAAAGAGCAAGTAATTGAAGAAGAAACCAAACCGTCTGACAAGAGCGTTTTGCGTCGTGCTGCAACTCGGTATCAACGATGAGCCGCTGACATAAGGTCAATTTGAACACCTAAACGCCGTACTTCAACGCGCTTGGCGTACTGTGCTTGCTGTAGCCAGCGCTGCTATAGCGTTCTGCATGCTATAGCTCTGAGCGCAAGTGAGAACGCCATAATAGGGGACATATTGTCTCTTTCAGAAGCTCCGTGCAGCACTGTGGAAGCTACAGCCCTCTTCGGCCAATCCGGTGGGCGAACATATGTTAAACATTTCTTTCCGCGGCTTGTCATCTGCCAATGGCGGGCGCTGCAGCGGCAGCTGCAGCCCTGCAAGAAGGAAGACGAAGTGGGGCGTGCGTGTCCGTACAGTGGCATTTCGTCTCGCTTCGGAAGAATTCTGCGCGCGATGGCATAGTAGCCTTGGCTCTGCTGCACGGAACTCCTGAAACAGACTATAGTAAAGCGTGGCGTAGTCTTGTATAATGTAGTGTAGCAGGCGTGTGGGAAAGGAAAGCGACTGTGAGGGGGTGGGAAAGATTGTTGAGATGTGGGCTTTTGGCCGCGGCGGTCGCATTTTCGATGGAGGCGAAAATGCCAGAGGCCCGTGTACTGTGCGTTGTCAGTGCACGTTAAAGAACTCCAGGTGGTCTAAATTTCCGGAGACCTCCACTACGGCCTTTCTCTCCTCTCTATCTGCTTCCTACATGGGCTGCAGAAATTAGCGTCCTTTCCTAACTGAACCAAAATCAATCAATCAATCAATCAATCAATCAATCAATCAATCAATCAATCAATCACTGTGGGCTTTAGCGTCCCAAAACCAGCTCTGATCATGAGAGACGCCGTAGTGGAGGTCTCCGGAAATTTCGACCACCTGGGGTTCTTTAACGTGCACTGACATCGCACAGCACACGGGCCTCAACATTTCGCCTCCACCGAAATGCAGCCGCCGCGGCCGGGATTCGATCCCGCGACCCTCGGATCAGCAGCCGAGTACCATAATCACTAGACCTCCGTGGCGGGGCAGGTGGTGGGAAAGAGTAAGACACAGCATTCCGTTCTTTGGATTTCTGTATGTCATAGTTGCTGTTCTTCTAGATGTCTTTAGAAGATGTTATGCACTCAAGCCTATTACCCTGATGTCCCAGTTGTGTGGCCTTCCTGGAAGTGTCGTTCAAGTGAAGGTACACCTACCGTTCTAGTGAAACAACTCTGCTTCAGATGTCGCCACTCGTGCTGCCTTTCCATTTCGTTTAAAGAAAACTACAAGATTGCAAAACGTTAAATCGTACGCGTTCTGGCAAGAGCTTTCCACTTAAAATAGCGCCAGCATCACTGACGGCTCGAAATATTTCTAATATGAAAAAAGAAAGCTCATACAAGGCCCCACAAATTACCATGTTTTTCGGCACATATAGTACACATCACGGAAGGGGGGTTATTTTGGGTCTCTGAACTATCTCTACGCCAAAGCCCTTGACATGCGGTGGTTAATGACTGAAACGCACTGCTGCAAGTGGGCTAAATTCGCTCTGGCAGGCCGTGTGCAGGAGGAAGTCATCGCTTATTTAAAAACTCCTGCTTCGCCCGGGAATACGTTCGCGTCATGTCTTTTTTTTTCGTTTTATGTGACCGCTGCGGTGCTGAAGAATGTATTTGCCCCTCCAATACGGCGCGCCTTGAGCGATTCTGGGGGAGGATAAACAACTTAAGCGATCCACGTCTATATTAAAGTACTTGGGACTTGGGACGGAGCCTGCAGCTCATACCAGCCCCCATATTCAGCCGCAGCTGACACACACTTCAATCGACGCAAGTTTCGGGCTGGCCCCCTGCTGTATCACACGCAGTCTGGCTATGCCGCTTTAATGTATCAGTAAACTGGAAATGGAATGTCTTGGAGCAGCCAGGAATGCGGTAACATCGGGGTCGCCAGTCAGAAATTCATGACTGGTCAGCGATTGGTAATTTGGAATTACAATTTTGCAATTGGTTTATTTCCACCACAAACGGTACATAATAAACGACTGCAACATATTGTTACAGCAGAAAAATTTACCAGTTTTGGTGAGCATAGCAGGGTAAAAGCCGCAATATCTGTCCTTAACTAGCCCAGCCACCACCATAGAACAAATTCAACAACATGTCGTACGCAAACAGTTGTAGTAAATAGAAGTTTCGTCACTATAAAAAATTTAGAAACACTGTTATGTGAAACATTGAAATAAGATAGAAGAACATTCAAAGACACCATATTTAAACTTGAAGTTTTAAGCATACGCGCATACGCTGTCATTCTTCCTCTTAAGGCAGAATGGACCAATCAGGGAGGACCAACGTTGAATAACATTCTGTATTCAGTAGTACAATGGTGTATCTCGTGAAGCATGGCGATTTGATACAACATAAACGTAAGAACGTCGTCATCATCATCACTATCACAACAACCACGAACATCATCTCTATCATCATCTTTATAACCACCATAATTTGTCTAACTAATGTATATTGCAGAGAGAAGGCATTTCCCAACGATGCGCGTCTCAGCCTCTTCTTGACGAGCCGATTGCATTTTATGTCTGCAATCTCTTTTTATCTGATGCTCCCAATCTCACTTTCCGTCCCCTACAGCAGTGCTGCCTAGTATCTGTTCAGTTGAAACGGTTGATCATCGGTTATCTGTCCTCCTCGTTATGTAACCTCCCCGGCTCCATTTTTTTTCTTTAATGTATTTTCTGGAGTTCTACGTCCAAGAATGACGATATGGTTATGAGATACACCGTAGTGAAGGGCTCCGGACATTTTGACCACCTGGAGTTTCTTAAAGTGCACTGGCATAGCACAGCACATGTACCTCAATATTTCGCCTCCATTGAAACGCAGCCACCGCTGCCGGAATTGCATCCCACGGCCTTCAGATCATCAGGCGAATGCCAATGGCACTAGACCACCATGGCGGAGATTTTTTTTTTTCTTTTAACGCAGACTGAGATATCGGCTATCTCTGTCTGTTCTCAGTTCCGTTAAATAGTAGAATGGATCAAGAATGTTATATTTGACGCTGAAAATTTGCAGCCGCATGCCTCCGTCACCTGAGTGAATTAAGGAATAGTGATGCGTTGATGAGGTCCATTTCATCTGCTACGGTGATAATTCAGTGTAGAGGCGTTCCGTTGCTTTGCTGATGACCTGATCGCGGAATTGGAACCCAGAAAAAATTGTGCGCCCAAGTTTGCATGCACGATGACGAAGCGCAAGTGCCTAAAATTATTCTAGAGCTTTGCGCTGAGGCTATCCTAAACATGTGATTGGTATGGTAGCTTAGCCACAACCATGCAACCAGCGAATCGTTCTAGAGACTAGTTGTGCGGCGCATTTCGGGCAGACATGTTGTTCGTGTTCTAGCACTAAAGGAGCTCGGAAAGCTTCCTGACGACGAGGAACTGGTCCTTTAAGAAACCTTTGAAGCGGCACTTTATTAGGAAAAAATGTACACTCAGGCATTTTAGTGTCAGGTAGACGTACATAGGAAAATTTAGTGCACCTATACTCTAAAGCTACACAGGGCCTTTCAGACGACGTTCGACAAGCTTTAAAAAAACCACTTTCGTGTTAAGGGGATTCGATTATATCAACAGTCTATACTGTCGCTTGACTACATGAGACTATTTTGGGTAAGCCCCATAAAACATTACTATTATTTATTTGAACAACATTGCAAATGCTGCTTTAAACGCAAAATGCTAGACGTAGAATTTGTACGTCATGTTTATAGTGTCGAGATACAGCATCTTAATGTGAATACGTCAAGCGGCTTTGATTTTTGATCGCTTCTAAAAGTGCGGCACATTTAAACGTGGAAGATTCTAATAATGCGGAAGATTTGCCACACGGCAAGGTACTTGCGAGTAGTGACAAACGTGCCACGAAATAACGATTCATGATCGGCACGCAGGCAGTACTGGACACACTGCGAGGAAAATCGATCAGATTTGGCCACGCATCTTCCCCTCTCGACCCAGTAGAGCCTGCGGCATGCGCGCATCAATGATTGTTCTGTCGTAACAAGACTCAGATCGCTAAAATTAGGCTGCGTAAGCGCTTAGACTCCTGGTATGTATTCAGATATCGTGTCCTTCCTTAGAACTACTGAAAAATTCGAGCAGCTGCACCTTTTAGTAGGAAAATACGTTACACCGACAATAACTAACAAGACATCTTGCACTTAAAGGAACACTCTATAGTTTGGTTAAGTATTATTGATGTCTTAGGAGCCCCACTTATACAAAGTGCGAGACTGTCAACACGACATCGAAAAGTAGAAAGGTGGTTTAACTCTGGTAACGCGCTTGTGGATGTTATGAAAGCCCGGCGCCAGTTAACTGAATCTTGATACTTGAAACTTGATAACGTGATAACTTGGGCGAGTTGGTGATACAAGATCGGCGTGGTGCAGAGAGCAGAAAAAACGAGGACAGGGAAGGAAGACACAACCTGTGGTTTGTCTTCTATCCGTCCTCGTTTTTGCCACGCTGTGCACCGTGCCGTTAACTGAAACACCCTTTACATCGACAAAATGACAGACGACAGCGTTGCTTTAATCGTTATTCTATTACCAGGATCCCAGACAAATGCTCAATAACCGAAGGATGCAAGTGGCACGAAAGATAGAGTGGAGTGCCATATAGATATTTAATAAAGAATACCCACTTCACCAGTTAGCTTTGGAGATCTGCTAGTGGACACTATAGTTCCATGACAGGTTGCTAGAAGTACGAAGGCGAAGGATTGTAAGATCCAAAACTCACGATACAGTTCTCCCATTGTCGACGATAATGTGGCGGTGGCTAGCCAGTTTCGAATGATTATGCATCCAATCAATGGCATACCCTTGGTTTCATTCCTCTGTCATCGTGACTTTCCGAAACGGCATAAATGACATTCAGTGCGACGCAGCGAGCAATCGGAAAGGAAATTATATGCGTAACCTTAACGGACATAAATGTAGCGGTGTGTGCCAGGGAGCAACCAAGCGCTCATGAAATCCTAGTATACATCGTGAGAAGAACATGGCGTGTGTACTGTTTGTAATGTGAAAACAAGACAACCTTTGGCAATTAAGGGCAACAGAGTGGATCGCTCGAAAAGGCAAGCGTAGCGAGGCGGCAGAAAGTTACCTGGGCAAGGGGCATCAAGAAGTTTGCTGGGATGAAGTGGTCGGAGTTAGCACAGGACCGGATAATCGACGTATAAAAGAGGCCTTTGCCTTGCAGTGGGCGTAGACGGGCTTATGACGATGACAAGAAATTTAAGTGGATGCTTCCTTACCCGGTGGTTTGTCCGGACTGACGGCCGTCAGATTGACGCCACCTGACCCGAGCTGGAAAGTGAGCAAGTTTGGCCGGTCCCCCGGGTAGCCCATCACCTCGACCAAGGCCACGGTGAACTCGAGGAGCAGTTTCAGGTCCACTAACTGGGCGTGGAATGCGCTGCACATACACGAAAGCGTCATCATTGTCCGTATTCCTGCAACATCGCTATGCGTCAGAAATATTTAGGGGTTGCTTGTACATAGACCACTTCTTGTCCCGCCCTTTCTCTTCAGTAAGATTGCTACAATAGGGGTTCTTTGTGCATAGACCACTTCTTGTCCCGCCCCTTCTCTCAAGTAAGGTTGCCATAAAAGTTCCAATACCTGTAGGTATGAGCGGTATAATGGAACAGGGAAAGTGTGAAGCAGTGATGCACAGGTGCTGGTACTGTGTATATAGTTCAAATCCAGCTCTAATGCAGGTTCACTGATGTGTAACGTGCGGAAGTGAGAAGCAGTGATGCACCGGTGTCTCCCGCAAGAGCGCATGAGTCGCTGTGCTGAACTTTTGTGGAACGCTATTTGACGTCGTTTTAGTATTGCGGAAACGCACCTATCCGCCGCAAAGCACAAGACTTGGCTGCGTCATCTATGTGCGAGTACTGAAAGCGGCAAACTGAGCGGTTCAAAACCAAAGCTATAGCGTTTGCATCCATGCCAAGCCTTGTAAAGAACTGCTTGTTCCTCTTGAGTTGTTTTCTCTTACGCGATCACATGCGACCACGATGTCATCGCCAGTTCTGTCGGTCACGCAGGCACAGTGACACTAAATCGAGGCACTTGTGACAACAGCATCAGAGATGCAGCCTAAAATCTGCGGCTACGCTCCCTGACGAGCGCTTCCAGTGATGCTTTCGCTATGCATATGCAGTGTGCGAAACCAAGAATCAAGGTCGAAAAGAACGCTCTCACCATCCGCAGTCCATTACGGAAGCAAGAATACCCTAAGCGAAAACCAGCAGCACTATTTATTGTTAGCTAGTCGCACAAGGCAGCAAGACGACACGACAGGTGCGATGCGGCCAGCCGTCACTTGAAGGGGCCGCCATGTTCTCCTCGCTAAAAACTTAGCGAGCGCTTTGCGTCTCCGCTAAATTCGAAAAATAGCGAGCGAGCGCTAAGCGTATATAAAGCTAGAATAGCGTGCTACGCATTCGCAGTCTGACCCCGCTAAACTTTACCGTTTAGCGGGGAGGAACTTACGCTGTAAAAAAAAATCTCCTCGTCTCCCCATAAAGGGAATCCTGAGTAGTATCCGAAGCAGCCATGACACGACTTAAAGTTGTGTAAATCTTTTATTTTCTTCATAAGTATTCACGGTCTTTCCATTTGAGGTTCCCCTGATGTTCCCCCACCGGGTTGAGCTCGGGCAGGTGCTCGGGGTTCGGCGGGTAGCGGTAGGCGGAGAGTTTGCCTGCCACCAACGAATCTTTGCACGTAGAGCAAACGGCGTACTCACAGTGGTCGTTGTCGGCGGCAAAATCCCGCTGCTGAACGGCGATCGCGTTGGCGCGGCACTGCTCGTTTTTGGTCAGATTGTTATCGAACCACAAGCGGCCGCATACCTTACAGCAGTGTCCGAACGTGTGGTCGAGAAAGTCACGCTTAAAGCGCGCATCGGCGCCACCAACCTCAGGTAGCGACCGTTTCCGGCGCTTGGCAGCGCGAGCTCATAAAGCGGCCGCTTTGCGCCGCTATGCGATCTTCGTTCGTCGAAGCGTACTCCATGACAGCTGCTGTAGAAGAGAGCGTGCCGGGGCAAAAGCGAGCGCTTTTATGTATTATCTCTTGAACTACAGCGCCACTAGTGGTCTTCACTCGAACTAGCTCCGAGTATAACGAGGGCAGGCTACGCCGACGCCGGAGGGAGGGACAAGCCTCGTTCATAAGCCGCTTCGCATGTAAAACTACTGTCAGACGATCGGGTAAATCGCGTGTCCATTCGGCCAACTCATCTTCGCATGATTGAGCGTCCACCGTAAGCGTGCACTTCTCAGCTACACGTTCACGCAGCAAAGGACAGCGCGCTGTCGTTTCCCGCAGGCAATCTTATCAAAAGTACACGTCCGCACAAAGGACTACATTAAAACTGCGAGAACTACGCACTGCACCGCCACCGCCGTAACTCCCTGGCACGGCTACACCACAAGAGAATCTGTTACCTATAGACAGATGCAGTGGATGTGTGACAGAGTCACAGCCGTGAAGTAGGAGGTAGCTCGCGCCCTATAGGAGACAGAACTTAAAAAATTGGCAGATCCCACCTGCAGTGGGAATCCAGGAAAGGCGAAGCGCGCATAAGGAACGTAAAATGGATTTGCATTGTTGTCTCGCTATACTGAGTTTGGTACATATGAAGTTAACGAAACGGCCACAGGAGCACCAAGACTATGGCATGTAAACCTTGCCGCTCATACACGCATGTCATGATTCTAACGTTATGACTTGTCATTTACGTTCGTCATGCAGTCGTGTTGTGCCATAGCAATTTTGGTATACATCCCTTTAAGGAAACGAGTGGCATGTAGATCATGCCGATAATGACATGCATGTCACGATTTTCATGTTATGACCTGTCATTTATGATCGTCGTGCAGTCATGTTGTGCCAAACCAATTTTCGTATAGGCTCCGTGCAGTCGAGTTTTCCATGTGCGACATCAGCGCCAGAATGCACGGCCTGGCGGAGAGAAGAAGCAAGATTGGGCAGACTGTGACAGGGAAATACGCGAACGTGATAGCAGCAGCTCTATAGCAGCAGCTACCTCCACCTCTATAGCAGCAGCTACCGCCCGTCCCATCTTCTTTCGTCTTATTTCCTTTGAGACGCGCCTTCCAAACCTGCGCAAACTGTTCCAAAGGGCGACGCCGCGAGCGTTCGTGTGGTTCGCAGCACGCCCGGAAAGCCGCGAAGAAACGCGCGCGTCGCTGTCGCCTCGGTTTCCACCGTGCGCGACTGAGCCGTCCGACGAGAGCTACGTAGCGCCTACTGGTCAGTAGACGGAGCCTATACATCCCATTAACGAAACGGCAGTATAGCGCCAGGACCATGGCATGTAAATCACGCCGGTCATGACACGCGTGTCATAATTCTATAGACCTATCATTTACGTTCGTCATGCTGTCGTGTTGTTCCATGGCAATTTTGGTATACATTTGATTAACGAAACGCCTGGCATGTAAATCATGCCGCCCATGACATGCATGTTATGCTTTTTTTGTTATGACCTGTCATTTATGTTCGTCATGCAGTCATATTGTTGCGTACAAATTTTCCTACACATCCCACTAAGGAAACGGCCAAGAGAGCACCAAGACCGTGGCATGTAAATCATGTCGCTCATGACATGCATCTCATGTTGATTTTCATGTTGATTTCATTGAATTGTGGGGTTTAACGTCCCAAAACCAGCTCTGATTATGAGAGACGCCGTAGTGGAGGGCTCCGGAAATTTTGACCACCCGGGATTCTTTAACGTGCACTGACATCGCACAGCACACGGGCCTCAACATTTCGCCGCCATCGAAATGCAGCCGCCGCGACCGGGATTCGATCCCGCGACCTTCGGATCTGCAGCCGAGTGCCATAACCACTAGACCACCGTGGCGGGGCTCGATTTTCATGTTATGACCTGTCATTTATGATCGTCATGCAGTCATGTTGTGCCAAACCAATTTTCCTATACATCCCATTAACGAAACAGCCAGGAGAGTACCAAGACCATGGCATGTAAATCATATCGCTTATGACATGCATGTCATGATTTTCATTTTATGGCCTGTCATTTATGATAGTCATGCAGTCGTGTTGTGCCATAGCAATTTTCGTATATATCCGATTAACGAAAGGGCGGCAAGAGCACCAAGACTGTGGCATGTAAACCATGCTGCTCATGACACGTGTGTCATGATTCTAATGTTATCACCTGTCATTTACGTTCGTCATACTGTCGTGTTGTGCCATAGCAATTTTGGTATACATTCCATTAACGAAACGCGTGGCATGTAATCATGCCGCGCATGACATGCATCTCATGTTTTTCATGTTATTGCCTGCCATTTATGTTCGTCATGCAGCCATGTGGTTGCACACCAATTTCCCTATGCATCCCACTAACGAAACGGCTAAGAGAGCACCAAGACCGTGGAATGTAAATCATGTCGCTCATGACATGCATATCATGATTTTCATGTTATGACCTGTCATTTGTGTTCGTCAGGCGGCCATGTTGTGGCATACCAATTTTCGCACACATCCCATTAGCGAAACGGCCTGGAGAGCACCAAGACCGTGGCATGTAAATCATGCCGATCATGACATGCACGTCATAATTTTCGTGTTATGACCTGTCATTTGTGTTCGTCAGTCAGTCATGTTGTGCCATACCAATTTTCGCATACATGCCATTAGCGAAAGGGCTGGAGAGCACCAAGACCGTGGCATGTAAATCATTCCGCTTATGACATGCATATCATGATTTTCATGTTATCACCTGTGATTTATGTTCACCATGCAGTCATATTGTGGCATACCAATTTTCGCGTACATCCCTTTAGCGAAACGGCCATGAGAGCACCAAGACCGTGGCACGTAAATCATGCCGCTCATGACATGCATGTCATGATTTTCATGTCATGACCTCTCAATTATGTTCGTCATGTTGTGGCATAACATTTTTCGTAAACATCCTATTAGCGAAACGGCCAGGAGAGCACAAAATCGTAGGCGGCTATATAGATAGATACGCTCAAACTCCCTTTCTCCCACCTCCACGGACGCTTAGCCGTGCTCCCTACATGGGCTGCAGAAATTAGCGTCCTTTCCTAACCGAACCACAATCATCATCATCGCCGAAGTTCGCTAAGAAATGCTTCGCATTAAAAAAAACGATTAATGGAAGGGTTCTTTCATTACACCGCTCGGTATTATGCGTATTAAATAGATATGCGCGCCCAAACGAAAGCTGTGACTGCATATAACTGTTCTTCTTGAAGCCATATAATGCACAAATCTGACGACAATTAACGCGTTCACTAGCACTCGGTGAGCCATCATACAAGTAACAATATAAGCTTCTGCGCTCCGTATCCGAGAGATTTAGAGGCGAGTGTATGCGGCCATGTTCGTTGAGCCATGTGTGTATATGTGCATGATAGGTGTATTGCAAACATGTGTGGTTTGTATGAACCTATACCGCCTTCACTCTGAATGGTGCGTACTGTATATGAACGTGTATTGTATAAATAGTTTCGGAGAGTTGTCGTAATGTAGCCCTTTCAGTGTACTGCACGTAAGCACGCAATTCAGCAATGTGATTTAGCTTCATAGGGACGGCTCTACGGATGTCTCCCATAATAGAGTACGATGTACTCTGAATTGTTCACATTTTTTTCCAAACAATGTAGCCCTCGCTCCCAACCTACGCTGAAACCACTTCAGTTTGGCGAGATGACGCGCAAACGCGTGCGACCTTCGCTCGTAGCCTCTATTGCTTACCCCCCCCCCCCCCCCCCCCCCGCTCCCTTTCCTTTTTTTTTTTTTACGTTTGTGTAGCTTTTGTTCCTTGCCTCAAGATGGGGCGAGCTGTTCTCTGCCGAGTATAGCTGTGCTTTGGCGTGCCCTGCGCAGCGTATTTGTGGTCCTGCGACCGCGTCTTTCTGCTCCGGCAGGGCGTGGATTTGGTTAAAAACGTTTCGAAGGAACGGCAGTTTTTTTTGCGTTTGTGTAGGGAAGTGCACATGTGCGCAGTGTGCTAAGCCAGGAGCGGATGAGCCGGCCCAGTGATGACGGGGTTGAGCAACGCCACCTAGACAAACTTCGAAGTTTGTCTAGGTGGCGTTGGATTGAGCTGATCGCCTGCCAGTGCCTTGTCCACATGCCCGTTGTGTGCGTACGGTTAGCGTGTGCGTTGCATTGCTCGCCGTGTTGAAGTTGGATCAACAGAGACAGCGAGCTCCGCTTGTAGTCACTGGGAGACGAGCACGTTGCGGTATTAGGGTGTTTCAAAGGTGAGTTCTCTGCGCTGTTCGAGTGATGCGCAACTTTTGCTTCGCGTGGCGGTCACTACCGAATGTTTGTCTGCTTTTTTTATTGTCGTATTCTGTGATAGTTTCTTTAATGATTACCAGTAACGTGGAGTGTCCTCACGGAACGCAGAGTGCTTTTGTATTCGAGAATTGATGCAGTCGCTAGGCCTACCTACTCCTCGCTTCGCTTGCCTGGTGGCAGCCGTATTGCATTCAGTGGTGGGGGAACCGGGAGGAACGTTTCTCTATGGCGAAGATAGGAACGTTGCCTCTATTAAGGACACCGCCATTTCTCCCTTAATGGAGCAAGTGTCCCCCCCGCCCCCCCCCCACCCTTTCTTTTTTTTTTTTTGCAGTGTATGGTCTCGTTCGCTGCGGCAGTGGAGCTATGGTTCTAAGAATTACAGTTGAGGTACGGTGCAAAGTGGAAGTCGCGTTTATAGCGGTGACAGCAGTACAAATAGAAGCTCATGCAGCGGGGAAAACAATTCGGACGCGCGGTACGTAGCGCTGTTGACCGCTGATTGGTTCACCACGCCGCTCGGGTAGCTCTGGCGTAGGTCACAGAGGTATTTGCCGGTGTCGCCAGTATCACGTGGAAAGTATTGACGCGCCTGTTTTGGTTTTTGTGCGGGTAGCACCGTTATCACGTGCCTGTTACGCGCAAAGCAGGCCGCGTTTATCCTACATGTCGCCTCAGGAACCGTGTCGACCGTTCTAGAAACGTTGGATGCCCGACGGACACATTTTAGTGCCTTATATAATCTCAGACATAATACGAGAACGCGTTATGACCTGTGTATAAAGCCGATGCATTTTCTGCTTGTCAGTTTTTTCCGTCGACCGACGACTGTTCACGCCGTTATCGCCTTGAATTGTGATTTCGTTTACTTTGCTGGGCGCAGGTTGGGCCAATAAACAGTTGGACTGACAAAGTCTTGAGTCCTGCTGCGTGCTTCAGCGTCACGACCACGTCACAATACAGACTGTGATTTGTTTCTGAAACGAAATAGCATACAGTTGAGTCAAGTGCCGTTTAAACTTGGCCTTATGTGAAAAGCAGCGCCAGCCTTCAAAGCACTCGAGATGTCGGAAGCCGCAGTACGACTACACAGCGGCGGGGGCCGTGTCACGGAAACGGCTGGCTTCGTTTCCATCTTTGCGCTTCACGTCGAAGCTTCGAGAATACTGATTGTATCCGTTAATGCATGTCATGCGAGTACAAACTTTGATCGTGTTGGCATAAGTGCTTTGTGGGGAGCTCGTGGTTCATTGCGAAAGATGACGAGACGGCAGCGCATCTGCGCAACGAGGTCTGCCCTCGGAGTCATCACTGACGTTGAAGAGTTGGGATGTGCTTGTCGTTCTCGAAGGCATACCTTTATCTACGGTGTTCTTTAGTGCTGTAATAGAGCAGGGCAGCCCAAAGTTGTTTCTTCTTAATGACGAGGACACGAACTCTTATGAACACGGAGGCTCCGCCACTTTGTGCGGCCGAGCCTATGTACTCATTGTTCGTAACCCATTCCATTGTACGCCGTATGCTGTAGTTTACGATACCGGACGCAATGTCGTACCGTGGCTTTTGTGCCCAATGCTTTCTTTGAGCAACAATGCATGCTGCGTGGAATGCGTCATTTGAACGAATGTAAATAAGACTCTGCGACTGCTGCAGTCAAAATGTGTCCAGGAAAGGCTGACTTTGGTGCCACGAGAACGTACACAGCGCAAGTCTGGAAATGTCGCGGTACCGGTTTGTGTGACGTGTTAGTGGACTTCATGTGGCTCCCTCGCGGAACGTTTTCGCTTTCCTCCGGCACATTCAGATTCGTGAAATTCAGGCGCTTGCTCTTGGACTTCGATGGCCGCTATAGTTTTGCCAGTGCAAGAAAAACCATATGCGTGGGGCGATTCTGCAGGCAGTGCGGTCAGAGTGTGTATGTGTAGACCACGTTTCTCGCAAATTTCATCTAATTGCTGCAACTATTTATGAGTTATTGCTGTAAAAAAAGAATATTTGTGATCGTGTTACTTTACCTTCAACTAGTTTTGAGTGTTTTTGGGCTTCTTTTATGCCTCTGTCGACCACGTTAACAATGAAGTGAATACTCGGCAGGATGCAGTCGTCGACAAATTGGGACCGGAGCTTGCTTCGTACTTAAAGGGGCCGTGAAACGTTTTCTGAAGATTTTGTACTAAGTGCGCATTAGGAATCCCGACCCGCCAACGAATAATATGAATTGTTCTGTTCCATCGCGTTCGTTGCTTTAGAGCGATAAACCACGCGGTTACGGTTTCATCCCTGGGCGCTTTACCCTCATCGCTGCGCTTGACGTCACATTAGTGACCACCAGGCATCCGCCATTATTCCAAAAATTGTATAAATGTGACCTTTCTTAAGAGAAAAAGGAAAAAAAAATGGGACGGCTATTGGCCGCTGTGGGTGATGAGGTGGGAAAGGGATTAGGGAATTAGGGTTTGATGAGCAGCTTAATTTCATGTCTTCGCACGGGTCAGTGGACCCCTCCTACACCACTCTAAACAGGCTACTTTGACTTCCGCACATTGCCATAGCTTTTTGTGCTTCGTTGTCGGACTGTAATAAATTCCGTAGAGCTGTTATGTCGACGTGCAGGAGATGTTCAATGTACCGTCTGCCTTTTGAGGATGCTGTGCATCTCCAGATGAGATGTTCTAAATCTATTCGGCAAATCTCTTGACAGCGTGTGCATCTCGTAGTAGCATCTCCATTCGTATAGGTCGAGCCATAAAGTTGTCACTTCATTCAGCTTACTAGATAATATAAAAAGGCGCGAAGCCTCCCCAGGTGACGTGCTTCGCGTTCATTCTCATCGTCGTAAATGCGAGTGCGTTTTCTCTGTGCCGAGGTACCAGGATTTCTACGATAAGCCGCGAAGGGCATACCTTTAGTCCACTGTAGCGCTTTGTGTCTTAGTTGCGGTTCATGATGTCCATAAAATGAGAGCTTACCCTTGAAGGCGTACGTGTCCCCCGCAGTGCACGGATGCATCCTCAAAGCGCACGTACGATCCCGTTGTCACGTTACCGCGTAGATATCCCGGGGGGCTGGCATCACCGTACCGCTTCACGCCGCCTGAAAGTCCTGTCACCTGCGAGGTAGTCGCCGTTCACCGAAAGGACATTCACGCAGCCGGTCGTAAGGTGTGTTGTCCGTAAATGCATATGTAAGGAGGAAGAGCATGAGAGTGGAAAGGAGGAAAGACAGGGAGCTTAGCCAGTGCTGAGACCGGCTGGCTACCCTGTGTAGGGGAAAGGGGTGAAGGGAATGAAAGATAATAGAAAGGGGACACGACAAGAAGAAAAGGATAGAGGAAAAAACAAAAAATGAACAACAAAAAAAGAACGCGAGACTGCTTAGAGTCGCGCTTCATAATAGCGTGGAAGCCATTCTGAAGCGCTGGGAAGCTGCCTCGTGTGCCATGTTGCTCGTATTTCAGCACCTTAGTTACGTCATAGCGCCCCATCAATGTTTCCCCTTAAGAGAAAGACAACAAACGGTTCATTCAATTACAAACAATTATATCAAATACATGTAGGCGTTTAATGCTGCTGCGCATAGATCTCATGCGCGTGGTGTTTGTAAACCATGTCGTGTCGCCTGTCGGCGCGTACGTACCAACGGTTGTCTTCTTTTCGGATTACGTGGCCCGCCCCAGGCCATTTCTTCTTCTTAATTTCTATTAGTATGTCCCTAACACGCGTTTGTTCCCTAACCCACACCGCTCTCTTCTTGTCCCTTAAGAATACACCCACCATTTTCCGTACCATAGCTCGCTGCGTCGTCCTCAATTTAAGCTGAACCCTCTTAGTTAACCTCCAAGTTTCTGTGCCGTAGGTGAGTACTAGTAAGATGCAGCTGTTATACACTCTCCTCTTCAGAGACAATGGTAACCTACCATTCATTATCTGAGAATGCTTGCCGAATGCACTCCACCCCATTCTAATCCTCCTAATAACCTCAGCCTCATGATTCGGATCAGGGGTCACTACCTGGCCTAAGTAGACATATTCACTTACTACTTCCAGTGCCTCGCCAGCTATCTGAAATCGCTGTACTCGCCCAAGGCTATCGAAGAATACTTTAGCTTTCTGCATATTAGTTTTCAGGCCCATGTTATACTTTGCCTGTTAAGGTCGGTAATCATGCTTTGTAATTCATCTCCCGAGTTACTATGCAAGGCAAT
Organism: Hyalomma asiaticum; assembly: GCA_013339685.2. NCBI lineage: Eukaryota > Metazoa > Arthropoda > Arachnida > Ixodida > Ixodidae > Hyalomma > Hyalomma asiaticum. The sequence continues at coordinate 67,746,300 of CM023490.1, read as the reverse complement.
GTCCTCAGCAAATCGGAGGTTACTCAGGTATTCCCCATTAACCCTTGCACCCACCTGTTCCCAATCCAGCGTTCTAAATACTTCTTGTAAACATGCTGTGAATAACATTGGAGAGATTGTGTCACCTTGTCTTACGCCCTTCCTTATAGGTATCTTTGCTGCTCTCCTTATGGAGGACTATGGTGGCTGTGGAGCCGTTAGATGTCTTCCAGTAGTCTTACGTAGTGCTCGTCTACGCCCTGATTCCGCAATGCCTGTATGACTGCTGAGGTATCGACCGAGGCGAATGCCTTCTCGTAATCTATGAAGGCTATATGTAGGGGTTGATTATACTCCGCGCATTTCTCTATCACCTGAATGATAGTGTGAATATGGTCTATTGTTGAGTAGCCTTTACGAAACCCTGCTTGTTCCTTAGGTTGACTGAAATGTAAGGTGGCACAAATTCTGTTAGTGATTACCTTGGTAAATACCTTGTAAATAACTGACAGTAAGCTAATCGGCCGGTAATTTTTCAAGTCCTTTGTGTCGCCTGTCTTATGGATTAGGATGGTGTTAGCATTCTTCCAAGATTCCGGTATTCTTGCAGTCATTAGGCATTGTGTATACAGGCTTGCCAGTTTTTCCAGTATAATCTGCCCGCCATCCTTTAGCAGTTCTGCTGTTATCTGATCCTCAGCGGGTGCCTTTCCCGCTTGCATCTCTTTCAAAGCTTTCATTACTTCCTCTGTCAGTACTTGTGGAATGTCAGCCTCTTCTAAACTGCTTCCCCGTTCACTATATATAACCTTCTCTTTACAACCATTATGCCAGAATGACGCCCGAAGCTATTATGGAACGTCAACGTAGTTTGCATCGCTGATCACGATCCTACTTTTCATGCAGCACATAAGAGTGCCGGTGTATTTGAAAGTCTTTCATAAGTTTGAAACAGCGGTGAGGCGCAAACTAAATCATGACATTCACGTTGGCGCTTGCGTAACTGCTATTTTTGCTCTCATCAACCGCGCCTGTCATGACATAAGTGGTCAGTGGTTTTGTATGAACCGCTGCATGGGTGGTGCAAGAACCCCGTAGGCCTTTACAGCGAATAACAAAACGCTCGTCAGTGTAGTTCGCCTTCCTCTATTTTGCTTTTAACATCTGAGCTGTTTAAGGTCGCGGCTGATCAGTACACTCTACAATTTTTTACGCTTAGCAACGCGCGAATCTCGAGGATTTTTTGAGAGCTTATTCTAAGCGTGGTATGTTCTCACGCATAACAATCACGGTTGTCGAGCATGACTACTGGGGTGAGGATTGTTTGTGAAGCGTGAACGAAGACTATTTTTCCACGCTTGTCTAGGCGTGGTTCGCTTTCACGCTTGCCAACCGTGACTGCAGGTGACCTTCCTATAGTGCTTATGAAGGTGTAATAGAGGTGTTCGCAGGTAACACTAACAGAGAAGCTGCCACGGACGAGGAAAAAAGCACTCCCGCACTTGCACTTGACCAACTATCAACAGTGCTACATCACAGTACTTATGCGAAGGACAATACAAAAACAGACGAAGAAAGAAAGAAAGATGAAAGGAAGGAAATAAAGAAAAGAAAAATCTCGAGTTGCGCATGCAAGTCTGCGTTTGCGGAGAAAGCAGAACCGTGCCAACCCTCCAACTAATACTCATATGTTTGCCCTCGATCAACCGCTACATGACAGTGTGAGTAATAACGATAGCGCTACATGACAGGGTTAAGGAAGTTGACAGCGTCGCCCCAGCTCCGCTGTTTCCTCATATTTCGCGGGCGTGGAACTTGTTTTCTTGTCTTTCCGTGCTGGACAAAGTCGCCCTAGATGATGAACCGACTAACTCGGACTAGGAAGGAAGGAAGCAGAAAAGCAGGGACGTTAACCAGAAAGCGTCCGGTTGGCTGCTCTGCGCTGGGGGATCGGAAAAGGTGAATAGAAAGATGAAAGGAAGAAGAGCGAAAGAAAAAGGTGGCCGGGGTATGGCAGCTAATGTGTCGACGCGCGAGGTATTGCGCTGGTACTCCGTCAAAGGCGTACACACAAACCCGTCGTCCTCAAGAAACGAAACAGTGTTTTCACCGCCTTGTGGGCCGACGAGCGATGGGGACGGTGCTCCAATAGCATCTGTACAGAAAGCGGCCGACTGCCAAGTCATTGTAATGCCTGAGTTAAGGTTTGACGTTCTACGGAAAATCGAGGGCAGTTGCATAGTAGGTGGTTAATGTTCAAAAATACCCCGTATAGAAATTCGTGCGTGAATGTTTAGTTTCAAGGTATTGCGCATGTGCGCACGAAAGCCACGCCACGGTGGTCTAGCGGCTAAGGTACTCGGCGGATGATCCGGGGGTCGCGGGATCGAATCCCGGCCGAGGCGGCTGCATTTCGATGGCGGCGAAATGTTGAGGCCCGTCTGCTGTGCGATGTCAGCGCACGTTAAGCAACCTAGGTGGTCAAAATTTCCGGAAACCTCCACTACGGCGTCTCTCATAATCCGAGCTACTTTTAGGACATTAAACCTCAAAAATCAATCATTATGTGCGCACGAAAATGTTCACGGGTAATTGCTTCCTAACGAAAGTATTTTGAGCGCAATGACTCCTTCACTAGATGCCCGTTGCATCACCCGCTTTCTAACTGCGGCTGTAGTTCTTTCAGTTGTGTCAAAAATCCAAACATGCTTGTGGCTTCTGCATTCATTATGTTGTAACAGGAGGAGATAACATTTCATCCATGTCCGTATTTGTAGACCTGCGCTAGCTGAACGGTTTACATTCACGACATCCGTGATAATCGTCATGATCGTCGTCGTAATCAGCCTGTTTTAGGTGCACTGCGGGGCGAAGATATATCCCAACAATATCCATTTTCTTTTTCTGTTTTCAGAGAGTTGATTCCACTTTATGCGCGCGAAAACCTTAGCCTAATTGACTCTCCTATTTCTTTCTGTTTTTTGCTTTCCATTGCTGCGTTTTCCTTTTGTTGATATGCATTATCTCGTTCTCAATTTTCCATTCGTTGCTTGTCCGCCGCGTTACATGTTCCGCACATGTCTACTTGCACCTCCTAATTCACTGATGTCTAGGAACTAGTTCGGCTTCTCCGCCCCCCCCCCCCCCCCCTTATCCGCTCGTTTGCTGTCTCTTAACGGTAAACTATTGTAGTTCGTTCGATAGCACGCTGGGTGGTCATTTACCTCTGCCATAACAGCCTAGCTTCCATATCTGTTCATAATAAAATTTAAAAAAAAACCGAAGGAATGAGGAAAGATGGAATGTACAGAATGAACTGCTGCAGCCTAAAGGCAGAATCGTCGTGAACAACGACCGAACAGGAATTACGATGTCTGGTTGTGAGCATCAGCTTGTACATGCTGCCTTAATTGCACCGACCGGTATTCCTGAGCGGCACTTCATTTTTAATAGCTCTTAAAGGCCAAATGCGGCGATTTTTTAGCGTCCTCGGATGTCAGTGGAATTTTCAACACACGTTCTTCTCGGTACCGCAAAAATACATACCAAGCCAGGTCGTTTCAAGTCAATTACTTTTCCTTAAAATTAGCTTTTGCATCTTTAGGGGATTCCCGTGCGGGCCTCCTTGTGTTTTTGACGTCACTACCTACAACGCTTCCCAACCGTGCAGGCGGGCTGTCTAAAGCGAAACGCGGATAATTCAGCACTGAAATCGTCGCTTTAAACTTCACAGATGCTGGGATAGCTCAACGCATCTGGATGAGTATTTCAGAAGAACTTCTTCTTGGGCGAGTTGGTGCATAATTGTTGGGTGTCGTTGCGCATTCAACGGACGTACACAGGAAATAAGAGGCAGAATAAACGGAAAGAGCGGAAAGCTCTTTCCGTTTATTCTGCCTCTTATTTCCTGTGTACGTCCGTTGAATGCGCAACGACACCCAACATCTGGATGACCTCGCCAAGGCCATTTTTCTGGTACAAGCTCCAGATTTCTGATGGCGGCGTGGTTGTGACGTCATAGCGCACACACGAAAATTATGCCCGTTTCGGCTTCACTTTGAACACATCGCTCATTCGGTTATGTAAAATTATTGGTGAAATTGTGAGCAAAGTGAGCCACCCTGGCTGTTGTTACGGGACTATGAGCACCGTTGGAAGACAGCGATACAGGAGAATATGGCGAAATAACCTCCGGTATGCCCCTTTAATTAATATTGCTGAAAAGATGGAACCATCAGTGACAGGACGTGAGCGAATGCCGAAACTGGAGTTGGCAGCGTCCCGGGCGAACCCGCGACCCTCTCTGACTCCCTTCCTTAAATAAGCCGTGCTTTCCAAATATATACAGACACACGAGCTACCGTGGCGGGCGCGCCGACGTTTTCGGAGTGGAGGAAACCGGAACGAAGCCCCGAATAGCGGAGAACTCGAAGGCTCCGAGCTGTGAGGACGCTCCCGACTGAAATCTTCTTCCTTGTTGAAATTAATTTCATCTTAAAGATTGTACGGCTTGTTTTAATCTATCTATCTGTATTCTGAATTGAGAATGAGCATTTGTGATCCTAATAAGCACTTTTTGTACACACTTTATCTCATTTTCCTATTTTCCGCGTGTTATGATGCCTTGTAATTCCGCGGTCACATTGCTATTTACCGCACATATCTATATCATATTTTGCTGTATTTGTCACCACATATGTTATGTTAAAATTAATCATGTAAAGCCCCGCTTACACGATGCTCTGATGAGGGGCCTCTAAGGTACTGTGAATAAATGAACAAATAAATAAATAAATAAATAAATAAATAAATAAATAAATAAATAAATAAATAAATAAATAAATAAATAAATAGATTCCTTCGCGATTACGGGAGCCTGCTCATTTGCGATAAAGAGCTTAAAGCATCTGCGTTGAAACCATCAAGCGTCACTAAGAAAACCTATTCGCGCGCCCAACTTGCAGTGAAGGGCTTCTCGTGAAGGCGTACACTAAATATATTTTATTAGTAGAAATTCAGGGTGGATAAACTGGTTCGATTTGGACGCCCACGAATACTTACTTCAGTACGGCTCGAAAGAGGAATAAACATTTATCCGTGATAAAAATGGACTATCCTCATGGGGAAGCCCTCGTGGCGAGACCCGCTGGCTTCAGCCACCCGTCTGGTCGGCCAGGCCAGGTATAGGCAGTCACGTGTAACAGTGCTCCAAATTACTTCTGTGAGAACTGCGGTGGACATATGTACGTCACCAAAGGAGAAGGAAGAGGTAATGATGTGTGTTTAACATTGAGGACTACCGGACGTACAATGGCCCATACGATGGACCCGTAGAGGGCACTATTCTGACGTCAGTTTTGCAGGCGCCATCTTTCTCCATTCAGAGTGCATATAGGCGCAAAAGTACTGAATGTAGCACGAGTTGTTGAGAATCTATTTCAGAAACTTTCTCTGGTACACACAACAATGCAACGAGTACGCGAGGGAAGAGGTATAACAAGCGCAGACTCACGACGCAGTTTATTCATGAAAAAGAAACTGGACACACACACACACACACACACACACACACACACACACACACACACACACACACACACACACACACACACACACACACACATATATATATATATATATATATATATATATATATATATATATATATATTTGCCCACGATCCACTACATGCAATATATATATATATATATCCACGTCAATTGAACAACTCATGCGCACGAGTGAAACAACTCTAGAACGCACGGTACAGAAAAATGTTCGTTTCGTAATAAAATAAACTAAAACGTGAAGTAAGCGAAGCATTTCGCACCAGGCGACGTGCGCCCTCATCTGCACTGCTTGAGCCTGCAGTAACTTCTTGAGTGCGATTTGAACTCTTTGAACTTCGCGCTGGATATGTTGTACACGTTATGTTGCTGTGCATGCTCAAATATATATTTTGGAAAAACGCTTCGACCATGCGCATCCGTTGCTGAGTTTACTCGTAGGTGTGTGTATAGTATATGTGCACTTCCTTTTTCACCAATCAAATATGTGAGTCTGCGCGTCGCCTCTCTCCTTACATCTTTGTTTTATGTGCCCTGAAGAATGCCTATAAGATGAACTTACGAGACGCTGCTGGCGTTATTTCAGATTTATAACATAACCTGTGGTTCAGTTAAAGACAGGATGGTCATGTCGGGACAACGGCTTAGTTTCCGTGGGATAGGGGAATGGGAGTGAAAGAGTAGAAAGAAGAGGAGTGTCGTAGTGGAGGGCTCCGGAAATTTTCAGCATCTCCGTTTCTCTAACATTCTATCTCTTTCAGTCCCTTTTGCCCCCCATCACGGACGCCTAGCCATGCTCCCGACATGGGCCGCAGAAAATAGCCTCCAAGGTTACAAACCGCCTGCGGTTTGTAACCTTGGGACCTCCTCCTGCATATTTACCTGCATTGTATTACATTTTTTGACACGACTGATAAATATTGATTGATTGAACCACAATAATAATCATCGTCATTGTCATCATCGCGTTCGCTGACAACGCACAGAACGGATTTTCTCCTCCATCGAAAAAGTGCCATTTTTTTCGTTTAGTTTTTGTTAAAAATTTAACTCCTCTTCGGATAACCACTATTACTCAGTTTTAGAACGCAACCATGCTTTCTCGTGGTCTAGTGGCAGTGGTACTCGTCTGCTGATCCGAGGGTCACGGGATCGAAAAAGATAAGGAAAGAAATATGAAATTAAGAGAAAGATTCAGAAACGACACAATGTGCGTTCGCCAGATGGTTGAGCTTCTTCGACAGCTCCGCTGTTTCGTCAGATTTCACAGGCGGGGAACTGCCTTTAAATTTATCTTTATTTTTCTTTCGTGCGTGAACGTAGAATGTCGATTGTCGTCTAATTCGAGCACGCGCACTTTGTTGTTTTGTTGTTGTTGTTTTGTGGGGTTTAACGTCCCAAAACCAGTTCTGATTATTAGAGACGCCGTAGTGGAGGTCTCCGGAAATTTCGACCACCTGGGGTTCTTTAACGTGCACTGACATCGCACAGCACACGGGCCTCAACATTTCGTCTACATCGAAATGCAGCCGCCGCGGCCGGGATTCGATCCCGCGACCCTCGGATCAGCAGCCGAGTACCATAGCCACTAGACCACCGTGGCGGGGCAGCACGCGCACTTTAATTGCAATACGCGCATATATTGAAGAAACGTGTATTTTTCCGGTCGCGGCGGTCGCATTTTCGATGGAGGCGAAAATGCCAGAGGCCCGTGTACTGTGCGTTGTCAGTGCGCGTTAAAGAAGCCCAGGTGGTCTAAATTTCCGGAGCCCTCCACTATGGCCTTTCTCTCCTCTCTATCACTTTCACTCCCTTCCCCCTCTCCCACGGCGCTTATTCGTAATCCCTACAGGGGCTGCAGAAATTAGCGTCCTTTCCTAACCGAACCACAAACATCATCATAATTTTTCCCGTTTGTACGCGAACTTGGCTCACCTTGATGCGCGTAAAGTTGGCCACGTGTTGTTGCAATCGGCCGAAGGCGAACGCGAACGCCGGCAGCGGTCGCGTGTCCAGTCCTTCCGCCTCTTCCTTCAATGCCACGGCCAGCAGCTCGTCGAAGTACAAGTTGGTGCGCCTCAACGGGTCGTCGTAGGCATTCAGTCCAGAAACGGCGTCCGCACCTGCATCCGCTATTTGGAAGGGCTGTGGCTTATAGCGTGGTTGTTACGGGAATGTGACCTCACGGAGGACTGCATTTATCTTGAGTACGAAAATGGACTATGAGATCGCACAAAATCGCCCAAATTTCTGTTCTTCGAAGCGTGGCATATGTAACGTCATATTACTTGACCTGAATCGCGTAAGTAGTTCATCTTACGTGAGGTCATCTTAGGTGGTTGGTTGTCAAGCTGGAGTACAGCGCTGGTCTGGGCTATGCACTTCTTTAAAGGAGCTTTTTCGCCGCATTCTGATATCGCTGGTTTTCAATGCTGCTTATTGTGCCGTACCAGGCAAGGTGGTTCTGTTTGCTCTGAAAATCAATTATTTTAAATAACCTGGTCAACGATGTGTTCAAAGGGAAACTGAAATGAGTAGACGCTTCGTGCAGCGTATGCAATCACGTAGCAGCCTCGCCTCCACACAAAATACGGGGCTGGTGCCACAAAAAGAAAGCATTTCCCCGAGGGTGAACATGGTTAAGTGCGAATGCACGGGGTGATGCTATGAGGGGGAGTAAAGTTATGATCAAAGTGTAATTAATGAATTTAAAGTGTTGTCATGATGCATTGTACACACACACACATTTATACACGAAGTATTATTTATTTACACCTCGCAATTTCGTAGATGCATAAATGCACACATCGCCGAGCACGTCACACACACACACACTCTACACACGTCACTACAGATCAGCACCTATTGGTGTTATCGTTGTAGCTCACGGTTAGTACCAGCGCTTTGTGATCCGAGAAATGTACGGTGAGCGGATCCGGCAAGACGGCGCGGACCGTACAGTTCCTACTGAACGCCAAGTCTATGAAGCCACCGTTGATCGTGGTCGGAAACTCCTACCGCGATGGATCCAACCTGCGATGGATCCATACTGCGAAAGACTTCGCCGACCGCGGAGCCGAGCGAGAAGAGAGCGAGCGGCAGCCGGCGGACGTTTATATACGGACTGACGCGCCGGCGCCACACACACAGCTGCACAGCGACGCCAGCTGCACAGCAGGGGGATGAAACTTCGCGCTTTTTCTGTCCCGTGACCACAGCGATCCTAATGTTTGGGGGCTGTACTACCTACAAGCATAAATGAACGTTGTTGTTCCATTTTATATTTATTACCAGGTTACTTATTATCTGCGGTGTTTTTAATACACAAGTGAACCTAAATGTTGCTGTTCGAGATTGCGAAAATACGAGCGCCACCCGGAGTGGCAAACGGGAACTGCACAGTCGTCCTATCTCTCACGGTGAAAAAGGGGCGTTTCTTGTCACGCGCCCATGTATACTACGGCGGCCTACGGTGTCCCAAAGGCCGCTTTTACCACCCTAAGGTTTGTTTCAGCGAAACCCTTGCAAACTTCCGCGAAACAGGCGCATGAATGGATTTGCGCCGTCGTCGCAAATCGTGCTGTGCTGAGTAATGTCGAAATTCTTCACGCCACAACGGCATAAAATTCTTTCGTGTCCCGGCGGACGAAAGGTACGATCTGCACGCTGTTCGTTTTGTTTTTCTACACTTGCACGGCATATCAGGATGTGGTTGCAGCAGCAGCTGTGTAATAAAACATCCAAACAAACTCTGCTCTTTATTCTTGTCTAATGTATGTGTACACGTAAAGAAAAACAGTCTTACTTAGAATGAGTGGTGCAAAAATAGGTGGATGGGCAAACCTTCATCAATCAAAAGCAACGATTGCGGTTCTGATCATGTGGCGGATTGCGCAACAGGAACAAGGCCGTGCGCTCGCCATCTGAATACCTTCCACTCGCTCAATTTGCCTTTCTGGTGCATCCCAATTCAGTTTGTAGATAAATACAACCCCCCCTCCCCCCGTACCATTCGTATCCTCAGTCCTTATCAAGATGGCGTCCCCCAGTGCGTGTCTGCAATGCGCCGCCATGTTTTAGTACCGCCCCCAAACACCAGGCGTTAGTCCGGCGCTGGGAGCGAATATCGCGTTCCATGCATGGTATAGGAAGTTTCACTCCCCTGCTGCACAGCGCGCCGTGACGTCACGCCGCGGAGGGCGGTGCGCCCGCGCAAACCGCGGTGAGGAGGCGGAGCGCGCGCAGTCACGTGGGGTGTGACGTCGCTGCGCCGTTGCTACAGACGCTCCTCTCCGCTCCTCGCGCCGTTGCTATGGGACGGCGGATTCTGGGTCGCTTATAAAGTGCATTCGCACTTAAAAATGAAAGTGCCGTTGTCATCCGGTGGTCTATTCAGTTAGGCCTGCTCTCCTTAACTCGACCGCGACTATTTGAACGCCGAGAGATCGCCGTTTCTCTTTCGACCTCCCCTTCGCTCGGATGGGCAGCGTTGTAAGTGATGACGTCGAAACCGCAGGGTGGCTTGTGCGGGACTCCGGTAAAAAAAAATTAAAATTTATTTTCAGGAAAACTAAAGAACTTCCAACCGCCAGGCTTGGCATACATTATTACAGCACGAGGACAACATATGTTGAATATTTCATTTAAATCAGCGGACACTGCAAAATCGCCGTAGTGGCCCTCTAATATCTACCTTCCTCCTTTCTTGCCCGCTCGCTTTCACTTCCCTTTCCACCTTCTTGCTATACTATGCTATCTATGACCATGCTATGCCAAGCCAGGAGCTGCTTTGCACATACCCTGGGCCAGGTAATGCCGAACTTTGAGCATATGACCACGCGCACTTATGCAAGCGCGCTAGGCCAATGATGATGATAATTTACTGTTCGATATACACGGCGGTGCGGAATACGCCACTCCGCTGTTAAAATCGTTGCGAAAAGGGATGCTGTGTCACACGTTTTGCAGCCGACGTCTCCTTAGCACTTCATATCCATAAAAATACGGTACCTAAACGCGAAACATAGTCATTGCAACGGCGAACCTTCAAGTCCCCTATATCGATGGCGGTGGTCGTACTCCAGTAACCATAATCGTAATGAAAAATAAAGTATAGGTTTTTGTAAATATCAGTAGCGAATGTTCGCGGCAGACGTTGGGACAGCGTTTTCGGACGCGACACAGCGCCCTCCTGATTTCACGCCGTTGCTTCTCGACGCTCGCTGTTCGAGCCTTACGGCCTTCGTGGCGTTGGGGGCCTTGGCCTTGGTGTCTTCGTGGCGCGGTCACTTCGTCACGCTTCCTCTCCTCGCGACCGGAAAGAGGAGGAGCCAGGCATCCTGGCGCCTCCTTCCCGAGCCCGCCGGAGTCGCCGACATCACGGCGCCGAGCGGTGTTCGTTGAGTTGCTTTGACCGGGCTCACCGGCCCCGTGCAACAAACGCACAATTTCTCCCTCTTTGTGCCTCCGTGCCTACTTTCGCAGCTGCGCGGAGGCAAAACTGACGTCTGATCGGCGAGGAAGGCGTCGATGTAGATTTTCTATGCACGTACGTGAGAGCCATGGCAGCCGTGATGGTCCGCGGAACGCTCGAAGCTGTAGCCGTTGATTGGCAACGACAATTTGCAACTGGGTTCACAAGCCGTAATATTAGGTTTGAGTACAGTCTCAACGAAAAAAAGACCTAGGCCTGCGCGGAACCGCAGGACAGTGACGGCGTAAGCTGGAGGAACGACCTTCTTAGAGGCCATTGAGGAAACTAGTGCAAGTAGAGGTGATAGGTATCCCCTGCGCCATAACTGTTATCATTTCGCCAAGTAGGGAAGTACCCACTAGGCACTAATTACTGCGGTATTGCAGCGTGCAAATCTGTATAACTGCACATGTTTGATAGTCTGCTGGCGTCGTTTTCCCGAGAACGAACGGAACTCTCGGCCCGGCGTCGACGGCGAGCTGCGGTTTGGGCTTCCCTCTGCACAGCTGTCTGTTGTGCCCGACGTTGCCTTGCTGCAGCCGCGCGCGTAACTCTGCGATACGCTTCTTCAGCAGCGGTCCGCACCTTGCGAGAAGGCGTCATCAGGTATATCGAAGAGCCAATCAGGTTGCTGGCGCCCCTGCGCACGTCGCCTGCCGCGTGATGCATGGCACTATACGACAGAAATGCTTCAGAAGGTAGCGCTTCGTAATAATGATGACGGAAATGTTGAAGATTGTTTCATAATGATGATGCTGATGATGCCTCTGTAATGGGTTCAGAGCTACAAACCATGCAGCCCTGTGTTCTTTCAAATGATTCCTCGAACTCGTTATGCAATCCACTTTCCCTGACGTGCAGTGGCGTATTATTATCCTGCCACCTAACATTACATTTGTTAATGCGATTCCTCGGCAGACGTTATAGCTGCTTAGGTCCTTTAGCGAAGATTTTTGAAGCACAGGCATTGCTCAGTCGTAGAATGCTCGACTGCCACGCACAGGATGTCGGTTCGAATCCTCCTCGGTCCTGGTTATATTTTTCTAAAATTTGCGCGATAGCGGTTACGGACACCGGCAGCGGCGGCGGACAACTACGGCGAAAAAACGGCCCTTGTTGTGATCTCATAACAGCTTACGCTGTAAAAGGTTGGCACAAGTGACTTATCACCAGAGCGGGAAAATCGCGACGCGGGGCGCTATTGTTCCCGAGCATGCACATCACATTTTCCAAAGGTGGGGTGGCCGGCGGTAAACACTAACAGACGGCTGACATTTTCAATAGTAGCCTGCTCGTGGCCCAGCGGTAAATCACGCCGGGTACTTCCCTGTCTTTTTTTCCCATGGAATTGGCTTGACACTCTGGCTACAAGCGCGGTCGGGTACAATCGCGCCGTGCGTCGCAATTTTGCCGATCCTGTCATGAGTAACATGTGGCGATCTTTTCCCACTGAGACTGTACATTGTCTGAGTTTTACTGTGCCTTTAAAAGGTGAGCTGAGGTGAAATAATGTGAGTGAAAAGTTAAAATTATTTAACAAGCAGCAGAGGTGAATGAAGCGAATTGGTGTATATGAAACGTGCGTACGAGTAAACGACAGACAATTAAAGCTGAGTTCGCGTGATTTAATGCGAATCAGAGGTCAGGTAATGTTAACTAACGTGAATTAAGTTGATCTATTTATTACAGTGTCTCGTGATAGCATGTGTGCGTTTCAAGCTAGGGGCTGCAGATGCACATGTTACCGAGGGAAAAGTGCATCTTCCTTTCGCCTATGTAGCGCTTGTCCTGAAACGTCGGTAAGGAAACATAAACACAACGGAAGTACTACCGCGTACTTCCTACACCTTTCACGCTGAGTGGAACAACACTACAATATTGGTACCCGACAGAGCTCAATCATTCTGTATAAAGTATGATTGTGTCTCTTCTTGTACATTGGTGCGCAGATAAATGCAGCACGGCATTGTATTATAACCGTGGTCATCATCATCATCATCATCATCATCATCATCATCAGCCAATTTTATGTCCACTGCAGGACGAAGGCCTCTCCCAATCCTAGATGGTAATAAACTCTGAAATTGCACCGAGAGCCAGCGTACGTTCTTCAATGTGGCAACTGAGGGGTTCATGTGTCAGTGAGATAAACGCGAGATATTAAAATTAGTGCTCACTGCAATTTATGTAATACGTCCGCGTGATTTCACGCAACACAAACTGCGACCTTCGCGCGGCAGAGACTGAATTTGGGTCTATCGCCGAGTCAGTTGCGAAGACGTAACATTCTAATTATGGTGTTTCTGGACGTTAAACGGCAAAATAAACTGAAATCGTGAATATCGACTATGCTGCTTTAGGGAGCTCACTCGCACTGAAACTTGTGCAATATTTGCCCGCAGCCAAATTCAACCGACCTCGAACTCGCGAAACGTTTTCTGAGTCGAAGTCACTCAAAGTCAAAGTTAGAAGTCGCTGTGAGTCGAAGCCTGAGTGATTGGGCTCATGAGTGCGTTCGCTGACCTTCGGCGGAGAGGCAAACGTGAGCCTTGCCATTCATGTCCCTTCTCGCGAAGGAGATAGCGTACCTGATTTTCCTACTTCAATTAGGCCTCTGCGCATGATGATTTTCTTTTTTTTTTTTCGTCGTTGCTTTGAGATAGTGGTGGTGTAGTTCTGTACGACGAGTGAATGAACACGTTTGAGTGTTAGTGAGCACCGTTGTCAACGCTCTTCCTTCGTCCTATTGTTCAGCGCTTTCTCTTCTTTTAGCGATGAATCAACGAGTCCGGTTACGTAACCTTCTACCGGCTGTTTCACAATATATGTCCGAAAATTTTACAAATGCAGCAAACCAGACATTTCTTGAACATTTTGCGGATTTTGCTTTGTTCATAGCTGTCCAACCTCCCAAAAATTGGTACGATTAAGAATTTAACACTAAGTAACAAAATTAGACTAATTGGCTTTAAAACCGGAACAGCCGGGCACTCAGAGTCGAAGAATGGGAGTTATATATACTGTGAAGCAGTGGTAATAACGCCGTTTTATTAAGCCTTGAGGCCTTAAAGCCTTAAGCCTTAGAGCCTTAAAGGAAGTCAACCGCGAAGTCAACCTGGTGGTTGTAAAACCAGGTCTTTTCCACTTCCGTGAGATAAAAAGGGACATGGCTTAGCTTAAGGGGATCATCCCAACGGTTGGCTGCGCTTACTCGGTCGTAGTATTGAGATACCAGCTTTCCTGAACTTGACAGCGACGATTTGAACGCTGAAGTATGGCCGTTTCGCTTTTGACGGCCCGCTGGCTCGTGTAGGCAGTGTTGAAGGCGATGACGCAGAAAACACAGGGTGGCCCGCGTGGGAATCCGCTAATTTATAAAAAAAAACATTCATTCCTAGGAAAACAATATGACTTGCAACCGCCTGGCATGTATTATTACAGTACCGAGGAGAATGTATGTAGAAAAGTTCATTAAGATCCGCGGACAATAAAAGATCGCAGGAGTTGCCCTTAAAAAGGTGAATCCGGCGATTTTTCAGTGTCCACTGATCTCAGTGATGTTTCTAATGCATGTTCGCCTGAGTGCTGTGAGAGTAGGTACTAATCGAGGTGGCTGAAAGTTTAGTTTTTAATGTAAAATAATTTGTAAAATTTTTAGGGATGTCCCACGCGGTCTACCCTGTGTTTTTGATACTACTACCTTGAACGCTGCCTACCCGAGCAGGCAGAATATCAGAAGCACACCGACTATACTTCAGCGCTCAGATAGTGGTTGTCAAGTTCGGAAGAGCCGGTATAACTCAATATATAATCGGATGAGGTCGCCACTTTGATTTTGTGGCGCCAGCTCCATATTTGTGATGGCGCAGAGGCTGTGGTGTCATTGCACACAATGCACGGGTCGTCAACCCGTTTCGGTCAAGACATCGTTCATCCGGTTGTTTAATATTACTGGCGAGTTTCTGTGGAAACTGAAGTAAACTGACTGCTACAGGACTATCGGTACAATGGGAAGGCAGTGATATCGGAATAAGTGAAAGAACAGCCGGAGTTCCCTTTTAACAAAGCTACACTCATTTCGTTAACTTGTCCCACTAAAAATTAACAAATAAAATGCAGCAGATGATATATCCGCGATCATGAAACTAATCAATGCAATTGCTACCTCATGCGAAGTAGTGGAAGCCCTCGTGACACCATATTTTGAAAAAAAAAAGAAAGACCGGGCGCTTTCGGCTGTCTTTTGAAACAAATTGATAATTTGATCTTGCACGCAGTGTAAAAATACTTCGCTCAGATGTCAACAGGGGCCTTGAAGAATAAACGATACTGTTTTGTGACTTTGTTTAAAAAGTTATACGGGGGCGCCTTTAATTACGAATTTTCATATTATATTCCCGGAGATTTATACCATATTGAGGGGCCGTATTTTACACATTTACTGGCAAATCGCAGACACTCTCACCTGAAAAGTAAAGTGCCAAGAGGAGATGGCACAGTAGCAGCACCATCGCCGAGTTTCGAGGCACACGGATTCGTACTGCCAGCAAAACTCGCATTGAGAAACATCCGAGGCTTGCGAACAGGACCGTTGGTGAACTCGGAGGTTCACTACAATGGCGTCCACGAATGCGCACTAAGCTCTTCAACTAAGCGTTCATTGACAATGACAGCAAAGCGGCGCTGTTGCCGTGACACACTGCTGTGGCGCACGTCCGTACTCCGGCATCGCTGGCTTTCCGGTCGCAGAAATCTCAGGACGCCTGTCACCCGTGACTTTCGTATCCTACTAAGCTGGTCTCGTGCCACCGGGGCCGCGGTTTCGGTCGACGCCCAAGCTCTGAAGCTCCCGTCTGCTTAAGTTCTCTCCCTCAGCTGAAGAAACAAAAGCAAGTGTCAGACAGCATACTGCGGCGAAGCGAAGAAAAAAAGAAAATAATGTGAGCAACAAAACGGCGTGTTATACCTGTACACTCAAGAACAAAATTGAAAAACAAGTGGACAACGATGGGCTGGAAATGCATCGCGTGATCGAGGCTTGAAAAAGTGCTAAAACAAGACGTGCGTGCGGGCGAGCGCACATTGACAGAAGCGTGGCCGCATTGTCGCCGTTCCCCACCTCCCTGTTCGCTCGTTTCTGTTTTCTGATGATCCAGGTGTCGTTCTATGTCAGTTTATTTTCCTTCTTTGGTTCTTTCCTGCGTCTCTCCTGATTCATTCATTCATTCATTCATTCATTCATTCATTCATTCATTCATTCATTCATTCATTCATTCATTTCTTGTTGTATTTATGTCCTTCCTTCGTTTCAGTACTATGACGCGTCAGTCGGAATCGACTTTCACGTGCTCGTGAAAAAAAAAAAGAACTATGATGTACCGCCACATGATTGCACCGCGGCATCGGTCAGCCAACCTCCTCTGCCTCCTGAGAAAAAAAAGGACAAGCTAGGAGAAGACGTCACGTGGCGATCTTGAAGCCTTGTCATAAAAGACTTTCGAGGAGAGTCATGAGAAATGTGCCCTTGACGTGATAGGCAAGCGTTAGATTAATATATGGACAAGCGCCACTAAAAGTTACCGCGTGCAAACAACACCGCGTGGTGTCCGAAATATCTGGGTCGACTAATGGGGACAAGAGAGGGCTCCGCGCATAAGGTGTCAGGGAAGGTTGGCTTGCCGAGGCTAGCGGAATCATATGGCCCCGCTTTGAAGAAGAAGAAGAAGAAGAAAGATTTTATTGATTCGAAGAGATAATACATAACAGAAATAATATACAGAAGGAGGTCCCAAGGCTCTAGGCTGTAAGGGGACCTCCTGTGCTGGTTAAACAAAAGAACATAAATCAAGCAGAGCAACTTGGCAAAAAGAATCAAAGTTTCAAAGAATCAATAACACTTGACAGCAAATGAACTAAAACATGATATACAAATACACTAAAATACATGTGAGATCAAAAACGAACGATACAAATCAGGTTAATACAAACTACAATGCAACAATCAAGTCCAAATGCTACCATGCGGTAACAATAAAATAGTTATGAATAGAATACTGCTATACAAGGTATCACGTGTGATGATTTATAATGGGCAAAAAATTTTTTACCCACTTGTGATGCTTAAGATGATGCTGATGCTTAGGATAGTCCAAACTCGGAGGGCTAAAGCGTGCGAAGACAGGAAACCCTTCATTTTCAAGTAAACAAACGTGCAACTATTCCGGTGTGGCAGTCTTGCGTTCGTTTAAGAAATAACGCAGCATTTAGCGTCCTCTGCGGCCATAATCTTTGATCAAATGTGTGAGTGAGTGAGTGAGTGAGTGAGTGAGTGAGTGAGTGAGTGAGTGAGTGAGTGAGTGAGTGAGTGAAAACAACTCTATTGTGTCCACAACAGACGCGAACGATTATTCCGCTTGAAGTAAATTCGTGGGGAGCAATATGAGAAAGGGTAAATGCTGTGGATTAAGCAGCTGCATTTCGCGAATAACCTTTAGAACTTGTGTTAGTAAGCTTTGGTATTGTTGAATACAAATACGTCATTGTTTTATGCTCCAAGCAGTATGGGTGCGCGAGGAACGGGAGACGACCACGAAACAATTGAGAGAACGCGTGTACCGTCAGCCCGTCAGGCGACCCCAGCCACTTCCGCCAACTTTATAATAGTGCCGCTACTGTTAAAAAAAAGAACCCATAGCATGGATTTTCTGGTGCCAGTTTCTGTTTTGCATCGCGAATAGCGTGACAAGCAGTGAATGCCACTGCGCCAGAAATTTGAAAACGGGCCGAACGACTCAACGCGCTGCCTTGAACAACCGTGTTTCTTGAAGAAGGCGTCGGTGATCTGAAAAATGCGCCTCTGCACTGGGCAGGCTCACCACGCTAGACATTCTTAAATGTTCGTTGGTTGACTGAAGTTGTGTGAACCCTCGGATAGAAGAAGAGGAAGCAAAGAAGCAAAGAAAATTTAGAGCTGGATATTCTATATGGTGTGCACATGTAGATTTAGACGGGCGAATTAAGCTTGCTCGTCACAGGCGACAATATGCAGCACTAGTAACTCTAGATTTAGCTAAGGCATACGATCCAGTGTAGAGCATGTCATCCTTCTGAATTCATTAAGAAACTTGAATTTCCCGCGCTATATTATTAACTGGTTGTATGAGTGTTTAAAGGATAGAAAATTTTATTGTTCCCAGCGTGGATTATCCTCACCCGAAATATAATAAGTCCAGAGGAGTCCCACAAGGTTCTGTTTTATCTCCTGTATTATTTAACGTTCTGTTAAGCTCAGTACCGTTGCACAATAACATTCAAGTGTATGTATGTGCAGACGATATTGCGTTCTTTGCTTCTGCTGGTGACATTCACTCATTGCATGCAATCTTACAAGCTTATTTAGGGTGACTAGAGATATGGTTTACTCAAATTAGCATGACTTTAAGTGTTAGTAAATGTTCTGTTATTGTTTTTCCTTTGAATGATCCAGTAAGCATTTCCCTTCAGTATCGCCAGGAAATAATTCCCCAAGCAGAGTGCCTGAAGTATTCAGGTGTGTTTTACGATCATAAACTGAGTTGGCGCGACCATATTGAGCACATTAAATGTAAGGCTACACGCGCTGTTGGGATGACACGCAGACTTGGCCAGCACCCCTCTGGGTTGCGCAGAGACACTCTTCTTATGATATACCGTATCTGTGTTCGTCCGATTCTAGAATTTGGTTGCATTCTATACTCGGGAGGTCCGGCATACAAGATTAATCCTTTGGTTCTTTTAGAGCGAGGGGCTCTTCGGAGTTTCAAGTTTCAAGTTTATTTCAGATATTATTACAAACAAAATATTACACAAGATAATTATACAGAAGGAGGTCCGAAAGCACTAGGCTGCAGGGGGACCTCCTGTCCGAAATTGCAAAGGAAAAAGAACGTAATTAGCAGTGAATAGCAACATAACAAGAAAACCAATGATTTAACGGGACAACAATAAGACAATTAAAACTAAACAAAAGTGATAAAACAAATGAATCATGAAAATATGCGTTTAATAATTAAGCAAATAAGAAAACAATTCTTTTCTAAAAGGACCGATTGTGGCACACTGTTTGATATGGGATGGTAATGAATTCCATATGAACAAAGCAAGAAAATACCCAGTATGACGGCCATAATTAGTACGAATAGTAGGTAGTAAAAAATTTCCATTTGAGGCAAATCGAGTTCGGTTAAGGTTACGTAGAGCATCATGGCAAAACACACTTGATGGTAAAAGATGAATCAATGTCTTGAAGAGCGTGATGGTGAGATGATACTTAAATAAACTGGCAATAGGAAGTATAGTGAAGTTATAAAGCAATGATGATGCATTACTGCGATATGAATTGCAAGTTAATATTCTAATGGCTTGATTCTGAATATGCTGAATGGGAGATAGAGGGGTTACGTATGTATTTCCCCATGTAGTGATACAATAATTAATATGACTGTGAATAAAAGCGTAATATAGTTTGATTAAGGTCGAGGTGTTAAAATAGCTATGCGCCCTGATTAATATCCTAATACCGAATGCTAGTTTTTTCCTTAGGTGCGTGACTTGGTTAGAATATTTTAGTTTGGTGTCAAGAACAACTCCTAAAAAAAGAGCATTCGTTGTCAGGAGTAATGAGTATGTCGCTTAGTTTGATCATGACTGGGGATGGAAGGACTTTATTATTTGAGTGAAAAATCATGAACTTAGTTTTCGTAGGGTTAATACTGAGGGAGTTGCAACTGCACCAGGCTAAAATGCTATTTAGATCCTTCTGTAATTTAAGCGTCAAAGAGTGAACAGATTTGTCAGTGGCAAGTATGGTATTGTCATCTGCATAAAGAAAAGGTTCAGAGTTAGTAACTGCTTGAGGAAGGTCATTCATATAAATCAAAAATAAAAGGGTGCCAAGAATGGACCCTTGTGGGACGCCTTGATTAGTAGTCAAAAAGTTTGATAATGTGGAATGAACATAAACAGCCTGTTGACGATTGGAAAGGTAATTTTTAATTAGGGTTAGTGCAGGTCCAACAATACCAATAGATTCGAGTTTGATTTCCAGGATGCTGTGATTAAGGGAGTCAAAAGCTTTGGTTAAATCAATGAACAATGCTCCAGCAAATTCACCAGAATCAATAGCTTTTTTAATCTTGTCAGTGAAAGTTAGCAGTGCAAGATCTGTAGAAAAAGCTGGTCGGAAGGCGAACTGTTGAGAAGTTAAAATAGAAAATTTAGATAAGTAATTTCTTATATGTTTCTCAATACACTTCTCTAATATTTTGCAAAAAGTGATAAAATAGCTATAGGGCGATAATTAGAGATGCATGTTCTGTCGCCTTGAAAGTTGTCTCAAGGTACCAAAATATATTGCGAATCATGTTCTGTACCAAGAAGCCCGAATACCTACGTTAGCTTGAAGATTCCGTATCCTCACCGTCAAAACATATTTAAAAATTTATGCGTCTTCACAGAGGCGATCACACTTCGTGTTTTGTACTGAAGCGCCAACATTTTTTGATGAGCCTTGGTATCGCATATACAGACCTCAAGTTTTGTTTGTGCAGAACCAACTAGAGGCTTTAGATGTTAACATTCGCGATATCGTCTGAACGGATAAACCATTGGCCAATGCTAAAATTGAATTGGATAATATATTCCCTTCTAATACCAAACTCCTACCTTCCAGATATTTAATAGGCTTATTAAAAGATCATTTATGTCAATTGGGAATTGATAATATAATTCCGACGGATGCATCCATGCGTGAGGAGAAAGCGGGAGTGGGCATTTTTTCAAAGACTTTGTCTTGGTCATATACCTTGCGCCTCCCGGATTATACACCCATATTCGAAGCAGAGCTCTTAGCCATTCATTTAGCCATTCGCAAACTTCCTGTACAAAATTCGGCAGTTGCTATAGTGACTGATTCGCTTTCGGTATGCACATCACTCGCTTCAGCTTCTCCTTCCGAGTCTTCTGTTCTAAACGCATTCATATCGTTACTTCCTCCCCACGTGCGTGAAGTGCGATTAGTGTGGGTGCCGGGCCATCGTGGCATATTTATAAACTAGATGGCTGATGTTCTCGCGCGGTGGTCCCTAGATGGGCCGGTAATGTCTGTGGTGCCCACTACTGCCTTTGTTACTTTGTCTAGATTCCGTAAGTACTCCTTACTTCAAGATTCTTTAAAAATGAAGTTACCTATTGAAGAATATGGGCATCTTTCTTTTGTTTGGGGTAATAAGTGGTGTCCTTCTCGTAAACTGGAAGTGGCCATAACAAAATTTCGCTGTCGTATCCTTCCACCGAATTTTTATTTACACATGTCTGGTCTGGTGCCATCTCAGCTATGCTGCTATTGTCAAGAGCCTGAAAACATGGATCACTTTTTAATTACCTGTCAGCGTTATAGTAGGGAGACGAAAAGGCATTTCGAAATTTCATTCAGGAATTTAAATATTCCCCTGAATTCTCAGAACATTCTTTCCTTTGGAGCATCCTCACTAGGCTACAGCAACAGGAAGGTCTGCTTAGCGATGTGCAATTTCCTTCGTGACGCAAGAATAATTCATTGCTAATCATGCATTTTAAGAAATAACGCAACATTTAGCGTCCTCTGCGACCATAATCTTTGATCAAATGTGTGAGTGAGTGAGTGAGTGAGGGAGTGAAAACAAACTCTATTGTGTCCGCAACAGACGCGAACGATTATTCCACTTGAAGTAAATTAGTGGGGAGCAATATGAGAAAGGGTAAATGCTGTGGATTAAGAGCTGCATTTCGCGAATAACGTTTGGAACTTCTGTTAGTAGGCTTTGGTATTGTTGAATACAAATACGTCATTGTTTTATGCTCCAAGCAGTATGCGTGCGCGAGGAACGCGAGACGACCACGAAACAAGTGAGAGAACGCGTGTACCGTCAGCCCGTCAGGCGACCCCAGCCACTTCCGTCAACTTTATAATAGTGCCGCTACTGTTAAAAAAAAGAACCTATAGCATGGATTTTCAGTTGCCAGCTTATGTTTTGCATCGCGGATAGCATAACAAGCAATGAATGCCACTCCGTCAGAAATTTGAAAACGGGCCAAACGACTCAACGCGCTGGCTTGAACAAGCGAGTTTCTTGAAGAAAGAGACGGTGATCTGAAAAATTCACAGCATATCCACGGAGTGAATGATGATGAGTGGGCGAAGCTCCGGAGGTTCATCGTTGATCGTGCCGAGTTCCGGATTAATTTAGTTAACGCGCACGCTACGAATCCTTATGGTTCAACTACGCACAAGTGAAATCTCCCACCGGCACTTCATCGCAAGTCAAGGTCCAGTGCATATATATATATCTATGGGTGGCCGGTGAATGGTTCTCCAGCGCGAGTAGTTGGTATTTTTCAATCAAGAAACTCGCTAGAAGACGCTGCTTGCGTCAAGCATGTCTCTCGCGGGTGAGGGCGCGTTCTCCTTCTTCGCGAGCTGGTAGCGCGTTCATCGAAGAAATAGCGTTTCCATAGTCAACGAGCGCCTTTCTCTCTCTCTGTCTCTCTCTCTCTCACACAAGACAGCAAATGGAAGAGTGAGAGAGGTCGCGCGCCGGGAGGCACGCACCGAGGGCGCGCCTCCCACACGCGCCCTCCTAGTAGCGCGTTCCTAGTAGGTAACGCGCTACTACAACGGACGGACAGACCTAAACCTTAAGGAGCTTCACCCCTAAAATACGCCTCTGCATTGGGCAGGATCACCACTCTAGATATTCTTAAATGTTCGTTGGTTGACTGAAGTGGTGTGAACCCTCGGGTAGAAGAAGAGGAAGCAAAGAAATACAGCAAGGCAAGAAAATTAAGTTCAGCAACCTCACCAGTCGTAAATGCCACGGGTCCTTCATCTTTATGTACAGCTCTTACGGTAAGCTGTGGATCACGCATATTACACACTTTTCATTTTCTTGTCCCTTGACATGTAACTTTAATTAGATTTGTATGGGTGTCTTGTCACAAAGGAATTATAATGAATGAAACGGCGGTCTTGTTGGCATAAGCATCCCTGAGTGGTCCAAGTGGCGCTATTTTTCCAGCATCGGCGTTCATAACTGCTGCCAGATTTAGGAGAACCGTAAGGCAAGAATCTAGTAATTCGTTTTGAACTAACTCAAATGAATATCGACACCTGTGATTCCCTTGGAATAGAAATACATTCACCTCCAGAAAACTAGGAGTCGTTTTTACGCTATTACGTTGCTGAATTCCAAAGCTAAACTCGTATATGCACAGAGCTGGTTCGACCCCGTCCCAATACGGATCTATGGATGATGACTTCTTAAAATGTAGTAGTTCTCCCTCAGTAAAAAAGCACACGCTAAAAGTTTTTTTTTCATAGGATTGGGTTGGGCTCCTACGTCCCCAGTATTCTCTCCTTGGGAGCCTCCTCATTATGTCATTGTCTCGGGGATGTATGCTCTACTGTTGAAAAATTTAAAATTGATTCAGGGCGGCTCTGTTCATAAACTCGTAACTTCTACTATTAAATTTATCCTGGTTATTATTTTCTGATTGGTATTTAACAGTACTTCTGAGCTAACTCTTCGTACTTTTCGCACCTTGGCCAATACCCCAGGGTAGGTAGGTACCAGTGTCAAGAACACAACAACAAAATGGCGTTGAGCAGAAATGAGGTAAATTAAAGATGGACGCCAGTTCCACTGCAGTTGATTCTATTGTGTCCTGATAAATAGGAATACTAAGTTATTTTGGTGCAGTCGAACGTACCCAATGTGCTTATAAGTGATAAATATTAGCCGCGCACAAACGCAGGTTATAATATAAACGCATGGTAGGTCTGCTACGCCGCATGAGCCAAGAGTCCGTTCGTAGGGTCAGGACTTCAGCCTCAAGATTGATTGATTTCTGGGGTTTCACGCCCCAAATCTGCGACATGATTATGAGAGACCGCGTGGTCGATGGCTCGAGAAATTCCGACCACCTGGGGTTAACATGCACTGACATCGCACAGTACACGGGCCTCAACAATTCGCCTCCATCGAAATGGAGCCGGCGCGGCGAGGATGCCATCCCTCGACCTTCGGATCAGCATCCCAGTACTATAGCCACTATACCACAGTGCCGGGGCATTCAGCGTCAGGAGGTCAGACTATTCTAATATAGTTTACATTATGAATTCATTTACGTTCAAGTGTGTGAACGGCGCTACGTGAACGTCACTTGCGGCTATACGTCACAAGCGCACGTGTGCGTTTTGGTGATGTCACCGTGCGTGTGCCCAATTGAAAGTTGTCGCTCAAGCTCAGGCAATCGTTCGAGCAACACCGATGAGCACTCAAGCATGTGAGCATGACCGATGATCTTTAGGGCCGCTTCGGCACCTGCAAGCGCGGGGCTCACAGCGGCCAGCCGAAAGCGGACGCAGCACACAGAGGCCAAATATTGGAAAGTGTCGTTTATTGTTCCGTCGTTGTTTGCTCGCCTTCCGCGAGCCGCCGTAATAATAGTGGTAGTGATCGTTGTGGCAGGGGGTCAGAAGAAAGACAGGTAGAGAAGGCGTCGTTGTGCTTAGGTCCTGAGGGGCGGGGCAGAGGTCAGACCGGGAGACATGGCGCGGCCGGCGGACGCTGAGCTGCGGTTCTTTGCGCGAAGCTTGGCCAGTGTGTTCTCGGCCATGTCGGCGCGCTCCTCGGCATCCTCGAGTTCTTGCTGCACCTTGCGGAACTTGGCCAGGTTGAGCGCCGCGATCTCTTCGGCCTCCTCGATCTGGCGCTTGTACGTCTTGATCTTCTGTTGGAGCTTGTCGACCAGATCCTGCATGCGCTCGTGGTTCTTGCGGTCCTCCTCGGCCTGCGTCGAAGTGAGCAAGGATGGGCACAGTCAAAGGATGGGCACAGTCAGACAAGTCACAATCTCAAAGCGTGTGAATTGTGACAGTGTGCTCCGAATCTCTCTGTGACCATCACTTTCGTGATGCTTTTCAATGCGACAAGTTCTTCGAGAAAGCGTCATGGGAAAGCCTGTGTGCGTGCCAATGGACGTATGAGGCACACCACAGTGGCAGACTGTAGGTTAAATTTAACCACTTGGTCTTTTTTTTTCCACGCCGAGCTAAATGTATGCACAGCTGTTTTCACGTTTGTCCCGTTAACATACGCCGACTCTGGAGCCATGAATTCCAATATGTCGTTCTTCGGGGATCAGACGAGGAATCCCGATTTGTAGGAAAAAAAAGACGATTGTGACTTTTTTTCAAAACTTTACATGTCTGCCTATATTCTAGTCGTGTTTTCAAATATTGAAACACGGTATTTCTAGTTCATAATATCTGCAGAGAGGAAGAATAAGTATGCAGTCTTTTCCGTGCCATGCAAAATGTGAATAGGCCAACATAAGACATATGGAGAAATGGGCGCAAAACACGAGCGTTGGCATCGATTATGTCCTTACGCAACCACCATCGTTCCGCCTCTTGTGGAGGCCCGGTGACTGGTAATAAAGCCTTTTTTGCAGATCCCACATACCTGGAATTGCAGCTCCTTGATGCGACGCTCGCTCTTGCGGAAGTTCTTGGCGGCGTCTCCGTGCCTGCGCTGCTCGTTCTCCAGCTCGTTCTCGAGCTCGCGCACCTTCTGTTCGAGCTTCTGGATGATCTTCTTGCCACCCTTGAGTGCGGCGGCCTCGGCCTCGTCCAGGCGTACCTGGAGCTCCTTCATCTGCTGCTCGAGTGCCTTGCGCAGTTTCTCCTGCTGTAGCGCGTGATCTTGCTCGGCGCGCAGTTCGTCGGCGAGACGGGCGGCGTCCACCATCGCCTTCTTGGCCTTCTCCTCAGACTGCTTGGCTTCGTTCAGCACCTCGTCCAAGTCGGCCTGCGAGGAACAATAATTCACGTTTCAGAAAGGGGATGTGTGTTAAGGCGGATCACAAAAATGCCGTGTAACTTAATGTTCCCAATTTTTTGTTTCTTTTCTTCTGATTTGTGCGTTCCACGACCACGCCTTCTCTATGACTTCTCTCGTGAACAGGCGCCAGAATTTCTGACCGTGAGCAGTCTAAGGAAAACTACGTAGCACAGATCGAAGGGATTTTTAACTTCTGTCTTAGCTCGGTCAGCAAAATCCTTCAAGTACGATTTAGCGAATTACAATGAGGCAAGCATAGCTGAGGTAATGTATAATGTCATTATTGCTTCAAGGAAATTTCGTTACATGAAAATGTGCACACTTCCAGGCTTCGAAGACAGTATGTTTTGATGCCAGCAGAGCGAAGGTGAGCGATCGATTGCGGCGGCTCAGCGCTGTCTTCTTTTTACGACGCCACTGCGACTGCGCGTCAGCATTTGCAGTCACAGGCCAATAAATGGAGACGACGGAAGAAATTTTTTTGTAAGAACGCGTGCTTACCTGAAGTGCCTGCATCTCTCCTTCGAGCTTCCTCTTGGCCACAGACAGGGATGCAGTCTGCGCCGAGAGTTCGTTGACCTGCTCGTGCATCTCGCTGAGTTCGGCTTCGCCGGCGCGGCGGGCACGGTCCGACTGTTCCAGCAGCTGGCGGCTCTCCTCCAGTTCGCCGTGAAGAGCGTTGCAGCGGCGTTCAGCCGAGGCGTACTGTTCGCGGGCCTCGTCCCGGGCACGCTGTTCCTCCTCGAGGGCTGTCTGCAGGTCCTTGACGTTCTGCTGGTACTTCTTGAGGTTCTTCTGCGCCTCGGCGTTGGCCTTGTTGGCGTGGTCCAGAGCGATCTCGAGCTCGTTGATGTCGCTCTCGAGTTTCTTCTTGAGCCTGAGCGCCTCAGCCTTGCCCTTGGCTTCGGCCTCGAGGCTGGCCTGCATAGAGTCGAGCGCCCGCTGGTGGTTCTTGCGTGTGTTCTCAAACTCCTCCTCCTTCTCCTGGATTCGTCGGTCGATCTCCTGCCGCACCTGCGACAGCTCGAGCTGTGCACGCAGCACCTGAAATAGCAGAGAAAAGAAGCAATTCAGCACACATGTCACATGTCAAAAGGGAGTATTGAGGCAGGCTCTTAATTTGCAACACAGTGGAGTCTCGCTTCCGATACACAGTCAGCGTGCGCACTCTTGATAGTGCCCGTCTAAGGTTTAAGCAGGCGTGTTACACAATTGTCTACTAACCGTTTATAAAGACGGCGTTGTTTAAGCTGTGCTTTTAGGGAGTGGTCATTTACTTGAGGATATTGTGATACACTAAACCACGAGAATCTTCACTGCAATTCCTTTGGCACACACTGCTGCAGCCAAGGGGGGCAATCTTCTAGTCAACGCGGGAACACCATCTAGTTTTGCCGGTCTGATCGATCATGCTATCTTTTGCAATCGGGTACGATTAAACTGTCTTGTTTCTAAGGGAAAGCCCGAGTGAAAACAAGGCAATTTATTCCGTACCTTGTTCTCCTCCTGCTCAAGCGCAGCCTCGGCCTCCTCGAGCGCAGCCTGCAGCTCCTCCTTCTCCATCTCGAGCCTCTTGCGCGACTTCTCCAGCTCGTGAACGCTTCGGCCACCCTCGCCCAGTTGGTCCATGAGGTCCTTGATCTCGTCTTGCAGGTTCTTGTTCTCCCGCTTGACGGCCTCGTAGTGTTCCTGGCTTTCCTCGTAGGCGGCGCGCAGCTTGAACACCTCGGTGGAGTAGTTGCGGCACTCCTTCTGAGACGCGTCCAGCTCGGCGGCCAGGTCGTCCACCTTGGCCTTCCATTCGGCGATGACCTGCACCGAACGCGTCAAAAAGCGCGAGTGAGGCAACGTCCCTTACATACGCCCAATCACGGGTGCCTTCTAAGAGCAGGTGACGTCATGGACAGAGCACACACCTTGTCGAATGACTTCTGGCGCTTCTCGAGAGATGCAGCGAGAGCGTTGGCCTTGTCCACCTCGATGGACATGTCCTCCAGCTCTCCCTGCAGGTGTGCCTTGGTCTTCTCGAGTCCGCTGCACTTGGCGTTCAGCTGCTCCATAGCCTCCTCAGCCTCCTGGAGCTTTGCGTGTAGCTTGCGCCTACAGGGTAACGAAGGCGGTGCTTTTTGATGGAATTGCCTCTGCGGAATTTGCTTTAGAGGAAAGTACACTAACATATGTCACGCTGAAATCGGGAGCAGAACAAACAATGCTGAAGTATTGTTGGTTTGTGTAATGCTCACAGCATTTTCTGGCGCAGTCATATTTCCAAGGGAATGTTTTTTTTTTGCGCAGCGGGAACTTATAACAAACTGTACTAGGTATTAGGCTGCGACACACATGTCCGTTAAAATTTTGTATTCTTGTTTCCCGTTTGGGAAAGCAAAGCCTTTCCCAGGTGACATTAGTTGTCTTGTGTTAAGTACAGACTGAACGAGAAAATATCACTATTTATATCATGCAAATACCTTGAGGTACGATAAACTCAAGCTTTAGACTCGTCCGAGCAAAATAACATCACGTGCCTTTTGTTCAACTTGTAGCCAGAAAGAGGAGATAAATATGAGGGATTAAACAAAAACTACGTTCTTATCTAAGCTATAAGGGAAGCGCGCTGAAGTCAACATTTTTGTTTTGTTTCGAGCGTAGCGTGAATGTCAAGTGAGATAAAACAATTCATATTTTACATGGTTCAGCAAGATAGGGACCTCAGTACTCACTTGGCTTCCTCGAGTTCCTCCAGCCGTGCCAGACCCTCGCTCTCGTACTTGGAGCGCCAGAGCTGAGCCTCGGCATTGGCCTTGCTGAGCTGGCGCTGGAAGTCAGCCTTAGCTTCCTGTTCCTCTTCGATGCTCTCGCGCAGGTTGTCCAGGTCGTGTTCCAGGTTGCGGTACTTGCCGAGGATAGCAGCGCGCTCCTGCAGTGAATTTTCGCGTGGGGAATTTAGCCACTGCAACTTTGTCCAGGTAATTTTTTTTTGTTTTGCGAAAGCAACGGCGATGCTTCATTGGGGGAAATCCTTAGTGGTCACGGTTAATACCACTTGGGAAATATTAATCATAAGCAGCACCAAGTGCGACAACGATGGGGTTTAACCGAGGTACGCTGAACATGTCGTAGACCAGCTTTTAATGGAATGTGTGCGGTGAACGGGTAGCCCAGAAGGCTCTTGCAGCCACGGCCATGCAGTTGAAGCGTATGACGGCCAGGCAGTTTCTTCCTATTGCATGGACATTTGCAGAATCGTCAAGAAAAACACCGTAAGGCTAAGTAATCGAGGTAAATGTTACTAGAGGTGTGTTTTCCAATTAACTTTCCGTATAGCGAACTGGTCTACTCGTGTTTCAGGTTAGTGAAGGTGTGTCAATCACCCCATCGTTGACCGACATTTGAAGAGCGACCACTTACCCGAGCTTCCTCGTCGGCTTGCCGCTTGGCCTCTTCAAGTTGCGTGGCGAGCGATGCCTTGATCTTGTTGAGCTGTGCCACCTGCGACTCGGCCTCTTCAAGCTGTCGTTGCAACTCGCTGTTCTCAACGCTCAACTTCTTCTTGGCACCGTCCAGGTCATTGAGCGTGCGGTTCGTCTCGTCAAGCTTGAACTGGGCATCCGCGAGCTGAACCTCCAGTTGTTTCACCTGTTTCTCAGCGTTGGCCTTTTTATTTTAGGCCGCAGGGGAAAAAAATAAGAGAATAGAGTCAGTTCGCTGTGCGCACAAAGATGGATGGACATCGAGGGTGCATTGTTGCATGTTAGAAAATGTGAAGTCTGCAGAATGAGTGGCATACGAAGCACATTTTTGTGAGGCGTTCGCTTGTTTACATGGAATGTTTAGTGCATGTTGAAATTGTGACTATAGAAGAGCACAGTAGGTAAGCGTAGGTAGTGCCGATGTAAGTGAGGGTTAAAGAATAAATTGTTCCATTAGTGCGAGTAGTGGAATTTGTAGCGAGTGTTATGATGCAGAATTAAACAGTGTCAAAACGTAATTATGTAAATAAGTACTGTAATTTTCGAAAACAGCTTGACACGTGTTATGGTGCTCTTAAGTGTATCGTGAAAACTGCTTCTGTGTACAAGAACTGGAGTAGCAATACACTAACAACAACAAACGGCAAACGGGCTGAGCATGCGTCTTGCAAAAGGACATCATGCATAGCGGGCAATGCTGGAAAAGCTTAGGAAGAGACTTTACTGAAGGCTTTTTTTTTACAATGAGCAAGGAGAATGCGCTCGTAATCTGCTCGCACACAGCGTTCCCATGGAGCAAATCACTGGTTGATAAGCTAGTGACTTCTTTTCATTTGGCCAATATTTGCAGTCTGCGTTGGGTTCGACAGGGCCGTAACCTCAGAGTTAACATGAAGTGTTCGCATTGTATTACTGATCACTTCACGTGCCATTTCCTTGGGATTACTTAGAGAGGGGCAGAACCGCATGAAGACGTCTATTCTAGAGTATTCGAAGAATGGCGTTCTCTAGGATGCAGCAGTCGAACGAATGTGCCTTACATGACCTACGCCTTCACAAAAAGAAATGTCTTCACGCACGAGGGTCATTCGAGTGGCAGGGACCAAAGCACCCAGCTATGGTGGCGATAGCCTGCAACCGATATCAAACACCTGCATGAATCACGTAGCTCGCAAGCCCGTGGCTTCACTTTAATGCGGGTTCGCCGTGTGCGGACAAATTGCGCAGTGCGCGCGTTCCCGATGGGATGGGCTACCTGTGACTTGTTGCTGTGGTCCAGGAGGGATTGGAGGTCGGACACTTCGGCAGCCAGGGTAGCACGCTCCTTTTCAACTCTATGGACGCATTCACGGAAATGGGGTGGGAAACGAGGGAGGAAGGAGAGAAACGGTCGGGGATCAAAAGTGGGTTCACACACTTGGGCGAAACACCCCTACGGGAGCTGCGGGAAAGGCTCGCATATCTCGATCCTAGCGGGCGGGGCCACAAAGTGCAGGTTCGTCTCGGCGAGGGCCATTTCGGATTGGGAAAGTACTGAACGGAGATGATCAAACGGGGGTTCCTTTACCTTATCGCGGTTAAGATGCTCTACATTGGCGCGCATGTCCTCCAGTTCGCTTTTGATCTGCGCCTTCTCTTTCTCCACCCTGTCAAGCCAAAATTTGGTTAGAAAAAAACTAGCGATCATCAAGAGGACTGGAAGAAAGGGAGTGGGCACGAAGCAAACGCCTTGAGGCCAAGAAAAGATAAACACACACACGCACATTGTGTACTGGTGTGTAGAGTGGGATAAAGGTAAAAATGAAGGTGTGGGCGCTTTGGGGAAAAATATTCAGCGTGAATTAATCACGCTGTCCTCGACAACTGCATTTGGCAGTTGAAGAATTCAAGCGCCTGAAAAAGTTCGTGGTCCTTGAAATCGTCAAAATCATTTAAAAAAAAGGTATGATTGCAAGTAGCTTCCAATAGGTGTTGGGCGCGTAAGCGTTGTAATGGTACGGCTCGTCGCCAAGGAGGAGTAAAATGAAGAAAGGAACTTCAGATTGAGCTATGTGGTCCAGGACGTTCCATGTCACGCATTCTTTGAAAGGTGAATCAAAACACGCATTCGTTTAATGGGTTGAATCACTTGTTCGATGGGCTGTATTCGTAGTTCAAACGACATTTTTATAGTACACTGATGATAGAGCTACACGAGATCAGTTGGCCTTTTTCAGCAGCTTCTCGAAAAAAAAGAAACGGCAAGCATTTTTACTGACGGCCGCTTTCCAGGCGATCCATCCGCGCAGCATTACCTTATGAGGGAGCAAAGGGCGAACATTCTACAAAGACTGCACTGTTCTGAGAATGTAACGCAGCGCTCATAAGAAAAGAGCGATTCAACCGTAAAACGTTCACTGGCGCCGGCCGTAATGTTGAATTCTATAACTGTTGCAATGCTTACACTTGAGTCATTAAAGGGCTACACACAGTGATTACATACATACTTAAAGGGCTACGTACAGAGAATTAGCACGTCATCAATTCAACATTCACGATTGCCACGCCCGAACTGTCGAAGACTCTGCACTTTATCGAATGCCTTGAACACTACTTCTGGGCTGGCCGGCAAGGGGGCTCCCGTGGGGCCATTGTCCAGCAAGGACATTATGAAAAAGAATTCTTTAAAACTAACTGAAGCGTGTATGACTGCTTACTTGGCTTTGTGCTTGTTGAGCTGGTCAATCTGCTCCGACAGCTCGGCAACCGAGTCGTTGTGCTTCTTGCGCAGGTTGGACATGGCCTGCTCATGCTGTAAGTTGGACTCCTCGAGGTCGCGCCTGAGCTTGGCAAGTTCGGCTTCGCGGCGCTTGTTCAGCTCCACCTGGGCCGACGTGGCGCCGCCCGATTCCTCGAGGCGCTCGCTCAACTCCTCGATCTCACGTGCGAGGTCGGCGCGCTGCTTCTCAGCCTAGAAAGCCATCGTGAAGGCGAGTCATGAACGTGCACGTGTTTCTGCGCGGCCATGCATGTCTAAGAGCTAAGCTACGAAGCAGCTTCCTATTTGTTCGGAGGGATATTTCTTTGTGCGAAAACAGTGTCAAGGCACATTTTTCGCACAAAGGAATATCGCCAGTCCACCTTGCAGATGCCGAGTTAAAGCTTTAGTAGCAAGTTTTTTAAACAACGCTAGGTAGAATTTAATGAAAAAGAAATCAGTATATCTAGTGTCTCTGAAGCTTGACCTATTGAAAGCATTGAAAGCCTTTGTAACGCCAACGAAAATATTTGAAGACATGAGCGATATGCACAAGAGGAAGAGCTAGCCTCATACCCATTCCGTTATGGAAAAATGGCAGGCACTAACGGTTGCCCCTGAAAGACTTGTCAAAGCGCGCCAATTATTACATTGTGACAATGACAGCTCACGCCTCTCTGGCTTCTGAAGATTTTATTCCGGAACGATAGCTTAAAGAAGGCTATTACGCTCGCTTACCTTGGCACGGGCCTGGCGTTCAGCTTCCAGCTCCTCTTCCAGCTCCTCGATGCGGGCCTAGAACAAAAGGCCACACCATGTGACACATAATCCAAACAGAGCGGGGCCCCTCGCAGAAGCAACCACACTTGCGCAGTCCTTGACCAGGGGACGACGACGTCCCCGCCATTCCCACAATATTTCCCCGCATAAAACGAACAGCAAAAGCTCGCCGCATGTTCCGCAGCCGGAACAAGCGCCGCAGCGCCAAAGGCACCGCAGAAGCATGCTTTAGGCACAGCCGACGAAGAGCCACTCAAGACCACGATAAAGCACATGGGCGTTGGGCTAGCCGAGCACACCGAACACGTGGCATAGCCTTGGCCGCCCTGTAAATCCAGACTGGTTAGCCAAGCGACGACGTACGACACAAAGCACAGGCACACCCAGTAGTAGTATCAGTAGCTACGACTGGTCACGGGGGCCTACTTCATAGATGAGGTGCACTGTGGCCGGGCTGGACGCGAGCACAGGCTCCTGGGCCTGGCGGACAAGGCGCTTGCTCTCAGCGCTGAGTCGGTAGTTGGGCGAGATGTACGGTCCCTTCTGGAGCGGGTAGAAGGAGTCCTGGAGGAGCGCGTCGCCGGCCGTGACCACGCCCTTGGGCTTCCTGACGGGAGCCGAAGCACCGTTGACCACAGGACCATTATCGCTGGCTAATCCGTTGGACAGGCCGTTCGTGATGGCACGAGCTGCTTCGAGCGCTGGGGAGCTCTCCATGTCGTCGGAGTCGTCGAGGAGTGAGGAGCGAGGAGCACCGCGGTTCGCTCGGGTCGGTACTGACGGCTCGAGTCAGCTGCCGACGCGTTAAAAGGGTGGGAGGCCCCAGCGGGTTTCGGGAAATCTGAGCTGGCCTCCCTCGCCCGCGGGCGCCGTTCACCCACCAAAAATACCTATGGCCAGAAATATGTGCCCGTTCGCTCTCGCTCGCGTGGCTCCCCTGACTCACCGGCGGCAGCTGCCGCTAACAGGGCAGCGCCTTTTTTTTCGAGACTTTCTCACCCTGCGGGCGTGTTTTTCTTTTTGGTGTGTCACGTCTGCGGCCCATCACTTCCCAGTCAGCTTTCCACCTGGCGAGGGGAAGCCGCTCGCAGTGCAATGGCCTGCGGTCACGTGAACGGGCGTAGCGTTCTCCCAGTTTGGCTGGCAAACGTAGGCGCAGAGGCGGCTGCAGCCGTTGTAGAAGCCTCAAGGACGAGGTTCGTACCCCGACTTCTACTCGAGGCGCGCTGTCTCACTTACACGGTGAGACAGGTAAGCCAACTTTTTTTAGACAGGGTAATCAGCTTTTCTTTTATCCTTTTGGTGTGCAAGAAGCTCCCCCTTCCCACCGATATTTTCGGGCGAATTTTTCGCATTCTTGAGAGAGCCAATGACAACTTTCACCGCCCACGCGACGTCTTTCTGACACACTGTGCGCGCTAAATCTTACGCGTGATTTAAAGTATCTCACGCAAGAACTGCCATCGCGTCAAGTTTCTTCCCCGGCAAGAATGAGCTCAAGACGTCTATATTTAACAAATATACGTTTTAACTTGCCCATTTTATACTTCTTTAGCGTGTTAGTGACACTACTCTAAGAAAAGGCTGCAATGATTCTTTCAGCTGAAGCGCACACTGCCATTCTGTGTCAATTTGTATTTGTATAGTGTCGGCTTGCTTATTCGTCAGGACCGCATGTCTAGGTCTTTTTCTGTTGTGCGAAAGGGCTTAGAGGTCGCTTTAAAATAATGTAACCTGATGCAATTTATTTCCCCAACTTGCTTTTTCATGAATAAATACGTGAATTCTGGGGATTTCGCCGTTAAACGGACACCTCGAAGCGCTGACTTATCCGACTCAAAATCATCGAAGGAAAGGCACGATACTTATTACGCAGTCACGCAGAGGAAAATGGCGGACTGTTCCTGTACCATACATGCTTGCGTTCTTTAGTCGTTGCGTGTTTAGTTGTTTAGTGGCAAATACGAATAGAGTGTGCATTCCCCTACGAAGGAAAAGCGGTGACTGAGTAGTCGTTGCATTTAGCCACGGGCTACATCTCTATATAATTCATCGAATCAGACGGTTCTGATGATGCCAAGATACGCAATGTGAGCATGGAAATTGATGCTCTGGATATAATTTTATTCAAGTTGTTACACATTCTAAAGACAGCAACCCTTTTCTGCTAGGACTGCAGAGTGTGATCGCTCGTGCCGAGGAAAAGCCCACATAGAAGAAATAGGAGAGAAAGGGCAGTAAAAGGCCCACAAGCCTTACCTGCAGCTCCTTGATCTGCTTCTGCAGCTTGGCAACCAGTGCCTGCTCATCCTCGAGCTTCGCAGCCAAGCTGGCCATCTCCTTCTCCTTGCGCTGAAGGTTCTGCTCCATCTCCTTCTTGTGCTTCTCGAGATCGGCGACGGCCTCCTGGGCGAGCTTGAGATCGCCTTCGACCTTGCGCTTGTTCTTCTCGAGGTCAGCGCGCGCCTTCTTCTCGCGCTCGAGAGAGTCCTCGAGTTCATCGAGGGTCTGCTCAAGCTTGGCCTTGACTTTGTTCAGGTGGTTCACCTTGTCCTCAGTGGCCTGCAGGTCTTCGGCAGTCTTCTGGTTCTGCTCTTGCAGCTGCTTCTTCTCCTTGTTGAGCTTGTTGATGAGCTCGTCCTGGTGCTGAATCTCGTCGTTGAGGTTGCGGATCTGGTGGTCCTTGGTTGCCTTGTCCTGCTCGGCCTTCTGCAGGGCAAGTTCCATATCCTCGATGTCCTTCTTGAGGCCGGAGATCTCGCTCTCGAGCTTCTTCTTGGTCTGCGTGAGTTGGGCGTGCGCGTCTTCTTCGTGTGACAACCTGTCGTTCAGGTCTTGCAGTTGAGACTCGAGGTCGCCCTTCTGTGTGAGAGCCTTGTTCAGGCGCTCCTCAACGTCACCCGCACCCATACGCTCGGCTTCGAGCTGCAGGAAGAGGTCGTTCTTCTCCTGCAAGATCTTGACGTTCTGGCCTTCGAGGTCCTTGCGCAGCTTCTCCTCCTTCTCAAGGGCCTCCTGAGTCTTCTTGAGCTTCTCCTCAAGCTCCTTGAGCTCGTCTTCCACGCGGGCCACGGACAGCAGGGGCTTGACCTGCACGAGGAAAGAGAGGGCGCCTTGTATAAACACAACTCTTAATATCATTATTCTGCACCTAAAGCTCTCTTTTTTCATAACGAAGGCTTAGTGACCAGAATGTTTCGTACCTTGCTGTACAGCTTCCACCACAGCCAATTGCGCAGCTGGAGGAACTTGCGGAGGTTGCGCTGGATGACCAGCAGTGCGACCCTGGAAAGTGAAACGTTGTCATGGAAAAAATGCATTGATTAAAGTGGAGCGCTCTGTTTATCTGAGAACAGATTGCTACGGTTCACGAGTGCTTACAACTCGCAATACGATCCGACAGATGTCACAACGACGGTGCGCTGAATATCTTTAGAGTGGCGTGTCCTATCGCGCATATTACCAAGGCGTTAAAAATATGTAATGATAAATAAGGAAGGGTCACCTCTGTTCCTTGAGCTTCTGGAAGTGCTTCTTGGTGAGGTACCAGCGCACGGCAGCCTGGATCATGGTGATGATCTTGCCCAGGCGCTCGTCACGCATTTCTTCAAGGCGACCCAAGACGCCTGCCCTGAAGAAGATCTGTGCGATAACCGAGTCCGGTTTAGTGATATTTTATCTTAAATCCCATAAATTCTACTCGCGTACTTGTCTGAGATCAAGGGCCGAGTTATTTTACAGTTAGGCGTTCACCGCCGGGAACGATAATTCGCTAATTACGCTGTCGTGGTCTGTTTTTTGCCAGTGTATGGTGAAATTTACAGGATAATTTTCTGCTGCCCGAATAGAAGTCAACAAGTAAGTGCACTCAGAACATGTTTGCCTAGCTAGATATGATTGCGCCGTATTCAATGAAAAGCTAGAGCTACACTGTTTAAACAAACAATTCCACAATACTCCTAAAGCTGGACAGATTTATATGGTGGAACCATGTGTGAGAGCTGGGGCTCGCATGAATGATAAGATCAAGTAATTTTTTTTACAGGGGTCACACGCAACGCGTGAAACCCGTTTGCGAGAATGAGTTTAAGCTGATTTCATTCAATCAAAGTTAGCAAACTTCAACGTTGGCCGTTTAATTTTTCACTTTAAGGCGACTCACAAGCGTCGATATCACAATGGCATCTAAGACATGCAGCGCAGTAAACGTGTTAAAGAAAGTGCACTACTGTCCGACACACAAAGTAAATGAAGGAGATAGTGAACAAAGAAGGTTCGTCTAATGGGAACACAGACGGAATGGGAAACACAGGAGATAGGGAGGAGGCGGGAAGGAAGAAAAAAGAAAAAAGGCACACGGAACTCACGTACCTTGGTAAAACCGAGACGATACTCGCCCTCATCCAGTTTGATGGCGTCCATGAGCTTCTCTGTGGCGGCGCGCGCGTCCACGAAGCCTTTGGGGAGCACGTTAGGGGCAAGGATGGTGTATCTACAGGGAAGCAAGGTCGCGTAACAGGAGGAAGCATGGGCTCAGATTAGGTGGGCACTACTGAGCACGAAAGGAATGGGCACGGACTTGGCTCCGCTGTGGTTTGGCGCCTCTGTTTCTTAAAGGAGGAAAGGGTGCCACGTGCCAATCGACAGTTCCTCGTATCGTTGACGTCGCTCGTCTCTCACTGCTAACAAGTGCACAGTTATGCGCTGATATACGGCAAAAGATACACATCTTTCCACAGAGGGCTCCCTGGCCACAACCGCAATAATGCCTCTGGACTGTTTGTTGCATATATGCGTGACCTCCCCCCCCCCTTCCTTTGCCCCCTAGTAGCACTGTCGAGCGAGTGACATCAGCCTTTACACTTTCGTGCCACTAGTCCATAAAGGAGGTGAACCCTCTCTCCCGTGTAAATGTCTATGCAGGCCTGAAATCAGGAAAAATGAATAGACGAGAATGGGGAGGGGTGCTTACACTGATGCGTTAACTTTCTCTGACAAGAAGGAGGTTACGAGCTTATGTACTTAAAAAAGTTCGATTGTCCTTGGCGCTGTGAGCGGAGAGGGGGATAATCCTGGGTGTCGTCAGCGGAGCGAAGTCCGGCCATCATTCCTGTCTGATCGTAACAAGTCGTGGACCCACAGTTAGTAGGCATGCCAAGGAGCACCTGGGCGGCGTTTCTAAAGATGGGTTGAGCTTCGCGGGTGTTTTAGAAACAGTGCGTGGCAGAGCACAGGGTCTGCCTACAGGACAGCAGCGGGAAACAACACGACAGCCTAGGAAAGAGTCACTGCTCAGCATACCTTATCTTGTCCAAAGCGGTATTCGAGCTCGTCAATTTTGGTCTTTTTCATAATTATCTCCGTCGCTTGTCTCCCCTCGATGAAGGAGTCTGGAAGCTCACCGCAGGCAAGGATGCCGTATCTAGGACCGCAAAAGGTCCAAGTGCACAATGACGAAAAGGCGCTCGCAACATTTGTTGGTTGAAGCGTCTTTTTTTTTCAGCATATAATGAAATGATTTAGGATATGTCAGAAATGCCAGCGAATTTCAAGTATATCGGCAAGTCCATGCTACATGGTTGGCTACTAGCCCTCTGAAGAAATGCGGAAGTTGCAAGCGAAAATATACGCAGCCTTGTCAATGCCTTATGATCGTTTTAGGTGCAGTGGAGTTATGTCCTGAATAGCGCTTGGGGGCAAGTGGGGTGAAGACCGTGCAAACATGCCTAAAAATGGCTTCTTGAAGAGAAAAGTGGCACGATCTCGTAAGGCCGGGCATCATGCTTCCAGAGGGAAACAACCTCAGGTTGCATGGGGGCAAAAAACGTGCGTCCTTCGAAAGGCGCCAAAAGGGGAAAGGATGGGTGCGGAAAAAAAGGGAACTACAAGTGGGGCATACAAAAAAGAAAATTTGGCAAACTTACCGCTTCGTTCGGGACAAAAAAGTGCCAGTGGACTGGACATTCAGGATATGACAGTAGGGGAGTGGGTAAGGGGCAAAAAATCCTCGGGTATTGTTCGGCTACGGGGAGAGGGTGTACAACGGGTCTGATTCGGACACAGGTTGCGCTCCGTTGTGCAGCTCTCTTGAAGTTTGGAACCAATAGTAATTTACACCCGCCTAAAGACGCTGCACTGTGGGAATCAACGGTGAACGCTGATTCACACGTAGGGACAGGCTATTTGAGACAAAGTCCTCCCGAATTTGAATGCCATTCCACGATTTTGTGTCCGAGTAATTTCCATTAGCGACAATGGTAAGGCCAAGAGCTGCACGACAGGTTGCCCATTAGACGACCAGGGAAGAGGGTGTCTTTCTTCAGTACGTGCCTTGCTGTGTCCGAAGCGGTAATCGTTGGCATCGAGCTGAATGGCTTCGATGACCTTTTCGGAAACATTTTTCGCGTCAACGAAGCCCTTGGGGACGGCGCTGGCTGCCAAGATTGTGTATCTGTTCAGAAACACAACGCCACGGTGAAGATTTCAGTTCAAGAACGTACCGCTGCTGCCCCACCCCGGACTGCGGCCACTAAGACACCCTTCGCGCATCCCCTGTTGTGCAGAGTGCCGTGCTATTCACTGGGGCACTCTACGCTCGCGCCAAAGCTTTGGCGTCATTTAGTTTCCCCCGGAAGTGGTTCAGTTAAATACAAAGGTGTGCGTAGAAAAGAGAAAAAGAAATAGAGAGGACGTTACAAGCGCGATGTTGTGAGCGATGGAAAATTGTGCGTGCGTCTCTGGAGTATCAACGCTGATCGACATCGGTTGCCAGCAAGCGCTTGTGCTGTTGTAGCTGAGCACCAAATTACAACAAAAAACAGATGCAGTGATATCGCGTGATTGTGCAACTTTGCAATACATTAAACCAGTCGACGACACATTGTTTCGATGCTTTAGCAATATATCCCCTGCATCTATTTTTTTTCCTTTTACAGTTACATAAAGGTGTTCGGACGCCATTAGCGTAAACAGTATTTAATAAATGGCATTGACAATAGATGATCGCAGGTTTTAGTTGAATAACAAAGCTTAAATGATACTAGAACTTGTAAGGTACCAGCACTTGTGAAGTAAGACCACATACTAATTTTTCCTAAGCCAGAGCACCGGCAAGTAATCAGGTTTTGTAAATGTTAACGCACAAGAGTTTTGTGAAGGTAATTGACGGCGCTATTATTCATTTCTTTCGAAATGTGTCGCAGCATTATAAAGAGACGTCATTTTCCCCACGCAAGTTCAAAGCTTTACAATATGTTAATTCATCTAGACACATATAAGATGAAGCGAATAATGAAATGCACATGTTAGTTATTAAATCGTGGGTTGTGCTGCTTACCGTTGTTTGAAGTCAGGGTAGATCATCCGGTTGGGGAAGCCCTTACGGCAGATACGGATTCCTTCAAGTACACCGTTGCAAGTGAGCTGATGCATGACAAGGTGAGAGTCGATGACGCCTGCGTGCGCGCGAAAGCCGCTTTCGTTATTATGGTGGGAAACCACAATGGCTTCACTCCGGCAATATTGCAGGACCAATTTACCGCCGAGCAACAACAACCTATGCGTACTGCACTCAAAGCAAGGGGAAAGTACTGGTCACATTACGAAGTACCTCAATCGGTAAATCTTCAGCGTCTACCGATTATATAAACTCAATTTCGAAAACTTGAAAAATTCACTTGCTAATCGTGTTCTAGCGTCGGGCTATTTTATATTTAGTAACCTCGACTCCTATCGCACCAACAGAAGGCACCGACACACCGGTAAAAATGGGACGAGTAAAACTCATCCATTCATCCCACCGAAGGGTGCACCTTACAACCTGCTGTGGGCAAGCTATATTGGCTATTTAAATAAAATGAAACTAGTTAAGGAGCCTCTGCGACCTAATTTTTCTTCGCTCTGCACAAGAGTATGACACTCTGAACGTCCATTGGAGAGCTCAAGAATAAATCTACTCATGGATTTTGCTAGCAGAGAAGACATTACGTTACTTTATGGTTACTCCATCGTCTATCGTAGTGCTGTTCTTCACTGCGGGTGCTGGGCTTTGTCCAGGGGACTCTCCAAACAATGGACACTTAGAAACCCCGACTGTCTTTAAATTAAGCAATAAGAATACAAAGGATATAGGAGAGGCACGGACGGAATTTATTTACCTGGGGACTTGGTTTCGTTCGGAATGATACAGCGGAC
Source organism: Hyalomma asiaticum (assembly GCA_013339685.2). Lineage (NCBI taxonomy): Eukaryota > Metazoa > Arthropoda > Arachnida > Ixodida > Ixodidae > Hyalomma > Hyalomma asiaticum. The sequence goes on along the minus strand of CM023490.1, from coordinate 67,705,183 downwards.
AAAGTGGGGGGCGGTGCTATTCAGGGTAGCCATCAGCTTGTTCAACTGTTCCTGTGGGTCACCAGTGCAGGAGGGCAAAAGGGTTAGGCATGACGCAAGATCACATTGCGTTGTGCGTATGGTGGAGGTCGCACGCTTGCCTTTTCGGGGTGTACGTGGATGGATTGTAAGGTACACTCTGGATCATAGGTGTGGGATCTTGTGACAGGTGCAGGAGTGGCACGATTGCCTTGGGGTGTATGTGGTGGATTGCGGAGCGTTTTTCTGGATCTTAAACGTGGGATCATGTGAAAGGCGTAGGAATGGCTGAACTCTGTGGGCGTGGGGTCGACCTCATGAGGTGGCGGTAGTGCGTTCGGTGGGGCGTGGGGATCGCCGATCGTGGTGGGCGTGGCTTTGATTCGTCGTTGGATGTGGTGGGACTGGACGACTGGAGCGGGTTTATACGCATGAATGCGTGTGGTAGGTGTGGGGGCCGAGTGCGGGTAGACATGCTCCGCGAACAGCCGGTTTCAAGCTTAACGACAGGTGATGCTACGCCTGTTTTCAGAATTGTGGAGGCAGTGTGGGCGCAGGAAAGCTGCAGCTGACATGAGAATTCTTCAGTATCCATACCACTGCTTCCCCTTCACAATGCGTTTAGAGTGATCAGGAAGGAACAAAGTAGGCCCCTGTGTTGTTGAGCCATCGAGTGAGTTGACTGAGTGCTTCTTCCGTGCAGTGACCACGGCTAGACAGCAGTGCTAATTTTCGGAACACTGCGAACTAAAAAGAAACTATAAGCTCCACATATGACGTATTAGGCAGGCCTACGTAAAAGAAGCTGTATTGTGCGTTTCCTTAATTTCATTTAGCAATACTCTAATGAAACCGGCTGTTTGGTTCTTTTTTTCTTTCTGGGACATAAATGGGGGCTCGGTTCGTGCTCTACGGGGGACACTCGGTGTGGGCGTCACCGAACAGGGGGATGGGCGTCGATCGTGTCTTACGTGGCTGCTTGAACTCGTTGGGAATGATGCAACGCACGAAGTGTGGATGGGTGCTGTGCAGTGTGGCCATCAGCTTGTTCAGTTGTTCCTTTTGTGGCAGAAAAGCGAGCAAAGCAAGGGTTAGGCGCTTGCGCGTGCACAGAAACGCCACGACTACGGCGTTTCTCGCGGTCAAGTACGATGGACCACAGCCATAAGCAGTATTAGGCCATCTTAAAGCCGCGAAATGACATTAGTTGACGAGCACCGACGCAATCCTACGTCACACCGACTACTCAGCTCCAACATGATCTATTAATCAGCACATTGTTTGGCCTTACAGCTATCACATTTCATCGCAGTACAGCTGTATGAAGACACATCGGAAATATTGTTCATGCAATCGTTAATGTACCTCTCAACTACAAGCTGGTCTGCATGAAAGCATCCCTGCATTCCAATTAACGTAAGCTGAATACGCGAGCAAAAACATTGTTAGCATTAACAGGCTGCACTATGAGTGGCTTCTATAAATTATGAGGACTAGCTACTCTGTCTGAACGTCATGGTAACAGAAAATGTAGCAAGTGAATTCACCGCACACTGCGAAATTAGAAAAGCAAAGCGTTTGAAGCCTACTGCAGACATTCATACGTTCCCACTGGAAAAGTTGAGGAGAACTTGGAAGAAAACTCGACGGACAGCTAAGTTTAATAGAACAGACAGTAGGAAGGGAACTGTGCCGTGCTTGGTTCTTTTTTTAAATGCAGGCTTTACGAATCAGGAGGTAGTTACGAAGGAAGAACATTGGGAGGCAACGAAATAATTCACGGGATAAATCTAGATTCATAGGGTGACAGATTTTTAAAGGGAAGGTCATACGTGCTTAGCTACAGGTACATAGGTGAACGTAATCACGGTGCACTACAAGAGTAGAGTGACGAGGAGGCATATATTTAGATGAGGAAATAGGAATAGTACATTCACAGTAGTGATGAAGACACAGAACAGGAAATTATAAGGAGCCCATTTAACGTGGATGGTGCAGGTACATTCTACGATATACAGGAATGTGGAAAAGGAATTCATATACAAATTACAGGTATTGGACTGAAAGAAAGAAAGGTGAGGTATATGTCTAGCATGCAAGGAAACACGCAGGAACACCCCGAGCACCCAGTCATCAACGATGTCGGAAATCCTGACGTAAGCTATTCCGTGAACTTACTTGCTCAAACTTCTTTATTCTCTGTAACATCCAAGTATAACGTACTGCTTGCCTAAACATAGCTCTCTAGAAGACCAGATACAGTCTATGGCGCCTTGCGGTGTTCGCAGCGCCAAGGTTCTTGCATTACAGACGCACGAAGGCGCATTTGCCATATCTGTTTTCTCTATTTCCATATATGCTGCTTCACATCTTCTTTGTGTGCGAACGGTAATTTTTTTGCACAGAATTCTTTGGGAAAGTGCTAGACGTATTTTCTTTCTTTTCGAGCTCATTGACTGGTGACTGCGTGCTACAGGGTTTCAGGGACGGCAACCAAGTACCTGGGGATTTGGTTTCGTTGGGGATGATGCATCGGACAAAGTGGGGCTGCGTGGAGCGCAGGGTGGTCATGAGCTTGTTCAGTTGCTCCTACGGAGAGAGACGAGAGGTTGAGGTCATGCCGTTCATGCCGTGGACTTGGGTTCAGGCGCGCGAGCAGGTGACCCGGTCTATGAAATGTCTATAAATCTGTTATTGATACGTACCAGAATAAACGAAATTGTCCTAGGGACATGCCTCCCGCATTTTATGTAGCCTCTTCCGCACGATTATGAGAATAATGAACGACAGTGGTAGGCTAAACAGAACGCTGCCTTCGGCTTCACAGTAACCACAGTCACAGACGAACGAGCTTCATTATCATTTTCGTAAGACTCGAGCGTACCTTCCGAGCCCAAGTGTGTCGACAACTATACGGACAGCCGGTCGGCCACGCTGAGCACTACTAGCACACGATGGTGACGCGGTCGTCTAGCATTTCTATGTCAATTTACAGCGCGCAAACGAAGAGACACAAGGAAGATGCATGTCTATCTAGCACTTCACTGCTGGGAGCAGGTAGACGATCACGTTGTTGCGTAATCCAACGATTTTAACGCACAAAACAAAAACGCAAATTAAGTGCAATACGGATTTTAGGCGGGTTTAACTTTGAAGGACACCTACGTTATGTGCACTATGCGCACTACTTCGGATGATCCTAGCCTCCTACGCTACCTTGGGTCACGTGCCCGCGCCACCGTGCTCTTGAGGAACCTGTAAAAGGGGCTTCAAAAGTAGTTAGTGGAAGTGATCTACATGGATACATGGATACATAGAGGAAATGAACGTGCAATCACTGAATAAATGTAGCTTTCATAGAGTTGCAAACACCGAACTACGCAAGCGCGCAAATATGAATGCTTTGCAAGCGCAAAGAAAGGCGTCTGCCTCGTCTCGAGTCACGCTGAAACGGCCAGATCGAGGATGAATAAAATGACCAAAGAGCCTGTAATGTAGTCCTCAAATTGGTCAAACGATTATACTCTGGTACCTTCGAGACAGCCTCCTTCTTTGAGCTTACAAACGAGATGCAGTGAATGGCCGTGCTCAAAGCGCAGATGGATGTGCTGCGTAAGCACAGGGCCGCCAGCCGAATTCGCCATGCCGTTTCGTTTGTTCCCGGTGTGGCAGATTGTGTTGATCTGTGAGCGGCGTACCTGCCACCATAGCGCACTATGAGCAATAAAAACGCGCGAATATAAAAAAAATGCTCTATTACAATTTTCATAAAAGATATTTTCGCGGCTGACAAGTGGGCGAGCACTATTTACTACAATATTATTACACTTTTACTTAAATGTTACCATCAGTTGCCGTAATAAGGCATAAGCAGGCACATACAAATGAGAGAAGCGGTATACATATATGCGGCAATATGCTGCTAATCTTTTTTTTTTTTCACACAGCACAGACCTGAAACGCATGAGTGTTTACTCTCTTCGAATCTGGGCTGTTACTTGATAGTCGCCAATGTGCACAACCAAGTTGTAAGCTTCACAGATAAAGGAACAGTTTCTGTCTCTTATTCGACTTCGCGGTGGTAAACAACAATCAAGCGCTGTAAGTGCTTGAATGCGTAGAAGGGCCAAGTGAACTTACCCTGTACAGACCAGACACAGTCTGGAAGCCAGAACCCTTCTTGCGGCCGCCTGAAAGTAAGGGTGCACACATTTCGTCATCGTTTGGCTCGAATCCATAATGAGTGCACTAGACCCCGTTTATGGATATCCACGATTATGACAGATCGATTAAAAGGTGCCTCTCGCCTCCGACCATGTCTTAATTTACTCCTGTTTCCGGGAAGTGCTAAATAACGGCACAGCTGTCACGTGGGATGTCATCAGCATGCTACAGCAATGTATCTCGCGTGTAATACGGTAATACGCGATCAGCTTACCCTTTCCGCCCTTATCGTCACCGCCACCCAGGCCCGGGTGGTCCTCAAAGATGGATTGCAGGAGTGCGTTGGAGCCCTTCTTGAACTGGTCTACGACGCAGTCGTTCAGGGGGTCCTTGTTCTTCTCCAGCCAGCCGCTGAGGTTGTATGGCACCTGTGCGGCAAAAGTTGGGCCACGATCGTGGCCACCATCGCTAAATTACTAATTCAAACGCGAAAATTAGGTTGAAATTTCTCTCCTAAATATCTCATCTGCATTTGAATATGCAAAGTGAACGTCACTTCGATGAAAACGTACGATTTCACAGCTGATATTCATCCGCTAATGTTTTCAGCAGAACCATGTTTTCGCGAAGGTGTGGTACAACATTGTTTGCGCCGCTTCATAATAGTGAAACACTTTTGTTTGGAAATTCAGTCTGCAAAGATATAACCAAGGGAATTAGAGGCCGCTTAGCGATTACACCGAGTATTTCCGGTGCCTTCCTCACTGCCTAAGCGCACGTGATCAGAAAACTTACGGCCGATGCAGGCTCTTTTGCACCAGTGGTTTCGTCGAACAAATAAGCACGAAATATTGATCACAGGCACACAGGGAGAAATGAACTTACGGTTCCGGCGTAGTGGACAATGGCGAAGTGAGCCTCAGCCTGTCCAGGCTTTGGTGGCTTCGGCTTGATGAAGTTTGGTGACTTGCCGAGGTGGTTGGTCTTCAGCTTCTCCTCGAAGGTCTTGTCAGAAGCCTTGGGGAACATAGACTCCTCTTCCAGGATGGAGAGCACACCCATAGGCTGGCGAGCGAGGGAGAGAAGGGGGACACTGAGAGTACGCGAAGCCTCTTAACGATGACTACTATGTCACGACTAGGAAAAGGAAATAAAGAAACGGTGATACATGTTTCGTAAGAAGTTTTCTTTGCGCTTTTCGGTAACATAAAGCTCCCAAATGACATGTTTGCAGGCAACGGCTGTTTCTGAACTCTCCTATGAAGCCTGATGGGCACCCTGACATGGCACTTTCAATCTTGTTACTACAGCGAGCTGAAAAAGAGCACACTAGCTAAACTACTCTATCCAAGCCGTATTTACAGCGACACGTCACTACAATGTCAGGACAATCACATAAGATCGTTATGGTGACATTAGATGAAATTTTTAGCTGCTCGTAGGTTCTGACTGATAACAGTTCACAGGAAGTTGAATAATACCGTATGCGCTCTTAACGATCCCATCTTGAAGGATTAAGGAACGTCCATTACTCGAATAAAGGTAACGTAGGGCGAGCCATAATTATATATCTTGCGTATACTATTTATCACACTGACATAAATGGCATGCATATTCACAGTCTGTTCAACGCAAGTGTAGAGATCATAGTGACACACTGTAGGAGTAGTAACACGCTAACAAATGTAAGCCAGTCGAGGCTGTTCATGCAGCTAGAAACACAAAAGCAAGCATTTCCCTTTTTTTTTTGGCGTTTAACAAGCGTGATATGAGCACGTACTTTATGGCACTCCACTTTGTGAAATATTTAAATAAACGCACTGCACAGAAAAAAAACGAGAAATAAGTGAAAAATGAAACACAAAGGAAAATGCGTTAAAAGAACAATCTCTTACGGTGGGGTGAGTGCATGCGAGTTAGGTATTGAATAACAGCACATGCTCCAAGACAAATGCGTCTTTTCCTCGTTTAGCGTAGTGGTTTGGTGTATCTGGTGGTCATGCTGAACTACGGAGAAAGGAGAAGTATCGTTTTACCTTGGGATAGTTCGGGAACGGTCTTGTTGGGAGGGTTTTATGGGCAAGCTACAGGGGGATCAATTTGAGCTCCACGGAAGTGCTAATTGGGAACGCTAACGGAGTAAAATTTCCACTGCGGGTCATGCAGTTCTTTCTGCTACATTCGTGAAACACACGTGGAGCAAAGTAAAAAGAGGCTGAGCACGAGGTTGCACGGCTGAGCGTTGCTTGCCTCCTTTCACTTCGACCCTATTGCGTTGCACGGCGTCGAGTTAGCCCGGTTGTATGTGGAATTTAGGGTGTCCACCGTGACGGCTGGTACGGACTACCGGTAGAAGGATCATGTGCAGAGAGGGCATGGAGTCGCTAAGGGAGACGCCCATTGCCGGGGCTAGGCATGGGTTTTTTTGGTAGTTGGGTAGGCCTTTACCTTCTCAATAAGCTCGATACAAGCTTGGAGATCGAGACCGAAGTCAATGAAGACCCAATCGATGCCCTCACGCTTGTACTCTTCTTGTTCCAGAACGAACATGTGGTGGTTGAAGAACTGCTGCAGCTTTTCGTTGGTGAAGTTGATGCAAATTTGCTCGAAGCCGTTGTACTGTTCGCGGTCGGGTACGATTCGGGGGGACGGTAGATGTGGCGGGTGCCGGCGTACGGGTGGAGAGGGAGAAAGAAAGTGTGCGGTGGTGGTTGCGGCGGTAATGCCAGGTGGGTGAGACAGAGAGAAGAAAGCAGAAGACCCGTGTGTTAACAGCGTGAAGCCACAGTGTCAATAGGGTCGCCGGCTGCCGAACCACTCGAGGCACTACTGGAGCTGCGTATTTTGAGTACGATTTCTAGGAGCTATTTGATGAATTACACCTATCTGTCAGTACTTGACTAAAAAGAAGCCTGCACTGCCTCTTCGTGGTTTTGCAGCCGTCGGCCCGCTGGCGGCAGACGTGTTACGCCGTTTCACTCCCTGCGGTGGCTTTTATCGTTGCACACGCGAGCCCACACCACGCATAGATCGAGCGGCCTCTCCATGGACTAGTTACCTTCTCAATGAGCTCGATACACGCTTGCAGGTCGAGGCCAAAGTCGATGAATTCCCATTCGATTCCCTCGCGCTTGTACTCTTCTTGCTCAAGAACGAACATATGGTGGTTGAAGAACTGCTGCAGCTTTTCGTTGGTGAAGTTGATGCAGAGCTGCTCAAAGCTATTGAACTGCGAGGACGAGGGAGGGAGGGACAGGTAAGGGACGAGGTCTACACTGGGAAGAGAGAGGTGACATACTACAGGAATGCTCCGAGGTGGCGGCTAGAAGGAGAATCTGCTACGGCTATTGGGATTGAATAAGATATGGCATACTTAAGGATGTGGTACCAGAGACAGAATGAGGTAAGGGGGTTTGGTAGAGTCTGTGCGCCTGCCTTATGCTTGAGGAACAAGTCTAGATATCCTGGCTACACAAGCTGGGATGGATAGGTATCGATCTAGGAGGTGGAAGATGGGATGGTATAGGCAGGTTTCAAGGGAATGAAGGCCACGTAGGTCCTCCCTGTTTCGAGAGCTACGTCTGCATCGCTACAAAGCTCTGAGAGAAAGAAAATGCCGGCGTGAAGTTTATGGTCTACAGGAACTGCTTCATTACAGGTTGTTTAATTTGTTCCGAATAGTCATCTTTCACTTCTGCGGCGCTAAAAGCAATATATGCTGGCTGAATCTTGCCAAAAGTTGGCGCGCCTAACGCTATACGCCAAAATGGAGAACGGTCGGCGTCACCTAGATTCCGCTAGCGCTTTCGGGCATCGACAATGATACAAGCCACTTCAATGCTTCGTTACCACGCATCACATCTGTTTCATCTACTCACTCGATCGGGGCAGTCACATTGCCACGCGGCAGGTAAATCATATGATACTGCGCACAATATCTGCGTCACAGCTTTCTTAAACACATGTACGAAGAACGGCGAATGGAGTACGACTCACGTCGAAGATCTCGAAACCGGCGATATCCAGCACACCGATGAAGTGCTGGCGCTTCTGCTTGGTGTCCAGTGTCTCGTTGACACGCTTGACCAGCCACTTGAAGAGCCTGTCGAAGATGGCCTTAGCCAGGGCGCCCACAGAGGCCGTTACCTGCGTGGTAAGAAATATTTGCATGTGTCTAAATATCAGGCAATCATTTCGCTTGCGCTCCCAGCACACGCCGTTGAACACCTTAACTTCTGTTATCGCGGAACGAAACTTTCCGCACCATGCAGTACCTCGATTTCGTATGCCGGGAAATATTCTGCCGCATATTAACGAATTTCAACAAATATACTATAAACGCGCGTGCGATAACTAGGAAAGAATTCACGCTGGGAACGAGGGAACGACATCCACTTGCAATGACTATCTCGGATAAAAGGTGGTAGTGCTTCCTTGGAACGGTCGCAAATACGGTTGCGATTGCTATCAACAATACTCGATAGCTTTAGCACAGGAAAGAACTAAGGACTCTCTAGGAAAGACACCCGCAGCAATATGTGCAGTTGACCCGCTCGAAAGGAAAAACGCTACATTTCGGCGAGCATACCTGTGTGATGTTCCTGCCCTGGGTGACGAACTCTGTGCCGACCTTGATGCGCGGCTTGAGCAGGTTCTTGTAGAGGTCGGCGGCGTTCAGACCCAGTAAGTGGGCGACGCGCTCGCCTTCCTCGGTGCCGTCAGCCTCGGCCTGCTCTTCTCGGGGCCTCTGCTTAAACTTCAGGCAGCCGAAGTGCATCACGGCCGCCGTAACCTTGTAGATGTTCTCCTTCTCCTCATCCGTGAAGCCCAACACGTCGAAGGCAGTCTGCGATTCGCATGCCGGAAGTCAGGTTCGGCCGTAACGCATACCCCGTTGGTTCGCAGGATTCGTGACCCCCATTAGAAGGCGACCTTACTCTTCTGACAGGACTACTGCCCTTGTTACCCAAGACGAATAGCTTATTACCCGCGTTACCCGAGAAGTATTGCTTGTTACCCGATGAACAGCCGTAGCAATCCTAAGCAGCCAATTATGAGCAAAGTGCACAAGCTATACTGATGTGCTTAAATGGATTCCGCATTTAGAGGGGCGGGAAAATGTTATACTTACGTATCGAAATTAACATTGACTGCAGCGGATGCAGTGATTTTCCAAAGCGAATGGCCTGCAGCTAACAACGAGATAATATTTCCGTTATCAACAATACATGTTATGTGTTTGTCAGGTGCTACTGAGGCTACGTCATTCAAGGAATCCAACCAAGTAATTGGGTATAGCTACTTCCGGATCATGGGCAGCTGAGGTGTCCGTAACTAAAAGTGGGGGTAACTGATCTCGCTTGACATAAAACAATTGAACACAACACTGAAGATGAGAGATAATGAATAAATAAAATGCGGTGATGAGTGTGACGTGATTTAAGGTGAGGGATGGGGGAAGTGAAGGTGGGAAGGAGAAGAGCAATTACTCACGTCGGTAACCTGAAACTCTTCGCTGTCATCAACGCCGGGGATGCTAGTCTTACCCTGGGACACGAAATGGTAGTCGTTGACGTTGTTGCTAAGGAGCAGTTTCTCTGCAACGGCAAGGAACAGGTACGGGAAGGTCGCAGAGCTGCACTCTGGTCACGGCCTTCCCTATTTCCCTCTGCGATACCGCAGCTCGGACGTAAACGTAAAACTGCTACTGTTTTTCAACAGGTGACCTTCAGCATGAGTACATGGCAAGCGAGCGAGCTGCGTAAACCTCTGTTCGATTTTCGCGACTCTTTGTTTCCGGTCTTCGTGATGTTTCAGACTTACCGCGCTCCGTACTGAAAGAGGAGGTAGGCATGTCACAGCGTCGAACCTACTCGAATTTTAACGCCCACGGAAAAAAAAAAAACCATTTCGGCACTGGGAAGATATGAACGAGTATTTAGTGCGAAAATTACAGCGGTTGAGTCTCTAGGAATTGTTAACGGCAGGCTGAATTCACTTCGCTGCGGCTTAATTAAGGTGAATGCTAGCGTACAAGCTTTTGCCCTTCGCATGTGGATCGGGCAGCATGCATTAAACTTTCCACGCATCGACGAATATACTCACGCTTCAAATGGAACATTATTAAGAAGAGAAGACAAGCAGAGTCGTACATATATCGCGTTCTTCCTTGTTAATGATGATGTTTTCTTTTCTTTTTCCGCGGCATGCTACGCTTCTCAGCGCGACATCGGTATTTCTTCCTGCGGGCTTCCTACATCTACCATATAGCGATCCGCGTCTAAAACGACGCTTCTTGGCGAGTACCATGACCTCGGTGACAGAAGATCTCGATAGGCGCGCAAGGGTAGGTATGCATCGGCTTCAAGGACAGACGGGGCAGTCGGTGGTGGATAGGACTAGTAAGGCAGGCTCACGAGCAAGAGCTATAATGACAGGGTTTGTCTTGGGGTACGGTTGTGAAGATTGGGCGGTTGTGGTGCTTTCACGCGGTCACGAGAAAGCGGTGGACAAGAGTGGTGACAAAGAGTGGTGTATAGAAGTGGTCGCACAGAGTTGGTGGGTGGTATAGAAGTGGTGGCAGTTAGAGGTAGCGTGCTCAAAAAAAAAAGGGAAAGGGGACCCATGGTCGTGATGCGTAGTGTTTGTCACGTGACGTTACTCACGTCAGTGGCTAGCAGCTCTTCGCCGTCGTCCACGCCGGGAATCTCAGTTTTACCCTGAGACACGAAGTGATACTCGGTGATATCGTTGGAGAGCAGCAGTTTCTCTGTGTGTGTGGGAAGGAAGCGGCACAGCCACCCAAAAGGCAAAGCTCATTAGACGAAGCAGCAGCCAAGGGCGCAGCGCTTCGGCAAGCCACGCGGGTTAGCTTCAGCAACCCACCAAAATGAAATCGCGATAATTCGTATTTCATCGATTGCGAATTGAAAGAAATGAATACCTCCACACCTTACCAGAGGAGGTGAAATTTGGAAATCTAGGAAGCTAAGGACAAGCATACAGAAAAGTGTACTTTTATTGACTCGACTTAAGAACGGCGAAGTTTCGTTGTAAATAAAGCTTTGAATGGTTCGTTGTAATCGTGCTTCTTATGACTTATTGCTGCACTGAATAGCAGATGTTTGCTTTTTGCTCCGTCATTCTTTCTCTTCCGTAACGTAAACTTACGCCGCTTCAATACAACTGTTTTCCAAAACTATTGGCGAACAGCGTCTTTTGTTACAAGCAGAGGGTACATCTCGTACTCGTCTTTTTCATCTGCTTGAATTAAGAACACTGATAATTCTGATGCGGTAATGAAAATTTCCCTGTACCGTTATGTCCGCTTTGCAAAAGTCATCGCTCGTTAGTGCAGAGAAATGTTTAGGTAGACAGCACACAGAAAAGCAATATAAAAAATTCCCCATTTTGATTGCAAGTTCTGCGAAAACGCTATTGACTTGCATGCATTTTTTTCAAAATCAAGGAGTCATGAAAACTGCGCCGTTTAATTCCTGCTAATAATGCGGTGCAAAATTCTCTTGCGAACTATTTAAGCAGCAAAACAAAGTAAGATTGCGTACAACACAAAAATGTAAGGACGTACAGAAGCACATTAAGAAAATATTGGTCATGCACTGTCGAAGCACCTCTTCAGTGACGCTTGTTAAGGCCCAGCCTAAAACGACCACTCGAAGCAATTTATTTTTTTGTGATCGTAACAAGCAATGCGACTGCGTAAAGCATGGCTGAGTAGCATCAGTGGCTGAATTTGTTTTTTTTTCCATAGAAAGCGCTATTTTCTATCTGCTCACTGATATTGCCACGTAAGCAAGCGCTATTTCTATGCTCGTATCTGCGAATTCTGTAGCACGCTGTACAGATAGCGCGATTGCATGTGCCAACGCGTTCATTTGTAGCCGGCGAATGGCGCTTTGCCTTCGCTTATGTATTGCACTGTGTTGTGTGTACCGATCGTTTGCATTCATAAAGGTGTCTCTTTAATGTCGGGGTGCCGAACGCCAAGAACTCTTGCACGGGCAGGCCGACCATATAATATGGACGCAATGTTACAGAAGCCCTAACTCGAAAACTACGGAAGCCCTAACTCGTAAACTAACACCAAAGAGCCGCCATATTTACGTCTTGAGGCGTGAGCCCATAATACTAGAGTATGACAACTTGCTTCTATGTCAGAGAGTATCGTCACAGTGAGCTATTCACTAACACAAGCTGTAACCAAACTGCAAAAATTACCACTCCAGATTTCATTGCTGCCTGAGTAGGACTCTAGTAATGCAGCACAATACACCATTTTTTTTCTTACCACAAACCAACACGCATTCAACAGCATCAGCAGGAGGCGAAATTCTAAAGAGTCGTTTAAAATTGATGCACTTCTTTGGAGTCTTATTTCTCGGTTAACCACGTTAAGGATAATGCAAAAAGGAGGATACGCTAAGGAGAAGTGAACATATGCGGCTTACCCTTCAGCCCGGGGAGCTTTCCTGACATGAGCTGGTAGAAGATGTGGTACGAGCGCTCAGCTGGTTGCTGAGAGATGACACGAGCCTTCTCCAGCAGATCTGGTGGGAAAAGGCAGACATTGCGCCTTCGTCAAAGCTGTTCCCGTCGATGTGAAGATTTGCTTGGTAGCTAGTGTCGGCGTATGAAGGCAATAGCGGAAGGCATCCAGTGGGTTTATTTATGGCGGCGTGAACATAGCAAACGAGACCTTCCTAAGGCCCTGAGATTGAATTGCCAACAACTATTTAGAAATCTTGCTGGGGAGTTTACATACACGTCTATAGTTTTTTTTTTCGGTTTGTTCGAGACACGTCCCTGTTGAAAATACGCTGGTCGCCCATCACCATAATCCACCATAACCACCATTGGCATGGTGGTTTTTGTGGTGGACATGGTGGCTGCATGGTGGTTACATGGTGGGTGATATTTTGTGCTTCATTAAATACACACCTAATTGGCTGAACGGGCCCCATCCTCTTTTAGACCTGCGCCCAGTTACGTCGCAGTTATGGCGACCCAAATAAAGCATAAATTCACAACAGCAAACGAACACTGAAGGTTCCTTCTCTTAATCAGAGAAGACGCCTACCTTGTACATTATTGCCGCTTTTCTGTGCTTTTTCTTTGTCCATACAATAGTAAACAACTGCACGGAGGTGCATGAGAAGCGTGGACGGGCTCAGCCAAATAAATGTGCATTCAGCGAGGCGCATAACATGAATCACCCTCTAACCACCATGTCCACCATAAAAACCACCATTGGTTATGGTGGTTATGGTGGAATATGGTGATGGGTGGCAGGCGGATTTTCAATAGGGACTGTTACAATAAATTAAGTACTTTCGGGTTGCTAGTTCTTGTGCACGCATAGTACTTCCAGAAGCCAGTGGAAATATGCGTACAAGAGAGTTCCTGTTTATTAATTCCGGTACTAACCCATTTGTATGAGCACAGTTGTATCTAGCAAAAATTTCTAAAAATGTAAGAATGCCTTGGTTTGTAATAACAAAAAGAACGGCTCTGTTTAGAACTCACATGTTTCAATGTCAGCACCGGCCAACTTGCCCATGGGGCCGAAGTGGATACGGATGAATTTACCCTGTGTTGAAGCAACGAAACAGCATGTCCTCGTCAGTGGGTGTTAATGGACGCCCAGAGTGAAGAACCACATGTAGATGTACTCACGAATCGCGAAGAGTTGTCGTTACGCACAGTCTTGGCGTTACCGAAGGACTCGAGGACGGGGTTGGTTTGCACAACCTGGTCTTCCAGATTGCCCTGCACGCCGAGTAAAAAGATGTTAGCGGACACATTGAAAAACGAGGCTTTCAATCCAGCTCCGCAGACTTCACACCGCGTGCATGTTTTTTTTTCGGCAACAAATAATGGCTACCTAGGCTACGGCTACGTATGCTTGCCTTCAAGGAGGACACTACAATGTGGCAGATTAGTGATAAAGAGGAGAGTATCTTCAAGAAAGCTCACTTACGTATCGTAGTATCTGACATTCCACTTTCGTTAACGCTCTCCTTGAGGTAGAAATGCCAGGTTAGCTGTGCAAGTGACGAACTAAGGGATACCGCGTGGGTATTATAAGTCTGTGTTGAATCGAAACTACTGCATTAAATCTGCGACGTCTCAATTTATTATACTGATCATATATACCTCGCGTCTAAAGCATATACTCGGCAGTGCTCGTCCAGCATGTTCTGGTCTTTGCCTGCGTCCTACTGCGCTGACTCAACCATGCAGCAATATCAAATAGCCGAACTTTCTATGGTATCGTTAAAACACACCTTGCGAGTTCGGGCTGTGCACCTTCCTTTTTCTTCGACAAATAAGAATAAGATCTGTTAATTTTTGTATTTTCGGTCAACGACGTTTGCACTTAGTGAAGGCAGCATACGTATTTATTGCATAAACAGAGTATTAGTGTTTCAGCATCTACAAGACACACGTTTGCACGTAGATATCCTATTCATCACAGCTCTAATGTTTAGAATAACTCTATGTAGGAAGTAAAAAAACATGAAAGAAGAAAGCCAAGGAGTTAGTAGGCAAAGGCGAAATCTGGTAATGTCATCCATAGCGGTAAAGCTTTACACACACATCTTGAGACAAGCAAGTTGTTCGACACTTCAGCTGGAACTCAAGCCATGCTATTATGTGGGCCAAAATGAACGAGCGAGAGAAATAAAAACGAATATTTTGCACGAAGCGTACAAGAGCAATAAGAAGGAAAAAAAAGAAAAGCCATAGACACGTACAGTGGCCTAAGGGCCGTGTCCGCGCCAATAACGGGACAAGAAGTGCAGGACCGGTTGGCACAAGGGCAGGGCTTAGCGGGCTACACTGCCAGGAACATAGTTGGTCGGCTCGCGCGTGCTTTCAACGTTAGTAGGAGACATGGGGGGCGACCGGTTGTCTTTTTCAAACAGATTCGCGCACTTGCTGCTTGCTCCGTCAAATGTCGGCCTTTAGGACAAACGCATGCCATTCTGACTCCGGGCCTCAATCCAGCTCCGTGGTTACAGCGCCGAAACACAAGTTCTTGCCTATGCGTTAGCACCAAAGACAACAAAAATGAAAAAAAGAAGACATCATTTAAACATTTTAGTGTGGCAGAACCGTACTGATTGTTGAGAATAGTTGCACAATTCCATCATAAAATGGGTATTGAGGAACGCATTATACATATGATAATCTCTTCGTGGTCACAGGACGCAAGCGTTTGTGCCTAAGGAAAGGCACAAGTCCCTTTCCATATCGCTTTTTTTTGCGCTGCCCTGTCCTTAACGTAACGCACTGTCGACAAACAGTAGAGCCGTTGAGACCCTTCATTAAATACACCACTCATTTATCCCAACGCTTGACGGAGCAAATCACGCGCCCCTGCGTCTGGAAAAACAGATCGCGGGACGACTACAAGGGATTCGCAGGGATTAAAGGGCGGGCGATAGAAGGGCTGGGTGGGGACAAAGTGTTTTATAGCACCACAGGCGTGGATACCTTCTTGGATTCCTTCTTTGCAGCCTCCTCTTTCTTGCTCGTGGCGCCGACGTGCGCGAAATAGGCTATGACCTTTTTCGTGTTCTCAGTCTTACCGGCACCAGACTCGCCACTAGGGGTCGCCGCCGGAGAAAAATCAAGAGGGGCGGGAAGGAGAAAGAGAGAAAGAGAACAGTTGACGAAAACGCGGTTGCACCTGGACGTCGGTCGGGTTATTGGACGGACGTTGCCGGAGGTTGGTTGGGATATGTGCGGGTGCGGAATCCAGTCTGGGATTGGATGGGGTTTTTGTTATGTCTTCGAGGTTTTCTTTAGTACTGGTCTTCCCGAGGGGTTCGGGAGGGAGACGGTAAGGATGCGTGGCATGTACGAACGGAGGGTTCTCCCATATAAAAAAAAAATAAAGGCATCAGGTTCATGGACAGCATCATCGAAAAGGTCATTCGGTACATAGAACACAGAGCTAATGGCAACACAAAGCTAAGGGCTTCTGTTTTGTCTGATTTGCAATTAAACAAACGCTCTTCGTCCCTACAACCAGTGCTCATGAAATGGAGGAGCACTATGACAGTACTGTCGTAACTATTCATCCTTGTTTCCGGACGTCCCTGCTTAGCTCTTAAGACGTCTTTAGGCGCATACGATTACGAAAATAGCAGAGGATGGTTGGTGTCTCCCTCTGCGCTTAGTGAAGATTGGCCGTTATAGTCCCTGCATTCTAACGGGTTGAAAACGCCATGAGCGCATCTGGTCTTCTACCAATTCAATAGAACTTTCGCTTCTGCGCGATCCGCGGCGTTGCGCGCCGCGTTTGTCCCGCAACATCGGCCGTCGTGCACCCGTCACACGGTGACTGACCTTCACGCAAGGTGGGTGCACGGCCGATGGCTTCGCCATATATACGACACAAAGCAGCGCCCTGAAGACGCAGCGAGAGCGCACGCAAGAGGCGGCAACATCTGCATGCGAGTTAGGGCTTGAGGCGTCGGCTGCTGCAATGGCCGTTACGCCAGCCAAGGGTGTCTTTTTAGTTTCACTTACTCCGCTGGTAAACTGCTGCTTATAACCCGAGGCGGCGATAAGGGCAAAATACTGTATGACTTTTTTGGTGTTCTCAGTTTTTCCCGCTCCTGATTCGCCACTGGGAGGGTAAGGGGGAGAGGAGGAAAGAGAGGGTTATCGGGCAGGGATCATGAACACATGAACAGACACTGACACGCCGCGGAAGAACACTGAAAGAGCACTTTCGTAATGCATCCAACAATTCGGCTTTACTCGCGACGACAGCAATGCTTACAATGTTTGTCGCATTAATACGTAGTAGTTCAAGGACCGTGCTGACCTATCAAAGGGCAAATTACGTGGGCCTATTTGTTTTTCCGATAACCTTATGCGACAAAGTATTCCAACTGACTCATGCCAGTCGATCCAGTGTTGTTTAAGAATATGCTACAAACATCGGCATCTGCTAATAGACCATACGAAGGCACAACGCATACGAAGGCACAATTCTATATATAGCTCTGTGCACTCTGCAAGGAAGAGGGATCTGAACAGGTAAAAGATTTTCTTCACAGTAATGTCCACGTGTGTAGACATGAAATCAACATAAGCAATTGGCCCACAAAACGTTCCTCATATCTTTTAAGCGCAACTTTCGGACGTCCTGCTGTTTGAGGTAAATCAAGAATATGAAATTATTAGACCTTCGCTCACAAGAAAAAAAAATGTGCATGTTCGAGACTTACGTGATAAGCATAGACTGGTTCTCACGGTCTGTAAGAAAATAGGAGAAATAATGTTTATTACTTTGCGGGATCGAAGCAGTGAAATGGTTATCAAATAGTAATCAGCCATCAGGGAAATACATCACTAAGAGTTAGCTGTGTAACTTGGATATGCAAAGAAACATGCCAGTAAGCTCAATATACCAGGTTGGAGAGCAGAACTTCTTGATGCAAACGCTTATCTTACACACGTCGCACAGTATACCAGTGAAAGGACGAGGCGTCGCAGCGCTACAGTTCAGACGCCGAAAATAATTAGCAAAAGAAAAAAAGCTCATTCCAGTTCCCACGGTTTCTTTAAACACGAAGTTTCTGAACGTTTTGGATCTCGCCAAGTAGTCCCGACATGTCCGACGCCGGACGCTGATCTCGGCAATGGGCAAGCCTTAAGTGGTAGGAAACATGAACGCTTTAGACAGTGAAATCGGCAATTTTAAAATACGACGTAGAGAAATTATTTCGATGAAGAGCAGATTCACTCGGAGCACACCTGCATGAAATTTACCAGGACCGAAGAGACGCTGCGTGCGTTAAGATCAGACGCGTGTAGCTTTAAGAGGCCGAGAAGAGGCACCGTCGTGTTCGTGATGCCTTTTATTTTAACGACGAATAACAAAGCTACAGCGCTCACTGAAAATTCGCAAGCGTCATAATTATAGCCTCCACAAGCGCGGCCTTTAGCAAGGATGAGCCACGTAGCCTTCATGTTAACGACCACGATTCCCCCATGCATAAGACCCCGCGTCAAACTTTCCAAGCAAAGACCCGGTACGAATGGCGTTCCTGGCAGCGCGTAGTTGATTCGTCTGCCGAAGGTGGCAGCGGCTTGCGAATAAAAAAACGGCGCACTGAATCCAGGGAACGTACACAAACATCACAATGGCACATTACGAAGAAAGCCCACGTTCAGTTAACTCCTGCAAACCCCGCATTTTTTGCACGAGAATCGCGAACCTATCGCTATACATATCGCAACTGGAAATACTCGAAGACGCAGCCGGAGCAGAGCAAGTACTCACTGGCCAACATGTCCATGTAGGCTCCATCTGAGACGGCGAACACGTGGGGAGGCACCTCCGTACGCCTGCGGCCCTTGTAGATGTCCACGACGCGCTTGGTGTAGATTGGGAAGCGCTTGTAGGGGTTGATGGCCACGCAGAACAAGCCCGAGTACGTCTGTTGTGCGCCGCAGTGGAAGAAAAATGTGGGGGGGGGGGGGGGGGGAACGCGAGCAGAGACGCTGCGTTAGCCACGTACTGCCCAATGTCTTCTAAACGCTACGGCGTCCGCCTTAGCTCGTCAACAGACGCGTCGCATTCATCAGCTCCTAACGGCCATAGTGTAACATCGGCGAAACGCAGCTGCTCAAACTGTTCGAGGTGAAAATCACGCGCCACACGGCGTCTCTCTCTTCAACGTGCGTAGCTATCTTTTTTGTTTTTTATCTTTTCGTCGTGACAGGAAAGAGAGAAACGCGTCTTAGCACACATGTGCCTCAGAACCTTTCCCATAGCTCGGCCAGCTGCCGTGGCTGGCTCGGTTCGCGCCTGCTGTACTTAACACACGCTCTTACAATTCGATAGAAAGAATACAATATTGGTATACAACGCATCGGCGAATAAATATAAGTTGGGAGCGCTTTCCTAACGTCACGACTTCTTTCCTGGCACTTTCAGCGCTTGGGCCTCCACTAAGCAACCCTGCTTCGCGCCCACAGGTCGTTGAGCAATGCCCTCTGACACTCGTGCGCAGGTTAAAAATAGTATCATGTTGGAACGTTATCAACGATTAACGCGACATGTAGGTTTTTAATATATGCAAACAAAGCGAAATACAGCGCAACTACCACTTTCATTTTTAATTTGTTACTTTCCGCGTCCGCATTATGTTGCAGTCTATGGTGGCATAGCTTAACGCGATAATGTGGGCGTCGCTTCTACACGCTAGAGTAGCGAGGATGCAATAATTGCAACGGAATATGCGG
Source organism: Hyalomma asiaticum (assembly GCA_013339685.2). Lineage (NCBI taxonomy): Eukaryota > Metazoa > Arthropoda > Arachnida > Ixodida > Ixodidae > Hyalomma > Hyalomma asiaticum. The sequence goes on along the minus strand of CM023490.1, from coordinate 67,685,713 downwards.
TTGTATGGGAAACGAAGACTGCAGTCGTAAAACAATGTAACACACTCTGAAACATACAGCCTTACGCCTCATCAAGGAATCATGTGCTAGATGCCAAAAACAATGGCATTGACGGAATTGTATATTTACGAAAAGCGCAAACGACAGATAGGGGCAATATTTTGGCAAAGGAAATAATCCCAACGTGCAAGAGTAAGGGGAGCAATTTTTTTTTTTACTAAATGTATATTCCCTGCCGAGGCGTCTGCTGAGATACTCAATAGAAACAAACCAGCAAACAAACAAACAAACGAAAAGTAGAAACGCACACTGAAAAGAAACTGCAAAATGGGGAAAACCGATGGGAATCATGCCACCGTGCAGGTCATGCAGAAGAGATGCAAGCTGCAAGGGGGAGCGCCATGCTGGCTTGCGTGGTCCGTCGAGGCCTACCATTCAGTGGTGGGTGATCCCGGTGGGATGTTTTGTAGCAGAGTCCGCCGCAACGGATTTCTACAATCCCGGATCAGAGGCGTGGTGGAGTCTACGGGTGCATTTCGTTGCTCGAAAGGAGGTATTGGACGTTGGTTTTCCGGAGAAATGAAGAACATTCAAAAGAGGGTTTTCGTGCAATGTTCTTTCGACTACGAGAAAGGGTTTGTGGAAAAGTCTAAAGAGGGAGGCCCGGCTGCGAATTACCTTTCAGAGAATATATTTTATCTGCAGTTAAGTGTATAAATACGTTGCGCTCGAACTTGAGCGCGTAAAGGGAATAAACCTCATTAAGTTAATCGGGCCGCCCGTAGGGAAGTTGTAAATCTCATGCTACTGTGGATTGTAGGGGTGGTGACAGGGGTCGTTGTCGTGTGTCAAATGCATGGCCATGGGACGGATTGTGACTGGGCGTCGAAATCAAGTGTCCGCTCTGTGTGAAAGTGGGCTAGTAGTGCTAACTGAAATTTATGAAAGGCTCCTAGAAAGCGTGTTTTTGCCGATCCATAAGTACCACTAGGTGAGGCGTTTGATTTGGATGTATTATTTCCAGTTCGCATTCACTAGTCGCTTACTAGTGAATGCAGACATCGCCTAACGTAGTCTAGATAGGCTATCTCACGGACTCGTTATTATTGAAGTGTAGTTATGTCACATCAATTCACCCCGTATCATCGCGCGGTAGTTTTTGCGATGTTCCAGGGAAGAAAGCGTTTGTTTGGAACTGTATTAAGAAGATAGAATTACCCCGACAGCTCACGTTCAACAATTACTAATAAATATGAAGACGCAAAAATTAATTCAGCCGCAGGAAGTGGTGTACCTTGTACCCGATGGTTAGTGTAAGCCAATGGCACTCAAAGCTGATTGGATATGAAGTGCTAAAAGCACATCACGACAATTGCCGACGACGCCTGTTGCTTTTAACTTAAGAATTGCTCAAGGAAGCGAATCGCGACAATTAAGGACATTCGGTGAATATTGCCGACCTTCAAAGAATCATCCGGACTTGCCGGTGCTTTCGTTTCTTACGGGCTCGACTCAACTTCGACGCTGACCAGTGCATGTGGGCGGTGGGTTTGGAGAGGAAGTGGTTGTGGAACCGGTATGCGTGCGGGTTCTGTGACCATATAGTGGATTCATTCGGGTGCATGAAGGGATCCTTTTGTGCGTGTCTCGTGTGCTGCTCGGTTGGGGAGCGTCTGTGTACTCACGTAGATGAGATTAACGTAGTAACGCTCTTTGAGGTTGTGCAGCACCGAGGCATCGTTGAGGTACGTCATGTTGGACATGTCCTCACACTTCTCATACTTTGGCGGGTTCACCTGCTGCAACAGGTCCTTCTTGACGGAGCGCTATGCGTGCAAGCGTGTCAGCGTTGGGTGCGGGGAAACAGACAGAAAAAAAGAGAAAACAAAGAAGCAATGGTAAGCGCCAATGGCCAAATCTGAAGCAGCAGCAATAGTTACAGTGCGGTAACTCAAAATACCGCTGCAGCAGGATAAGACCAATGCAAACGGTCGCCGTCGAAGAAGCACGCTGTCTTCGTTGACGGTGTCAGGCGCTCTGCGACGAAAATCACACGAAGTTAGTTTCAGCAGCGACGCTCGCTCAGCGGTTTGGTTTTAGGGCGGCGGGGCATTCTACTAACTACTTTGGCTGTGAAGAGTTGTCCACTACGGGGCAGGGCGGGCTTGCATTTCCGGCGGGTCATGGGGTTCCCACCTGAAGAGCGGGGGTTTTGGTGTTTTTGCGGGTTTGGAGGATTGCACTACCAGGTGAATGAGAGGGACGGGGATCTACTACGTTCTAAGGCATGAGGCGTACGCCTCGTTTTGCGGTGCACTGCGAGGGATTTGAAAGGGAATCATCGAGGGCATAGAGAGTTGCCCTTCGGGTGCATAGGGAATAGAACTTTGGGAACGTGAGGGCCAATTTAAGGGCATGGGTTCTACGGCAATTGGGGAGTCATCGGTGCAAGGTGGTACACATGGGTTTCGGACTGTGCTGTGCGGGGGGTTTTTCCGCACTTACGTAGATGAGATGAACGTAGTATCGTTCTTTCAGGTTGTGCAACACCGATGCATCGTTGAGGTAGGTGAGGGACGACATGTCTTCGCACTTCTCATACTTTGGCGGGTTCACCTGCTGCAGCAGGTCCTTCTTGACGGTTTGCTACAAGAGCGGACAGGCATGCGTTTATGCGCGGGCACAAAATAAACATAATACACACAAATCCAAAACGAAAACAAAAGAAAGCTGTAGTGAGCGCTGGACATAACTCAGCTGAGCGACAGCCGTACGGAAGTGAACGTGTGTGTGGACCGCTTCCGTAGTAGCGCACGGGCACAACGGCCGCGAGTCCCGGACGCCAATGTTGACAACATTGGACGCAGGTTCCCGCGGTGATGCCAGGCTTGCTCACGCAAACAAAACGTGGTTAGTGTAGCGGCGTTCGACGACACCGGATCCATTTGTCACGAGAAGGCAACGCACGCTTCAGGCACGCGAAAACGCCCGTACGGCGTGGCAAACTTCGGTGCGGTGCGGCTGCCCCGCACTTACGTAGATGAGGTGAATGTAGTATCGCTCTTTGAGGTTGTGCAACACCGAAGCGTCGTTGAGGTAGGTGAGAGAAGCCATGTCCTCGCATTTCTCGAACTTTGGCGGGTTCACCTGCTGCAGTAGCTCTTTCTTGAGGGTGCGCTGTGGGGAGGGGGAGAAAATGCGGCTCGCCCGGGTCAACATGTGTTCGTGACAAGGTGTACGACAATGAAGTCATTATGAGATCCCCGTTAGGAACGCTGTCTTTAATTTGTGCCAGATGGTGTCATAAACTGCAGCTGATCCGATCCTGACCAAACTGGAGCCGTGAGAGCTCAGGGTATGATCTGCATAGTCGCGTGAATGTTTATGAAAAGTAGGTGTCTTAGCGTGACATTTTTTTTCTATTTGAGCTGAAAACCACGGTGTGAGAACTTAGGCATTCAGTATACTTGAAACATCCATACGGATAAAGGCGAAGTGCTGCTAAGAAACGCTGCTGGCCTGCCTAAGGAAGACACTATTTCTGAAGCGTGAGAGAGAGTAGGACAGCGCTTCGCTTTTTGTGTCTTTATCGTTGTACGTGTTGTAGATCATGTGGTTAACCCGACCACTATACGTTCTGTGATAGCCCGCCATAATAACGTTCCCTGTGCGTTACTTTGGAAACTCGTCTTCAACAACGTAACATAAGATGTGCAGTCCTCCAGAAGCGATGCTTTTCAGATGCGGACTCTATAATTCCGGCTTAGTCGCGCCACCTGGCTGATTGTTCTGATACTTCGTTTTTCACCGGCGCTTGCGTAAGGCCCTTCAGTGTTACGGGTACCGCTGGCGCTGCCTCTACGCCTCGAGAAACATTTCTTTCACTTGCTTTTCTAGACTGATTTTTTTCTTAGTGTAGAAAACAGCGAATGGGGTTTCTACATGGCGAGCCACCACGGCACACACCCTCTTCCGTGGGGAGCTTAGTTTTGGTCTAACTCGTCGGCAAGTCGCGCAGGCAAGCGAGGCAAGCCAGACCCTTGACGCGAGATATACAAGCCAAGATTTTTATTATTTTTTTTTTTGCACTGCGGTTTCCTTTTCGCCTCGCTGGGGCGGCAGTGCACGCAGGCGGCTCGCACACCGTCCCATGCGTGGTTGGTTGGTTGGCGGGCGGGCGGCCGTGGAATGGGCCGACCGGTGCCCGAAATACGCGCTCTCACCGCCGGCTCCCCGAAATAGGGCGCCCCGCGGCCCGATGACGTCATGGGTCTCGCGGGGCTAGGGTTCCGGCAGGCCCATTTAAAGCCGCATCCGAGCCGGCCACTCGGGCTCCTCTGCTTCGGCCGCCCAGCGATGGCGCGACCACGAGTGAGGTGTCTGACTAATGTGGACAAGAATGGCTTCGCGCTACCTGAGCTGAAGAACGTCTTACGATTTTTGCTGGCGATGCTGTCAGTGATGGCTCGCTGCACGAAGGGCCGCAGCTAACACGTACGAAAGCTCTTCGAATATGACAACAACGAGGTGCTTGAGCAGGACGCTAGCGTATCGAACGTGTACGTTGTGACAGAACGCGGCAACAGCCACGCCAGCGGCACATAAACCTTACGCAAGACATACATCGCTTATTGAACGAAGGACTATTCTTTTAACTTAGACGTGAGACGCGTTGAACACAATATTTCGCTGGTAATTTAAACTATCTCGTTCGAAGAAAAGAGATCACGTGACGGCATACCGGCCTGCATGGTTCCCTTCGATTTTCGAAGTGCTAATTGCGAATGGAGAAATAGTGATATGGGCGGACGCGATAGATGTGCATGTTCAAGTTCTCTAGTATAGGTCGCGGTGTTTCACTGTTACATTGTAACGTGCTTTGTCTACAATGTCTTTTGCGGTGCCCTTAAAAAACACGGAGCCACCCTACAAAATTTCAAACACAGAAGACAATGCAAATAGCACACAAACAAAGGAAAAATGCGAGAAAATACTCAAACAGCAATTCATCAGTATAGTCCATAGATCGCATTCTGAAGACCAGCTAGCGCAGATATTTCAAATGCCCTATCATTCCGCTAACTACTCAAAACTCTCCGTTGAGCACTTTTTTTTTCCTGATAAGATGCCTATTTTATCGAAATGAGGTACATAAATGCCAGTGCATTCCAAGTCTCAAAAGGAGATATGTCGTGCATGCTTGTCCTGACGATGATTTGATATGCCAGGGTGTGTACTGCAGCATAATAGGATAAATTATGCCTTTGCCGCTTATGGATGTAATGGTATACGTATTATATTGAATGCACGTTTAATTATGCGAATGATAGGATTAATAATATCCTGCCTGAGTTCGTGCCTCGAGTAGGTCGCCTTTATAACGGGGTGTTGTAGAACTTTCGTGTTGCTATTAGCTAGCCATACTGAAAATAATATATTCCTTAATTTTACCCGGCGCTTAGAAATGTAACCTCTTTTCTCACCGCGCACAAGTACGAACACTTTTGCAAGGTAAGTAATCTGAAACACTTTGGCCGCCGCAATCAAATTATCCTCACGCCTTCGAAATTGTTATCTGGTCGAAGGAGCTCCTGTCTAAATTATGGTTGTTCCTCTTAACGTTAATTTACTTTCTCTCCTTCTTTTTTGCAGCTGACACGTGTGCTTACTTTTCATTTTCTTCCTTTTTTTTCGACACCAAGTGTTTGTGGTTGGTCCGTAACGTTGAGAGTGCACACATGGGCGCACAGGCTATAGCTCATCTTATTGTTTTGTACCGTTTCCGTGGTCCTACGGGCGTTTCTTTCCGCTTTCCTTTCTCGACGCAATATCCTCCGTCTCACCTGCCAGTTACGTGGGCGTTTTGCCCCTCACAGCGACAGCGCTCCCTGCCATTGCAAACGAAACGTTCTGTCTGCGTTTACACCTCTCTACGACAACGTAATTCAACGGGCGGGCATCTGGTCTCCCGCGGCACACATCTCGGCCCGTCGCCACACGGACCGAGGCGCAATGCAAGACTGCGGGAGCGGTGATCGTCGCCTACCTCTCCGCCGGGACAGTCGACGGTGACCATGTCGCCCTTGGTGGAGACGATGTTGCCCAGGACGAAGCCCTCCTTCTCGTCGGGCACCCAGACCATCTTCTTGCCATCGTACGGCTTGGTCTGGTCCTTACGCTTGGTCTCCAGAGAGACGTACAGGTACTCGGTGGGATCGGGGTCCTCGGCCATCGCTTCTTTCGTGGGGGGCTTCTTTCGGAGAGGAGTCGGCCGGCGTGTGCCGCTTCAGCAAGCCTTCCTGCCTGCGCCGAGACACGAAAAAAACATGAAATTAATGAGTTTTTTTTTTTGCATCACGCCATCGTCTATCGGTGACAAAGCCGTTCAAGTGTGTCTTCGAGAATGCAGAACTTCGAAAGATGGAACATGATGATGATGATTGCGACGTTTCTCTAATGCCGACGATTACGCCAATCCTACTGACTGACCATAGGGCAGTTCCGCCTGGTATAATGACATGTGACGAGATGATACTGAGTGTTCTTGTATCGGTGGGACACGTACTGCACACTCGTTGGTGATGGTTATGCGATTGAAGCGCTGATAACATCCTTGGTGCGCTACCGGTGAGAAAAAAGAAATAAGGAAGAAGCAATGCTCCAGCGGTAAGAACGACAAATGACAGTGCTGCGAATGTAAAGATATTGCTCAGCGTTGGAACCGTCGTAAGTGTCTGTAATTTGGATCAGTAGAGCATGTTATTTAAATGGCTTTATGGAGTTGGTGGTGTAAGTATTGTGTAAGTAATTTCGTATCGTTACTTACGTCACTAACGATATTATGTCCCATTGTACAGTGCGTGTTACTTAATAATATGGAAGTCCTTATCTTGACTGGGGACATCGAGCCTTATGGCTTGAAACTCTGCTTTTAAATAAAATTAATATTGGAAAACTAGATGACGTGTGGGAGGCCCTCAGTAAGTTAAATGCGTTGATTTTCTTTCTAAGTCTTCATAACTAAGACAGCATAACTACGAGCTGCTCTAAAATATTGGGCAGGACTTCAGGGTTAATATTGAAGGTTTCTTTATCAATAGCCTGGTTATCCGTGATTTTTTCCTTACATTCCTTCGGTGCACTCCAGCACATTTGATTTAAGACAGAACCACACCCATAACCTGCTCAAGTTACACGCGCTGTTTGAAATGATTCTCTCGGCTGGCACTAACCCAGCCTCAACCACATGTCACTTCTTGTCATATCACATCCGCACCAGCACTAGAAATGTACTGAGGCATCACAGGTTGTGCTTTATCGATCATGGGCCTTACAGTCACCAACAACCGACTAAATGTGAACCTTCGGCAGATGTTGGTTTGCACACCGATATCTTGCGAGTTGTTCGGCGATAAGAATGATTGTGATTAAACATGGCGCAATGAGACGGCGTCAGTACGATGTAAGCATCAAGTTGTGAATGAACGAACTGCATGCGAACAAGGACAATGTGAAAATGGGAAGAGAATGTACGCCGAGGACTCGCTGCCGAAACGTCAGGGAGGCCACGCCCCCCTCGAAATTAACGGCGCCGCAGGCTTCGTCCTTAACATTAACGGAAGCTCTTCGGAAATGCTTTTATACACGGACCATCCGGGCATGTATGCTGTCTGCATTGCAGCTGGATCACCTGCGGAATATTAGACGGGCAGGTAGAGGCATCAGATGCTTCGCTCACTTTCAGTTCAGCTCAGTGCTGCTCGATACCACTTAAGCTTTTACGTGTTTCCTACTTGAACTAGGAGGTCACCAGAGGAAGTAATCTCATTGCTGCTGTTTAACGGAATTCGGTTCGCGTAATTCGGAGAAATATACTTTACCAAAGCGTCCGCGCGAGCTCACTCTTTCTTTTACGTTTTATCTTTCTGTGCGTCGAATGTGTTCGACCGATTATTATTCGACAAATTTGAATTACGACCTGTGCTCAGGGGCTGCAGTAATTACACGAATCAAGGTCAAGACTTGTCGTAACAGATCAACGGCCTCTCTAGAGCTAGCATATTTAAATTATATTTCATCCTAATTTATAAAGCTAGGATTCCCTGTCACAGATGTTGTTCTTTTGAAAGACCTTGAGCCTGTAATTTGCTAGCATCTAGGGTAAAATAAAGTTAATTGACGACGCTTCAGTTTTTGACAAAATTCTCTCATTGAATTATCAATAGTTAGCGGAAATCTACGTATTTGAGGTGCTTTGAGAGTCCATTACCATGTGTAATGGAAAACCTTTTTGATGTCCTTTTATACTAATCATTTGCTCTAGCAGCCATTGTGACCTAGAAAAAAAAGGCAGCAAATCTAAGCTGAGAACCCGCGGCTAAAACCACGCCGTCGTCACCTCCGTCGTCTAGTGAAAATCTTGATCACAAAGGTACGCTATCCTGTTGGCATCCTTTGCCACCGCAGAGGGACCCGCCACATATGGTTCAGTACTCCAACATGCAAAAGGCATTTGCTGGAAAATGAAGCTACAGGAATGCTGAAGAACGTTTCTTTAGGCCTTCTATTGAATTTCACATTTCTGGACTTCCTGTGCTAGAGCTTAGGGCATTCTGAGGAACCTAGTCTGTCACGCAGCATTCCTCTTTCATTTACTGGTCATTTTCGATGTACTACGGACTACCTTGCTTGGTATTTGAGATAATCCTCGATGCAGGATATGGACACTACGTTTTTCAAAGCCTACAGAAGTGTCTCGGCAATACAACAATGGTAATCAATTTACAGTGAGATACACATCAGTCAGTTTGTGCTGCGTGTCCATTCGCTGCTTCCTATGCGTGAATTGACTGATCACTAATGAAAAAAATATATATAGAAACCTGAGAAGTGCACCGTTTTTTATACCTATTGTTGATAGATGACGAGAGCTGCTCATTAAAGTAAGCTAGCCTTTATCTTTCTTGGCCGCAACTGCTGCTTTGGCTACATCATCAGAAAATTTTGGATCTGCCAATGTGTAGGAAGACTATCATGGGCTAGTTAAAAAATGTCGTTTCCTATGAAATATCTTCGCCTATTTAAATAGGTCAAGCACATCTCTTGGTGGTTAAACGACGCACTAAATGCCATCTAGGAAAGGAGTAGTGCTTCTTATGGAAGGCCCCAAAAAGAGAGGGATCGAAGGTCGCTTGAAAGTCACCTCCCCGAGGACAAAGTAGTGGCGTTTGCAAAGTGAAAAGCTAAGCTTCACTTCTGAAGCGACATCCTACAAAGGCGCTTTCGAAAGAAAGCGTTAACACCAGCAGTACATCCTAGCACAAACTACTTCCGGGCACAAGGTGATCCCAGTGTTGTCAGGCCTAAGCAGGCATCGCATATGGCTACGATCTCGATTATGCACGGGTAGCTTACGTACGATATACGAGGCAGTCGATATCCCCGAGAAGCCGCTTTATCTTGCACTACAGCGTAATCCGTATCGAGGTGGACGGTTGCCGGCGGACGTGGAGCCTGCGGACGCCGGAGGAGGCGAGGCCTTACCTGGCCCTAGGCGGGTGGCAAAAATCCCGAATCTCGAGAGCGCAGCCCTCGGCGACGTATCCAGATGCGTGCTCTGTCGTAGGGGCACAAGGGGCACTTACGTTGGAAAAGCTCAGCTGTGGGGGCCGTTCCGGACGGCGGGCCGCTTTTAAGCGAGACCATCGCACGCGCCGGCCCCCGAAACCAGAGAGGGGCGCGCCATTGGACGCCGCGATTTCCCCCTCGGCACCCCCCCTCCCCATACAAAGCCCGGCGCGCCGCGGGCACGGAGCCTCCATTTTTGGACCAGGGAGTCGCAGGCGCTTCGCCAAAATAGCCGGTGCCGCCAGCGGCGGCGGCGGCGGCAACTGCGGCGGGGCAAGGCCGCCAGGCTGTCAACCCGGCGGCCGAAACCCTTGGACACGATCGGAATACCGCGCTGGACAGTGACCGATCCCAACGAACGAACTTGTAGCAGTTCGGCGTCAAGTAAAAGCTGCCTTCTATGCTCGAATGATCGTTCTCAGCAGCACGATAGCACTGAATGGAAAATTGAAATTAAGCATTGCGTGAATCTGCAATAATTTTGGGGGAGACCAGAAGCAGCTCATGAAGTCTTCCGAAAATGTGCGCTGTTTCGGGATCATGCAAACATGCATATACAGACGTCACGGCCAAACTATGGCTCTGCAGTGCGAAAATCTTCATTGACGGGAAAGACGACAGGCTGGGGTACCAAGTAAAGGAGCGCGTGAGGCAAGACGTATTTATAGCGAGCGTAGATGTGGAGGCGCCGTATTTACCCTTCTAATGGCAGTGTAAAGTTATACGTGATATCCTGGGATCAAGGACGCCTAAACATCCACCCCGATATCTCGGATTATCACGGCCTGTTCGCGGCCAATCACTGTGCTCGAAGAGTAAAAATTCGGCAACCTTCACCATTGCGCCTGAGGTCTAAAACGACCCAGGTGCGCATGCAGCCGGAAGGGCAGGGGTCGACGCCCTCGCCTGGCCCAAACGGCGTGGCACAGTTGGCCCTCGCGGGGCGCCCTTTGGCACCAACTTTTTCATCGTCCACGTTGCGGCACCACTTATGTAACTGGCAACTGTTGTTCGGAAACCGTGTACTCTGCTGCCTTTACAGCGTCTTCAGTTGCCCCGCCACGGTGGTTTCGTGGCGGTGGTACTAGGCAGCCGATTCTAAGGTCGCGGGATCGAATACCTGCCGCGGCGGCAGCATTTCGATGGAGGCGATATGTTGAGGCCCGTGTACTGTGCGATACCATGATGGATTGATTTCTGTGGTGTCACGTGTCGAAACCGGCGGTGATTGTGAGAGACGCCGTAGTGGAGGGCTCCTGAAATTTCGACCACCTGGGGTTGTTTAACGTGCACTGTCATCGCACAGTACAAGGGCCTCAACGTTTCGGCTCCGTTGAAATACAGCCGCCGGAGCCGAGAATCGATCCCGCGACTTTCGGATCAGAAGCCGGATGCCATATCCACCTTAGGCCACCATGGAGGTGCGTGTGCGATATCAGTGCACGTTAAAAACCCCAGGTGGCCAAATTTCCGGAGCCCTCCTCTACGACGTCTCTCATAACCATATCGTGGCTTTGGGAAGGGAAACCCTCGAAGATCAATCATAAATAGCATCTTAAGTCTCTTTTTCTTCAAAGAGCCAAATAAAAAAAAACAGGTACTATTCTAAATGTGAAGATAACATGAAAAAAGGCATCTCTCTTTATGTAATCATAAACGCAGTGTGATTCCAGAATCTGTCACTACCAGGCTTAGACGCTCACACAACAATTTATCCTGAAATAAAGGCATGCAACAATTCTACTTGTGTTACCTACATTACCATGCCATGAACATGAGTCACACCGCGTGGCGGAGGTCTTTTTAAGGTGCACACAAATCTATGTTTACGGGTGAGCGTTGCATCATGCTGGAGATTGTGTATGCTGCTATGTGTCCATCTATGTCAATGAATAATTATGTATAAGAGTGTATACGTATGTGCGCGTATGTGATGTTGCCACCCTGCCAAGGGAGACGGGTTGTAGACACGTCAAGCTGTCCAAGGCCAGCTTTTATTCTACAATCCCCCATCTGTATATGTATGTGTACAGGATGGCAAATAGAGCAATTTCATTTCATCGCCCTCATCAAAATGCAGCCGTTGCCTAACGGCTAAGCTACCGCTTCGGTGGTTCTTGTGCTTGTGCAATGCCCAGAGCTCGAACAATTAAGAAAAAGGTACTTCCCCTCCTTCTACCATCGTTGCGCTCCACTTCACCCAGCTTTCTTTCTTAGCAACGAAGGAATAAAGTCTAGCACAATCATAGCGTTTTTAGAGGAAGCCAAAACATTACAAATTATTTGGCAGGAGTCATGTAGCGCAGCCTCCCGTGGCATGTTGTAGCTGCAAATGTTACTTAAAAAGCACCAGCCTCCTAGCTTTTGTGCTCAAGGGCTTCGCTGAAGCGCTGGTGCTCGTGTAATGTACTATTATATTTTTAATACTCCATCTGCATAGCTTACAATCATAGCGGTCACTCGAAGTTCATCGGCATTATTTTGAATGATCTACATTTTGCGCCTTTTACAGCGACTTTTAGGCCACTATACAGCTATGTCACATCCACCATACGAACAGCTTTTTCCTATAACATCAATTTCTGGACTAGTGTCATGGCGCTCTTTGGCCAGAGCTGGTCCTTGCGCCATAAAATACCACTCACCATCCATCATCATCACCGCCTCGAGCTATATTTGAAAATTGTCGAATCCTGTAACAGTTTGTCGAAATGCGCGGGATACGATCTCACCAATGAATGTGGTCCGTGGCCACCCCATGACCAAGCTAGAATTTCCGCCTCGAGTTCCTGACCGGGGAATATGTTGGGGCCATTTCTTATGTTAAAGAAAAAGATGTTAATGATGGAAGTATGTTTATTTGGCTAATTTTGTCGCAAAGCATTACGGCGTCGTACATGCGCTATCATTTTAACATTCTGCTTGGGCCAAAAAAAGAGCGATACAGAGAATTCGAATGAGCCAAATCCAACATTTACATCTAGCACACAAGAACATCTTGTTCAGAGTGCTGAGAGTTTCTGTGCGCAGTTTTTTTTAAATTTTATATTCCTATTGTTTCTGTGTTTCAGTTCATGCACATTACATGTGATTATTTTCGACGCTGTTCGTATATTGTACGACACACCCGCTGTACTATTTATTAATTTTTATAGACTTATTCTTGCACTGACCAAGGGCTCTCTACTCCATATTGCGCTTGTGTGTTTGTTTTTTTTGTATATTTTACCCGCAGGCGCGTGTTCATTGGAAACTTGCGTTATTTACGCGGTTGCATGCAAAAGCTCTGTAATAATTTGTTACCACACTACCGTTCGTACGGCCACTCCTGGGATGCTTTCGTGAACTGCAGTGTAAATAAATAAATAAATAAATAAATAAATAAATAAATAAATAAATATCGCCTACAGTAGGCGACTCACATTTCAAAAGCAATGTACGCTTGAGGTGTTTTGATGACATCAACTTATAACAGCATTGATGGAGCAGGCTTGGCTGTATTTTGAATATGAGGCATTTGTATTTTTCTGGATTTCATCCTTTAAGCAAGAGCAGCTTCTACTGTGCTGTACCTTATTTCGTGCAAATACCAGCCGCCATAAATTTTTTCAATAGGACTCAATCTTTCAACGTGCTCTTTCAACAGCACAAATACATTTTAGCCCTTTCCTCGTCGTCAAAAGTGTCAAAACTGCGAAGACGTTCTTATATTTTTATCCGTCACGTAACTGGCGACTGAAGTTATTGGTGTCATAACCTGTCAGTTATGTTAGTCATATCTTCGTACTCCTCCAAAAGGTCATGCCCTTGATCAACTGGCGGCGTCTGGATACTGAACCCTTCATCGCTACCTGTTGTCCATACCTGAGCGTTCACCATTTCTTTCTTTCTTTCTTTCTTTCTTTCTTTCTTTCTTTCTTTCTTTCTTTCTTTCTTTCTTTCTTTCTTTCTTCCTTTCTTTTCCTTCTTTCTTTCTTTCTTTCTTTCTTTCCTTCTTTCTTTCTTTCTTTCTTTGCATTTTGCTCTGTTGAAATGCAGCCGCGTTTACTGGGATCGAACCTGTAAGTTGGCGAGAAAGAGACACAGTAAGAGAGAGAGAGAGAGAGCTCGTCATTTAAAAACAGAGAATTCTGCAGGCGTAAAAATGGGCGCCTACGAGCTACTCTGCATAGCGAGAGGGAATGGGGATAACTTCGAGATAAATTCCGCACTTAATGGCACATTAGTGTTTCGCATAACCACCATCGTGGGGTATTCTGCTGAGGGCGAAAGTGGGTCTCCTTTTCCGTCTTGCGCATCGCCATCGACCACGAGCTAAGTGTCGTCTTTCTTTCTTTATTGATTTATTGATTCTTTATTGATCTTTATTGAAAGTACAGAGGATTTCTCTAAATATGGCTTCTCTGTTAAAAAGTGAGTACGTAAGAGGGGAGGCTTCGTTTACGTAATTTAAATTTAAAATCTTACAGGAACACTCATTCGTAATTATTTTCATCGGACGTCTACGCCGGCCCTTAGCGAAACATATCCAGTCCCGTGATGTCGGCTGCGCTCTACCGCTTTGGACATTGCTCTCCGAGTAGCAGCTGGAGCCCTATCAAGGCTCCTGTTTGGGAAATGAAGTGATACCATAAAACCAGAGCCTGCATGCGATGAACATTATTTGTAATATATCTGTCACATTAGACACTATCGAAATCATGCCGTGATATCATAAAACAACCCATTTTTGTTTTTTATTCTTTATTCAACTTCGTTCTTCTTTTCCTTCTTTTTTCCGTAGAATATCGAAGGAATTTGTGGGGCTGAGATATGCCCACATTTTCGTATTCCAGACGTGCACTGAAGAGAGTTGACGGGTTAAGTGCAGGCGGCTTTCGCTGCGTCTGCTTCTTCATGTATATGAAAGTCCTCATTGCAGCAAGCTTAGAATGAAGCGACGATGGATGAATTGGTTAGCATGCTGGTCTTACAGCTCGAAGACTAATTTCTTTTTTTTTTTCGCCGCTTTAGTTCTTGCGTGCCTCCAACGAAGTCGCTGCTAGCCTAAAGAAACTTCGCTGCAAAAGCTTCTACATGAAAGAGAACAATATGCCAGCGATTATTTGCTTGCATAATGAATGAATGAATGAATGAATGAATGAATGAATGAATGAATGAATGAATGAATGAATGAATGAATGAATGAATGAATTGCCGCCCTGACGAAGACAAGTCCGCTTGTCGAAATGTTGGCTCCCGCGACATTCCCTGTTCTAAATCGTACTTTGCGATTTGTTCATTGAATGAATGTTTATTGGGAATAAAGAAGAGCTAGGTGGTCGTCCCCCAACGTAGGTGGTCTCAGTCCAGGAAACGACTTGGCCTTAGCACCGAGCCTAGCTCTGGCGATCAGAACGCTCTGATCGGCAAGGTCCCGATCGGCTATCTGACGTTCACGCTGTTCGTAAGATGGAGGTTCGGGTAGCGACAGAAAAAAAAAAACAAACAAAACAAAACAACATGGGGTGCTAAGCATTAAGAAGCGAAATATGAAAGACGCCAATAACGCAATTCAGCATTGAAACTGCATTGCCTAACTTCCTGTATTTACCAAGTCACTGAAAATCTGCTAAGTTTGTTGTGTGGTTTTGTACGTCATCCAAGCTAAGCTTGCAGTTTGCTAACTACTGGTGATACTTCCAAAATGCGGACAGTTTCACCTTTCGCTACTTCTTTGCGTTATTTGGTAAATTTTCGATATCCCATTAAATTATGTATAGTGATGACGTAATTTTGCATATTTGTGCTTAGTTACCATCCATTGGGCATCACGTCCTGAAGTTGCCAAGCAGAGATCCGCTGTGAATCAACAGTTATATATTGAAACACTTGTCATCTTGCGCAAAGCGTCGCTCGTGCCGGAACATAATAAGGTGTTCATTTTGTGACTTCGTGGGATCGAATCCCGGCTGCGGCGGCTGCACTTCGATGGAGGCGGAGTGTTGGTGTATGTGTACAGTGCATTGTCTGTGCGCGTTAAAGAATCCCAGGTGGTCGAAATTTCCAGAGCCCTCCACTACGGCGTCTCTCATAATCACTTCATCTTATTTCCTGAAAGACCCCCTCTAGGAGTATTACATAAGGGGTGGTGTTTAATAAAACTGCACATGGGTATACACGGCGTCTCTCATAATCACAGCTGATTTTGGGAAGTAAAACTCCACAAATAAAAGGAATCGGAGTTGGCGGTAAGCGGCGCAAGGCTGAGTCACGATGGAGTAGGGCGGCTTCCAGTAAGGTTCAGTTTGCTATTTATTTGCTAATGTGAGGTATAGTCCGGACCGGTCCAAGCAGAACCGCTCATTTACCAGATTTTATTGGCTATCGATTAGCTGTTGCGAGCCTACTGCCAATGGCTGTTGCTAGGCTATCTGGCTATCTACTAGGCTACTGAGCTTGGCAAGCAAACGTCAACACCTGCCGAGCGCAGATTGATGTCCTTCCCTTTCCTATCCTCGTTTCTTTCCTTCAACCTTACTTCCCTCTCCCAACCCTTGCTATACTATATTGCGCATGAATATTCTCTGATACGAGGTGCTTGGCACACACCCATTTTCTGTGGTGCTTCCCCGTTTCTTTACCCTCTCCCATCATTATCTCCCTCCTCCCTGCCATCGATTCTCTTTCCCACCTCCTTGCTATACTATACTGTTCTATGATGTGCAGTAGTGCTGAGAGCTGCTTGCCCTTGCAGCCCTCCTCACATTTACCAAGGACACCGGTCGGACTTTGCGGCTTTAAACCCGCTCGCCAGGCTGTTTGCGTTCTCTTTTCTGCGGCCGGACATTGTGTGGCTATGATGATGATGATGATGCTCCTGAAGAACTACGGCACTTACCCACCAGGGGGGATTGGCAAAGAGTTATTTGTTGATTACGTTTTCATTTTAAATTATTGGAAGGAATCGATAGAGAGAAAAAAAAGGATGTTTTAGAGGGAATTTAATTAATAGAATTGGGCCTTCCTTCTTTCTTCTCTCTGTCCCTTTAATTCTCCCACCCCCTGAGTGTGTCGGTTGAGGTGTCCTCACTGAGAGGCAGTTACCGCGCACTCTTAACCATATTTTCTTCACTTCCTTAACTAGAATCTCTATCTCTCTCTTCTCTCGCCCGTCTTGGGAGAAGGAGAGGAGGGAGCAAAAACGAACACCAGCAGTGGGCCGTGAAACAACCCCACTGTTTTTTTTTCTTTTTAGTAAGAAGCTCGCATTGCTTCTCTGGCTGCTCTATCTGGTGGCATGCCTGTACACGCGTGTGAGAAAGAAAAAGAAAGATATGCTATGACACGAGCTGCGTCACACACATGCTTTCTTTAGCGCGTACCTGTTTTCCTGCGATGCGAGTTACGGTGCACGAATTACGAATAACTACAACAACTTTGTTGCTTATAAAACGTCTCATCGTTTTATTTATTAAAAAAAAGTTGTTTCTTTTTCTTTCAACCCACGTAGTCTGGTTTTCCGCAGATCTTGTTGAGCTTGTTTAATTTTTGTTGGGCTAGTCTAATTTTTAATTATACACACTGCAGGTCTGAGAGCATTTATCTGTTCAGAATGAGCGACATCCAATGAGAGGAGCGCAAAAGTACAAGAAATTAGGAGACGTGGCGCTCCTCGACGGTGGATGACTAACGCTCCGGAGAGGGGCTGTCGGATATATATATATGGTGGATGTTTTATTTTTTTCGCATATTTAGACATTACTTTCCGGTTTCCCCGGAGGGGGAGTTATTGGTTGTAGCGTACGCACAGATTTCAGCACCCCCTACCCCGAGGGGCCGTTCGCTCCCCGCTCCTTTGCAAGGTCGCCCTTATTATGCACCACCCGGAAGCCCTCAGTCATGCTTCGGTAATACGTTACGGAATCCGTACAGATGACATCCCTGTGTGGATCCGCTCCGGAAACCTGTGTCAGGTAGAGGAAGCCATCCAAAGGGTCGCTGCCCTCGTAAAACAGATTGAGAGTAAGAGTGGTCTTCTCCCCCAAAATCACAATTTTTCTTCTTGGAAATAAAGCATCCGAAGATGCGCCTTTCCACATACAATTAAATACAACGGCAATTCAGGAAATACAAACCGACCGAATTTATGGGGCTCACTTCCACAATCGTCGCTGCAACTCGTTCGCCATCCAGAAACTCAGGGGGTCCTGTCCCCAAATCTCTCGCATGAATAACCGCGTGCCTAAACCGAAGCGAGGGATGAAAGGAAAGGATGTACAGTGACTCATCCAGGTATTTATCATCAGTGGCATAACCTACAGCTTTACAACGTATCTTCAAATGAGTTCAGCGGCAAATAGGCAGGATCGCACGTTCTACTCCCAAGAAAGCCCTGAGCCTTCGGTCGCGAACACTTACGGAACGCCTGCTTCATAGTGGTTTCCGTAACGCATCATTTTAATCATTCCAAGTCCACCACACCAATCAAATCATGCGGCCATCCGTCAATAAAACATAACGAAGAACACTCAGAACCTTGCGTCGACCTCGTCGTGGTGGTCTAGTGGTTATGGCACTCCCTGCTGGTCCGAAGGTCTCGGGTTCGAATCCCGGCCCCGGCGGCTGCATATCGATGCATGCGAAATGTTGAGGCCCAGAAAAGAAATCCTCGGGGAGTAGGCGTCAACCACCAACCATGGCACATCGGACCTTCCCTGAGCAGCGCTTACATGGGTCTTGCTTCTCACATACATCGAAATGCCTGAAGACCAAAGACTTGAAAACCGGAAACTTCCGTACCCCGTGCCTAAAAACATGTAGACTAAGGGATGTCAGGTAACATGGCGTCGCCTGCAGACGCACTACTACCCCAACCCATTCATATTATCTAAGATGGATCCGGACACACACACACACACACACACACACACACACACACACACACACACACACACACACACACACACACACACACACACACACACACACACACACACACACACACACACCACATTGCAAGTTCTCCGATAACCATATAACCTCTCTGTATCATATGGAATGCAACTTCACACGCAGTCGAGCCAGACCACACAGCACACGACGCAACACAGAAAGGTGAAGTAGACCTGTCCAGCTCGGACTCGAAGACTCGAGAGTCTCTCGTGAAACCGGGAGAAACAGTTTTATCAGCTTCACTTCATCGAATGAATTGTATGAATAGTTTTATACGCAAGTTACGTTACTCTACAAAGATGCAACTGACCCCTCGTAAAAGAGGTGTGTTCTCTATGCCGTGACTTACACTGTAATAAATCGTGCTGCTACACACAACTCGTAACTAAATGATCTGGTTGGTCCTTTTATGCGAGATGGGCTACCTATATATTATTTTTACTGCGCAGCTGTTTCATCACGTTTCAGAACACACACTATAGCTCCATATACTTATTACAGAACAGCTTTAATCGTATGTGAGCCCTAGGTGTGTCACGTGACCACGTGAGGTAAATATCTTACAAGACCGTACAGATAGAAATGCGGCACGTGGTGTATTCGAGCTGACGTGCCGAGCACGCTTCCTTCTTTTTTTTTTTTTTGACTGACGCAAGTCCCCGGAGCTCACCTTAGGCGCGCGCATTTAAAAGAAGAAAAGGAAAGAAAGGAAAAAAGAAAGAAAAGAGAAGAAAAGAGAGAAAGGAACGCTTGTTTATCGGCGATCCCACACGGGAAGCAGCTTGAGACGTTCTCGTTTTCGACGAACGCGGCACCCATTTGCGTCGGCATCGCTTCGGAGGGTTCGTGCCGAAAATATTTACCCCAGCTCCCCCACTTTTGCCGCCCGCCCTCTGCCATTTTTTTTTATAGCTCTGGACGTCAGGCAGCTTTAAAAAGCGAAGCGTCCGCGCTCGTGGCCCGCAGAGTCGCGGCCGGGCGGAAACGCTTTCGCGGTCTGGGCCGAGGCTGATACTCCGCGCACTTGTTCGAACGGCAGTCTAGCGGTGACCCAACCCTCGCGTCGCCTTGTTTCCTCGTGGTAGCCTCCATGCATCCTATCTCGTTTTACTTCCTTTACAGATGGCATGTGATATCGTGCTTGACTTTTGTGTTTTATGCGCCAAACCACAACGCCCGATGCTGTGGTGCTTATTTATATTAAAGGGGTCCTGAAACGCTCTCTGAACATTTTGTACTAACTGCGTATTGGGGATCCTGGCCGTCCAATCGACAATATGCATTGTTCCGTTGCATCGTGCGGTTGATTTAGAGCGAAAAAAAAGCGCGGTTTCGGTTTCACTGCGCGATTTCCCCTAAACTCTGCAGTTGACGTCATGTTAGTAGGAACCAGACCATCGAGATCGGCGTGCCCTCAGAGGCCACGGGAAAACAAACCGTGCTGCAGCTTTGCTTCCGAATGGCGGCACCACACGGTTTCTAAGTACTTTCTTTTTTCTTCCCTAGCTTTCAAGTAGATCGATTCCTTTAGAGTAAACGCATGTTCGATATACCTTTGCACTTAAAAATATCTTACTGCAACGTCACCGAATAGTACCATGCCGGCCGGTAGTGTCGCACAGTCGTTTCGGGAGTGCAAGAACGCTGGGGATTCAAACGGGCGTTATTAAACGTCCACTGAATACTTTGCCGAAATATTTCGGAATCAGCTTGTCGAATTTGCATACTGAAGCAGTGAAAATTACAACCGGGCATCTCCATATTTTTTTCACGACCCCTTTAAAAGTATTAAATGAGAAGCGTTTGTTGGCGAACATGAGTGAACTTTGAGGTGTACTTATGGGCTGTGAGGTTAGTGACGGATGAGGAAACGCAACGTGAAAAAAGGCGTGCATTACCTATGAACTTCCGCTGATGTTTATTGCGGAGGTAGTTGCTTAAGTGCTCACTACAAGGCATCCGTCAAAGAGCGTAATGAATCAACTTCGAGCACCTTAAACATCAGTTGATGCTCAGGGCTTGTTCCCATGTTTTGTTTCGTTGCGGTGCTTGTTCATCAATCACGCGTTGCCCATGCTGTAGCGAAGCAGAGCAGCGCAGTGTCAGCTTGCTTCAAGCTGACGAATCAGTACCCTGCGGCACTAAAAATTAGTCGGGGTATTACTTGCTGCTTTGGCTGGTGCATTTGCGGGTATTATGGGGAATGCAGCTTGGTACAATATCAGAATGGCTGACATTAGTGAACGAGCTTTTTCGAATCCAAAAATTTGTGGGTAAGTCAAGAGCGGTTGCATTAACGAATACGGTTGTGACTTCATTATAATAAACACAAAACTTGAAGCGAAGTCAATCATGGGAGCGTGAAAATGCGAAAAAACTGAGGAGCCCTACCACCATCGTGAAATCAAGGGAAAGCGACTATCGACTAGTATATTCTTTCGTTCGTTCGTTCTCCCTTTCTCTCTATCGTCTTCCTTCCTTCTTTCTTTCTTTCTTTCTTTCTTTCTTTAGGAGAAAATCCAAGGGATTGACATGGCTCAAATGTACTCAGCATACTCGAAACCCAAGGAAAGAAGTAAGCGAGCGCACGCACTGCTTTCCATATGATTATTGTTTCCGGGAGGACAGCCCCGACGCCGTGTTGTGAGGGTCTGCCGCGGTGGTGTAGTGGTTACGGTACTCGGCTGCCACCCAAAAAACACCGGTTCGATGCCGGCCGCGGCGGTCGCATTTTCGATGGAGCCGAAAATGCCACAGGCCCGTGTGCTGTACGTTGTCAGTGCACGC
The DNA here is from genome assembly GCA_013339685.2 of Hyalomma asiaticum. Taxonomy (NCBI): domain Eukaryota; kingdom Metazoa; phylum Arthropoda; class Arachnida; order Ixodida; family Ixodidae; genus Hyalomma; species Hyalomma asiaticum. The sequence continues at coordinate 67,664,365 of CM023490.1, read as the reverse complement.
TTAAAGAACCCCAGGTGGTCTAAATTTCCGGAGCCCTACACTACGGCCTTTCTCTCCTCTCTATCTCTTTCACTCCCTTTCAGCCAACCCCCCCGGACGCTTAGCCGTGCTCCCTACATGGGCTGCAGCATCCTTTCCTAATCGAACCACAATCATCATCATCATCATCATCATCTGTTTTGTGAGGCGCAGGACGCCCCGCTTAAAAATGGAAACAATACTGCAGAAGCGCATCGCATAGGACACTCCACTCGTGGCACGCTAATAGAGCTAGGGCGATCCAAGAGAAATCGAAGATGTATATCTGCTGGACATATTTGTTTTGTCTGTTTTTTATATGACGTGTACACTAAGCAAAACCGCATGGAACCACGACTTTTATTCCCAAAATCCACGCCAAGCCGAAAAAGAAACAAAGAAACTTGCACTACTCGCGCTAGGCTAGCGAAGCTGGTGGGCAATTGGGTGGATAGCCGAAGCGGTCGTGTAGTGGTCGTGGTGCTCGGCTGTCACCCAAAGAACGCGGGTTCAATGCCGGCCGCGGTGGTCGCATTTTTGAAGGAGGCGAAATCGCCAGAGGTCCATGGATTGCGCGTTGTCAGTGGATGTTAAAGAACCCCAGGTGTTCAAAATTTTCTGGGCCTCTCCACTGCGGATTTTCTCTTATATATCTTTCACTCCTCTTTCGCCAACCCCAACGGACGCTCAGCCGTGCTCCCGACATGTGCTGAAGAAATTAGCGTCCTTTTCTGCGGGAGCCACAATCACCTTTAACGTGAACTGACAATCCGCATGTACACGGCTCTATGGCCCTTTTCACCTCCATCGAAAATTCGACCGCCGCGGCCGGGATCGAACCCGTGTTTTTGGGTGACAGCCAAGCACCATGACGACTCCACCAACGCTGCGGGCTCTTTGTCTTCATTTAGATACGAAGCAGCTTATGGCGGAGTTCAATCCGGTGGTTGTGGTGTGCGGCGTGGAAACCCTTACTGCGCATGCGCAAACCCTCTCCACACACCTCCTCTTCACACAATCCTCTCAACTCCCCCTCTTCACACGCCTCCTCTCAACTCCCCCTCTCTACGTGACCCTCTCCACACACCTCTCCACACACCTCCTCTCCGAACGGCGCGCGTTGCCTATGGAAACGCTCTTCGATGAACGCTTTACCAGCTCGCAAGGAACGAGAACGCGCCCTCGCCCGCGAGAGACAACGCTGACGCAGGCAGCGTCTGCTAGCGTCAAACCGATGTAAACGCGGTGTGCACCCCCCCCCCCCCCCTCGTGCTGCTTCGCGTCGCCTCATGATCCCCTTTAGAGGGAGATGGTGTAATTTTTTTCTCTTGTTAGAACATGTATGCCCGCCAGCTTCAGTTTTGCCAGTGTAGCAGTGGGCTACACTGGCAAAACTGAAGCTGTTGCACTGGCAACCAGTGTAGTACTGCGAACGCCGCACATTGGGCATTGCATAGAAAAAGTGCAGGCGCACTCTTGAGGACCTGAACTAATGATTATGATAATGTTGTGACACAGGTGCACAAATTATTAGAGCTTGAAGGGCTCCGCATTTAGAAAAATGAACGAAGAGAGAACCCATGAAATGTGCCTATTGGCTCACACGGCAACCGCGCCTATGGACAATCACAAACAGATGCTGTTTATTCATCCATTACTCCGCAGCGCCCAAAGGCGTTGCAGCAGTATGGTTGCAACATTGAAGAAAATGCATCTTCCATAGCGCGAGGTACTTGCCTTTCGGTCAGTCTGTTCGGCTGTGCGATTGCTTTGAGACAGAATAAGTTGACACATATGTTCATCTAGGCTGTGTACTGAATGGTTTTGCGAATCGTTCTTAGGAAAAAAAAATTACAGCATATCCACGGAGTGAATGATGATGAGTGGGCGAAGCTCGGGAGGTTAATCGTAGATCGTGCCGAGTTCCGGATTAATTTGGTTAACGCGCATGCTACGAATCCTCATGGTTCAACTATGCACAAGTGAAATCTCCCACCGGCACTTCATTGCAAGTCAAGATCCAGTGCCTACATATATATATATATATATATGGGTTGCCGGTGAACGCTTCTCCAACGCGAGCAGTCGGTATTTCTCAATCAAGAAACTCGCTAGGAGACGCTGCCTGCGCCAACGTTGTCTCTCGCGGGTGAGGGCGCGTTCTCCTTCTTGATTGATTGATTGATTGTGGTTCGGTTAGGAAAGGACGCTAATTTCTGCAGCCCATGTAGGGAGCACTGCTAAGTGTCCGTGGGGGTGGGGGAAAGGGAGTGAAAGAGAGAGGAGAGAAAGGCCGTAGTGGAGGGCTCCGGAAATTTAAACCACCTGGGTTTCTTTAACGTGCACTGACAACGCACAGTACACGGGCCTCTGGCATTTTCGCCTCCATCGAAAATGCGACCGCGGCGGCCGGGATCGAACCCGCGTATGCTTCTTTGCGAGCTGGTAGCGTTCCTCTAAGAAATCACGCACAGGAGAAATCTCACCAGGCACTACCTTGGAGGTAAACAATGGCTGCTACTGGGAATGAGAGACAGCAGAAGTCGGCTTTTAACACTTCTACTAACGTTTCCTACTGGAACATGCCAATGGCTGCTAATGGGGAACGAGAGACAGAAGAAGTCGGGTTTTAGTTAACGCGCACGCTGCGAATTTTTTTTATTGTTCAACAACGCACAGGAGAAATCTCCCACCGTCACCACCTTGGAGGTCAAAGCGTAAGACTGGTTACGCACTACGACTACGACGAGGGACGAACGGGTGCCGCTTTAAGGAGCTTCGCCCCTAAAGAAACAAGAAATTGCGAATCCTACAGCACTGAACGGTCAACGCAGGAACGAAGAAAGACGGCTGCTAATATACTGCATTGTACGTCAATTCTTGGTGCTGCATTGTCCACAGTTGCCTTGAATTTGAGTGTTTTATCTTGAGGAGCGAAATGCGATTTATTTTGCGACCGACCGGCGTTGTGCCTACGCTGGACGGGGTACCACAGCGAACATCCAACTCGCACCTCTGTCGCTAGGAGTATACCAAAATAGGCATGGAAGCGTAGGAACGTCAGCTTAAAGTGACCGAAAAGTGATGTATCGATAACATACTTGCCCTCTCTCCTTGGTTGTGTTATCTTAGGTAGTCACCGCGGTAAGATGACGAGGAAAATCATCCGGGCGCAAGAATTTGCCACTTTGGGGGACTCGTGCATCAGCAAACCTTCCGTGCACTTATTAGAGAAATAACTGTATCATGTATCCATAACATATTTGCCCTCTCCTTGAATGTGTTATCTTAGATAGACAGCACAGGAAGACGACCCGGGTAAACATCCAGGCTGAAGAAATTGCCACATTGGAGGACTTGCGCATCACCACACCTTTTGTGCATTTGTCAGAGAAATAATTTTTTTTTTGCCAAAACATGCACGCGTGATAACGCAGTCATCAAGGTAACGCAGTATAGCAGACGCGCATACATATTTCTGACAGAGAACACACGCCCGCGCTGGGTTGGGAGATGTACATCTAGTCTTTCCATTTGTTTAATTGCTTTGTTGGAAATGCAGCACTTCCAACACTAGCACTTCCAAAACAGCACACTGACTGTTTACTGTGTACTGTTGTTTGCAATGGATAGGTACCAACAAGCCCATTTGGGTAGCTTAATTCAAACAAACGATCAGAAAGTCGCATGCGGCTCATGTCCGTATTCCTGGGCCCTGGATTTGGCCCTATTAAACACACTTTATTGAATATTACTAACCTTTACAATTGTTAATTAAATAGCTAAAATAAATGTTCAGTAGAGATGCCGAAATCATAGCCTTAGGAATAGCGGTAAAAGAATAAAAAAAAGACGTCGTAAAGGTCTTTGCGTGCTTTTCGCCTTTATGTCGTCCTTGCATCTCAGAAGGAAACGGTGAATTTTTGCTCATTGGCACTTTTCGTGACGGGTCATTTGCCTTCATCTATGAATTGTAGAAGTGGGATCAATTGAATTTCTTTGTTAGAAGAAATACTAATGCAAGGAGTTTTCATTTTTTGCAACCTTAATGCGACACAGTTACGTTTAAGTTTCAAGTTACGTTTAAGGTTGCGCAGAAGCATGTAGACGAAGAGGTACGAAAAGAAAAAGACCGATCTCACGCCTTGTGGGAATTGATGCCATGCGAAGCGGTGACCTAGAAAGTTGCCCATGCGGGTCTGTTCGGCATTCACCCTAGTGTTACGAGTAGGATGAACGTGTTTGTGCAAATAGAGTGATGTATGCACGTAACGTTCGCTTTCCAGGCATGTTAACAGCACCGCGTTGCGTTGTGCTGTCTATGCACATCATGTAAGGGCGTGTGTTTTGTGGAAGAGAAACAGGCGCTACGGTGCGCTGATTTGCATATCTCAGGCGTCGTTTCATTATTTTTTAGGGGTGGAGCGAGGCTGAACAGTGGGCTGCTGAGTTATAATTCATCACAATCATCATCATCACCAGTCTGTCTGCGCCCACTGCAGCGCAAACACCTCATCCCTGTCCTGTGCTAACTGCGCCCAATTAATCCCCGCATACTTCCTGATCTCATCTGCCCACCTAACTTCCTGCCGTCCCCTGTTCCGCTTGCCTTCTCTAGGAATCCACTCTGTTACCCTTAATGACCAACGGTTGTCTTCGCATTACATGGCCCACCCATGTCCATTTCTTCTGCTTAATTTCTATTATGTCCCTAACAAGCGTGTTTCTTCCCTAATCCACTCCGCTCTCTTCTTGTCCCTTAATGTTACGCCTATTATTTTCTGTTGCATTACTCGCTACGTCGTCCTCAGGTTTAAGCTGATCCCTCTTAGCTGAGTTTCTGCCCCGCAGATGAGTTACCGGTAAGACGCAGCTGTTATACACTTTCCTCGTCAGAGACAGTGGTAAGCTACCATTCATTATCTGACAATGCTTGCCGAATTCACTCCAGCCCATTCTAATCCTCCTAATTATCTCAGCCTCATGGATCAGGGTCACTACCTGACCTAAGTAGACATATTCATTTACCACTCCCAATGCCTCGCCAGCTATCTCAAACCGCCGTGCTCGCCCAAGGCTATTGAACATTACTTCAGTTTTCTGCATATTAATTTTCAGACCCACTGTTCTACTTTGTCTCTCTAGGTCAGTAATCATGCTTTATAATTCATCTTCCAAGTAACTTATGATTTAATGATTGATACATGATACATTGCATATGAAAAATACACAGATACAGAAGGAGGTCTCAAAGTTGCGAGACTGTGAGTGAAACCTCCTATAAAATCATGCATCAGAGCAACAACACTATGGTATAGAGTGGTACAGATAGAAATAAGTTATGCAAGATTTACAGATAAACAGCACGAAACAACAAACGTAAGTTATACAAAATGTACAGATGAGCACCCAAAAGTAACCATATACACTAAAATACGACAACCGTCACTATGAATAACATAAAGCTTTAGGACTACAATAGATGGAAACGCACGGCTTTTTGAAACATTTCAAGGGATCCATTCCTCATATCCCTAGGCAAAGAATTCCAGAAGGACACAGAGGAAAATTTTGTGGTAAGCTTGCCATAATTAATCCTGGGCTTGGGTGACAGAAAGTTATTAGCCTTTGCAAAACGAGTCGGTGACATCTGAGGAAACTGACTTGAGTATAGTAAATGAATGGGAAGCTTTCCATTCACGTATTTATAAATAAGAATGCCAAGAAAAATTTATTCAGATTCTGAACTGATCAAATTACATGTGAACAGAGTAAGAATAACGCATTTGACATGAAGCTACTCGACGTTACTATTTTCAATGAGTGGTTCTGAAGTGGCGAATTGTTGATAAATGAGTGGCACGTGTATTTCCCCATGATGGAATGCAATAGGTTATGTTGCTATGAAAAAAAAGCATAGTAGAGTGACAACAGAACTTCGAATCGAAAGGGCAAACCTTTAGTAAGATGCGAATGGGATATGCCGCTTTCCGTGTAAGCATTAAAACATCAGAATTAAACTCAGCGGTAAAAAATCTGTGATCAAAAGTGCCTTAACCAGACAACTGTCACTATATGACATGGAAAGAATGTATGTGTAGCTTTGACTCACAACGCATAAAGCCCTTCGTACCAGCACGTGCTGCCCACGGGAGGCGCTCACTTAGCAAGTGCATGTTTGCTACAATTAATATTGATCGTGAAGATGCGAGCCTCACTTTGTCTAGCATTACAGTTTCTAGGTATCGCATTGATTGCTTCACCCTTGCGGCGAAACTATGACTTTTTTTCTTGTCGAACCATTGACGTTTATCTGCAGTTAGTATATTGATATCGTCCGTGTAAGCATTAAAACATCAGAATTAAACTCAGCGGTAAAAAATCTGTGATCAAAAGTGCCTTAACCAGACAACTGTCACTATATGACATGGAAAAGAAGGCGAAACTATGACTTTTTTTCTTGTCGAACCATTGACGTTTATCTGCAGTTAGTATATTGGTATCGTCCGTGTAAGCATTAAAACATCAGAATTAAACTCAGCGGTAAAAAATCTGTGATCAAAAGTGCCTTAACCAGACAACTGTCACTATATGACATGGAAAAGAAGAGACTGGCCCTGTCTTTTGCATGATAACTCGCGTTTGTCGGGTTATATACACGCGCACCCTGGCTTCGAGGGTGTGTGTCCGTGTATATAAGTATCCGCTATGAACTTAATAAACTTGTTCTAAGTGCGGCGCCTTGCGTTTACCTCTGTCTTCCTCTCTCGCGTTTTTTGAAGTGCTGCGCTGCAAAATAATGTCACTAAATTTCAAATGTTCATCAAGTTCGACCCGGAGGAACATTGTGCAAGAAGTAGCGCGAATTCTAGCATCTTTTACATACAGAGGATTCTGAAGTATAATTCGGTTATGCGACTAAAATACAACGAAGTTTGATTTTATAGGAATTATATTTTTTACTGCGATAGCAATTATATGGAGAGTCACGGCTGGTTTTTGCCGTCCCCGTCGCCGCCGCCGTCATGCACCGTATAAGTACACACACACACACACACACACACACACACACACACACACACACATATATATATATATATATATATATATAAAGTTCCAAAGAAAAATAATTCAGATAAATGCTTCCGAAGCGCGGCATCGAACCAGCAACCTCTCGCTCCGCGGCGCGTGGCGCTAACCACTACGCCACAAAGAGCAGATCCTTCAGGGAGCTAACGGCGAGCCTTATATACACACCCTTTACCACTGGCAGGACTCAGACACGGCAGGTGCTTATAAGCGTTTCTTCATTACCAGCGAGATGGCGCGAGGAGCGCAACTGGCGCATTTAAAAGTCGGCCAGCTCGCTCGCTTCTTCTAATATTTGCGCTGGGAGAACCTCGCCCTTCCGCTGTCTGCTCGCGCGGTTGTCTCGTGGTGAGAGGAAGAGGGATGTTTCGAGCTTTCACCGTGGTGTCCGCGCTGATGTTACGGGAGCGTACGAAAGTCACTAGAGCTCAAGGGACGCCGCTAAACGAACAAACAGAAGATGAGCGCGAACTATCAAGTGTCACAGTTCGACACTTGAAGCACGCTAGTTTACTTCGCTGCTTCGGCCGCCTTTGCAACAGAGCGCTGTTCAAACTGAGAGTATCCATTGTGACAGCTTATTGGCGCTCGTTCGGTGTCTATTTGTGCGTTCGTTTCGAGTGTGCTTCACTTGATAGTTCGCGATCATCTTCTGTTTGTTCATTTAGCGGCCTCCCCTAGCTTCGTATGTGTAGCTTTGGGACTCACAACGCATAAAGCCCTTCGTACCAGCACGTGCTGCCCACGGGAGGCGCTCACTTAGCAAGTGCATGTTTGCTACAATTAATATTGATCGTGAAGATGCGAGCCTCACTTTGTCTAGCATTACAGTTTCTAGCTATCGCATTGATTGCTTCACCCTTGCGGCGAAACTATGACTTTTTTTCTTGTCGAACCATTGACGTTTATCTGCAGTTAGTATATTGGTATCGTCCGCATAGATTATACTGGACGAATGTACTCGACTTTGAGGAAGGTTATTTATATAAATTAAAAATAAAAGCGGGCCCAAAATTGATCCCTGTGGAACACCGATGTTGATGGTTCTTGGGTTGGAATAGGTACCGGACACACATACCAAGTTTTCGCGATCGCGCAGGTACGAATCAACTCTAATGAGACACCGATACATCAACTGACTCCAGTTTCTGAAATAAAATGTCGTGTGAAATAGAATCAAATGCTTTTGAAAGGTCAAGGAGGACGCCGCCAACAACATTACCGCTGTCAATAGTCGATTCAATTTCATCTGTTAGCGATATTAAGGTTTGTTCATTTGAGTTTCCTGGCATGAAACCAAACTGTTTAGTAGAAAGATTGCGATACTTGCCTATGTAGTTTCTCAAACGTCCTGCAAAAAGCTTTTCAGCGAATTTACGGAAGAATGAAAGAATTGCTATGGGCTGGTAATTAGAGATCAAAGGCTTGTTGCCTTTTTTCAAGACAGGAATAATTTTTGCTTTCTTCAGGGAAGTTGGGAAGAACTCAGTCTCGCACACAAGATTTACATTTAACATAATGTCTAACAGATTAAATGGCGTATCACTTTCTTGTTGGGAGCAAATAACTTATAGGGACCAGCACATATTGATAATGAATACTACTGATAATTAATACTGTTGGCACCGGTGAACACTTCCTCGGGTGATGTCAGATAAAGAAAAAAATGAGTGTGGTAATCGCGAACACGTGTAATCTAGATGCACTGTAGACTGAGGCACATCCATGAAGAATGAGTCATTAAAAGAATTCGAGATATCGAGCGAGTTTTCAATCACGCGATTTTCCGAATGAATCAAGGTTATTTCCGAAAGATCAGTGGTCCTGCCAAGAAAAAAATTTAGTTTTCCACTGTTGCTTGACGTCATTTACGGCTCTCTTTATTTTATCTTCGAAGTACCTTAATTTAGCAGGTTTAAGTAACTTTCCTAATGTGTTTGAGTATTGTTTGTAACGCCTATGAAGATTAGCATTGGAAGGATAATTTTTGTATTTTTGTACAACATGTCCTTTTCCTCAGAAATTTTAACGAGTTAGGTGTCAACCACTAAATAACCGAGACAAGGTACTTTTTCTGCATAACACTAATTGTGAGGCGGCTGTAACTGCACTTGAAATAATAGAGGAAAACTGCTGATAGGCTATTTCTGCATTGTTACACTTTTTCACTCACGTCCTGCTCAATGGCACTGCTCAATGATGCTAATAAATGATGCAATATTTAGGTCATTCTTGAAGCATTCACTACGCTTTTACTACTTGAAATGGTTGTGCATGCTAAAATAGTATAATGATCTATTTCAGGCACTTCGATAACAGCAGCTTGAGGGGGACTAAGAAGGTAAGATAAAATGTGATCTGTGATAGTTCAATTGCCATAACGTGGAATACGAGTGGGCGCATTTATGAGGCACTTGTAGGCGCAGGGAAGCAGGTAATATATTCAGAAACTGAATCAAGGTTATTTCCGAGTGACAGGGGCAGGGTTCACAAAACTCACTTACGAAAAAATTTTCGCGTAAGAGAATTTTTCTGCGTAAGTGGATTCACGAAGCGAAGAATAGACGTCGTAAGAGGACGTGGTTCTCACATCGGCCGCTGCTATATCGAGCGATGGGGTTGCCGATTAATATATCAGCGATAGTGATGCATTTGCAACGTAGGCGAAAAAGGCTGGTAAGTGGATTCACGAAGCGAAAATGGTCGCGAAAACAGCGTAGCTAAGCGGAAATTCTAAGAGTGGTCCGGAGCACTCTTACGAGCAACATGGTGGCGTTGGAACGGGCAACCGCGGCGGGTATTTGGGTGCCGTAGGTGATATTAAAACAACTATGGCTATGTAAGCTGGCTGATGATTGCCGCGTATGTACAAGGCTCACAGCCTTGAGGTTGCTGTTGCAATTCTCTTTTACGCATTGGACAATCTTGCCACTAGCACTTGTCCAGTAAGCTTGTTGTTGGAGTTATTAGAGCTGCCTATTGGGTATTTGCAGCAAAATAACTTATGCATGAAAATGCTTGCGATTGGATGAAAAATGAAGAGTTGCGTGAATGGTGCTTGATGCCGAAATCGGTGCGGTGTATGGTCAATATTTTTTACCTTCTTTTTGTTGCGTCTCCCAATAAGGCGTACAAGCTGTGTTACCGTTGCAGCATTGGTCGCACATGTACCAGCGTAAGGGAACGGACAAAATTCTGTCGCACACTATTGGAATTGAAGTTGAACAGTAGGCTCCAGTCAGCCATTCACGAACTCATTATGTCGTTTACAGCTTCTCTAGCTGCAGTGGTCTTTATTATTTCCCAATAGGAACGTTCACCCAAATGCAGCTTCCGCTGTACATTATAGGCTGATTTACTGAAAACATATTGCTTCAACATATCCGCACATACAAGATATGTGTGATTTTGCGCACAAACTAAGAAATAAATTGAGTTTAATAGACATTCGCTGTCCGTAAAAGAAAATGAAAAGGTTTCGCTATGGCAAATACTTAGGATGGAATGCAAGCGCCTAAAATGCACGCGAAAGCCTGTGCTAATGTAGTGCAATGTCACCTCGACAGCACTCGCGCATTTGACAATTAGTTTCTTTTTAAATGGACGTCAGAGTCTCAGCAAAAGGCCGCTTCGTCCCTTGAGGTGCGTATTGTGGCTGGAATGTTAACCTAACCGAAGTTATCGCGTAGTGATATGCCGTGCATCACATCCAAGCCTACGCCAGGCATTACAAATATCGTAGCAGACGACGGTTTGAGCGAGAGGCCAAGCATGTGACTGGTTAGAACGAGGTAACTCTCTACAGCAGGCCATTTTATGACGTCACTAACATGATGTCACTCACTTCTGTCACCGCGCATTTCTGTGGTGGTCGTCACATTATCCCCCTCGCCCATAAGAGAATTTTTCATATCACTGTAAACAACGCGTAAGTATTTTTTAAGAGCTCTCTTAAGGCGAAAAAAACATCATGGCGACGTAAACATAGTATGTGGGTGTTGTTTCGTGGTAACGTTTATTGCTTGAGAACCTTTACGATTCCATGGGATATGTTGTTAATGCCGTCGCTTTTTCGGTGCGTGAAAGTTTTGTGAAAACCATCGCCAGTGCCTCTATTTGAGCGGTGGACACTGTTGAAGCCTCTGCCTTTGTGCTCGTGAACAGCCACCCGCGGCCAGTGTGCCGCCGTGAACTCGCATTTAGGAAGCCTGCATTGCGCGTTTGAAGACCGGTCAGTTCCTTTTCCTTGCTTTGCGGTCGCTTGTTCTTTTGACGTACGTACGCCGTTTCGCATCGACTGTGTTTGGGCGCGTTACTGCAAGGATAACTCCGTGTTTAGCAAGAAACGACCTAGGCGTGTGCATAGGTGCTGTGTTGACACTTCGAAGTCTTTTGAAGAGGCAGAGACGATGTGGAAGCAGTGCAACAGGTAACATAATTGTCGACTGCGCTACGCTTTGCCTTTGTGCCCTTCCACACCGTCATTTTGCTTGCGTTAGCGGCTAATGTTCGGAACCTGAAATAACACACCGATACGTTCTGTTGTGCATTTTTTATTTTATTTATTTTATTTATTGACACTCTATGGCGTACAGGCCAAAACAGGAGTTTCCATATTAGGCACAAATGCAGTTGTTAATAAAAAATGCAAAGAGATTGTAGTTTCTTTCACGGAACTTACAAAACCAAAAAGAGTTCAGAAAGAAACGTATTGAAATAAGTGCACGAGGTGCTATTTTACGCCACACATATCAACTTGCTCAGCAGAACACTCAACAAGACAATGCTTTCGAATATATAAATTGCTATTCCGACACTATTAAACGACATTAAGTACAATCGGTAAAATCGCTCAGCAAAGCCCTTTCAAGGATTTTAACCTCATTGAACGTTGCAACATCGTGCGGTAACCTGCTGCACGCATCGATAGCCTACACAATAAAGAAGTTTTTAAAAGATTGTGTGTTGTGTCTCAAAGGCTGTACGTAATGTCTGGGGCCACTGCGCGAAAGTGATGTGTCAATAATTAATGTTTTGGCTATTTCGGTTTCATATTGTTACGGTTGCAGAGGAATATTTACACTGTATTTACAGAGATGTACAGGTGCCGCGCAGCCAGCAAAGCTGTTGTTGCTTCGTCGTCGTCTCAGTCGTCAACGTTCTCTTCCTTGTTTCTCCAATGGCGGCCACTGTGCTGCCGTCGGCGATTCGTACGAGTCGAGTTACGGCAGGTGTGATAATCTTCTTTAAATTACGGCGAAGGCGGCTACTCATAATCGATATATGTGCTCCTGTATCTATGAGAGCTGTGACAGGTGTGCCATCAACGTGAACGTCAAGAAGGTTGCGTCGTGTAGGTAGCGTCAAAGGAGGATTTTGCGGCGAATGCGACACTGCAGCACTACCTCGAGGTGCCGCATTGTCTAGTTTTCCGACTGGATTGGTCCTGGGTAGGTCGGCGAGGAGGAGCGGCTAAGCTGGGGAGGACGTGACTGGCGACGTTGGGGCGAGGGTGAGCGAGCATAGCGGCGAGCAGAGGTGGCGGCGTCGGACACGTGGAATGAGCGACGGGGAGAAGCACTTCGAGGCGAACTTGACTCCCAGTAAGTGCTACGAGGCGGGTACGACCAGCGGTTGCGGCAATGATAAGAAACGTGACCGATTCGGCCACAGCAGAAGCAGATCGGTTTGTCGTCAGATGTACGCCAAGCCGTGGAATTCCTATAGCGGGCACCATAGGGCGGACTGCGGTAGTATCTAGACATAGGATCAGGGGAGATGTCATGACGACTCAGAGAACATGCGGTGGGGAAACCCATGTTGGCGACTTCCTGACGAACCACGGACTTGATCAACGATATTGTCTCGGTAGGATTGTTCCAGGGCGTCTGCTGCGATGAGACGGGAAATGCAGCTTCAAGTTCGCGACGCACAATACGGGTGACATTTTCGTTCGACGGTGGCAAGTGAGCTTGTTCGGTTGGCTCAGTGCAAGAGGAGGTCGCAGCAGTATTCGGAAGCCGTGTAAACTGATTAGCTATACGGCGGCTCTTTGCCTGCTCGAAGCGGCGGCATTCTTTCATAATTCCGTCGACGGTCGATAGGTTCCTAAAGACCAAGAGGTTGAATGCGTCGTCCGCAATGCCTTTAAGAATGTGCCCAACCTTGTCCAGTTCTGGCATTGATGTGTCGATTTTGTGAAAAAGGGCGAGGACGTCTTGGATGTAGGCGACGTATGACTCAGTAGCCCTTTGGACGCGGGTGGCGAGCTCCTGCTTGGCGGCAAGCTGTCGCCCGGTCGGGTTGCCAAAAATGTCGGTGAGCTTCTCTTTAAACGAGTCCCAACTAGTAAGCTCTTCCTCGTGCGTGTAGAACCACGTTCGTGGCGTTCCGTCAAGGTAGAACACGACATTGGCCAGCATTATGGTTGGATCCCACCTGTTCACCATACTGACCCGCTCGTACATCTTCAACCACTCTTCGACATCGACGTCACCGAGGCCGGTGAACTTGCCAGGGTTTTGCGGTTGAGGCAGAGCCACATATTGGGTCGAAGTAGACGGCGAAGCGGCTGCAGCAGGGGTGTCGTCCGCTGGAGGCATGGTCGAAAACTGGATGAGGCGTCCACTGCGAAGCTCCGTGGTGAAGACGCGTACCCAGCACCTCCACCAAAATGTTACGGTTGCAGAGAAATATTTACACTGTATTTACAGAGATGTACAGGTGCCGCGCAGCCAGCAAAGCTGTTGTTGCTTCGTCGTCGTCTCAGTCGTCAACGTTCTCTTCCTTGTTTCTCCGTAACAATATTTCCCATACAATATCTGGAAAGAACACATTCAGGCTGTTGAAGCTCATTCTTTGCTGCACATTAGGAATCGATGCTAGCCCAGCGCTTTCAACGCCGTTACCGAATGCGTTCGTTGGAATGAGTTAAAAACAAATCGTAAAGCCCTACTTTGAACGCGTTCACATTTAGCAATGTTTCTGCGTGTTGTTTCCATATCGGACATGCGTATTCTAGCAATGGCGAAATTGTAGTCTTATATGCTACAAGGTTTACCTCAGTTGTCGCATCACTTAGGTACGACGAAGCATCCACGGTTTATTTTGTGACACTGTCAAAAGCGCAACGATTTCGGTGGCGGAAAAATTCGGCTTCAGTGCTTTCGGCATGGCGATGGCTAAACAGCAATCGGGTATGTCAGAGGCGTCTGAAGTTCGCGCACACACGGAAAACTTCGTTTCGGCTATTGAGGAGCTTACAATAGCAGTTGGCCAATGCAGCTCTCACGTCGCTGGCGATAAACGCTCTCTCCCTCTTAAGGCGCTTAGCACTCAATGTCCGGCATAACGTAATAAAAAAGAAGTAAAATAACTTCTGTAACGAAAGTAAGCTATGGGAGGCTCTTTCTGCACGTGCGCACAAAAAGCAAGAAAAAAAAAAGGGGGAGGGGGTGACGTCTCGCTTTTGATGATTTCTGGGGCTTAACCTCCGAAAACCACTCAAAGATTATGATAGACGCCGTGGTGGAGGTCTCCGGAAATTTTGACCACCTGGGGTTCTTTAACGTGCTCTGACATCGCACCGCACACGGGCCTCAACATTTCGCCTCCATCGAAATGCAGCTGCTGCGGACGGGATTCGATCCCGCGACCCTCGGATCAGCAGCCGAATACCATATCCACTAGACCACCGTGGCGTGGCTTTGGACTCCTTTTTGTTACTTCTTAACTGCATACGCCGTCATTTACAAAAGCAGCACTTACTAACGTATTAAAGATACAAACTCTACCTAAATTACCGAATTTTCTCAGTGTGTCATGAGAATAACAGTAGTATTCAAAAATCTGATGACTAATTTATTCAAAGTGGGCCTATTTATAAGCATATGTATCTTTCGGTATGTCGGATTTATTGAAATCCATCCATGGCTTCAATTTGACACATCACGTGGAGGATGCATTCTTGGAACTTGTTTATCAAGCCGAACAGCTTTTATATGGCCTCAAAAGCTGCATCTATGTTTGTTCTAAGATTTTTTAGCGAAACAACAATTTACGTCGAGCTACAAGATATTATCATGCAAATAAGTGTATTGCGTACGAACGACCCGAATCAATTGCGAGGCAGTGCATATTCATCAAAATGCATCTGAAATGGCAGTGAAAGGAGCAAACCTTGAGTGACATCTGCCCACCTTTAATATTTTACCTTAATTGCGGCTTCATGATTCCGGTCCTGTTGTTCGGCGGCACCTGCCGGTGTCACCAACGGCGTCATTCTTTTTTTTCTTCTTCTTCGATCTATCGTCGTTGATAAAGCGCTAGCGCACGGGTTCACGCTGACCACGCGGGCGTCTGCTGCAGCGCGATGTGCATAGGCACTGTAGCAGACGCCCGGAACAGGAAGATGAGGTGCAGCGAGGATCGATTCGCGATTATAACATAAACTCGACACCAGACGCTTTGAGTGCTGTGAGGCTTTCACGTGACCACACATCTTTCTTTTGTTGTCGTTCCGTCTGCTTTCACGTTTCCTCCTTACCCTCAATAGTGTCGAATATGTTAAATGCGCACCATTCCTATCGCATGCCTTGTCGCTAAGAGATTTCGTAGCTAAGAATATCGTCCGTAAGAGAAAGCTTCGTGAATCCGGCCCCAGTGGTCCTGCCAAGAAAGAAATTTGCAGTTTTCCACTGCTGCTTGACGTCATTTACGGCTCTCTTTATTTTATCTTCGAAGTACGTCAATTTAGCAGGTTTAAGTAACTTTCCTAATGTGTTTAAGTATTGTTTGTAACGCCTATGAAGATTAGCATTGGAAGGAGAATTTTTGTATTTTTGTATAACATGTCCTTTTTCCTCAAAAATTTTAACAAGTTAGGTGTCAACCACTAAATAACCGAGACAAGGTACTTTTTTTGCATAATACTAATTTTGAGGCGGCTGAAACTGCACTTGAAATAATAGAGGAAAACTGCTGATAGGCTATTTCTGCATTGTTACACTTTTTCACTCACGACCTGCTCAATGGCACTGCTCAATGATGCTAATAAATGATGCAATATTTAGGTCATTCTTGAAGCATTCACTACGCTTTTACTACTTGAAATGGTTATGCATGCTAAAATAGTATAATGATCCATTTCAGGCACTTCGATAACAGCAGCTTGGGGGGGACTAAGAAGGTAAGATAAAATGTGATCTGTGTTAGTGCAATTGCCATAACGTGGAATACGAGTGGGCGCATTTATGAGGAACTTGTAGACATAACCAGTGAAGTAGGTAATATATTCAGAAACCTTTGTGTTGCTGCCATCAAGAAGATTGATATTCATATCACCCAAAATCATCAGCCGCTTCCCTTCTAGCGAAAAGTTCACAACTGGCAAGGCGATTTCATCAGCAAATCTATTAACCCTTACATCCGCCTGTTCTCAATCCAATGTTCTAAATACATGTTGGAAACATGCTGTGAATAAAACTGGAGAGATTGTGTCCCCTTGTCTTACGCCCTTCCTTATGGGTATCTTGCTGCTCTCCTTATGTATGACTATGGTGGCTGTGGAGCCATTGTAGATGTCTTTGAGTAGTCTTACATAGTGCTCGTCTATGCCCTGATTCCGCAGTGCCTACATGACTGCTGAGGTATCGACCGAGTCAAACGCATTCTCGTAATCTATGAAGGCAATATATATGGGTTGGCTATACTCCGCTCATTTCTCTATGACCTGATTGAAAGTATGAACATGCTGTACGGTTGAATAGCTTTTACGAAACCCTGATTGTTCGTTAGGTTGACTGAAATCTAAGGTGACACGAATTCTGCTAGCGATTACCTTAGTAAATAACTGACAGTTACTGTCAGTAAATGACTGACAGTAAGCTAATCGGCCTGTAATTTGCCAGGTCCTCTATGTCGCCTTGCTTGTGAATTAGGATGATGTTTGCATTCATTCAGGATTGCGTTGTGCATGCAGTCATTAGGCATTGCGTATACAGGCTTGCAAGCTTTTCTGGTGTAATCTGCCCACCATCCTTTAAGAGATCTGCTACTATCTGATCCTCACCCAGTTGCGTTTCCCGCTTGCATGTCTTTCAAAGCTTTTATTACTTCCTCCGTGGAATCTTAACCTCTTCTCAACTACTTCGCCGTTCACTATTATCCTGGTTATCGAGGCTATTGTAGAGATCTCTGTAAAACTCTTCGGCTATTGCAACTATCTCATCCCTATTCGTGATCACATTGCCTTGCCTGTCTGCTAATACGTACGTCTGATATTTGCGTGTGCCTAGACCTCTCTTCATCGCTTTCAGGCTCCTTTCCGTTCTTTAGAGCATGCTCAATCCTCTCCATATTATGCTTTCTATATGTCGGCTGTCTTATGCTTATTGATTAGCTTCGAAAGCTCCGCTAGTTCTGTTCTGTCATTTGCATTAGATACTATCATGCCTTGCCCTTTTCTAATCAAGTCTGTCGTCTCCTGGGAAAGTTTGCTAGTAATCTGTCTACCGATCTTACCTCCTACTTCTATTGCACACTCCGTGACAATGCGTGAGAGAATATCGCTGACTTGCTGAACGCAACTGTCTGCTTGCTGTATTAGAGCTGAATATGTGTTTTTCAGCGCTATCCTGAATTCTTCGACTTTCCGTCTTACTGTTACCTCATCGATGTGTTTCTTTCGCACTAGCTTATTGCGGTTTCATCTCAAGTCTAGCCACATTCGAGATCTCACCATCCTGTGGTCACAGCACCTAACACTGCCCAGCACTTCTGCCCGACTCCAGGGTCATCGCATAGTATGAAGTCTGTTTCATTCTTATGCTCGCCATTCGGGCTTCTCCTCGTCCACTCCCGATTCTGTGGTTTACCAAAGAACCTATTCATGATTCGCAGATTATTCCACTCCGCGAACTCTCTTAATAAATCCCTTCTTTCGTTCCTACAACCCATGCCATACTTACCCACTGCCTCGTCTCCAACCTGTTTTTTGCCTACCTTAGCATTTAGGTCTCCCGTCACAATGGTGTACTGCGTCTTTAGCCACTGCCGATTCCAAATCTTCACAGAAACGTTCAACTAGCTGGTCATCATTGCTGGATGTAGATGCCTGCTCCTGTACCACCTTAAATTTGTACCTCTACTTAAGTTTAATTACAAGACCTGCTACTGTCCCGTTAATGCTATAGTGTTACTCTATGTTGCCAACAGTGTTTTCGTTGACCAGAAATCTAACTCCTAGTTCTCTTTTGTCCACTAGAGCATGGTAGCAAAGGACGTGCCCATCTTTCAGCACTGTAAAGGCTTCCCCCGTCCTCACTAACCTCACTGAGACATATAACGTCCTATTTAATGCTTGCTAATTCTCCAAACACTACCTATAGACTCCCTCGCTAGATAAAGTTCCTGCGTTAAACTTCGCCAGGGTACGATTTCAAGTGGCGGCCTTTCCGGATCGAGAGATTCTTAGCACCTTCTGCTGCGTCACAGGTCTGACCGCCGCCTTGGTTAGTTGCTTCGTAGCCGCTGGGGACTGAGGACCAAGGGTTAAATGGCGTATTCATGGGAGGTCATGGCCGCCTGCTGCACCAAGGTGGCAAATACTGCTCTGGGGGATAATGGTGCGTATGTAGAGTTTTTTGCATTGCTATGAGAGCTGTTAACATACACTGCAAACGCACCTGACGTGTTGCAAGCACAATCACCACAACGCCTGATGCTGCTCTTCAAGCCAAAAGGGATGGGCACAGGTGTTGGTACCTTGAAGGACTAAATGCGTTGCCGCCCCGCCACGATGGTGTAGTGGCTATGGTACTCGGCTACTGATCCGAAGGTCGCGGGATCGAATCCCGGCCGCGGCGGCTGCATTTCGATGGAGGCGAAATGTTGAGGCCCGTGTGCTGTGCGATGTCAATGCACGTTGAAGAACCCTTGGTGGTCAAAATTTCCGGAGACCTCCACTACAGCGTCTCTCATAATCAGATCTAGTTCTGGGACGTTAAACCCCACAAATCAATAAAGGCGTTGCCATAACCATTGATCTCTTTAGGGACCAACGGTGAGGGGGGAACAGTTAGTCTCCTAGCACTTACTTTCTTCGTGAACATTTATCACCTCCAGTTACTCTCTGGAGGATGAAATATTCGTCTCCTCATTTCCTTCCCAGAGATGAATTGTTACTCGTGAGTGGCTTTCTTTCGACTAAATGTTGGTCTTTGCAATTACTCTATGAAGAGAAACTATTTATCATTTCACTTCTTTTCCACGGATAACCTGTTTTGCAGTTTTTGCAGGACAACATTATCTGTACTTTTTCTTAAAAAGTCCAATATATACCGAGAATGTGCTTTTCAGGTTTCAGACACGGAACAATTGAGCCGCTCAGGCGAGTAATATTTGGGTGCCTGTAACAAATAATGGCGAAATATAAACAAAGGAACATATTATTATTATCTTTTTAACCACAGCAGCATGCTCGCCACACACACTATATTCGGATACAACCAAATCTGCAGTAAAGCCCCTCCCACGCCCTTATAACCGCCAGCCACTGTACCTCCGCAAATCATCAAATATTTCCTTCTTTGAACTTTCCATGTTACCAAAATAAAGTGGCGTTGGCGGCAGTAACAGATAGGTGCATAAATTTTGATTTTTTCGCGCGTTAATAAGAGTGTAATATGGAAAGGCTAATTCTCTATAGGGCTGAGATCAAGCGCTTGCAGTGTAAACACCCGGGGAGCCACAAGCGCCGCCACCTGAGTTTTTCAGCTCAGTTCAATGAAGCTTAATTCATAACGCGGCTCAGAAGCGAAATGAACTTACCGCGGCCTTTTTCAGATGGAAACGCTGAGACCCTGAACATTTCTGACCATGCTTCTAGAGCACTCATGGGCACCTCATGGCTTATACAAGTTGGTGTTAGAACCGCTGCCAACACCAACCATGCGGCGTATGATGTCAGATACCATCTGCATATATGGTGAAGGTCAAAGTCCAAATGCTCAGTCCAAACGAATCGGCATTGCCAGGGAAGAAATGATGGCAACGAGTGAAAGATTTCAATGTCATCATCAGCCTGTCTACGCCCACTGCAGGGCAAAGGCCCCTCCCATGGATCTCCAATTGTTCCTTCCTGTCCTGATTGGGCCCAAGTTATCCCCGCAAAATTCCTGATCTCATCTTCCCACCTAACTCTCTGTCGCCGCCTGCCACGCTTGCCTTCTCTAGGAATCCAGTCTGTTACCCTTAATGACCAACGGTTGTCTTGTCTTCGCATTACATGACTCACCCAGGCCCATTTCTTCTTCTTAATTTCTATTAATATGTGCCTAACACGCGTTTTTTCCCTAACCCAGTCCACTCTCTTCTTGTCCCTTAAGGTTACACACCACTTTCCGTTCCATAGCTCGCTCTGTCGTCCTCAATTTAAGCTGAACCTTCTTAGTTAGCCTCCAAGTTGTCAGATAATGAATGATAGCTCACCATTGTGTCTGAAGAGGAAAGTGTATAACAGCTGCATCTTACCGGTACTCACCTACGGGGCAGAAACCTGGATCTCAGCGTGCCGGTGCCTTATCTTACACTCTTAAAAAAAAGGTAGTAGAAAAGCTAGTAACGGGACCAGTTACTAGCGTTTTGGCACCATTACTACATCTTTTTGTCACTTACTAGCTTAGATATACGCTAGAGGTAGTAAATGTCAAGGGTAGTAACTGTCACTACATGCGGACGTAACAGGTTAGTAAATGTACTACCTCCACTGGCACTAGTATATTATACTCTAATTGTGATAGGCGTACGCGGAATTTAGACAAACTATAATTGATTTGATTATGTTTGAATAAGTGTCCCATGCAGCTTTGATTGCATACATATACGGAAACAGAAAAATACAAGAATCTCGATCCGAAACGTTGATTACTTATCCGAATCCACTCCTGCTCACCGGAACAACGTGAGCGTCCTTAAGTAAGGACATATATGGCGTAGAAGCTTTGATCTTCTGTGTGCGGTAGCGTGAGCTGTCGTTTCTGGTTCGAACATGTTTCTAAGCTGTCACCTAAATATTTCTATGCGCAGCGTATTCACAAGGCTAATCACATGAAGTAATTAGCAATCGTTAATTGGTGTAACACGATGTAATTAGTCAGCACAAATCAGCGTGACTGGACAAAGGCTTACCGCGCTCATTTTTATTCGATCTTAATCTTTTGCAATACAGTCGACCTGATATGACAACGTAAAGAGCAAATATAAACCGAATCATAATAAGCCCGATAAAAGATTGCCATGGTAGTAAAGTTCCTACCTTTGGTTACTACCCATACCTAGAGCTAGTAACTGCAGGTAGTAAACGACATGGTAGTAAAGTTACTACCTCGCCGTTTACTACCTGCAGATACTACTTAGGTAGTCAATGTTGTGACAACCATATACTACCTCAAAGTTAGTAAGTAGCACTACCTTTTTTTTAAGAGTGTAGCGAGTGCCGTTCAACCGCCTTCAGAAATTTCAACATCTTTATTGAGTGATACACACGATATGCCCAGATCTTCAATATGCTGACAATGCCTTTTGGATGGCGCAATCATCTCTGATCTATGTCCTTGTGTTCTGCAAGATTTCGTTCTGGAAGTACTAAGTACTTGCTGCTAAAGTGTTCAAATAATTTCGTATGGAGTCTGTTACACACAGGAAAAAAACACTTTCAAGGAAGTTGTGGCAATGCATTGGAAGATTTAGATGTGGCTTACTAAGTTGAAGAAATAAACTGTTGATCCTAACGTTGTAAGCTAAAGATTGCAGGCGCCTAATATGTCTCCTTGGCATCATTTTATTCAACCTCTAAATTTCCCAAACAAGAGGCTTTCATACGGCTATACTAATGAGCACCGCACCACGAACGTTATTACATAGATTTCTATAGTAATTAGAAACTTAGGACTACAACTAAAATGATATAACAAGTTCGGACCTCGGACTACAAGCTCGCTGGTCTGGGCGACACCTGCGCTATCAGCATAAACTTAAAGCTGGACGTGTACTAGGCAGCGGCATCATGTCTAACGAAATTACTTGTACCCTTATGAAAATTTGAAATGAGTTTCTTATGAAAGTCTAATGAGTTTTGACATTACAGTCATATGACTGTCTAATGTGTTCCTTTGGAATTTTTTAATGTATTTGTAATGTCTTTCAAAACCGTATTGGCCACCGTTATTCTGATGCATCTTCACAGCAGACTTTCTAATGAGCACGTAATGACTCTTGACATTAGAATCTAATGAGCGTCTCATGTGTTCCTTTGGAAAGCCTTAATGTATTTCTAATGTCATTCAAAACCATATTGGCCACCGTCATTCTGATGAGTTTTGACACTTGAGTTTCTATAGAGCACAAAACCACTCTTGACATTAGAATCTATTGAGTTTCTCACGTGTTCCTTTGGAATGCCTTAATGTATTTCTAATGTCATTCAAAGCCATATTGGCCACCGTCGTTCTGGTGAGTCTTGACACTTGATTCTCTATAGAGCACAAAACCACTCTTGACATTAGAATCTATTGAGTTTCTCATGTGTTCCTTTGGAATGCTTTAATGTATTTCTCATGTCATTCAAAACCATATTGGCCACCGTCGTTTTGATGAGTCTTGACACTTGATTCTCTATAGAGCACAAAACCACTCTTGACATTAGAATCTATTGAGCGTCTCATGTGTTCCTTTGGAACGTTTTAATGTATTCCTAGTGTCATTTAAAACCATATTGGCCACCGTATTTCTGATGAGTCTTGACACCTGATTTTCTATAAAGCAAGCAATGACTGTTGACATTGCAGTCATTTGTCTTTCTAATGTGTACACATTATGCATTAGAACACAGTATGCATTCCTAATGTATTTCAAAACCATATGACTCAGCCGCGCCTGAGTGGTGCACTACCATTTTGAAGAAGTTATTTTCTAGCCGGCATGACTTAAAACTTCATTGCAGTATCCTCGGCCAAGTTTACGCGATGTGGCCAATGACATGATGATATATTGCAACAAACCAGGTACCACGCATCATGTGCTCCAGTTATACCATATATTACTTGTGCATGGCACTGTATTTGCTGAATGATATATTCCCAGCCAAGTATCAAACAGAAGTGAAATGATGCACCTTCTGCACTTGTGCTGGGCAAAGACATTCCTCAACCAATGAAAATATAAACAAGCTTTATTTATTAGGAAGCACACAAAGGCATTAAATGAAAAGAAAATAGTCATAGTACTCGCATGGTTACAGCTGTCCTAGTTACTTTTCTTTTTACTTATTCTCCAAACTTAAAAAACATGATACACTCTTTGTGACGTGCAGGATGCTTGTCAGAAAAATTGCTTCGTGTGCGCCCTGCATGAAAAAAAAGAACAGAATATCAACAGCAGTTCTTGGCAATTCTCTGCGCAAACAGACTGTATGTACTGCTCACTTCATGATGAAATTAATCTGAATTTTCTATTGTAGTAAATGGCATCATCATAGGTTGCATTTATTCTACACATGAACTGGATTTATGGGCATTGCACTAACACGCAGGAGATACATTCACCACTGTGTAGGTCACACCAAACTACTAGATGCCTTGAATTTTTTATGAATAAATGTTTTCAGAATAAGCTGGGATAGAACCTGTTTTTTTTTTTTTTTTTCAAATTAAGGTAATGAGCAAAACTTGAGATGCCAATGAAAAGAGGAGATAAGTGTACACATACCTCCACTGTCTCCTAATCTAAAAAGAAAGAACTTACGTGCAAGAAAAATAATAAGAAAAGGTAGTGGCGCACTACACAAAACTAAATTACAATATATTTATACTCATTGGTGCAGTATGGAAACTGTTGACGATTAAGACATGCAACACAAAAACATGCAGAAATGCAGATGGAAGTTTTTTAATTGCACAGTGCAAGGAGCGTGCATGCAAAGGTGGAGCAGGACGTACACATTGGTACAGAAACACTACACCTTCTTGCAAAAGTAAGACTGCTGAATAATCAAAAATGACATGTTGTGCGTTATGCATGCTCACTTGTTTGTCCTTGTGACGGTTTGCCCTGGAAAATGCAATATAAATGCTTTTGATCTGTTATTAGCTTGATTCGTGTGCCAAGGTTAACTCTTTCGTTACCGTGTCCATAGGACATGGGTCACCGGTGACCCATACGCGCCACAAGCTATTTTTAAAATATGAGCGCTCCTATGGACTTGCACCGCCATCAGTCGTATTCTCCAGGCACCAATCTTTCATTTTTTGCGTAGTTTGTATTTTTCCCGTGCGGCAGCGATTTAAGCGGCGGTTCCAATTGTGCGGTTCGCTCCGTCTGTTTACGAAGATGGCAGACGCTTTTGTCCCTCGCGCGAACGACGCCTTTCTGGCGATTCTGTTGCATCTGGAAGCGATCATTTGGCTGCTTCTAGCACCAGTGGTTCAGATGATGATCCCGCATCATCGGATTTTAGTTCAGACGACGAGGACGTGCAGAATCAGCCCGGACCTACATCAGCTGTCCATCGGTATGTTTTGTTTTATGGCACAAGACGGGTTGCCATTTCTTTTTGCAACCATAGAGCGCAATATGTCCATATACGCATGATTCAATAGCCCATTTCTTTCCGTTTTTACTAATATTTACTGTGCTTCTGTGCGTGAGAAATTTGTGCAATAAAAAGAAAAAACTGTGCAACCTGGCTGAACAAGACACTTTCTACTGGGCAACAAGTAAACAAGTGTAACTCGTGCAGTTGTTGAGCTAGGTCAGTGAAGCTTTTCTTTTAGGTAGATGTCTCCTATCTAAACAATTTGTATATTTCAGAATATTTTCCAGATTTAGTTCTTTTATGTAGTAAACATACAATTGCAAATGTTCTTTCAAATTTGCAAGAAATGTTACATTTAACGATTTTT
This sequence comes from Hyalomma asiaticum, assembly GCA_013339685.2. NCBI lineage: Eukaryota > Metazoa > Arthropoda > Arachnida > Ixodida > Ixodidae > Hyalomma > Hyalomma asiaticum. The sequence continues at coordinate 67,639,301 of CM023490.1, read as the reverse complement.
TATGCATATTAGTTTCCAAGTTCAGTTTTCTAAAATTACACAGGTCAAAAGTACATTTACTTAGCTTTCGCTTGATGTATCGCATTACAGTATAACCATTTTATTACTTATTACAAAAAAATACCAACAAAAACCTATGAAAAGTTGCCCATTTTCCCATGGTAACGAAAGAGTTAAAGCATACATCCCCTTGGCTACACCTGGCACAGCATACAAAAAAGGGTGGTTATCCAAACTAAATAAAATAGACAGCAACTGAAACAAATGAAGACATTAGTATGGCATTGGAGAGCTCACTGTCCACAGCGCACTTTGCAATGGAGCAAAAAATAAGTGAAGCAGCCATGCCTCCATAATAGCAACATGCTGAAACTGTCTCTCTGTAGACACAGAAACAAATGCATACCAATTAGTCTGGATATGTCCAGGCTTCCAGGAACAGTGCTGCCATTTTCTACTCCAAGTTGTCCTCTGCTTCAGCACCATGAGCTGCCGTGATCGCTGGGTACACAACAAACGCCACGAAACATTAACGAAGTGCAAACAAAGCTGGCCTTATGGTGCAAAAATGATAGAAACTAATAATGATGTTTTGGGAAAGTATATGCTGACATGCTACAATGGGCCATAAACGATCAGCTCGGGTTGCACTAAGAGCAATTTTGTGCTAACTTTCACACAATCACATGCTTGGTAAGCACTTGACAGAAGTGCAGACAGACATTTATATGAAAATGCTACATCATCACTCCTACTGCAATAGCAAATGACAATGCTTACTGTGCTAAAGCCAATTCACATGCTCATCCCACACCCTAAAGCATCCACTTGATTCTTTATCACTATGAGCCGTGCACAAGACACCAACCGATTGTATGGCTTTCCACAAACTTACAACACACGTTCACATATGCAAAAATAAGACCTACCCGAAATTATTGACCACATAAAACTACAGTGCACTTTTTATCTTCATTACTAATTACTGTGGTGCATGCTGCAAATAAAACCACACCGCTGAGTTCATGCTCGTTGAAAGCAGATGCCCCCCCACCCCCAAAAGAAAAAGAACTGTGGCGCACAAAACAAACAGTGTTCTTGCTACAGCAGTGTAGTGCACAATCCTATGAGAAGCTTTTCCATCATGGGCACTTTACCATTAAAAGAGTCTGTATTACAAGGGACCCAAGTGCTTCAGGACACAGAAAAGATATAATGGCAAGTTCAATATTTTAAGCACTTTTTTCCCCAAATACCAGTTTATGAAAAAGCAGCATATGCTAGCTAGATAAACTCACTTGAACTAACCTACGTCTATAGCAATGTTAACCAAAATAAGCACCTACGAGGCTCCTGTTTGCACCTGCTGTGGTGTAGGTTTAAAGCTATTCAATTAACTCAAATACATTACCTTCCAGCGAGCTCCGCGAACAAATTTAACTGCTACAGGCCTCGACGTTGCGCAGACATCCTCTCAATAGAGAAAGTATATTAATTGCTGACCAAAAAGCAAGTGCAAGGAGGCAGTCGGTTACGCACCGTGTGTTTTTCTATCTGCGCTCCTGTCTCCTGCACTGCGCACGCTTTGCACATCAGTTCATTATTACCAGCCTCTTGAAAGGTAACTTCCATTTCATATTATCACCATGACAAGCGACGAGATATCGTTACGGGTAGTTTCAGGCGATCGTCTCTTACAGACAGTAAGAGGCAGTACATAGGATTGCACGGCAGAAGCACGGAATGGCGTAAGGCAACGCGCATTAATCGACCTATTCTAGCTTTAATCAACGCACACGGTAGCCGCTTCGCGCAACTGTATGCATGCCAAGGAAAGCACAGATCCTAGAACAAAACATTATCAGATAGCCCGACAAATGGTGCATCATTCGTGCTGCGTGAAAACGCAGCCCAGGATATATTTTTCGGCCCCTGCATAAAAGAGTAGTCACACAGTGAAGTAACCAAGTAACGTAATTACGCAACTCGTATAAGCTTACCGGAGTTTGGCGTCCACTGTGCGCTCGTCGGCTTTCCGGTCGACTACGTACACACCCGGCGACGGTCCCGTCAAAAGGTGCTCGCTTGTCCTCCTCTAAAGCCGCAGTCACATTTGGTCACAACACTGGGACGTGAACTGTTTCAGATGGTTTTCGCTCACTCTTTCAGGAAGTTTTACTCACTGTCGAATCACGCGCGCTCATAATCGGAAAAAACGTGGTAACACGGCACATGGCACTGCTGTGAGCGCGAACAAAGCTGCACGTCCGTCGAAGCTCGTCCGCTGCCGACTCGGTGCTGTTCAACATTCCGACACGCGATGTTTGTCCGCTCGATGCCCGCCCATGATGAGAAGAAAACAATTCGCGCGCACAATATTGATAAACAAAGAGTGCAAACGAGAGCGCAAAACATGTGCTCCGCACGCGACGCAGGCCCCGGTAGAAAGAGGACTGTTCAGCAAATTCCACTGCTACAGCTGCATAGGTGGCAGCACTGTCGTGTTATAATACAAAATATATTTTAAAAAAGAAAGGTATATTTATCGCTTCAGAAACCACTATCATCACAAATGCCGTTGCTTATTTTAGTTTCTCAATGATAATGTTGCGTCTTTTGGCAAATCAAGCGAGTTATTGAACTACGCCGTTTCAAAACTGCACCGCATGCGTTTCAGATCTCTGAGTCTTCAAAGATCTCAAAGAGATCTTTGAGGACTCAGAGATCTCAAAGGCTGCGCTTTTGCGTATTACTGCCTAGAGTTACTGTATATGTTCCCCTCGGGGAACGGAGTTGCGTCTCTGACAGAGCTAAAGCCCCTCTACTTCTGGAGGTAGAGGGGCTTTAGACAGAAAGCGCCGTTCGCGCTCCCATTCGCCAACAGCGCTCACGCGCTCAAAATGCATTCTTTTGGGGAAAGCCAACTTCACGGTTGCGCTTGCGCTGACGCTCGCCGCGTCACCACGGCTGCTAATTACCACCGCGCCACTACTGCCTCAGCCGAGTCCGACGTTCAGGCAGAGCTAGGCAGGCTCAAAAGCAGAAAATTTTCGTGATTGGGCACTTCGTTTTAATACGCGGCCTGTTTCATAGTGAGAGAAGAACAAGGCAGTGCCAAATCTGCGATTCGCTGAACTGGATATCGGTGTTGGCAATCGCCAGCTCTTTCACCTGCTCTTTCACACACACACGCCACAAATATAAATAAAAGAGGAAGTGACACTTGAAGCAAAATGTTCAGCCGTGGTCAGCCGTCGAAACCAGCACTACAGATTATGTCGGCAGCTCTGTGCGACGAATTATTTCTTTCAGCTTAACAGTGCGTTTTAGAATACACGCCCCTACACACGCCACACACAAAATCTGATTACATGGGTTAATTGTAACTCTCATTAACAACATTTTTGCGATATAGTAGGCATAAACGTTCATGATATGCAGGGCTCACGCCTCCTTAGTAACAGCTGGCAAGCCGGTGACCAAAATTAGACCGGAAAGGGAAAAAAAAAAATGTGCACGTGTGAATACGCGCAGAGCGCTACGCAGCATAAAATTTTGAAGCTGCATCCTGTTTCTATACTACGCCAGATATACTAGATGCGTAAAATTCTCTCGGCAGATAATTTTTTTGCATTGTTTTATCTGCGCTCGTCGTTTTTCAAAGTGCCTATTTCACCTTTCATACAGCTGCGTCAATAACGATCTGAAACGAGCGTTTTGTTCATTTTATTTTGTCCTGAATGGTATTATCATTTGATATTAAGAAAATGCTTATACCGATAGTAGGGGCCATCGAACTGTTTATAACACCACTTGTGTATAAGTTGATTGTTCGTTCGAGTCCCCTTTCTGTTTCTTTTTTGGAATCGGAAACCTTTCCGGCAGCGACATGGAATAAGCGAGCGAGAAAGCGCACGTCGCCGCAGGGCCGTGCCGTCTCCTACATTCGAGAGCAACGGCTTTCTTTCTTAACGCGAATGAATGTGCAAGATGGCAGACCTATGCGCAACTCTGCTCCCGTAGGGAGCACATACAGTAACTCTATTACTGCCATGATGCGGGAAACAGACTTTCATTTGTGACAGATGCACGCACTCCTCCGCCCTTTTATAAAATTAGGATAGGAGGCACGGGCAAAATAATTGTGATTTCGTTCAGGAAAGGACTACGGAGTAGGGAGAGCTGAGATTCGTGAATAGAAACAAAGAGAGACGCATATGACCACGGCAAGAACGGCTGAGCGTCCTTCGTGCTGGGGGAAAGGAAATGAAAGAGTGGAAAGGGGAAGATCGCCGTATTGGGGGGCTTTTGAATACCTGCAGTTGTTTAACGGAAACAGAACGTTTAGTAGGGAACATTGAAGGAGAAAGTAGAACCATCATAAAAAAAGGTGGGAAGGAAAGGGGGCACACTTGTTCATCAAGAAGGCACTAATAAATCGGCAAAAGATACGTGAAAAAATCGTTAACTTCATAAGACCATTACAAACGTCGCATTATCATATATAAATAATAAGCAATGACTATAAATAAAAACACATGATCATGATAATTATCAAATTATTTATGATAACAAGCGTGGTAAAGCTTAGAAATAGGCCAAAATAACCCCAAGTGTCCAAGAATGAAGAATTTGTGATCGTAATTGACACAAGAAAGCTTATAATGGTAATAATAATGGTGACAAAACATAGTATGCTCAATAATCACCATAATTCAGCAGAAATGACAGTGACTCGGCAAAAAAAGTTAAAACTCACAAGCTGGTGGAATGGGATCGGAAGTGAAGGAAGCGCTAAAGGATGATCGTGGAAGTAGGTCATGATGAGCATGGCTCAGCAAAAAACACAGTGACTCAGCAAAAGGCATTCAAACTAAAAAATTTATGCAATTAGTTCGGACCCATCCCATGGAATGGGCTCCGGTTTCAGAACCCGGGACCCAGGGTTTGGACCCTTAGGTCGCTGCATTTGTGATGACGTGTTTTGACATTAGGTACTGCAATGAAACAGTACTCGCCCAGAAAACCTCATGTGCTTTGACATTACGCTCCCTTATTGCTACTGGCACCAGACATCCTCATGCATTGACGCTAGAGTGTCTGAGTACTGCTGGCACCAGAAATTCTCATGTGCACTGACATTAGGGTGTCTGAGTACTTCTGGCACCAGAAACCCCTATGTGCATTGACATTAGGGTTTTTGATGTGAACGTAATGCCAGATGACATTAGCCATTGCAAGTCTAATGACTGTCTAATGTCACATTAAGAGTTCATTAGGTATACATTAGACTCTCAATATTCATTTTCATAAGGGTATACTTCGAAGTAGAACAAATTATGCGACGTTCACGTCTTCTTAATGTTTTTTTGTTTGCGCGGCTGCAGTATTTTGGCATAGACAATGCATATAAATACAGTATCGCAAAAAGAAGTCTTGCAAGCTGCATAACTTCGGCAAATTTTTGCCCTCCATCGAGGCTACGCATGTTAGTCCTACCTGAGCAAACAGTTAAGCTTTTCTACTATTGTAGCATGAGGAACGCTCTGCAGCACGAGTTGTTATGAGCACGCACGTTTCATTGGTCAAGATAAGGACGTAGGTAACAAATACGCGGTTAACATGACGTCTGAAAGGCATACAAGTGAAATCACACGATGCGAGTACATTTATGTTCACACGCATCTTTGAGGCGAGGTACCACTCACCTCGTAGCAATCTGATGGCGAAGCACTTCATTCCGAGAACGAACCATGGTTAACACAACATGGAGAAAGGATAAAGTACGCCATTGCTATTGGCAGTTACAACACAAAAAAACAGAACAACAATAATACATCCACAGCGCACTGCAACATCGTCGCGGGCCAGCGAGGCCTAGCTTGCGACTGGAGCACATGATCCGGGAGTACCCGGATTGATAAAATAAGGGCTTCCCGCTGAATAGATTTATTTATTTTTTCTCCTTATGACAAATAAACGGTATCACTTCTTTTACGTCTTAGTGGTCATAGTCATTTACAATCTAAGCGCTGGTATTCCTTTTTTTGCAGCGCGCTACTTTATTACGAGGATGCCGGCCGTGTTTTTATTGCTCTGTGCGCACGCGGGAAGTTTCCGTGGGTGTAACCGTTGTTCCTCGTGGTGCAACTGTTGCTGCCTCTCATTTTGCACACGGCGCTACTGGCCTGCAGTTGATGTCTGTGTGGACTAACTGCATTTCGCGGAGCTGAGCTGCAGCAGTTACTCCCAATTATCTGTCTTGTGGCTTGGAGTGTATAGCATTACGTACCGTCTGGAAATATCTCGCCCTGGACGAATGATTGCATGCTTGGTTTCACCGCGGAGCCTGGGTTCGATTCCCACATTTCCTAGCGCATGGTGTGTTGCTTGGGGTCACTATAGCACGTTTGTGTAAGTCTGTCAGCTGGTTAAGTCGGCGTACAGTCGCAGGCCACATGAACGGCATATACTTTTTAGGGGTGAAGCTCCTTAGGGTGTGGGTCGTTCCCTCTTCCGTAGATAGTGTGTAGCCACCTCTAGTTTAATGAAGTGCTCACTAGATGGCGTGATGGCGCCGCAGTGCTCGCTTCATTCAGGTGTATGGGAACGCGTAGCATGGCAGTCTGTCTTTCTGTCTTACTGTCCGTCCGTCTGTCTGTCTGTCCGAGCGCTGCGGTGCTGCTTAGCTAGTACGTGAATTGATCAATAGATGGCGCGGAGGCGCTCGCTGCGTGCTCTAGTGTGATAGGAGAGTGCTAGATGGCGACACACAGTGTTTGTCACGTCTTTGATGATGCACTGGGCACGATTCACGGAAGATTCACGGTTTTTACCGATGAACCTCCGGAGCTTCGCCCACTCATCATCATTCACTCCGTGGATATGCGTGGATGTTTTTGTTTCGGTGTCTACTTTTGTTAATCCTGGACGAACACACTCTGTAAAGTTTTGATTGATTGATTTGTGGGGTTTAACGTCCCAAAACGAGGTCTGATTATGAGACGCCGTAATGGAGGTCTCCGGAAATTTGGACCACCTGGGGTTCTTTAACGTGCACTGACATCACACAGTACACTGGCCTCAACATTACGCCTCAATCGAAATGCAGCCGCCGCGGCCGGGATTCGATCCCGCGACCTTCGGGTCAGCAGCCGAGTGCCATAACCACTAGACCACCGTGGCAGGGCGCTCTGTAATGTTAACATTCGTTTACCTGTGAAGTAAACTCGCATTACCAGACCTAGCACTGCTGGTATGAACCACACCTACTCACATTAGCGTCGTCTAGGACGGGTACATGATGTTAGCGATGTCAAGGTCATTCATTCATGTTTGTCATACATTCATACCCCACCATGTCAGGTTCGGTGTACACCGAGTGAACGAGAACCTGAAGAGCACAGAGAAGTTGACAGACAAACAGACAGACAGACAGACAGATAGACAGATAGACAGACTGATAGATAGATAGATAGATAGATAGATAGATAGATAGATAGATAGATAGATAGATAGATAGATAGATAGATAGATAAGATGAAGTTTGCTTATGCTTGTTTAGAAATGTTTGGCTGTTAAGACACAAGAGGCGGTGAATGCGAGTGGAGGGTTCCTCTGAATTACAAAGTGTACAACGAAAAACATTCTTGGTCAACCTGGCGCAAACTCACCTTTCTTTTCCTATATTGTATATGGACATGTTGACGCACAAATCAGGCGCCGGCTACTCTTTAACTCCCGAGTTTGGTGAGCGTACAACATGCATATTTCAGTACGAGAAGCAATCCAGCATAATCGCAATAATTGTACTTCCACCATAAAAGCACAAATACATATTCATACGAGTGCTGTCAAGTGTCGTAATCCTACACGCTGTCGCATGCCCTGCTGCGGTGCCAAAACATTAAAACGGAATTTGTCATTTGTGGCTTCCTACAGCGGAATGTGAGTTGGGTAACACTTCGATATTGCAAATATTTCAACTGTACAATTAAAATTTATAGCTGAGTGATCAACGGGATCAGCACTTTTGACAAGCTAGCTCTCGTATAGTTTCCTGTGTCCTCAACCATGTGCTCTCGTTTTCATTGGTTTCAGGGTTATTTGTGTACTGTCTCGATTGTTTCTATCTTCTACTGCGAAAACATCACATTGGTTGTAAGGGAGAGACAGAGAGAATATTCTATTGATGGACTCCGGAGATGTTAGCCTGGTTAATGGTTGCAAGTTCTTTAGCATAGCTCATAGTATAACATATCCAACATTTGCACTTTTTAAAATTTTTATATGAATTTACAATTACATCAACCTTCAGTACAATGCAAGTTTATATTTCTCACTCACTTATCTAAGTCATACTCATGCAAGGAAGCCCTCTACTCCTGTTCTTGCTTGCATAAATTATTATGTGTGCCAAAATATACCTGCACGTACACCTAAATATTTATAGTACACAAAATGTTGCCACAGTAAAGGTAAGGAAAGGAAAGCTAGTTTCTTACTCAACGCAAACCCGAGTGTCGTTTTCACTCAAGCCCTTTATTCTTTTTCTTTTTTTATTGCTCGTCGCTACCTGCACCTGCAACCTTAGAAACTTGCGCAGCCGACTCGACCATAAACAAAAACAAGAGTGCTTCTCGGACCGTTTTTCAGCGATGAGCTGGGACGACGAGATCTTGCATTTTCGACGGTCGGAGTCACTGCTGCAGCGCTGCCCGAAAATAAACCCCACGGGTGCTCGCCAAGTCCGTGTGAAGCATGAGCGACACGGACAGGCGTAAGGCTGCCAGGTTTTGAAACAAGCTCATTTTATATACGTTCGGCACTGGCAGGAAAGAGATGCGAGAAGGCAAAGGCTGGCCTGCAGACAGATTAAGTCGTTGCTGCGGGTGTGAACAACGTGGAAGTTCGCTTCTCAAACAGACGTCATCACTCCTAGATGTATTTCTATGCAGCTACCTCTAACGTTCTTATCACTGCTTTCGTGTCACCATTTGGAGCACATATTTCGGATTCTCAAAGTTATTCCCGTATCTTGCAAGTGTTTTACGTAACTCTTTCTTCATCTTTTGTGGTCCCTTCTATTTCCCTTCTATTTACGTTCGCTGTGGCTGCTGGAAGATTGCTTTAGGCCGCGAGAAAATCACGTTTGTCGCAGCGTAGGCTCTATACCAATTCAGGGTCCCTAACGGCGATTGCTACCGCTGACTAAAAGAGTTTAAATTTATCTTTGATGACTATCTATAGCCAATGTTCGTTAATCTAGAGACGTTCTACCATGTAGGGCGCAATCTACTTGGCCCCTTTCCAAACCTGTCCCATGGGTACAAGTGTGCGAGCTTTGCAACTGACTACGCCACCCGATACGCCATTGTGTGGCCCCTGCCGCCGAGTTGCGGAACCAAGCATGCCAGTTTTCTCTTTAGTGGCATCACTTTGCTTCAGGGTGCTCCACTGCAGCTACTTATTATTTCCGTCATATATGTTGTCGCTGAAATTTTGCATTCTGCAAGCCAGAGACTAATATCGCGTTCACCTTGCTGCCTGTCCTCTTCATCTCTTCATCTCTCCATCCCTCTCCCTGCGTTCCTGCTTCGGTAAACGCCGAAGCGCAGTTATATTAGGCCAGGTTCGTTTGTCTCCTTTCCTCCTCTTGTGTGTCGCTGATTCGCGTTGCACCATTACGAGACGCTAAACGCAAACAGGCCAGCTCCTACCATCCTGAAACGAATGATCTGACGGAGCAGTTCAGCAGTTGGCCCGAAACCTCGCAATTACTACATGTACATCCCAAAAGGTTACCATGACTGGGACCTTGCTTTTCCTATAGGCCACGTATGCTCTCGTGACACCACTGCTGTGTCGTCTCCATTTCATCTATCGTACGACCAGGAACAGCCTTTAACCCTTTACAATGGTCTTCATCTGGCTGCCCGCTCAAGGATCGAGAGCGCGCTCGACGCCATCGCTCTGGCCCACCATGCTCGCGACCTTTCCCGTACAAGACTGACGACCTCCCAAATCCCACAGCGACACCCCTACGATGTCCACCAGCGCGACACAATTATCGCCTGGTCCGATGTGTCCCCGTGGGATTCTTCGCGCCATGCGGTGCTTTCAAGGAATCACCTTTCGAGGTACTCTGGGCCCTACCGCCCGTCGTGCCCAAGTGACGCCCGTAAGGTGCGAGAGTGCTCCGTCAGTGCCCCCTTGCGTTCCGCCCAGAGGTCCAGTCCCATCGTGTAGAACCATGCGCTCAAGCTCTACTGCAACACTTGGTTTTCATAGCGCCGAGTCGGTACAATGAAAACCAAGCGCTACCCGCTGCTTCATAAGGCCACCGTATAATTCACGGAGAAAATGCGGCGCAGGTGAACAAGAGATGGGCGACTGGTAAGCTGTCGTACACTGCTGTCTTGTGGCGTAGTGCCCGAGTGTCCGCTCGTAAATACACTTCTATACTTCCTGCGTCTGCCCCGCCACGGTGGTCTAGTGGCTATGGTACTCGGTCGCTGATCTAAGGGTCGCGGGATCGAATCCCGGCTGCGGCGGCTGCATTTCGATGGAGGCGAAATGTTGAGGCCCATGTGCTGTGCGATGTTTGTGCACATGTGCACGTCTGTGACCCCAGGTGGTCGAAATTTCCGGAGCCCTCCGCTATGGCGTCTCTCATAATCAGAGCTGAAGTTGGGACATTAAACCCCACATAACAACAATATCGTGTCGTCTGCATCTGTCTGCGTAACAATACCTAAAGTGTGAGATGTATGTTTCAAAGACATCGGATATACAACAGCCTGACTGTCCTAATTATTGCACCACCGGAACGATGCACACAAGGGCGACCTAATGTGCACTTATTTTATTGTCGAACACTCTGCAGGCTCTAACCTTCATTGATTGATGCGCACTATCAACCGTCAATTTATTGTGTTTAACAGTCATGCATCGGCTTTGCCCTCTTACTAAGCGACAACAAATTCGCAAGACAGGTAATATAGCAAAATATGAGTCACTTCACGTGACGAAGAAAGTTTCAAGCATGATCCCGTATGCTGTGAAGGTGGCTCGTGTTCATCCGTTTATTGATGAACAGTTTAAAGCCTCTCATGCTGAAGCGTAATATTGCCGCTGTGACGGTAAGCGCACCTAGATATGACGAATATAGCATGTCAAAGGGCGAAACATATCACGGGACGAGCGATTGCGAAACGGCCATTTGGCTCAAATTTGTAAACACATTAGGATGCCAGATTTCCGACGCAACGTCCTGCATCGAAATTAGAAAACTTGCCGTTCGCAAGATAGTTTTAGCTGAACCTGGCATCAATCATGCTGTGGCGTCAATTCAGACAATGATACAGCAAGGCCCCATGAGACTATGCCGTCGCCTCTAGAATATCACTGCACTATCGATACTGCATTGCCGTACGAAGAGCATACGTAGTGCAAGGTCTCATGTTGTGGAAGATGGATGTTTTGTCATCATCATCATCGCCGTAGTAGTCATCATCATCGTCATCCTATTTTAAGTCCACTGCAGGACGAAGGCTTCTCCCAACGATTTCCAATCCGTCCTATCCTGAGCGAGTTGGTTCCACTTTATGCCTACGAATTCATTAATTTCATCGCTCCATGTAATTTTATGTCTGCCTCTTCCGTGTTTTTCCTATCCTGTCATACAATCTGTCATCCTTACTGTCCATCAGTTATCTGCTCTGCGTACGACACGACATGCCCTGACAGATGATCCACTTTCTTTTAATGGATCTAAGCATATCAGGTACTCCTGTTTGTTCCCTGATTGATACCGCTGACTTTCTATCTCTTAACGTTACACCGACAATATTTCATTCGATTGCACGCTGGGTGCTCCTTAATTTCGCTATCATCCCGTTTTTCTGCACCTTACTCTAATATCTGGATGATTATATACTTTTCCTTTTAGAGACAGCGGCAGGCTCCTCTCATGATTTCGGAATGATATTCGTATGCGTTCCAGCCCATTCATATTTTACGGAAAAATTTTTTTTGGGAGTGTGCTCCCATGTTAGTAATTGCCCTAGATATGCATACTCCCCCATAAGATTATTTATTTAATTATTTAAGAATACGGCCAATCTCACGTGAGATCAAGGCAGGTAAAGGGGGGTTACAGCAGCAAGAAGAATGAGGAAAAGAATTCAATTATAGTTGTTCACAAAGTAACATAGAATCGGACCTTAAACAGAGATACATAGAAACGGCAAAAAATTACAGCACGTTGTACAAGAATGCGCAATAAATACATGAATGCATTTGTAAGTAAATACGAGTTACACAGTATACAATACATTTCATGTAAAAAAAAACAGAAAGTTAAGCAGACGGACTCGCGTATAAAGTAGTTATGGATATAAAGAAATGAGGTAATAGCGTATCTGAACCGTGCTGTGTTAGTAAGGTTTCCTCTATTTTCATAGTAAACTTGTCTAACGACTTAGTGTTAGCACTTGATGGGTCGAGTTCATTCCAGTTTCTTATCGCTGTCGGAAAGTAAGAGTATTTAAAGTAGTTATTTTAGTGTGAATATTCAGTGAGCATTAAGGAGTGTTTGTTACGTGTAGGTCTTACTGCGGTCATCGAGAAAGTTCTAAAGGTGGTAATTTTTAGTTCCTGCTTTTTAGCCGAGCTCTAAGCATTGTTTTGGTTTTCTGCCTAATCATTTTAGCTATGTTTTAATGCTCTCACGATTTAGATCATGAGTCATATTTAGTGGTTCGTTACCATCATTGCTAAAGAGCGCAATGTCGTCTACGTACCTTAAATTGATGAGATATTCTCCGTCAACTCTAGTACACCTGTTTTCCCAGTCTAGACGTTTGAACACTTCCTCGAAAGATGGAGTAAATGACATAGGGGAGATTGTACCTCTCTGCTTGACCCCTCCCTTGATCGGAATTTTTCTGCTTCTCCCACGCGAGGGGATGGGGGTTGCGTACAAGCGGGGCGTAATCACCCCGCTTGTACGCAAATCTAAAGGGCTTGTTCGTGTCGCTGGAGGAGGTTGGTTCTTCGGCTGAAGCACATAGTGTTATCTTAAGTGACTGGATGAAATTTATCAGGACGAACAAGAGAGAAGGCAGGACATGATACATCGACAGGTTCGTCCTTAAGACAGGCAAAGACACGAAACATTACCTCAGCATTTGGAGACAAAATTATGCCGCACAATGAATTGAAAGCTGTGAAATCTAATATAATAATAATAATAATAATAATAATAATAATAATAATAATAATAATAATAATAATTTGATCAGAAGCTGAGCCGGGAAGAGGCGATGTCCTACTGCCTGACGCAAGAAAAAATAATCGAAGTGGGCGCCACTTAGTGGGTGTTAAACGCGTTTCCCTCCTCTAGACTGCGTTGTCCTGTCGACGTCGTCGCGAAATTGGATGTCCGCTGGACGTCCACTTCCGCAGCGCCATGCACGGTGGGGGAGGGGGAAGGAATAATGTTTATTTACTCCTAGTCTGGTAGTTTTCATCGAGGCTGGAACGGGCAAAGGGGGATTGAAATTGGGCAACCCCTGTCCCGTCCCACTCTACTTCGATCGCGATGGCTCTGTCAGAGGCAGGCAACTGTACAAAATACGCGCAGTTAGGCGGCACCTTCGGCTCGCCGCACGGCCCGCAGCTGCTCGGCCAGGTCGTCGCTTGCGAGTGCCACCTTCCAGCGGCGTCGGCGCGGAAGGAGGCGATCGCTGTCGGCAGGTACCTCCGGCCCTAGCGGCGTTTGATCTAGAAGTTGATCCATGCCTACCGCCAGGATCGACGTGAACGGCGGCAGCGATAAAGAGGCGGAACTTTTTGAAATTCCCTCGCGGCACTCCCGGCGCTGCGTAAGCGATCCCCGCGTGACGTAGCGCTCACGCTCTCAAATACAAGAAGGAATGCGCAGGGACGGTGGGCCCACGAAACGTGCGACGAACGAGAACACTACGGTCCACACTCCGGTCCAGACACGGAGGAGGCGAAAGGGGGGGAGTGGGCATGTGCTCTTTCGGCGGGTGGCTATTCCGAGCTCGGCGGCTGCGGCGTCCCGCTCGCGTCGAGGGCGAGGAGAAGTAGAGGTACAGAAGGCTCCGAGACAGTGGCTTCTCTTTTGGGGCCCCTGGTCTTCACCCCGCACGGCTCTCATTCAGCGAAGCCTCTGCCAAAAGCGCGCAGCGCTTGTCGTCTCGTGGGACGTGATCGCTACGAAGGCGTATAACGCGCAAGTGCTGGAATAAGAACCTCCGAAATGGGGTGCAACCACGTCGGTGTTATCGCCCTCTCAAAACGGGACGCTTTTTCTGCTCGCTTCCGACTTTGCGCCGTCAGAATCCAAGCTTGTGTTCCGCGTTCTTGCTTTTCTTTGTTTTTCTCGAGGGGCTCCGTAAATCATAACGAGTGCGGTGCAGTTCTATAAATAGGAAACATTTTATTGCACCTTCTTCTCGTTCTTCCGGCGCCTTATTGCATCTATAGTTTAAATTTCAACAAGTTGACCTGTATTAAGTGGCTGAATCTGCCTTATTTTGCAACACGGTCATCTTGACGGCTCTTCAACATATTCGTTACCCGCATATTACATAGCTAACTATCGAAGTGTAGAAAATGCATAGGCGAATAAACTATCCTGCTAATAAAGAACGCAGTGCTGAAGCATTTTTTCATATGTGCTGAAGCTGCGTTCCTCCAGTACATACCGGGAACACAAACATGGACAAATGTGATGTTATGTTCAAAACTCAAGGAAGCCAGCGAGTCATAATCCGCGAGGCAAGGTGGAATTGGGAGGACACTGAACTTTAACTCTGAAATTACAAAGTAAGTAGCTTTCAATAACCGACAGGTAAACTCAACGCCATACATTGAAATAGCGGTTCTCCTTGAGGAATATCACTACTGGGCAAATGTGCAGCATGCTTTGCTTAGAAATTTTCAGAACAGCACAGGTGAAGTTCTTCCACAGCTCTGTTATGTCAGGAAGGAAAGCACTATATATACAGAGAAAAACTCCGCCGGTATATCGACGTTGCTTGGTAGGCGCATTTCATCACCTGCCGCTCTCTTACAAGTGAAAAAATAAGAGTGCTATCACGAACGACACTCCTACACATTATCTAGATTAACTTTACTAGTGCAACGCCACTATGTGGCTTGGGAGTCGCAGCGTCCGGTATCCGGCATCCAGCGTGAAGTCTAATCTATCCAAAGGTCATGTGACCAATTAGAGATGTATTCGCTTGGAATCACAGTGTTTAATAGTTGGTGACGCAGCGTTCACAATACAAAAAAAAAAGAACTTCTGATGTGATATTGCTCACACTGTACTTCTAGCAATAGAAATACATATATTGTTTTGAAGAGACAATTTCGTGGTTCTAGATGGGATTTCAACCCGGCCACTGAAATGCCAAACAGGAACGCTTCCTCGATGCCGTGATTACGTTATGACTCTGCATAAAAGTGCGCCTGATGGCGAGCGCGATCACTCACCGGAAGTAACACTGACGTCCGACTACGGTGGCTTTTGCATTCCAACCCGCCAGCAGTCGCACATGTCTCCGCCAAAATTTCGAGTTTACTTACTGGACGAATCCTATGGCCAACTTGCCTCGTAGCGCCTTTGGCAGCGCACTTGTCTAACAGATGCGCAGGAGCGCTTCAAGAACATTTCAGCCAGGATTGACCAAGAAGGTCACGAGCGGTCCACAATGTACCGAACGATCAAGGGGCTCAAGAACACGCTTAGTCCCTTGAGCACATTTTGCCCTGTTATAATTCAAATCAAATCAAATCAAATTTATTTCCACCATGTACAATCTCACAGATGGAGGACAACGGAAAAAAAGCTGCCGAGAGGCGGCTTGACTAGTCCGTAGCCCAACGTAATCTATGGCCTTTGGGCGACAGCAAAGGAAAACAGTTCACAAACGAAAACTTGAAAACATATGATTAGTGCAGAATAAAAGCAGTATACAATAGCCTGCATTAAAAGCATACAAGAATACGACGCCAGGATCAATAAAATTAGCTTTCTTATACAAACATAGATCTAAGTGCAGCTGAGGAACAACAAAACAAATCAAAATCGGTTGACTGAAAATGGTTTAACAATCATGGTAAAGGATAGCATAAACGCTCTATACCAGCATTCAAACGGGGTGTGACAACTTTCCAATACTCTCTATGTCTCGTTTTATAGTAGTGGTCATATGTTTCCAAATGTGCTAGGGTGTTTAAATTATGTATGTTATGTCTTACTTCATATTTATATCTAGAACTCAGCCGATAATGGTATAATTTGTGAGCTGTTATAATACCAGTTGTATGAAAGAAGCCTGTATTTGTTGCATTATATCCAGCATTGTAAACATTGCGTAGATATCGTTTGTGCATAGCCTAAACTTTTTGTAGATTACAGAATGAAGTCGTACCCCAGACAAGTTGACAGTAGTTAAGATTTGAATAGAAAAGAGAGTTGTAAACTATTATTTTAAGTTTTAGAGAAAGAATGTATTTGAGCCGACCGACTATTCCAGTTATTCGAGCTAATTTTGTTAGCACTAAGTTCACGTGAGAATTCAAAGACTTAAACATGGAAATGATTAAGGTAGGCTTTAGAACGAGCAGACAAAAAAAAAGAAGAACACAGTCACTAGCCTGGCTGAAGAAAAGGAGTTAAAAATTAGCGATCACGTTTTAGAACTACATGAATATTTGTATAAGGATAGCCCCCCCCCCCCCCCACCCTTCACGGACAAGAAAAAAATCAAAGTGGGCTGGAACGCATGGGAAAGACATTGTCAGGTTATCATATATCCTTAAAATGGATTTCACAGAAAAACGATTCTTGAAGCTGACCTAAAATTTGTTAGGGTTTTGAATGTCCTCGTGGTCCTTCGACGGTACTATGTATACTTGAAGGAAACATAGCGCTAGAAGACACGGACAAGGAAGACGACAACACGAGCGCTAACTTTCAACTCATGGTTTATTTCCGGAAAGCCCGATATTTGTCGTCTGCCTTGTCCGTGTCTTCTAGCGCTATGTTTCCTTCAAATGCATCCAACCAACTAGCCCAAAAAGCCCTACTACGTATATGTTCTAACAGGGAAAAACGAACGCCATAGATTCGCAGGATCAGTGTGGAATTGAAGGCTCACGATGGTTTTGACGACGGGATTTTGATAGCATACAGGCCTATGGCAGTTTCACTCGATGCTACTGAACAGAATCCGAAAGAGAACAATTCCCGGGTAGGGTATAAGGGAAGACCAAAGAGAGCAGAAGAGCTAGGCTGAATGCAATATCTCTCAGAAAAAAAAAAAACAATTGTTGGGTGTAATTTCCGCGAGGAAGGGAGAGGAAAAAGCAATAGAGGAAAGAAAGGGAGCTTAACCTGGGCTCAGTTACGTAGGCTACCTTGCAAAGGGGCGGGACAAATGGAGAGAAAAATCTAAGGAGATAGAGACAAGAAAACAAATAAACAAATAAAAAGCAAAAAAGAAACGGCATTGGCGACGACGTTATCAGTGTTCTTTGTCCGTTCTCAGATACCGTCAATGGGCGCAGTGCAGTATGGGCTGGTGTACTCTTGAAGATGCGTCTTATGTTCCGGCGGCATCATCGGCATATTGGTCAGAGTGAAATGAACAGGCGCTTAGAAATTTTCGCATGCTGATGAAACAAGGGTGCATTGGTTTAAACGCCACTTAGTCATTCGCCATCGTCAACTTACAGCCGCCCCTAACGACTCACCTGGAATTACTCATTAAAAACGTAAGAATTGTGATCGTATTCCGCCAAGTCTAAAAAAAATGTTATTTTCGATTAACGTTTAGATGCACCTTATACTGTTAAAAAAAGCAAATGCACCTAACACGTTCGGCAACATTGTTGTTACATGGAACTTCTTTCGAAAGTTCCTCCCCCCCACCCGTCGCTATTGTCATCTTGGGATTGATGAGGCAGGAATACTCTTGGCCCCTTCTCGTTGGGCGCGAGTCCCGTTTTTCCAAGGTAAGCAAGAGTGCATACATGTTTTGAACACTACATATTATTTCTTCGGCGGTGCACTCGTTCGCGTGGCGACAACAAATAACCCTGGCTACATATAGGACAAGCCGTCGAGTTTCGTATGTGCCGAAAGACGAACTCAACGTTTTCCTCTTGTTTGTTGTCGTTGCTTCTGTGCTTCAGACTACGCAAATATCTGAAGGACTACCGCGGTGTCTGTCCATGAAGAAGGAAGATCTGATTTTGGCATCCAGCAACGCTGAAGCGCCCTCGCACGCGAGAGCGTGAAAGTGTCATTAGTGTATGAATAAAGGGCTCGCTTCACGCACGACCTTGACCTCGAAACGAGATGTAGATTTGTAGCGGATCCCAACAGAGTACTAGACGTCAGCCGTCGTAGCTCAGCTACTACAGAGGAAGCGTGGAATCGTCACCAGCAAGGCGTCGATTCGACTTCTGGCCACGTTGGCTGTATATGGATCTGGAAGAAAAGCAAACCTTCGTGGACGCCGTGACTTACTTCCACGTAAAAAAAAGCCAAATTGCTGAATTATTCCATCGTCTACGGCTTCAATAAGCATCGTAACCACGTCGTGATTTTGGCACTGAGAATTTCAGAATTATGGATAAGAAAGATATCAATGAATTTAACTTTTTTTTTCTAAATGTGATTCTACTAAGAGGCAGTATTCCGAGGCGTACCGGTAGTAACGGAACCGATGACGACAAATTAGGCCTAGTGACACTTGAAGGGTCGTCAATTACCTGAAGCGCTTGGAAAGGCGTGCTGTCAGGACTAACGAGGAAAGGAACACTGACGCATGGAAAATTCGCAAATTGTGAATAATGCCTCCTAACACTTCCGTTTCGTTCACTCAAGTACCCTGGGACGTAGCACTCACACCCTTAAAAGCATACAGCTGTGCTTTATAGAGCTGCTAATTCTTAGTGCCTAGGCATCAGTACCAATTTTGTAAACTATTGCGATTCTTCTGAATCTAATTATTGGAAGTATTTTGCAGGAATGGTGCATGCGTGAACGTACCTTATTAACAGCGTAGCTGTTTAAGCTTGAGGTTCTACCGTGCGAAGTATAAAAAAACCGTGGTTAGTAGCTGCTAAAGGGCGTGTGCCTAGCTTCAAACATCTTTTAACATAGCATAGCCACACACAGCATAGTATAGCAAATGGGTAAAATAGGGAAGTGAAAGCGAGGAGTGATCTAAAAGCGAGTGGAAGGAAATGAAGAGGTGAGGGAGTATACCATAGGGCCCTAAGCTTGCATGTACAGAATACTATAGCATGAGGTGGGAAAGCAGAATGAGCGTGAAAGTGGTGCGAAGAAGAGAAGGAGGAAAATGAGGAAACAGTGTAATACAAGAAGAGATGAAGAACTAAAGAAGATGAAGAAAGATACAGGAACGACTTAATCTGCGTTCGACATGTCGCGGGCGTTAGCTTGTCAGCTACACTGCTTATTCAGATTTCATAGCCTGGAACTGCCTTTAATTTTGTATTATCTTTATCTTTTACAATCCCTATGCATTTCGTAACGCGTTTTCACGTCTCGGGTGAACGGGAGGGGCAACAGAAAAGCCAACAGTGTCACTCGGGGCGCCAAAATCTGGTAGGCCAGCGTGATCTTTGATAACGGTGTCTCATAACGGCATTCGCATCTCAGCGCCATTGTGACCCGATGGCTTCCCCACAGCTCAAATTCTGGCATAGCCATACCCGATTTATTTATTTATTTATTTATTTATTTATTTATTTATTTATTTATTTCGTGTGGCGCATACCTGCAGAGGCATGGCCCACATGTGATGGTAACTTGGATCGCAGGCGATTTAATTATTATTAATATTTATACGATGGTTGAATTCTTCTTAAGAATAAGTGACCTATGCTCTGCTACCGGATCTAACATGTACAGCTCTTAATATGTCTTTTACGTTGAGATATTTTTAATTATCTTTAATTTATTTCGTTTTCGGTTGTCTCCAGAACTGGTTCAGTGGTGCGCAACAAGGAAGACTGCTATTCAGGAAACTTGCCACTGACGAAAACAGTGTATTCTCTCAAGATGTTGCCGCCGCTAACCGTAGGCGATTGCCGTGGCTGTCTTCTGGCAGGAGAAACGTTAGTGTAGTAGTCTTTCAGTTCGTTTACTACGAATCATACCTCACCACCACAAATCCCGCGAGTTCTCAAAGCTTTTGTTTTCGTAGAGCGTCAACACGATGGAGGACGCGTTAAAGGTTCGCCTTTAAGGGTGATTGCGTTATTGGGCCCTGTCACCTCCTTCGTAGCCGAACTGTGTTTCCCCGTACATTCCAATTAAAATCCGAGCTATCATGTGTGTAGCTGTTAGCTCAGTCGCAGCTGACGGTTTTGCTAACGGATTTTACTTCGAGAAATTGAAATTTGTTCCCTATCGTACTTCCGCCATGGCATAAGGCTTACTTGGTCGGGTGCTTCGTGAAGCACGGCGGCAGCTCGAGACGATTATTTCCGCCCTGGACGGCTACGCCGACACCGCTTTTTCGCCGACGGCAGCTCCTTAGCGCTCTCGCGTTCAGAAAAATCAAATCCTCAAATTCTCAAGGCACTGCGATGATTGGACGATCTTGCCGTTTCCGTGCGAGTGCACATTCTAACGCCGCCTTCTTCGCTTGTCGGCCCCAAACGATGAAGGTATTTTAGTTGTTTTTCAAGCTGAGCTGGGAGAGGCCCGCACAAACACCACATACCAAGCACCACATTCGTGCACCGCGCGCATGCGTTCGCGGCGCATTTTATTCTAGGCCCTTTATCATTCCTCTTTCCATCTTCCTCAGCTTGGGTATCCGACCAGACGCCTTCCTTGTCCACGTGCGGCCGTTGCGCTTCTTTTTTTATTGCTTTCGTACTTGCTTTCATTGAATCACAAAATCTAAACTAAGAAGTACACAGTGAGCAGGAGGTGCGCAGTTAAAGGTCGACAGTACGAAATTGCACTACATATAAAATGCGCTCCAACTGCTTGATTCACACACACACACACACACACACACACACAGAGGCACGCACGCGCGCACACACACACACACGAAAGCGAGCGGCATGCGGCGGGTGAAAGCGCCTTCAACCAACACTTGTGATCGCGTACGTCGTTCGTGTTTTGACGACGTCGTAATCACGGCATGTGGCCCGCATATGTCGGTGGCGGGCGCCGTCGAAGCAAGATGGGTTCTCTCTGCTGCTGCACGGGTGAAATCCTAGCACAGGGCGCCACAGTCCGAGTGCGGCTGGAGTGGGCGATGCGCGAGTTTCGTTACGGCTTTAGTTTTGTCATAGAAAGTGCTAGCGTCACGAAGCCTCGTATTCGTGCGCAATGCCAATAGCGTATGCACGCCGAACCACGTGACTTCTCTTCGTGAGCTTCGGTGTGAATAATTGTCGGTTGTTCTTTGCGACGCATGTTGTTTACTCGCTAGGGTCTATTGAGCAGCGCGTTCCAACATTGGTCACCCAGAATTGTCCTGCTGCTACCGATGTTCAACATCAACGTCACTATGACTTCGACGTCCACGACGGTCTCTACGCCGTCAGCCTCTTCAGTCGATGGTAAGCTGCACTTTTGGACTGCGGACCCCGCACTCGGGTTTATTCAAGTAGAATCGCAGTTAGCAGCACGACGGATCATCAGGAGACCTTACCAAATAACGCTACGTCGTAACACGTTTCCCGCCGCCCATAGGCAATGAAATAAGAGATATCTTGCTTGACCCGCCTGCTGAAAAATCATATGCAACGCTAAAAGAAGCCTTCATCCGCAGTGTTACGCCCCCTAATCGCCGCACCTACAGCAAATGCTTCGCGACACTGACCTCGGCTACCGTACCCCTAGCTGGTCACGCGGCCGCGGCACGTGCAGCTATAGCTAGGCGAAACAGCACCCAGTGCCACCACTGCAGATGGATCAGTGTTCCAAGAATTCTTGTAAAAGCTGGCGTCAAGTGTCCGCTCGGTTGTCGTTGCGTCAGAGCAGAAAGACCTGCCTGTAGTCGCCGAGATTACTGATCGGCTCATGCCCGCATCACTGGCTGTCGTGCGAGCAGAGCAGGCTTGGGGCGAACTGCAACAAATGCGTGACAATGTTTCTCGCCTCATCGAGATGCTATCAGCATTGTGCACAAGCAGCAGAGCGCAAGATTTAAGAAATCGAAACACATCGCTATCGCAGCCTCAGCGGGAGAATATGTTAGTATCATCGACGGCACGCGAATGCTGCGTGTAACTGTGTGCCAACCTGAGCGCGTTCTGGAAACAACCGCGGCAAGCACTGAGGGCGACCAGTGCATCTATCTATCTATCTATCTATCTATCTATCTATCTATCTATCTATCTATCTATCTATCTATCTATCTATCTATCTATCTATCTATCTATCTATACGCCTACGTCTCGGTGCTCTCCTGGTCATCTTACTCACCCGACATCCACCGAAATTGTTTTTGTTGGTAGGGTACGAATGTATGATGATCATGAATGATTGGTATTTGTATCCCTCATATGATATACTCGTCATGTACATCACGATTAACGACGGTGCAATCACGAGTGGCTCAGACCCGTAGTGCCTTACCCGCGGTATTCGGGTACGCTCCACACGTGTTTGAAATTTATGCAACACATGTCAATCTCGGGCTAACTGAAATAGACATTTCATAAATCGTCGGCACACGTCCAAACAACAAAGGCGTACTGTATATCGTAGCTTGGGATTGAAATCTACACATAACAAACGCACGGAAGCATAGGAACGTGCGGTAATCTGTGAAGGCTTCCTACCAAGCGGCAGGCGGTTGTCCAACTTGGGCCAGCTTGGTGTCAGGCGAGCAGGTGACAACTGATAAATGATAAATATAACAAATAAACTTACTGCACTAGCAGCTCTGACGATGGTGCTTGTGTACCGTGAAATGCGCATCTAATCTTTGTTGTGTAACAAATATGAGGCCTCGGTTTGGACGACGTTTATAGCTCGGCGGGTCGCCCGATGATGCCAACGCGATGGGCAAAAACGCGATGATGATGATCACACACCAGCGACGAAGAAGATACGCAGAACGCATGGTGATGATGGTAAAATACAGATGATGAATACGTGCTTAATAAACGCGCACACAAACGATACATAAGTTTTACTAGCCCTCGGCCTGCCGTTCTCCAGTTTTTCTCGACCCCATAGGAATAATTTACGGGTGTTTTACAACCCAAACCCAAGATATGATTACGGAAGGAGCGGTAATGGGAGGGGGGGGGGGGGGGGGACTCCGGAAACTCTTATCACCAGGGCATTTCAAACGTTTTAATATTGCGTGAGGAGACGGTGGCACTAGAAGGAAAACACAATGAACACCACGAGCGCAGGTGTTCGTAGTCGCGGTGCCGTGTGTGTTTTCTTCTAGCTACGCTCGTGGTTTCGTGCGTGTTTTCTTCTAGTGTCCCCGTCTTCTCGTACGGCTTTAAAACGTTTGAAGAACTATGAAGCAACTTGGCCGCCAGGGCCTTCTACTGAAGCACCACAAAGGGCTTCTTGACCTCCACAGTCATCGCACCGTACACGGTCCTCACGCCACTCCAATCCTTCAATAACACGGTGATACTGACATACGGACATGGTTCGCTCACGTTGTACTTCGATTTCAATAGAACGTTCAAGTAGGTGTTCAAGACGCTGATCTTTAGCTGTCCATATTGGGCACTGACTTTCTTCAATACATCGGCCGGTTGGTTGATCTTCGGAAGAAACGGGTTCATGATCCTGTATGTCGTGCAGCGGCACAAGGCAAGCCGTGCTGATGTCCTCCTCTCAGCCCGACCTTACTCCGTCCATCCGGAGAATAGCGCTTTACCGCCATAGTGCAAGGGTCCCTATAGCTGACGCAACAGCAACAGGTATTGTAGAAGCAGAGCACGATGTAGAAGCAAAGCGCGAGAAATCGCAGGAGCACTGGTCTACGCGCGACAACGGCCTCTTTCACCCGAGAAGCTAAGGCCAGCCGACAGGTGTTTGCGCGTATGATGGAACTTGGTGTGGTATGCCCTTCGTCCATTCCATATGCGTCACCTCTTGACATGGTCCCCGAATCGACAGGCGGAAATTGGCGTTCTTGTGGGGATTTTCGGGCACTGAAGCGTATGACTGTGCCGTACCGTTATCGACGGCCGCACTGTTATGTTGGGGGCGGCGGAGCTCTGTGGCACAGAGACCGTACAACATGGTGGCTGGTAGGACACCGGTTTTATTGTGCTTTTACAAAAGAGAAACGAGACGAGGTGGGGACGACAGTAAGAAAAGAATTGGGCAGCGTAGGCACCACGCGAGAGGCTTCGTCGCGTCGGGCTTCGGGAGCTTTCGGACGACCCGCTAGCGAGGCACAGCAATTGGAGCGGCCGTGCGTCGCTAGGTGTGCGCGTACACAACCCTTACCCCTCAGAAGAGGTCACCGTATCGATCAGGTGGACGCCGATCACGCTTAGGTCTCGGCCCAGCGTGGTGTTGTGGGAACCCTCCGTCTTGGTCACCGCAATGTTGCGTCGCACAGCTGTCCAACCTGGCCTCAGCTTGTCCATATTCGGGGCTGGGCTTTGAGGGCAGATCACGTGGCGGCGATATTTCCGCTGGCAGAGCGATCACGTACGGAGCCGGCACTGTGGATGGCTGTTCACTGTCTGCTGGTCCGCTCGCTTGATCGCTCGGCGGCGAACCTTCCGTCGGGTAGGCTTCCGATTTAGGTGCCGACAAACCGTTCCGCTTGCTGACTTTATCAGCCAAGATCGATGTCCGAACCTCTTCAGTACGGTTCCTCCAATCCAAGCGGGGCTTCCTGCGAAGTTGCGGAAGAAGACCTATTGTCCGACGGGTACTTTTCTTGGCGAGTTCGTAACGCTGTGGTCAGTGGTCGCCCTCTCAGCTGGTCGTGGCTGAATGCGTGTCAGCGCCGTTGTGAGCTCGCGACCGAACATAAGTGCGGCTGGTGTTCTCCCCCTCGTTACTGAAACAGTGCTGTGCTGTTTAAGCAGGAAACGAGCTAGCCTGCAAACAAATGTGCCAGACTGATCCTTGGCTAGAGCCTGTTTTGTATCGTGGGCCATTCTTTCCGCTTGCCCATTCGTGGCCGGATGATAGAGCGTACTTGTGACGTGCGTTACCGGATTTTTCTGCAGGAAATCTTCCATTTCCGCAGAAACAAAGGACCGGCCGTTATCAGTCACCAACCTTTCGGAATGCCGAAAGTTGCGAACAGATTCCACAGTTCCTCAATTAATGTCGGTGACTGTATTTTCCGCATGTAGCACACTTCGAGCCATTTGCTGTATGCGTCGACTACAATTAGTAGCATCCTTCCCTCCACGGGGCCAGCGAAGTCGGCGTGAATTGTGTGCCATGGTGTGGTCGCGCGTTCCCAGTCAGGGGGTGGTGCCTTATTCGGCGCTTTCTGGTGCTGGCAGCAAGTTCTAGAACTTTTCACGGCTCGCTCTATGTCGTTGTCAACACTGGGCCACCAAAAATAGCCTCTGACGCATGCTTTCATTGCTACCACGCCCCTATGACCTGCATGTGGTATTTGGAGTACATATTTTCTTGCTTTCTCCGGAACGAACAGTCTGGTACCCCGTATAACGCAGCCCTCCTGTAGCGAAAGCTCATGCCCAAGCTTTGTGAACGCCAAAAATTCCTACTTAGGCAACCTGCGCAGTGGTCCTCTTGAGACGGCTCTCATCACACGGGACAACAGTGGGTCACTTCAAGTCATTTCAGCCAGTTGTTGCGGTGGCAGCTCGAGGCGTGGCGCGGACGCAAGCATAAGCACATCTCCTGGGGAGCATGGCTCATCCACCTGTGCGGGCAGTGACAGCCTGCTGAGCGCGTGGGCATTTTGGTGAAGACGTCCAGACCTGTGGCGCCACAAGCTCTGGGTTTCTCCACTTCCTCGTAACATGCACTCGCAGACCCACGAAGGCAGACGAGGGGCGCGCTCTCGGGCTCTCGAACACCAATATGGATCCAGGCAGGGTGTATACTACGTTGATGTAGCAGGGCGGTCGCCCACAGGATTCTACACGGCCGCTGTAGTTCACCAGGACCAACGCGTTAGCGGGCTCTCCTATCGGGCTTCCAACTCCGCGCGGGCTGAGGAAATAGCAATAGCGCTTGCCGCCTCGCAACTCCAGGGTAATAATTACAGACTCGCGCAGAGCCTTTGAAAACTATTTGGCGGGCGAGGTCTCCCTTTAGCCTACCAAATTTTAAAGCGAGCAGTGAGGGATTCTGACACCTCACCCAAACCTATTGTTTGGACTCAGAGCCACCAGGGCCTTTGAGATAACGAGGTTGCGGACGCGGCCGCCCGCGCGCTTAATCACCGGGCACCTCAGTCAGGCTTTTCCGGCTCAGAGACTAGGCAACCGCTTCTACGATTCCGAGAAATTCTGGTGCATTATTGAGAACTCTATCGGCATTTCCGGGTCTCTGCTAAGGGCCTGAGCAAGGCCGTTATCGAACACTAAGGCGCCTGCAGACCAACACCTTGTTGTGTCCTGCAATCGTGAAACATTTTGACCCTAAAGTTGATGGGCGGTGCCCCCACTGTGGGTGCCCCCACTGTGGGGACGTCTCCGATAACTTTCACATGGTGTGGGCATGTCAGATGAATCCTTCCCTTGCCCCTAACCCTTCCCCTACTAGAGAGGCATGGGAGGCAGCCCTACTCAATTGCTCAGGACTGGAGACTCAAAGGGCTCTAGTCCAGAGGGCGCGGGTAGCGGCCTCGTCGAGCGGGGTCCCAGAATAAGGACTCCCCCTAGGTAAAGGGCCATTGTGGTCCTCGAAACTCTAATCGAATAAAGGTTTTTCACACACACCAGGCCTGTACACCAAATCGCAATCGTACGTGGCCAATTTCAGACACCATCTGGACATCCTAGGTGACAATACCTGAGGGATTTGCTTCTTTTCCCCGATGATGCCTAGGAGCGGTTGGTGATCCGCCATCACGGTCACGTGCGGCCAGCGACATATTGGTGAAAGTGGCTTACGTCGTAAACCACCGCGAGGCCCTCTTTGTCGAGCTGCGAGTAGTTTTTTTTTCAGCGCTTCCCAAAGTTCGCGACGCTAATGCGATGGGGGCCTCGCGACCGGACGCGTGCTTTTGTGCGAGAACCGCGCCGATGCCGTTCGGCGACGCATCGACATACAAAATTAGGGGCTTTTTCTCATCGTAATGAGCCAGGACTGTCGAAGACTCAATCATCTTCCTAAGCGCCTCAAAAGCAGCCTTGTGTTTTTGCTCCCATTTCAAAGGCATGTTGTTCTTGAGAAGCTTATACAACTCAGCAGCTACCGTCGTTCTGTTTTAAATGCGAAGCATTTCTTAGCGAATGCATGCATGTCATGAGCGACATGATTGCATGCATGTCATGAGCGACATGATTTACATGCCGCGCGTTTCTTCAACGGGATGTGCACGAACATTGGCATGCCGCGACATGACGGCATGACGAACATAAATGACGGGTCATAACATGAAAATCATAGCATGCATGTCATGAGTGGCATGATTTACATGCCATGGTCTTGGTGCTCTCCTGGTCGTTTCGTTAACGGGATGTATACGAAAATTGGTATGCCACAACACGATTGCACGATGAACATAAATGACAGGTCATAACATTAGCATCATGACATGTGTGTCATGAGCTGCATTGTTTACGTGCCACAGTCTTGATGCTCTTGCGGTCGTTTCGTTAGCTTCATATTGCACCGACTAAACTCGGTATATCGAGACAACAATGCAAATCCATTTTGCGTTCCTCATGCGTGCTTCGCATTTCCTTGATTTCCACTGCACGTGGGATCTGCCAATTTTTTCAAAAAGCGATTGTAAAATGTGAGAGGCCCTAGGAAAGCCTGCAGAGAGGTCTTGTGAGTCGGCTTGGGTGCCTCGAGGATTGCCTTAACCTTTTCTTCAGTCGTATGAACACCCCGAGGAACTCGACCGAGCTGATTCCGAAGCGGCATTTTTCCTGTTAGAGGCGTAAACCTTTTTCGCTTAGCCTCGAGAGGACTTCATCTAGACTTTTTGCATGCTCATTAACGCCATTCCCGCTGACAATAATGTCGTTAAGGTACAAACTCACCCCCTGAATTCCGGCCAGTGTCGTCTGCATCATACGTTGGAGATGGCTGGCGCAGCGGAAATTCCGAAAGGGAGCCGTTTCTCCTTAAACAGTCCTTTGGTGGTGTTTACGGTGAGCAATGCGGCTGTCTCGTCGTCGACCCTCAGCTGCTGATAGGCCTGGTAGAGGTCCAGCGTCGAAAACATCGTCCCACCATGCAACTTCGCGAATGCCTCCGCTGTTGTCGGTAACGGGTATGCCGTCTCTTTGACCACAGCGTTAACAGTGTTTCTGTAGTCTCCACAAACGCGAAATGTTCCATCCCTTTTGCGCACCCACACTAAAGGCGTTGCCATTTCGGCGTATTGCGTCGGCTGCAAGGTGCCCTTTTTTTGCAGGCGCTCGAGCTCTTCCTCCATTGGCTCTTGGTAAGCTAGGGGCACTGGGCGCGCTTTGCAGAACCTGGCTGTGGCGCCTTCTTCCAAGTCCAAGTGAACCAATGGTCCCACGTAGCCGTCGATGTCTTCCTTGGAAACATCAGGATGGCGTGCGAGAACATCCTGGATTTCTTATCTTGGGTCGGCAACCTGGTTTATCCGTGCACACGGAAGTTCAGAGCCGAAAACCAGTCACGTCCTAGCAAATTGCAGTCAGTTCCTTTCATTATCAGGAGGGGCAGCACACAGTCCTTTGATTTGAAGCGCACACGAACTTGTGCCGAACCGAGTGCGCGAAGTTCCTCCTTTGGCCAAGTGCGTAAGTCTAGGGGTTCTCTCAAAAGCTCTGGGGCGTTCGATGGCCACGTTTGGTGGTAGGTAGCCTCACTTATGAGAGTACATGCGGCTCCCGTGTCAACGTCGAATTTCAGGGGCCTTCCTTCGACTTTTACGTCAGCGAGGAATTTGGGGCAGGGTTGTCCCACTCACGGCATGTAGATCGTAGCGCCTATCGCTTGGCAAAGGGTCGTAGCTCGCAGATTGGGTGTTAACCGTGCGCATTTCTTGCCGTGTATTGAGATTGCCTTCTTTGATTTTCCTCTTTTTAGTGAGGCAGGCGTTCTCAATGTGTCCCATTTTAGCTCAAAAACGGCATTGCGCTTTCCTGAACTTGCAGGTATCAGCCTCGTGCCAGCCGTCACATCGGTAGCAGCGTTGTTGCTGAGGCGAAGTTTTGCCTTTTTTTGGAATTCGAAGTGTTTTGTACTTCTCCGGAGTTCGTCGCTCCCTTAAACCCTCGTTGCTGCTTCGACGCACTTTCGGACGACAGCCCCAAGTCCAACGCGCTTTCAAAAGTCAATTCTTTCTACGCGAACAATCGCTGTTGGAGGTGCTCGTCGCGGATGCCGCACACAAATCTGTCGCTAAGCATTACGTCTTGGGGGAACATGGTAGGGTTCGGTTGAACGGCTGCATGGCCTTCCGCCGGTAGTGTCGATGTTGCAGACGTTGTCGTTGGCACTCCGAAGGTACAGTCAGCTGACAAGCTTCTGAGGGCTGCGACGTAGTTGATGATTGACTCCCTGGGCAGGTGGTCGCGTCTCTAGAAGACGTATCGGCTGTACAGCTCAGACGGTCGTGGGTCGAAGTGCTTCTGAAGGAGTGTAATCATGTCGGTATAGCTGACTTCTCCAAGAGTCTATGGCGCGACTAGCGCAGTCTCGAAGGTGTCGGCTCTGCAGAGCGTCAGAAGGAGCGCGCGATTCTTTTCTTCGTCGGAGACGTCGTTCGCTAAGAAGTAGAAGGTCAGGCGTTGGATCCACGATAACCAGTTCTTGCCGTTAAAATGCTCAATGACACCGTGCATTTCTCCAGTAGCCAGGGGCGTAACCTCGAGAACTGTGCGCGTAGCCAACTTCTCGTCGCCAGTGTTATGGTGGGGGCGACGGAGCTCCGTGGCAGAGAGACCGTACAACATCGTGGCTGGTAGGAAACTGGTATATTGTGCTTTTACAAAAGAGAAACGAGAGGAGGTGGGGACAAGAGTAAGAAAGGATTTCGACAGTGCAGGCACCACGCGAGAGGCTTCGTCGCGTCGGGCTTCTGGAGCGTTCGGAGAACCCGTAGGCGAGGCACAGCAGTTGGAGCGGCCGTGCGTTGCTAGGTGTGCGCGTACGAGACACGCACGTCCACGACCTCACCTCCTGCCTGCATGGTACTAACATGTTCTCAAACATAGATCTGGTTCGAGCATATCATCAGATACCTGTAGCACCAGAGGATGTTCCCGAGAGGGCAATAACAACGCCATTTGCAGTGTTCAAATTTCTGCGGAAGCAGGCCAAACTTATCACAGATTCGTGGATGAAGTTGTCTGCGGCTTCGACCTCTGAAAGGTTTACCTGGATGACCTGCTGATTGCTAGCCGCACGCCAGAAGAGCCCGAGAGTCATTTACGCTGAGTGCTGGAGCGAGTGCCAGAGCACGGCATCGTTATCAATACGGCCGAATGCGTGTTTGTAGTACCGTCGCTATCATTTTTGGGCTACAGCATTTCAAGCACGGGAGTACAACCACGTCAGGACCAGGTCGAAGCAGTGTGACGGTTTCTACAGCCAAAAAAATTCACAGCATATCCACGGGGTGAATGATGATGAGTGGGCGAAGCTCCGGATTGAACCACCGATAAACCGTTAATCTACCGGGTAATTCGCCCAGTCGATCATCATGTAAAGACGTCAGAAACACTCTATTCGAACGCTGGGATCTGGCGTTTAAGGTGACGCTAGCACAAACGCGTTACAAACATGCAGTACACTCTAGTAAGGGGGGAGAGGCCACAGCGTCTTACGCAGCCCCTTACACAGGCCGGAACGCGCACCGCGTTTGCCGACGCCATCACATGACTGCTGAAAGAGTATAAGGCGGAGAGGCCACAGCGTCTTACACCAGCTTCTTACACGCGCCGTAACGCGCTAGCACAAACCCATCATCATCGTTAGAAACGGACAGTCTTTCGCTCTCTCTCTCTCTTTCTGTCTCACACAAGACAGCAGATGGAAGAGTGAGAGAGCTCGCGCGCCACCTGACGTTCCTGAAAGCGGCAGTACGGGAAGAGACCCGCGAGGTGCGCTCTTATGCTGCTGCTTTAAAGGCCAGCCCATCCGAGCAACACCGCGACGACCACGGCAGCCGCCGCCCGGTACCTGCGCCGCGCCGTCGTCGCATCACCATCGCAGCAAGCCCAGCAGCTACAGCGTCGCCTGCTGCTCCACCGACCGCGCCCTCAGCGGATCCACGAGATGCCCTCATCGAGCATCTCCTCGTCACCCTGAGGTCCGTTGCCGAAGAACTTCCGGCTGACAACCCGCGGCGCGGCGTGATCCTTGCGCTTACGAGCGCGCTGCCCAGTGCCATGCCGAGCGAGTAGCCACACTTGCCGGCGGCGGAAACGCCGTTACTTTGGTGCGGCCACTGTCGAACCACCGGCTGATTTTGCGCGCGGCGGGACGTGCTTCTTCGTGCTGCTGCTGACACACTCTCTTCTCTTTTCTTTCTACTCCTATACCTTTATGTCCCCTATCCCCTTCCCCTAAGGCGCTTAGCCGTGTCCCCAGTATGGGAGACAGAAATTAGCGCCTTTTTCCTTTCCTTTATAATCTCTACCACCACCACCACCACTCGGAGGTAAACAATGGCTGCTAATGGGAATGAGAGACAGAAGAAGTCGGCTTTTAGCTAACACTTACACTTCTACTTCTACTAACGTTTCCAACTGGAACATGCCAATGGCTGCTAATGGGGAATGAGAGACAGAAGAATTCGGCTTTTAGTTAACGCGCACGCTGCGAATTTTTTATTGTTCAACAACGCACAGGAGAAATCCCCCACCGGCACCACCTTGGAGGTCAAAGCGTAAGACTGGTTACGCACTACGACGACTACGACGAGGGACGAACGGGTGACGCTTTAAGGAGCTTCGCCCCTAAAACCATCCTGCAGCCTCGAGAGTACCCGGGTCTCGTAAAACTTCTACCGTAGGTTCGCTTCGAAATGCGCCCACATCCATCACCCGCTTCACAGCCTAGTAGCAGCACTACGAACAAGCGCCATTCAGTGGAACGGGCCAGCCGTAGAACCATTCCTGCATATTAAGGAGGCTCTGGAAAGTGTCAGCCGTAGTGAGTAATGGTGGACGCCTCCGAAGGAGCTATTGGAGCCGTATTTCAGCAGAAGTCGAGCGGAATGTGACGGCCGATATCCCTCTCCAGAAAACTGAGCCTGTCCGAACGACAGTAGAGCACCTTCGGTCGAGAACTCCTGTCCATATACGCTGCTATACGACATTTCCGTCACTTTGTATAAGAGTGAGAAGCTTTTGTATTCACGGATCACAAGCCGCTAACTTACGCATTGTGTGGCGATCAACGCAGACACGGGAGCACACGTGGCACAAGAGCTCCGCCAGATGTCGCACATCGCAGAATTCACGGCGGATATACGTCATGTCAGCGGCAAGGACAATGCAGCGGCAGATGCTCTTTCGCGCAACCCAGTGAATGCAATCAGCCTACCGAGCGGCATTGACTTCACCGCACTAACAACTGCTCAACGCAGCGACAGTGGGTTGAAACACCTACTGAAGTCCACATCCAGCGCCTTGAAGTTGCAGTGGGTGGCGGGACCGACAGCGTCTGTACGCTGTGACATGTTCACAGGTAGGGCCAGACCATCCATGCCTCCGGATCTTCGCCTCAACATTTATAAATTGCTACATGGCACCTAGCACCCGGGGATATAAGCCACTCAGCAGCTGTGCACAACTATTTTCCTGTAGGCAGGAGTAAACCGGGATGTCCGGGTTGGGCAGAGGAAGCCTCTTATGCTAGCGTCATACTGTGTCTCCCTGAGCTGGACACTGGATTTACGCATGTGTTTTTGGACCTCGTGGGACCATTTCCTTATTCCCAATGGCAAAACTACTTACTAACTTGCGTCGACCGCTTCAGGCGGTGGCAGGAAGCCGTCCCCACACCATACGTGACTGCCGACACTGTTCGTCGCGCTTTCATCGTCGCGGAACGCAATTCGGGAACATCACGCGGCTCCTAGGAATCACGCGCGCCAAATAACGGCCTTTTCGAGCATCGGCAACGGTATGGTGGAAAAGTTCTATCGCCAGCTAAAGACTAGCCTGAGGAAACTTCAAGTCACAGTTGGGTATAGGCGCTACCCCTTATTGGTAATTAGCATGGATCCGAAAGCAGGTATTGGCTACTTCTTGGCTGAACGCCGAGCAGCGCGTCCTTTGTTGGACGTGTCCTTTGTTGGATGTGTCGAGCCTTTGCTGCCGCGTCCTTTGTTGTTGACGAAAGAATACACGAGAAAAGGAAACCTAAACCGCGCGGGTCCTATTACTATCGTAATCTTATTTGTGAAATATTTACGAATCTTTTTTTCATTGCTTATTATGAATTTTCGGCAGTCGTGGTGATTACAGTGTCATGATTGTATTATCATTATGATTACTATCGTAACGTTTTTAAATCCAATTAGAATTTATTAATCTCGATTCCTAGCTCCTTGCTCTAGTTTTTGACCCGGCTTGCTTCTGCACTACGGTCTACACATATTTAATTTAATGACGACTGACTCATCATTGACGGGCATTGGCACTTTCATGAATTTACGGATAGTTTGGTATAGGATACTTCGTGGTTATTAATAACGTCCTTGGTTATCAATTCATTGCACATATACTTGTGGTTTTAGCACGGAAGTGGTTTATCCCGGGGCCCACCACGACCGCACGAAGTCATATCCGTAACGGAAGTGGCGCACTGAATCACACATGTAAGAACAACAAAGAAAACACACCGTAGAACTTCTTTTGATGCGCTGGGAATCGAACGCGCAGCCCCCCGCTTCACAACGAAAGGTGGCTGATTCTCTACGACAGCGCTACCGGCGGACACGCTCGAAGCTGTACGATCGCGGCTTCTAGCCTTTCTTATCTCGCTTCTTTTCCTTTCCAGGAAAGGCGAAGTGAAGCACAGCGGCTGCACTTTGCGGCCCCTGGATGGCCGCACCGTTCCAGGCAGTTTCCATAATCACGGCCGGACGGGAGACACGCGCGTACTTTCTTGCGTATCTCCCCTGTCCGGCCGTATTGCCAATGCGCTCGTGCGGCTCCATGCACGAGCACCGAGGCGCACTTTGGAAAGTGCCTGGAACGGTGCTGCCATCAAGGAGACGAAGTGAAGCACGTGAGGCACGTGCTTCACCTCGCCTCCTTGATGGCAGCACCGTTCCAGGCACGTGCCAAGGTGCGCCTCGGTGCTCGCGCACGGAGCCGCACGAGCGCATTGGCAATGGAGTTGACGGGTCAATGTGGCGCAAGTAAACATGATTGATGACTTTGGCAAGCGGCATTTACTATCAACTGTGCCCTTATTGCGTAAAGTACTTCAGGTACCACAAGGGGTTGATCATGTATGTTATGAGGCGATGCGTGAACATGGGTTCTTCCAGGTGAAACGGTGCTGTACCAGCGAAACACCGACACAAATGGGCAAGTTCCCCTCGATGTACAAGAAACGAGTGTTCTAGTGCTTATGTGAAGACACACTCCACTTTCGTGTTATATTGATTGCTGTGACAGGGGGATTAGCCACATATTTCTTCGGAACCACCCTCTGATGGGTACGTAAAGACGAGACATAAAAGACTCTCTTAATAAGCAGACATGCACAATGCAGTAGTCTATGTACGTTGGCTGGCGAGCGGCTCCGTGAAGCGCCTTTGCTCATACGTACTCTAAAAGACTGCACTGAAGGCGCTCACATAGATAAGTAATTTGATTTGAAACCGAGGGAATACAGTAGGGTTTCATGCCGACACCCTTGCGGGCCGCTCCCACGTTGGGACAAGCAGGAAGTACCTGCTAGTCAGGAGATATATGCATATATACGAAAACGCTAGCTGGAGAAGTAAACCCTGTCTGTAGCAGTGTGAAGGTAATTTCCTGTACTCTGGTAAGGTGCGGATAAGGTGGAGGA
Source organism: Hyalomma asiaticum (assembly GCA_013339685.2). Classification (NCBI taxonomy): domain Eukaryota; kingdom Metazoa; phylum Arthropoda; class Arachnida; order Ixodida; family Ixodidae; genus Hyalomma; species Hyalomma asiaticum. The sequence continues at coordinate 67,604,089 of CM023490.1, read as the reverse complement.
AAGACTCTACGACCCAAACAGTAATAAGAACTTACTTAGCTGAGCATAACGCGACAATAAATGTGAATACGATTTCTTCTTACGTACTGGAAGTACTAGCCGGTACTGTGGGAACGTTTGAAATAACATAGCACTGAAAACCAGCAAATCCTAGGCCGAGATAGCGGTCTGAGTTTATGAACTTTGCAAATGCTAGCGCTTCCTAATGTGGCCACTCGGGAAGCTCCACATTCGGTCTTCCAGCAAGCTGCACGTCTAAACACCACTGTAAGAAGGGCACTGGAAGAGATCACACACGCGATCTTCTTTAGTGAATGATCTTCCTAAACAATTTATGTAGACGTACGCACATATGCCCTTAAGAGTGCACTAACAGGAATCCTGGCTACACTCTTCAAAAAGAGGTCGGAATATTCACTAAGAAATTACTAAGCATCTGCTAGCCCCCAAAACCGCTACGTTCTTAGTGTTGCAGGTAGTGAAAGTGCAGGTACTGTTCACTAACTCAAACTCATCATCTTAGGGAAAAAGTTCGTTGACAGTACTAATTGCATGTTAGCGTTCGTAGCTGTTGTCACTAGCCTGTTATTACGGCGAAATACGCTAGATAATTACAATTACGAAACACTAGAGTTTCGGTTTCCACGTAATGTTTGAAACTGCCACATCATACCGATTCTATTACAAACAGAAGCAAATGAGGCCAAACTTCAATGCCCGATTACATTAATTAACAATAGCTAATCAGTTGACGCAATTACTATGACAAGTGCAAAACACTACCACATGTTCGAGTAGGAATATGCACATAGAGCCATCAAACAATAGACGAGAAAAGGCAAACATGCCAAGAACACCAACACTTCTACGCGACATCTAGTATAGCCCCAACCTCAACGGCATGGTCGTAGTTTAGGGTATCACACGTTGTGCCGGTGGGCAGCCGTCAATTTAGAAAAGTAATGCACATTCTGAATCTCAATTCTGATATGTTACTCCTTGCGTGTTATGTAGTTCCAGAAAAGTGTTTTTCAGATGTAATGAACACATTCTCGTGTTACTACAACCTACGGTGGTTATTATTTAGGTGCAGCCATCGGCGACACATCCGGCAACATAGGCGTGGCTTGCTAGTTGCCTAGTGAAAAACAATAAGCAACGTCTCTGGCTGTAAACGGAGCGTTTACTAGCTTCCAAAATCTTCTGGTTAGTCAAACGCAACTAAGAAGTTAGTAAGGTACAAGGGTAAATGCACGCAATTAATACCTTTTCGCTACCATTGTTTTTAAAAAAGGGTGCAGCAACGAGGACAACAGCTCGCATTTTCCAGCAGCCAACTACTGGACCTCTGCACAAAGGAAGCGTGTGAAAGCACGGGAGCAAGAATAAATGAATGGACGGCGCGCGCCGCAGACAACACTACTTCTTTACCCTTGTGTCCATGTTTGCGCGCCTTTCGTTTGCATAACAAACCCTCAGTTTTCTGTCGCTCTACACTGGACCACTTCAACTAGCCACCCCTCCAGTTAACCTTCACTGTTTCACGAAAAACGCGTTTATAAACAAAATTGCTTAAGGGTTTGCGCTGGTCTGCGAGCGTATAAATAGGTCTAACAGCCGAGGTAGAAACTACGTCAAGCAAGCGAAAACAAGTGACGCCATGCTCTCGGTGCGAGCGTAGCTCCCTACGTGAGCCCTGGCTGCTTCTGATCGCGAGATCGCATGTTCTATTCCTGGATTCGGCCCGCAGGTCGACGGGCCGAAGTGAGAAATTGCACCGGCGCCACAACTACGGTGCATTCCGAACAGCAACCCCTCATGGTACAATTAACAGGAAGCACAAGGTGGCAAGCTTCAGCTTGAAGGTGAAAACGCTAAAGGGGTCCTGGTAACCTTTCTTTTGTCTTTTAACGAAGCCAGGAAATGGCGCTGAGAACGAGTGGAGCCTAGTGTGATCATGTGAGCCAAATGTTACTGCACTTGACACACCGTGGAATTCAAAATTTTGTTACAAACACAGATGGAAAGCACCTGCGATTCTTTCGACAATTGACGTCACATCCGCCACCGGCTACAACGCTTGAGGCAGAAAATAGCATTGGATGGTTTCATTATCCCGGGAAGATAATCTGCTCGGCTTTAATTTTCCCCTCGTAGTGAAACAGATGAAGGAATTAATCGTATCTATCTGAAACAGCGAAGATAAGAGACGAGTGACAAGGTCGGTGGCCCCAGTGAAATTATTTGCCAAAAGAAAAGGGAGCGCTTTCTGGCTGTGCTTCAGTGCACATTGCGAGTTCTTTGGTGCGTGCAGTGAAATAATATTTAGCTCAGGTGTTCACAGAACGCACGACTGTTCGGCACGGTTTTGTGACTATGTTCAAGAGGTGTCCGATGGGCTCCCTGAAGTTGCTCCTGCGAAGTGGGAGTGTAACGCTGAGCATTTCGATTTACCACGTCCCGGGCCAGTCTCGGGCGCCCCGCGGACGCCACGGTGGCAGACATAACGCAATTATCACGCGATTCAAAAATCTCCTGGCCTGCCAGTAGACGGGGCTTCCAGGAGGAGGAGGTCCTTGTGACAAACGAATGCGCTGCAGGCTTAGAGGGCCGTCCGGAACTGTACGGAATTGGTAAAACGAATACGCTCCACCTGGAACTTTTTGCTATTCGGGTAGCAGAGTTTGAGGTGGGGCTACCCGGAGCCGTCTGGGACTTGTAAAACGAGTACGCTCAGTCGGCGTGGCCGCGGTACCAAGCCTCGAAAACTCTCGTTTCGTCTACTCGGCGTTGACTAAAATTAAGAAGGAATGGTGCGAGTGCGAGATTAGCATTCCAGATTGGTCGTGATATTAATAACATCACGTACCTGTCATTTACGTCACGCTTGACGACTACGGAATTACGTGCGGCGCGTAAACCCACCGGAAACGGAATACCACTATCCCCATGGCTGCCGAACCAACCATCGAAAACTCGGGTCTCGTTCACTTGGTGCACACAAAAACTTGCAAGAAAGGTCAATAACGTAAGAATAACACTGCTGATTGCCCGTGGCTAGAAATCCAAAATAAATGACAAGAAATAAATGAAACAATGACAACGCCGCAGTATCACCCGGCTTTCGTCTTCTTCTTACATAGGTTCTGGGAGACGCCGTAATTGGTTCGCAGTTGAGGAAGGGGGGTTTCGCGTTGAAATAGAACCTGAAACACTCCTGCAGCACTTTTCAACCGGTGGCGCAGCTTCCTCGTTTAATTAACGGGGAACTTCTCCTCTCTGTGTAATTCATTTGATTTCTGGGATTTAACGTCCAAAAACCAGCATCTGATTACGAGAGACGCGGTAGTGGAGGGCTCCCGAAATTTCGACAACCCGGGGTTCTTTAACGTGCACTGACATGGAAGAGCACATCGGTCCTCAACATTTTGCCTCCATCTAAATGCAGCCGCCGTGGCCGGGATTCGATCCCGCGACTCTCGGATCAGCAGCCGAGTACCATAGCCACTAGACCACCGTGGCTGGGCATCTCTCTGCGTAAGGGGAAGAAAACAGAAAGGAGGGAGGTTGACAGGATGGAGTGGCTGGCTACCGTATACGCTGGGGGAATAGGAAAGGGGAACAGAGCGATGAGAGAGAGAGGTGGAAGGAGGAAAGCGAATAACGAAAGGTACGCGTAGAGGATTATGCCATCACTCATAAGTGTATAACAGATGATATGGTTATTTGTGAGCAAATCGGGCAACGCATTACAGCGACGTCAACACGCTGAGTTCTTTCATCCTGCGCTGCGTTTAGGACATCGCATGATATAGGAACGTTGTCTCTAGAGCGATCTATTCCCTTCGATCTTAGACTTGATATAAGGACAGAAAATGCGAGCAGCGCGTTATGCGTTGTGGCATCTGGTGGCGCAAATATGAACCAGACTCAGCCACGCCTTAGCAGTGAGTGACAAGCCGAAGTAAGATCACTGTAGGTGAGTCTAAGCCCCGACCCTCGGCAAAGCAGTTGATGAGAGCAGCATGATTTGCTAGAAGGGGAGCTTTACTTTCCGGAAGCGCACTTGGTATAGGTGTCGCTATTAAATGAAGGTGCTGTGGTCTACTGCAGCTGTGGCGGAAGCAGTCACGTCACTTCAAAAGTGTGTTAGTTGAGTAGGGAAAGCACAGTATTGCTGCGAAATCAACGGCACAGCTCATTAGAAATTCACGTGCTTAATTTATTACCTCATATCATTGCTTCATAGTGGAGTGGTGGTACTTAATTTCTTGGCCACGTTAGTCGAAAAAAATTCTGCGTGAAGCTAGGAAATACATTGGTGGGCAAATCGTACCACGATGCGAACACAAGTAAGCACCCTCGAAACGTAACGCCAAGGCACAGTCGAAAACAAAGAGAGACTCGAGAGAGTGTGATGTATACAAGTATGAAATTGTGATCAGATGCCTATATTTTATTATGACAATTGCAGTCAATGCCACATAGGCCTATACGTTTTTCCTCTTTGGGATTTCATTTACGTTACGCCTATAAGGAACGGCTGCCATCATTCAGAAAGTAACCTGGAGTTCTGATTTGTTCTCTGAGAATGCATGAATTTATGACGAGAACAAATGAAAGAACTTGAAACCAATAACTTGATATGCTTGCCGTGCACGTGACGATTAACGTTGATGCGATCACTTGTGACTTATACTCGCAGCGCTCTTGCCGTTGTATGGTGGTATACTCCACAGGTGATTAAATGTGAGCACTACAGCCCAACGTCCACCAAAGACAAAGCGAAAGATACATTAAATTTCACGATAAGGGAAGGGGATTTTTAGCAAGGTTGAAAGATGGGCGAGTTGGTAACCGCTCGTGAAGTGAAAAGAAGCCGCAACACTTCCCAATTTGGTGGGTACGCTAAGGTCAGAAAGCGGAGCCGATCAGTCGTGGCGGCTGCAGTGAACATGTGGGCAAAATACTGTTGCACTGCAGCCAGCTGGAAGTTCTCTATTTCGTTTCAAACACAGCTGGAAAGAGCGCGATAAGTTTAACGTATGACGTCAGATGGGGAGCGAGCTAAGTCGCTTGAGCCAGAAATATCATTGGGCGATTTCACGATCGCGTACAGATAATCTTCTACGCTTCATTATTTTCATTGAATTAGAATAATAAAGAAAATATACGGACCCAACGAGAAGTTAAAGCGATTTAGTCATTGCCCCATCTGACGTCATTTGTTCAAAGAAGAGCGGCCGCCTTCAACTTGTGCTTGAAACCCATTTGCGGATTCCACTGGTGTGCAGTGCGAATAAATTTGTTTCTTATGTTCACAGAATCTTCAGCTGCTGATTGGCATAGTTTTCTGCCTATGTTCAATGTGTGTTTCAGAGCCCCTTTAAACAAGAGAACGATCTACCGTTACTCATAACTTGGACTGAGATCTACACGTAGCAAATAGACAGACACAGACAGACACAGCGACTTACTCGCGGCAGGCTGTAGGAATCGAACTCGTGTCCTCGAGGTGCCTAGAGAGCACAGTACAGCTGTTTCAAGGGCGCTCTTCCAACGTCGTATCTACCGTAAATAATCGCGTTGCATTAGCAGTTGTCATGGTAATGCATGTCCAACGTCAGTTGCTATGGTCGTGTGTCTACCTCTCTGGTACCAATGCAAGACGCGACACACAAGGAACTCCTACCGCCTATCATGATGCCCCGCCACGGTGGTCTAGTGGCTATAGTACTGAATTGCTGATCTGAGGGCCGCGGGATCGAATCTAGGCCGCGGCGGCTGCATTTCGATGAAGGCGAAATGTTGAGGCACGTGTACTGAGTGATGTAAGTCAGTCCACGTTAAAGAACCCTGGGCGGTCGAAAATTGCGGAGGCCTCCACTACGGCGTCTCTCATAAGCATATCGTGGTTTTGGGAAAGCCTCAGAAATGAATCACCCAGCATTATTTGGCCCAGCCTTCGTCGACCTGGTAAGGTCAGTACAGCAAGGGACGCTGATGATGCGCGCACCAGCGCAACGTAGCGCGCATTTCTCATCGACAGAACAGACGTGTGTGCGCTAACGTCAGCGCCGACGTTACGTCGTACCACAAGCTACAGTTCACACGCACTAGAGTTGCCGACGTGCCTGGGACGTTGCGGTTAGACTCAATTTGCACAGAGACATTCGTTCTACTCGTAACGCTTGGCTGAATGGTCAGCAATTCCTCATGGCCTGTTTTCTCGCTGCCCCGCCACGGTGGTCTAGTGGCTAAGGTACTCGGCTGCTGATCCGAGGGTCGCGGGATCAAATCCCGGCCGCGGCGGCTGCATTTCGATGGAGGCGAAATGTTGAGGCCCGTGTGCTGTGCGATGTCAGTGCACGCTAAAGAACCCCAGGTGGTCGAAATTTCCGGAGCCCTCCACTACGGCGTCTCTCATAATCAGAACTGGTTTTGGGACGTTAAATCCCACAAATCAATCAATCAATTGTTTCTCGCTGACTGCTTCCCATGACATCGACTGCCACAGCAAGTGGAGTCTCCCGGAGTTCTTTATGACTCCGGACACTCGACTCACGGAAAGCCGATTGGGACCATCCGGTGTGCGCTCGGGTTGTGTGACATACAATATAGGCGGCACTCCGTGAACCGCGTGGCGAAGCCTTAGCTCTGGAAGGAGTGCAATTGTTGTGGTATGTCGAGGTATGTCACTGATAAGGATCACTCACTATGCGCTAATGTCATACCGTTTCCTAGGAGAAATTGCCGCAATGTTTCTTTTTGCCAAGCCTCCCTTACCACTCGTCTGTTGTTCGGCCTTAGTTCATCCGTGCCCCGCCGTGGTGGTCTAGTGGCTATGGCATTCGAGTGCGGATCTGATGGAGATATGACACCACGCTGCATTTTGATGGAGGCGAAATGTTGAGGCGCGTGTACTGTACGATGTCGGTGGACGTTAAAGAGCCCCGGGTGGCTGAAATATCTGGAGCTCTCAAGTACGCGGATCTCCTAATGAGATCGTGGTTTTGTGAAGCAAAGCCTCAGAAATGAATCATTAGTTCCTGCGCGGAAGCCGTCCCGAGCGGACGCTGCCTACACATAGCTTGGTATGCGTAGGCTACAGATTTGAAGTGCACAATACGTCGGCACATTGCTTCAAACACCTACCTCTGCCATTACTTTGGTTATATGTTGTTACTGGCGCGCAGTGGTCCCGAAAGCTGATGATAATATTTACAACTACGTCAGAAACAAAGAGGAAGTGTTGTGATCTGTGCAAGGCAGAGTTCCTGGAATTCACTCGCACGAAAGGAGAGTATGGTTCTGCTGGCACGCGATGAGTGCGGCTGCGTGGACAACAATTCCACGGCCCATCTAGTTGCTAACGGCAACTAGACGGCGGTTTAGGCGAGCAGAGGAGACGACAGGGCTGATAAAAATAGGCATGTGGCATAATCCGGAGCGGTTGCTGTGCGCCTCCATTACAACTCGTCGCCGTTCGCTGAGCTGCACTGGGCGAATTGAATGTTTGTAACGCTTGTTTGTCATTGATTTGGTCCTGCGTGCTTCGGCAGCCTGGCATGTAGTTTTGCAACTGGCTCCACAGTCTCCGGGAGCGTGTATTCCACAAAATGTCTTTAGGCACAGAAAAGTTGCAGTTTTGGAATCCATGTGACCTCGGACATGTTGCTACCACGCTTCTGGCAGGTGACAGGAGTCCCCGCTAACTGGGTGGCTATAGATAACATCATTTGCTTGTTAAATGCTTCAGTCGCTTCCTTTATAACCGAGAGCGAGAAGACAAAGGAACAGAAAGGCAGGGAGGTCAAGCAGACGAGCGTCCGGTTTGCTGCCCGGCGCAGGCGGTAAGGTAATCGGGTATATAGATAGAGGAGAGAAGGGAGAAGGCGAGCACTGCACGTGCTAAAGAGTCTGACATAACAGGGGGGCTATATAAATGTCTACCGAAACTGTCATTGCTATTCAAAGACCCAGCGCGTGCTTAATTTTACTAATTGAGTTTATAAACAAAAAAAAAATTCAGCGCACGAGTCTTCCAATCCCATGTGGTTCCACAAACGAAAAAGAGAAATGTCGCGAAGAACCTTCCTTGCCTGTTCTCTAATTCTTTGCAGGTGTCGAGACATGTGAAATGACGACACATGGAAAGGCTCAGTGCCTCTCCACTATTTGAAGAGGGACTACGTATTGGTGGTGTCGGGGTATTGACACACCGCTGTAGGATTCTGTCGACGCGGCTCGACAGACAGACGCACTTTTGGTCAGGGCCCAGCCAGTTATGACCAAAGGTGCGTCCATCTTAATTACGCAATTAAGTAACACTTAATTAAACTCTGTGTATTGCCCAGCGCTTATGCCGCTCGCCTTGAGAACGTGGGTACTAAGGATCGAATCGCACGTTTGGTCAAGAAAGTTGATTTGTGGTGTGTGTATGCGGTGTGCTTTTACTTTTCTATCTTGCGCATCCATTTTCGCGCTGTAAGTTTTATTCGAAAGTCATTTCCATGTATTTATTTGTGTACTACTGTCCACCAATGGTGCTGGTGCCGACGCTGCATCTTCTACACGGGCTCTTTAACGCTATCACGATAAAGGTTCTCTCGCTGTGACCGTCAGCGCGAATGTGGCCGTCAGAATGTGACCGTCAGCGTGAGCACGGTACCAAAATTCGAAAACTCGCGTATAGTTCGCGCATCTTTCAGTTCTTTATTTTTTAAGGATCTTTAGTTTATTTAGTTCCCCCGTCCTTGCAATATTGCCCTCGTGGTGCTGCAGGTATTTACATAAATAAAAAAGTAAATAAATATGCGAAAATTTGCATTCAAGGGTTGAAGTGCACGACGAACATGACGGAAATCCAGACTAAACAGAAGGTCAAAGGAAGTAAGGAGTCTCGACGTGATGAACGAATTGTTGAAACGATGAAGAACGGGGAAAGTCTGCGAGATCGAGAGGTTACACAAGTGGACTTGTCTTCGCAAGGGCAACGACTGTCTTACTTTAGCGTCCGCTTCTGTACGCTTTGCACACACTTCCCAAACCTCAGAAGGAGCGGAGGAGAGAGATACATAAATAAATAAAGTAGGGGACGGGGTGGCGTCGCAAACTGAGTGCAGCACACTAAAACGAGGCAAGCAATGGAACACATGAACGACATTCCGAGGTGCTGAACTCCAAGCACATTTACATGAATCGTATACTTTTGTAGATGCTCTTACGTACCATTGTGTGAGTGCTTCTTCGGTTAGGCGTAATCTATCGCCAATGCTAACGAGCTCGCCTAAATCCATTTTCTTTACAGAGCAAAGGAATGCTACAATCAGCCTCGTCCTGTCGCGGACGTTTAAATAGCATTTCCCAGCATAAATTGTTATTTGTGCTGGGAACGGTAAGCATCACTAGTAACCAAACAGCATTGCTTTGCTGTTTTGTTACTCGTCGAAAGATATATTCGGCGCACTAACACAGTCAGCGCGGCGGCTTTTCCAATTTGCCGGGCCAGTATTATTGCCAGTTATATTTCAGCGTCGGCAGGCTTTGGTAACGGTTCCCTGATTGAACTGTGGTGCACACCCGCACTTGTTGCATCCATCTGCCAGGTGACCGGCGGTTTTATGTGTTACATTTCAGCGACGCTCACGGGCCCTGATGCTGTGTCATTTTCCTGTCTGGCCTATAATTGTGCTATGCCGTAACTAATCGGGATTCTGCGTATCACTTGCATGCTTCTTCTTTTTCTTGATCAATAAAGGGCAAATGTGTAACACCTTAGATGGGTCAGAAAACAAGCACTCCGAGATCGTATCTGCCTGTAATCGTCTGGACGCACTGAGAGAATGCGTATATATGAAATCGCTTGTAGCAGTAGTAGTAGTTGTGTACTGGAGGAAATATGGTTAGAAAGGTGAGAGGAAAAGGGGAGTAATTACTGGAGACCGCAGTAACTGTCTAGCTAATCAGCTGACAACTGAAGCGTGGTCTCCAGCAAGTGAAGCGGAGGGGGGGATAAAAGGATAGGGACACGGAGAGAGCGAGATAGGTGAGAGGAACTGTTTACATTTTTATTTACACAAGAATCTCAGACATAGCGTCCGATGCGGCCCCGCCACGGTGGTCTAGTGACTACGGCACACGCACGCAGATCCGAAGGTTGCGGGAACGAATCCCTGCAGCGGCAGCTGGATTTCGATGTAGGCGAAATTTCGAGGCCCGTGTAGTGTGCAGTATTAGTGCGTGTTACAGAATCTCAGTTCAGTTTGTCAGAATTTCCGGAGTCTTCTGCTACGGCGTCTCTCACGATCATATCTTGTTTTAGAACGCAGAACCCCAGCAGCCAAATCAGTCCGCGTGCGATGCGGCCTCCTCGAGCGATGCAGCGCCGCTATGACACAGGGACCATGCTGGCGAGGGGGAACTGCTCGAGAAAGCCGCATGCTGATTTGTTCAAAACACTTGTGTGCGTTTATCATTTTACGTGTGTTGGTTTTGGTCGTTCTGATTGCAGAGCTCTTTATGTCGAGCGTTAGGGGCTACATGTGAGGAGAAAGCTATCATCATCCTGAATTATGTGCGCATGCACATCTGCGATATATATGGCATTTGCGCGGATGTTCTTTCTTCTCTTGCGCTCATACCCTGAGCCCACAATAACATAAACAGGGTGCGTTTGACAGCATAGCATAGATTGGTATAGCGTAGCTCGGGTGTGTAAAGGAAGTGAGGGTGGGATGGAGTTGAGGGAGCATATAGTATATCAAAAGAGGGATAATAAAGCTATGGTGAGTACAAAGGAACGGAAGAGGGGAGAGGGTGAAGCATAGTGTAGCCATGTACAGAATAGCGTTGCAAGGGTCGGAAAAGGGAGGTGAGGATTGGGAGAAATGAGGTGAGCGTGAGGCGGGAATTGAGGAGGGCGCCACGGTCAGACATTGCCCGCCGAACCAACTTGAACCTAGACACGTGACCCAAAGCACGTAACGTGACGTTACAGCTATCCACGAGACATTTTCCCGCCGAAACCATGTAACAGCTAGACACGTGACAAATGACGCGACAGGTTGAGCTTGCAGAAGCCGGAAGAAGCCAGGCCGGCTACAAGGTCCCCCCTTAGTCCAGCCCTGCACTGCTACAGTGCAAGCTATCCACACCTCGTTTTCTCTTATGGTTACCCTTACAAAAATGCCATATCTGGACTGATATGAAAAAATACATATACGGTTATAAGAAAAATTGGGGAGGTATGGCCTGATATATGATATACGACCTTGTATGGCCATATCTGCCCAATATTTATTATACCCGTATATATGCCAATATATATGGCCATATCGGCCCAATTCTTATTATACCGGTATATGGGTCCATATGGTCATATATGTCCACTTTTTAATATAACCGTATAGGGGGCCGTATCTGGCCATATATGCCCAATCTTTAATATATCCGTATCTGGGCCCTTAAATGGCCATATCTGCTTCACTTTATATAGCCATATATGTGTTACTATAGCGGCGTACGTCCCGCAGAAAACTCCTCCATAAGTGCATATGTATACTTCTACAGGTGCCTAAAAGAATTGCGCCTTCGACGTGAATATCTACGAATAATCAGTCCATCCAAAAGCTTCCTTCGATAGGCGAGTATACCTCTTACTCCGCCTGATCCGAGTGTATTAAACTCTAGTCGGTGTATGAGCTAGAGGAAAAGTCATCCCGTCCCATCTCGGCTAATTTTACGCTAGCAGTGTACGCTCGCACGCACGCATGCAAGAGTCGGCTTAACCGAGGAACACAGCCATTTCACCTTTCAGCTAGTATATAATACAGCCCCTGTTGTTTCCGTGGAACCAACCACGTAACCGCAGGACGGCATAAACGTCAATTTTGGAATATTACGTGCATTCGATCTTTCGCAGCACAAAGGACCACATAGAACGACACACACAGCACTGGTTTCGCAAAAAGACTGGGCTAACACGATCAGCCTTTTCTATTTTGCTACAGAAGCTTGGACATAAAGAACTCAAATAAGCAAGGACGTTTGTGATAATCTCAAGGGGGGAGGTACAGCCCTTCCCTGATTTAGCCCAACTTTCGAAACCCCTTTGCTGACATTTCAGAGCCAACAAGGACAGCGTTCGTCGCAACCCAAGGATGTGTAGTTATGACACAAACACTATAAATCTATCAGCTGGTCGCGGTGTTCGGGCACTTGTGCTTGGCACTGCCTGCGACACGATGCCAAACAGTGCTTGAAACGGTTCGCTTGTCCCAAACGTCTTCCGAGGACGCCGCAACGTTTGTTATCAGTGACGGCGAACAAAGGGCGCCACACCGGCGCGGCATTCACCTCGATGCCTACGCGAGGCCAGAGCCTGGCGCGCATGCGCCTTTTGACCGAGAGACGCCTCCTCTCTGTCTTGTGCTGCATTCCGGTGACGGAGAACCTGTACCTCTGCCAAGTGTTCGCAGGGCGTCGGGTAGAGACGACCGACTTAGAGCTAGGGGCGATTTTCGTTTAGAGGCCGGCGCAGACCAGTGTAGGTGCCGCTCACTAAGGCACAGAACTGACAAGGGTTAACCAGTGGGTGACAGTTGATGTTGAGACTCCCACTTCCAAGAAGAGCACGTTCCCACGAACGGGCTCTCATGTCTAGTTTCCTTAAATTACTCCGGCACTTCCCTAACAGTGGCTGTGTTTCATTTCGCAAGAGCTCGGGACAGATCCATGTCTAAACCACTGAAGCGCGAAGTCACGTACGGGCGTTTGAATGCTTTAGCTACTTGGCATCACCGAATTGCTGTGACGTGCTTGCCAATCACCGCGGAGTTGGCCAAGTTCACTCAAGAATGTGCCACTGTTTCTATTCGTCTTACTGGTCGCCCCAGACACTTGAGACAGCTTGGACGCGGTGTTGACTTTAGAAGCAGCAGCCTGTTGCTACATCGACTTTCAAAGTATCGTTATACTAGCGGCGCTACAGGCTCATAATGAGGAACGGCCTGTCTGGAAAGTATTTCGCAAGCGCCCTTTCGTCCAATATTTCGTTTGCACTTCACACGAGGGCTTTAATTGACGTCGAACGGCCCTTTCGAAAGCCGCTGTAACCTAATTTTTACCGGGAATGCGTGGGAGTGTGCTCCTATTGTTCACAGGTGCCTTAGCACCCATCATCTGGTTTTTATGCTTCCTTTGTGGTCTCCTTTATTAAAACGAATAGTGAGCTCTGCGCTGTGTGCCTGATTAAAAAGAAAGATATGCTGTTTGCCTTCACTTGTTAACCTGACCCTATTCGTCTTCACGCCACGAAATTTTTCTAACAACGAGAGTTATGCAGCTTTGCTGTAAAAGTGCGACAGTGCCCTCGACGTCCTATTATTCCAGGGCTCCTGTGGTCGAAATGAAGAGCTACCTCGTCTCAATACTTGGAAAACTGCCTTGTCCGTGCGAACTGCTCGCCACCTAGTGGGGGAACCTGGAAGCTGAGTATGCAAGGTCAGATTTCGAGCGACCCAATCCCCAGATTATTGTATGAGCTCTGACGTTGCCGCAGAATTCTCAGTTTGTTGTCATGCTGCCACTCACAAGGCTCTATCTGAAAAGCCAACTCCGGCGACTTTTCAATGTCCACTGATTTCGATGAAATTTTCAATATACTTTTTATTCGGTATTTTAATAATATGTGCATGTCACGGCAGGCGGTTGTAAGTTGTTTGGTTTTTCTAAAAACCTACCCGAGCAAGCGGGCGGTCAAAAGCAAAACGACGATACTTCTGCACCCATTTCGTCGCTGTCAAGTTCAGAAAAGTTCGCATAACTCAATTCAACGTCGAATCAGCTCTATATTTCTTATGGAGGGGAGGTTGCCACGTCATCGCATATTTGCACGAAGCGTCAGCCCACTTCGGTTTCGGTTTGAACAGTCCGTTCAATTGGTTATTTAATGTCATTCGTGAATTTCTCATCAAAGTGAACCACCCTGCCCGCTACAGGACTATCAGTGCCACTGGGAAACAGTAATATAAGAATTTTGTGAGAAAAAAGCTTGGATTTCTCCTTTAATCGAGGGAAGATATAAGCGTGTAACACCTACAAGCGAAGCAGATTGGTTGGAGTAGGCAGCATCGATAAACTTGACATAACCATTTGTGCTCACAAATCAATGTGGGAACGAAAGCTAACGGAGCCGCAGTAATAATCTTTTAAACGAACTTTCAGCCGTCGCCGAATCGGTGCAACCCGGGACCTGGCCTGGCGCCCGTACAAATCCACGAATTTTTCGACCGTCAGATTGTCGCCAGCTGCTGACGTCGAAGCGAGCCTCGTTTGAGGCTGCAAGGCTCGTCTGCGGCGGTTTACCGCAGCGTGGCGCGTCGAAACTACCGCGTCGCTGGAGTGATGTCGTCCACACGGTGACCTTATCTGTGGCTGGAAAGTCGGTATTTCACGGGACAAATAAGACATCAGTGTACAAGTACACTGTCGCTGTTTCACAGGACAACTAAGACATCAGTGTACTAGCACACCGAAGTACACTAGTACTAGTTGACGTGTAGAAATCTTTGTCTCCTGCCCTCCAACTTCTAGGGCATTTCATTCCCTATCTCCCTCCCTATGCAGAGTGGCATGTAGGCGCCCATTTCTATGCTAGTAGAATTGTCTTTTCAATAAAAGGTTTCCTCTCTCGCTCTTTCGGTATAATGAAAGCTAGATACTGAGCGTTATGGTGCACCAAAATGAGGAGCAACCCGAAAGCAGTATTTTCATATCCTGTTTGGGTAGTAACTGGCTCAATCACTGCAGCCTTATATAAGGGCTGGCTTCTAAGGGCCTCATACACGTAACCTTTGACCAGTAGACCGGACTGTCTTGTTTTGCTACCCCTGGGACAGCTCGAATGATATTGTTTGAACACACGAGTGTTCTCGTGTAAGTGTCCAGATAATCGCGTTTGCGTACCCGGATAACTGCTCTGTGTTTTGTCTCAAGGCAACTGGAAAGTCGCCGACAACGGGAGCTGAAAGTATTTCAAGGCATAAGAACGAGCATAGGGGGGGGGGGGGGGGGCGTCCCTCCTCCCTCCAGTTTTTTTCCCTCTGATTAGTAGAGGAGGGAGCGACATTGAACACAAAAGAAAAATACGTTTAGTTATGGTCAGTTACAGTTTGCTGAAGTGTGGCGCGGTTCTACCGGATATAAGTCTGCCTGTCTGAGAATTCAGCTGTCCAAACAACCGGTCTCTTCGAACGGGTGTGCTGAAGCTTTTCACTTCCATTAGTCGTTGAGGCAAAAAAGGAGTGAGACGAGTTAACATTACATACGCATCTTTCGGAGTAGGTGTGGTAAGGGCCTGGTGTTTTATTATATGAACGGTGTTATCAATAAGAAGGGGGAGAAAGGTATGTGAGCGAGTTTGAAAAGATATTTTAAAAAAAGAAAAGCAATTATAAGGAAAATGGAGTAGTTGAAAAGGTTGTCAAAAAGACGGAAGATGTTCGACAGCGAGCGACATATCTCAAATTGACACTGACACAGGTACGATCTCCGAAAGCGCCAGCTCCGACATAAAGCAACACTGTTTTGATGTCGGTTCAAGTTTTGAGTGGTTTCCGTCAAACCAGGCTCATTCGCAGCATGGTCGACAATGGAATTTCCACTCAGCGCATCGCTTAACAGTCCATCACATTGAGCAACCCCTTTAAAATTTCAAACGCACGCCTGAGGAATCGAAAACAGCAACTGTGCGCACGAAGCGGTAGTGCTCCGCGCCTGTCGCCGCTTGTTTACATCGAAAGACGTGTTAACAGTTGGCCGTGTGCTTTCGAAGACCACCAGCCCCAGTGGAAGCGTTCGTACAGGACAGTTCCTGTTTCCGTTTCCCATATACAGATCTCGGTTGAGTGCGTATGCATTACAGGCGGCGGATGCGCGTCGCATGTCCGAAATGCATGACCAGCAATGCTCATTGATTTATTTTACTAAAGATGGTAGTCTTTCTTGAGATACATAAAAGCGATAAAGTTCGTCTGTCTGTCTGTCTGTCTGTCTGTCTGTCTGTCTGTCTGTCAATCAATTCAATCACCTTGCCAAAACCGATTCAACCGGCCGGCCAAAACCGACCCACCGACTAGCACGGGTTCACACACAAGCATTACTATCCAGCGCAGAGGAAACCTCAGGCCTATATGAGGCAAAATATACGTATGTAACTGTGATCCGTAGCATGTATTTTATTAGGAATACACGTTGTAGAGGTTTCAAAGTTAGTTCGGAGCATTTGAAAGCCGCGTTTCGGTAGCACACTTTAAGCCAAGAGTAATAAAAGGTCCCAACAGATGGCGTGGGTGCAGGACGAATGAGGGAAATTTTTAATGAATTCAGGAATACCGCCATTGCATTCATTACCGGAGGAGTGAGAGGGCAGGGGTACAGCATGAGGGGTGAGAAGAGAGGGTGTACGTATCCACGGGCGGCAGAACTTCGACGTCATTTGCAGGGAAGCAAGCTGATATGTAGCCGTATTTTTCTTTCTTTTTCTTTTTTTCAACGTGGCGTCCTTTCACACGTGGGGCAATTTACCAGGGCACACCTCTAACGCAAATTTACAAAAATTTTTCTGCGATGAGTAATATTAGGTTGTTCAAACAAAAATTGCAGGGATCGTCCAGAAATTACAGCCCTCTGTGTGCGCTTGGGTAGGCTTTTGTCGATATTTACCCTATTTTATCAGTTCCAAATCTTGCTATACTCACTAAATGTGAGTGTAGTACTCATGCTGGGCTTCTTACATTAACGAACATGCTCACCTTTGAACCTCCCAGGAACTGCTAGTTCTTGTATAGCTCCTTATATACGAAGCATCAACGACTTACCGTAACTACATCAGAGATTATGAAAGGGAAAATTACCCCAAAGATTCTACAATAAATTTGCGTATATGGTTTGAGGTAGTAACTTAAACGTAACAGAATTAGCAACCCCAACTAAGCAGCCATTATAACATAAATTACTACTTGTGTGCTTTGTTCTAAAGCTTTCGTTCCAGATGTAGAAGTCGTGGAGTAAAAGCTCTGTGCAAAGTTTAGCTGTAATGCACGCGACTTAACAGTGCATGCCTTCCCGGTAGTGCCATTTGGTGAAGGTGGAACACGCTTGTCTAATGTGAGTGCTGCAGTGCAAGGGTGTCCGATTACTAACCGCAGTGTTTCGCTCGCGGCGCGACACATCCGCCACGGTCAGACAGTTGGCACCCCAGGTACACTAGCTACGGCTAAATTCCTGATTTTCCGCTTTCCTTTGATGACCAAGAAATGTCCAGGCAGTTAGGTACTGTAGCGTTGGAGGTGATGATGATGATGATGATCATGATGATGATTGTGAATCGGTTAAGGAAAGGACGCTAATTTCTGCAGCCCATTTCGGGAACACGGGCAAACTTCTGCGGGGGTTAGGATAAAGGGAGTGAATGAGATAGAAAGGAGAGAAAAGCCGTTTCTCATAATAAATGAAAATCGCGGTTTCGGGACGTGAAACCCCGGAAATCAATCAAATATTGCATCATTGCCTGTATCGTCAACTGAATAAGGAGGGACTATTCAGACGTGCTCAAACAGTTTCCTTAAAACTGTTCTGAAACTACAACGCCCCGCCGTGGTTGCCCTAACAAAAATGCCATAATATACATATATGAAGATTTTCAGAAAGAGGCCCAGAAGTAAAAAACTGTGGGAGGGTCTCCTATCAAGAATAGGACAAAAGAAAAAAGAAATAGTAAGCATAGGGAATAAATTAAATACGCATTTACAAATATAATAAAAACATAAAAAATATTTGCAACACAACAATCAATTGATATATGATTTAATGCGATGAAACAAGGTAAGTTCAAAAACAACATAGAAACACACGGCAAGACTTCAATAAAGGCAATCCAAAAATGGAGTGGTGTACTGATAAAGTGATGAGAGCAGGTATGTTTTCAAAGATGATCGAAACTGCCCCGCCACGGTGGTCTAGTGGCTATGGTACTCGGCTGCAGATCCGAGGGTAGCGGGATCGAATCACAGCCGCGGCGGTTGCATTTCGATGGAGGCGAAATGTTGAGGCCCATGTACTGTGCGATGTCTGTGCACGTTAAAGAACCCCAGGTGGTCGAAATTTCCGGAGCCCACCACTACGGCGTCTCTCATAATGACAACTGGTTTTGGTAATTCAGGGTTGAGAGCGTTCCAAATGGCAATTGCGCTGAAACAGCCCCGCCACGGTGGTCTAGTGGCTACGGTACTCGGCTGCTGATCCGAGGGTCGCGGGATCGAATCCCGGCTATTACAGAGGCTGGCACTGCTGAGCCGGGCGACCTCAGTGAGGATGTCGGGGCGCTATGTCGCTACGGGAGGCTCGGCAAAGCGGCTGACGCGGGAGGCGCTGTCGTTGCTAGCGCGCACTCCGCAGCAGATCGAGTTGAGGAGGAACAGCAGTGGTAAGGAGGAAGGCGACAGAAATAAGCCCATAGCTGCCTTAGCGCATGGTGCTTCGCTTTATTTACGGTGTGAATGATTTCATAATTGTGTTGCCTAAGCAGTGACACAATGTCAAAAAAACATTTCAGGGACCCTTTAAAGAACCCCAGGTGTTCGAAATTTGCGGAGTCCTCCACTACGGCGTCTCTCATAATCACAACTGGTTTTGGTAATTCAGGGTTGAGAGCGTTCAAATGCGCTGAAACAGGAAGTTTGCTTGCTGTAATTCGTAGCGACTTATGTAGCTGAAAATTATTTGACCAAGCGAAACTGGTCCTATCCTTATTAACAAATTGATAAATAGGAAAGGCATCGATAGAAATTAGGTGGTTAATGACCTTATGCAACGAGACCATCAGGCTAGCTTTGTATGTGCAAACAGGCAGTACACACAATTTTAGAAATAGGGGCTTGGATGATGAACGAGGGATGGGAGCGTGATAATTTTATAGCGCAGGCTTCTCAGGGCTAACTAAACGAGATATGTGAGTGTAATAAGTATTTCCCGGTGTGGTAATACAATATATGTGGATGAAAGCGTAACAAAGTGAGAGAAGTGAGACTTTACTTACTCTTTAGGAAATGCTACCATCGCGAGGACTAATCAAGTTAAATATTTGGGCGTCACACTGGAAACCACACGTTGAAAACGTTTGTCGGGAGGCGCTGCAGAAATTGTCGTTCTTGAAGAGGAAACTGCGCAATACCCCATCTGCGGTAAAACTAAATGCGTACAAAGCACTAGTATGACCAAAGTTGGAGTACACAGACATTATTTGGAGCCCTTGGCAGCGCTATTTGATTAAAAAAATAGAACGAGTACAAAACTTAGCTTTGCGATTCATTTATTCCGTTTACTCCCGACATTCTAGCGTAACCGATTTACGAAATAAGGCTAATCTACAGAAACTTGAGCAACGCAGGATAGTATCTAGATTAAAATTCATTTACCAGCTTGATCGCGGTGACTTCAAATTAATACAGGAACGTTACCTTCAAAATCCTTTAAAAGTTTCAGCCTGGACGCATCACTGTAAAACTTTCAAACAACCAATTAGCCACATTAATGTCCACAAGTTCTCCCTCTTTCCTCGAGCAATTTTTTATTGGAATACATTAGCTGAAGAAGTAGTGAACTCTGCCTCGTTGGATTCAATCACTTATAATATCAGCAGCATTAATTTTCTTGATATAAATGGCTGACATAGAAACGTATCGTTTTGAGTGTAACTGTCGTGTATTAACAATATATGTATAGCACTTTCGTATACTTTCCATTTATGTACTGTGATTCATTCTTACATTTATGCCAAGCCATTCAGTGCATTTACCTATTATCTGTTTGTATTGTTTGTATTCACTCCTGCATGGGCCTGGGAAAGGCCTGCAGTATCTGTAAATAAAAATAAATAAAAAAGTGTATTAATACTGAAGCTAAAACGCTATTTAATCAATGCCCTTATTCCGAAGCCAATTTCTTAAAGCCACCAAATCGACGTGGGTGTCGAATTTTAGATAGGAGTCTACAATGACCGCTAGGAAGTTCGCAGAGCTTGTTTGTTTAATTTCAACGTTGCTTATCCGTATGTGTAATGCAGATGTCATTAGTTTATTAGGAGAATAAGAAACTACAAACAGGGGCTTCACAGGGTTGATACTTATATAATTCTCAAGACACCAGTCTTCAAGCTTCTGGACAGGGTAGTTTAACTTATCTAAAAGCTCAGTGGCGTTACAGGCAGTAGCTACGGTAGTCGCATCGTCGGCGTACAGAAAACCATATACGTAACTCGGCAGATGGTTAACAAATGTCAAAAATAAGAGCGGACTCGACAATTGATCCCTGGGGTACACCTTTGGTAATGAGCCTATGTGGCGAAAGGCGCTATCAGGAATTGGGCATACCTGGCCATATATGGAAAATTTCCGTGTGCAGCCGCATTTTCCCCAGTTGTGACAGAATCATATGTGGCAATAAAAGACCAACACTAGGGATGTCCTTTAAGACTCTGATACGTATTGGGAAAATAGGGCCACATACGGACACGTCCCATATCTAGCCAGATATGCATATATGGCTATATGTGCACGTGTCCTTATGTGGCCAGTACTTGCCCAATACGTAGCAGAGTCTTACATGGCATTGCTCCTGTTGGTCTTTCGTTGCCATGTATGCTTCCATCATGATTTAGGCATATACGGCCACATAGGGTGACGTGCCATATATAACCATATATGCCCATTTCCTGACATCGCCATATATGGCATTTTTGTTAGGGAGTTTAACGGCTGGGGTGTTCGGTGCTTAAGGTCGAAATCGTGCGATTGAATCCCGGCCACGGCGGTCGCATTTGAGTGATAGCGAAACGCAGAAAGAACCTGTGTACTGAGACTTAAGTGCGCGTTAAAGAGTCCCACGTGGTCTAAACTACACCGGAGCCGTTCACTACGTGGACTGCCTGATAATGCTATCGTGGTTCTGGCTTGTTGAACTACATTAATAATTGATCACCTGATAGCGTTAATTGAAACTGAGGCAGGTTTTACATGGGGCAAACTAAATGACCACCTAATTTTCTTAACTATCGCCGTGCATGTTCTGAACGAATTGTTGATTGAGAGAAGTCATGAAATCCTTCGAATCGGATTCACATGTCAGTTGTCTTCTGCCAGCTGCCCTGGTAAGGCACAATTTGTGGACTGCATAGCTCGGTACATATTGTCACGTTGTCATGATGATGAAGAACTCAGCATAATTAAAAAAAGAAAAAGCGCTGGCAGTAAGATTATTCATCTCCCGAAGTTGTGTCCATCAAAGAAAAGCAAATTACTCTGCAAGGGCTCATCTGTAGCCGGGCGACGAGAACTCATCCACAGTGAAATGTTTCAGCTATCACACATGCGTCACCATATATTCTGGCTTTATCAGTGACTGCTCGCGGAAAATCTTCAAGATACTCAAGCGTACGCGTCGGCCATGCAAATTCAAAGTTGGTTGATCAGTCCGACTCATTCGAAATGCAGCATATAAGATGGCAGAGACCTGCGTCAAGCGCTGACGCGCGTCGAAAACAAAAATAATACCAAACTAAAAATAAAAGGTAGAGGTGTTCCCCACGAAACGAACGTAAATGAGTGCCCGTGTCAGTACTTTGTGCTTGAATAATAAGGGAGCGTAGCATCAACGGAAAAGCATGTCGATAGAAAAGAATTTGAAGCCAGATGCACTCCGTGAAAACACTTGGAGTTATCGTTATTCATGACGTAACTGGCATGGGTGTCAAGTGCGAGGGTGTCAAGCGGTGTCCGCACGGCTCCGAGGATCGAACCCGCCACTTCTAGCTAAGAATTTTCTACACTTTATTGCACATTGGGGGCCATAGCATAATCGCTGTCATTTAGCACTGGCCTGAGGGCAAGAGGTCGTTGATGGCGGCAGTGGGTGGTTGGCCGAGGGCTATATACTGGGGCCGCTTGTCCCTCCAGCGTGAGATGCACAACAACATTGGACGCCCTGCAAAGGGTCGACCTTCGGCAGCTGCGCTCTTGGACTCTTGTGTTAGTGTCGTTAATAGGCTGCGTTTATTTCTAATGTCGGGTATGAATTGCACAAACGCATGCTCACCAGCGCACCAACTGACGTAGAGGCTCTGAATATTACGTTTAGTATAGTGGTGCTCGGCTGCTACCCAAAAAACGCGGGTTCGATCCTAGCCTCGGCGGTTGCGTTTCTAATGGAGGCGACAATGCCAGAGGCCCGTGTACTGTGCAATGTCAGTGCACGGTAAAGAACCCCATGTAGTCTAAATTTCCTGAGCCCTCCACAACGGCTTTTCTCTCGTTTCTCCTTCAGTCCCTTTTTCCCACACCCACAGAGGCTTAGCCGTGCTCCCGACATGGGCTGCAGAACTAGAGTCATTTCCTTAACGAAACCTTAATAATAATAATAATAATAATAATAATAATAATAATAATAATAATAATAATAAACAAACTAAATAATTTGTTTATCAATATGCTGCTTATTAGCAGGAACCTTTAGCCCAGGAAACCCGCGCTGGTTATGGGTCGTCGTCATAGTGCAGTTTATTTTTTTCTCGTTTGGCAGATTAAACGCATTCAATCGACACCACCTCTGCAGCAAAAGCGCGGGATATCGCATCCGCTGTTGAATTTACCGACCAAGCGACCGCGATCACTTAAGCCGTCTACGCCGGCGAAGCATTTTGCCAAGTCCTGACTCCTGTTCCTTACGCATCGGGCGCAGCAACAAAAGCACAACCAGAGTCATGTGTCAGCCGAGGCAAAGCCGGCGTTGCCGCACTGTTCCCGGTTCTGTTCTGCGCCGCTTTAGTTGGACGCCACGGCGAAGCTGCATTCCACGCGTCTACACTATAGCGTGTGTATTTTTGGACGCCCGAGAGAGCAGCCGGCGGCGAGCCAGTGCGTCTCCCGCGCCGACTGCAGCGCCACCGTAAGCGACGGCAGGAGACATTCGCGCCTCGTTTAGCTGCGAGTTTGATGGCGCCCTAGTATGCAGCCCACAAGATAAGTGCTTTTGAGTTTGGAGGGTGTGCTCCCAGTTACCGTGCATCTATAAAGAAAGGAAGCAGCCTTTTATTGCGATAGCAATTATACGGACATTCTTGAAACAGCGAACTGTTTAGGGGTCCTGCGTGTGAGCCGTCCCCGATGTCTACGGTCACATAGAATAGAAAAGTGCGCCAGTTCTTGCCCTAAACCTACTGTCCACACTTTTGGCCTCAGCCTTCTGGTACATTTGAGTGATTGTGCGAAGGACAATATTGAAAGAAATAAAAGAAGGAACGGAGGTAGCAAGAGAGAAAGAAATTCCGCCACCGTGGGCTAGTGGCTATGGCAGTCGGCTGCTGATCCGAAGGTCGCGGGATAGAATCCCCGGCCACGGCGGCTGCATTCAGATGGAGGCGAAACGTTGAGGCCTGTGATACCGTGCGATGACAGTGCACGTTAAAGCACCGCAGGTGTTCAAAATTTCTGGAGTCCTCCACCACGGCGTCTCTCGCAAGCATACCGTTGTTTTCGGACATTTAATCACAGAAGTCGAGAAAGAATCAGTCGAGAAAGAAAGAAAAAAAGAAGAAAGAAAAAGTCCGGCATGGCGCGGAACGAAAAAGCGTATCTGTGGCACTGCCAACACTCTTGCCCTCACACCCTGCTACGTGAAAGCGATTATTCGAAGGACTACAAAGACAGAAGGAAGATTCTGGTGTTGGGAAGGCAAAATCGGACTTAGGGGACAGCTGTGGCCCGCTACCGCTATATACTTGGCAGAGAGAGTGCCAGATCACGAGAGGAGCTGCACAAAGAGTGAGAGTGGGAAATTAAGTTTTTTTGGCAACCCGGGCAGCCACGGTCCGAAGGGCAGCACCATAACCACTAGTCTATATACCCACTCTTGGAGAACATGCATTTATGGGAACCCTACGACATAATGGTACCGACGATTGTAGCACAACTTGCTATGGACTACAGAAAGAGAAACGGAGAGCAAGAGAGGGTGGAGCTACCAGGATATGAGACAGAAAGTGAGAGAGAGAGAGGAGAGAAAGAGACTACCATGATTATCCTCAAGGAAGAAGCCGCTTTACTAAGCCCGGCGCCTTCGCCGCTGTCATTGATGCTCGCGGTAACAGAGGGAAGCGTAATTTTTAGGGGCGAAGCTCCTTATGGCGTGGCCCGAGCGTCCCGTCGTAGGTAACCGCCTCTCGTGCATGCGTTAAACTGCAGTTGGGTGACGATATACTAGATGGCGCTGGTCGTCATCGCCCTTTCGGTGAATATGCCGGGGTCGAGCTCGACGACTCCCCCTCTCTCGCCCCCACTCTCTCCCTTTCCCTCCCTCTCTCTCCTCCCCTCTCCCCCTCTCCCTCACAACCGTTCAACGGTCCCCCCCCCTCTCTCGCCTCGCGATGCCGACGCAGGCAGCGTCTGCTAGCGAGTTTCCTTGTTCCCCGTATATATGGCACTGGATTTTGACCTCCAACGTAGTGCCTGTGTGCGATTTCTCCTGTGCGTGATTAAACAATGAAAATTCACAGCGTACATGTAAAATGAAAGTGAGCTGCAAGTCACCATAACTCTCATCGACCCTTTAGTATAAACGCGCGCGATCTCACGTCGATGATGTACTGGGCAGAATTCACGGTTTACCGATGAACCTCCGCAGCTTCGCCCACTCATCATCATTCACCCCATGGATATGCTGTGATTTTTTTCTGTTTTGTTTTTCTTGAAAGTGCTGGTCTCATCGGTAATTATTTCGTTCTTGTTATTTTTGTTAGAATTAGTACTGGTGAAAATTTTTCATTCTCGCATATATTACGAGTGTTCCCAAACATGTAACGACCGTTCAGTCGCACATAGGAATGTTAACGCGACAACGTTAGCGACCTCGGGTAGCAGAAAAGCTGGTGTCGGCGTCTGTCGGGCGTGGCACTGGAGAAAAGGGGCTCAAAAGAACCTCACTGCGACGTCCCCAGCGGAAATAATCAAGTCGAGCTACCGCCGTGTTTCCCGCTGAGTGCCTGACCACACGAACTTTCCGCCAGGGCACATGCGCGTTTGTGAACAAAATTCACTTTCTCAAATTAAAATTAATCTTAGAAACCGAAAACTGTGCTTAATAACACGTACACACTTTATAATCATTTCGTCTGGGAACTGCTGCTTTTTCTCCTTTTTTTGCTTTTTGGTGCACCCATCACATAATACTCCTCTCGGACCCTCGAGGTATTAATTAATGATACCTCGGACTGTGGTTTCAATGGACACGAAAAAATAATTGTCTTACAAGGAGGTCATGCGCATGGGGCTCGTTGTGGCGCTGTAGCGTTCACTCTGAAAGGCGAAGCTACTTTCCACGCACTCTAATGCTCCAAGAAATCACTCACTAGCAATATATATATATATATATATATATATATATATATATATATATATATATATATAACCCTATATGTATATATATATATATATATATATACCTATATATATATATATATATATATATAGTAGTACATAGAGGGTGTCTTTTTTTAGTTGCAACACATATTGAAAATTAGAAAAACATAAATCGCGGGAATGTCTTGTGTACCATTCGAGTATACGGATTGGCGGACTCCAGATACAGAACAATTTCCGCACTTGTGCGCATAATTAGCGCAATTTCGCTAATTATGCACACAAGTGCGGAAATTGTGCAGCATAATTAGCGCAATTTCGCTAATTATGCACACAAGTGCGTCAGCAGCGCCCCCCTGCGAATCTCTCCGAGTCACTTGAGCGCAAGGCAGCTCTGCAGGTGAATAATTTTTTTTTTTTGCACTGACTGGCCACCATAGTCCGTTCTTCGCGACAGCTAAGTTGGAAAGAGAAAAAACACATCACACAGTATTATTCTTTATTAAAATAAATTGAAATAAAGGGGGCGGGGGGCATTTAGTACACTACAGAAAGAGGTAGCGTTATTGAGCTGTCCGAAAAACTTGCAGGCTCTCTGACAACATCTGCGCGGTTATTGTGTACGTTTGATGTCATTAAGTGTGACTGGAATGAGAAAGAGAGGTTGACCAAGCACTGGCACCAGCGTACCTCGTAGCGCCAGGCGATTGTTGCGCGAAACTTTTGTTAGATGCCCTCTACAACATCAGATTTACGATGTTGCTGTTATTTCCAAATAATCTAGATGTGTCTTACGCGTGCATTTTTATGCCGCTTTGCTGCAATCCTTCCTTTGGACACTAGGAAAGAAATCACTATAATTTACATGATATTCTTACTGTTCAAGTTGCTGGAATAGACTACTTTACAGGACTGAGAAGGCGATTTGCTAGAATGTACAAAAACGGAATGGGAGCGCGGAGAGCGATACGTAATTATTGTTAAATGCATGTGTGGTATGCTTGTCGTATTGTCGTGGAAATTTTTCCCCAGGAAAGATGAAAACGCTCCCGAGTGAATAATCATTCCGATATATGTAAAATTGGTTGACCACCATGGCGGTGCACTTTCACCCGCTTTCAGATTTCAGCGAGATTAAAGATACATTTACAGTTAGCCTTGAGGAGGATTTCAAAATGGTTAGGGTCAGTATTAGAAACCATATTGGGAGGAATTCAGTGATGTAGCGCAATCAGCTACAGACCATGCAGATGCATCCGTAATAGTGAGAACAAACTTGCCAGAAGCTGACACTGGCGTGTATACCTTAAAGGGTTACAAATCCCACTTCACGTCGCAGTCGCAAAGACGAAGAGGTCGGTTAGCTTTGTTTCTTTGCTGAAAGTACAAGACTGTGGTGTTGAAGATTTCCTTCTTCCATGCGGAATGCCTGCCTTTGAAAATTGTCTTCTAGTCTGGACGTAATCCTAGTAATTATATACCGTTCTTCCTATACTAGTGTCACACGATTTTTGCATAAAATTAATTATCTTTTAGGAGGCCTAATGACAGCGGACCAAATTTGATTGGTAGAAGACGTAATGACCAATATTTTGAACTGTACTTGAGTTTTATTTAAAGGAGATTACCTTTCAATTCTATCAAACCACGTATAAAATGTGACTGCTGATGTTCCTATACAAGAGAAGAGTTTTCACAAAATGGAATAGTATCCTCCTGTCTAAACCACACACTAATTAGAGCACCGAATTATTCATTAGTTGGGACTATCATCAGCGAAACAAGAATATATCAGATCACGATATCGTGGTGTGTCGCCTTGGTCTTGTTGCCTGTTCTTTTCTTTCTGGAAGTAATTCAGGAATAAACAAAATGGTAATAATGAGGTAGAATACCAGAGTTTCAATAAAGAAGTGTTTAATCATTTCATCGCACAGCTCGATTGGGTGCAAATAAATGTGCTCAAATAAATGCACGAATATTTGTGCGCCCAGCTAAACAAGTTTCAGCTGTCTAATACGTTCACTCTAATTAAATATTGAGAGAAGGTTTCTTCTGGTTCATGGCCAATGTAAGGAGAGCTCCTTCGTATACAGACACTGGCTATGGGAAAGAAGGAAACGTTCTCCAAAAAATGAAAACTTCAGAACGAAATACAAAATGGAGAGAAATAGTGCTGTAATGCTGTCCTGAAATAAACAAAACGCCCATATTTTTCTTATACATTTAAACAAGCATAGCAGAACACGGCAAGGACTTGGTCGACAATAAATTATATATGAGAAGCAACTCACACGCCTACCAATACAATGGAATATTTTGCAGAGAAGCCAGATGTAGACGTTGATAAACTCAATAATTTCCTCAAGAGTTTTTGAAGTACTCCGCAGTCTCACAGGCACAAGTGTCCGCTCAAAGTATCTGTGCAGGCGTCCGCTTGGTATTGAGATATAAATTATATGAACACTTTAAGGGGTTTCACCGTCGCCATCGTCATGCCCCGTGTATATATATATATATATATATATATATATATATATATATATATATATATATATATATATATATAGAAAGACTTTAATGAACCAACAAACAATGAAGCCTAGGAAAACTTAGGGGAAGATATTAAATTTCCTTATTAACGTATAATTCTGGGGTAAGTAGAAAGGAATTAAAGTGGGCAAGAAGACATACCTGCTTTCTCAGGGAACCAATATTATATATATATATATATATATATATATATATATATATATATATATATATATATAGCAGATGCATGGTTTTCGGGACAAGAGAGAGGGTGAGAAGTAGTGGAAGCATTTCTTTTCCGCGGTGCTTCATCTCGCCCTCTCTATTGTTTCTTGGCCATGCGGTCACCGGCTGTGCGGAGCGGGGATGCGGCTGTCAAATGGCCTTCACGCCATCATGCCACCTCTTCACAGAATGCCTGCCCAAGAGAATCATTATAACTTGCGCTGAAGCAAGGCTCGCTTTACTTCTCATGTCATAATTGCAACACTGTCAGTCAAAGCAAATTCAAACCCGCACCCGCAGCAACTGCTCGCAATATCCCTCTAGCTGCGCGTCCACAGCTGCGTGCAGTGTGGTCGACTGTAGCCGGCATCGCGGCCATGCGAGGTCGATAGCGCGCCGAGGTCGCTGCTCGTGTTCTACCATTACGTACGCTGTCTTCCACAGTGCCTTAAAACAGAGGCTTTCTCCTCTGCTCTATAGATCTCTCCTGGGGTGCGTCACGAAAGGGCAGTGACGTCAGTCATGTCACCTTAGCGCACAAGTGCGAATGGTATGGTTGGCGAAACATTGCAGTGTTCTGTGTGGTTCCATGCTGCCGTACAGATGGATCGCGTATGTACTGGGTTGTTCTGTGCGCGTTACCTGGCCGTTACCTGGCCGTTACCTGGCCGCGTTGCCTGGCCGCTTTTACCTGGCCGTTACATCACCACTTTGTGTCTTCTGGCGCGAGCTCCGTATTTATGATGGCGGAGAGCCTGTGACGTCATCGCGCACATTACGCGAAGCGTCTACCTTTATCCGTTTCGGTTTTATCGCATCGTTCATTGGGTTATGAAAAATTATTTTTGAGTTGGCTAGCAAACTGAAGCACCGTGGTTCCTAAAAGACTATCTCTACAATTGAAAATAAGCAGTGACAGCACATGGCGAAAAAGCCGCCGGAGTTAAGCTCTGAGGCGGCCCTGTATTATGATTGTGTGGGCGTAATTTATTACAATAATTGGGTTCGAGTGAGGAGGAGGAGAAGGAGGGAGGAAAGACAGGGATGTTAGCCAGTGCTGAGACCGGCTGGCTACATTGTGCAGGGGAAGAGGGGTGAGGGGAATGAAAGATAGCAGAAAGGAGAGACGACAAGAGAAAAGAAAAGGATAGAGAAAAAAAACGCACAGAAAAAAAAAGGAAACGCGACAGTGCTTAGAGTCTGTCTGTTAGACCGCTCGTCCTTAAAAAACGTAACAGCGCGTTCAGCGCTTTCCGTGCTGACGATGGTCCTGGCCAGTGGCCCAAAACTCTTTGCTCGGACAAAGGGCGGCTGTCAAGTCTGTCTAGAGCAGCGGTAAGTTCTTTCCTGGGGCCACTGAAACAGGGGACACTCACATAGAAGATGAGTGAGCAATCATTTATTACGGCATATGTGCCCTCAAAAAAAAAATCCTTCGCTCTCTCCCACGCGCTAAATGTCGTTCGTCAAGCTCGTTGAGTAAATTTCCGTACGTAGCACGTCGACAGGATGACAATTAATTGTGGCAGATCGCACGTGTTATAGGAATCGACGCCCTGGAAAAGTCGGAGAGGAACGGCCAGTGGCACATTGTCCACCACTGAGCTAGCCCTTATGAAAGGATCGTTGTCTTTTACAGCGTAAGCGGTTATGAGATCACAACAAGGGGCGTTTTTGGCGCCATAGTTGTCCGCCGCCGCCGCCGCCGCCGCCGCGGGTGTCTGTAACCGCTATGGCTCAAGAAAAAAAATAACCAGGACGCAGGAGGATTCAAACCCAAACCCACTGCGTGGCAGTCGAGCATTCTACCACTGACCTACGCGTGTGCCTGAAAAATCTTCGCTAAAAGACCTGTAAAGGTGTAACGTCTGCCGAGGAATCGCATTAACAAATTAATGTTGCGTGGCAGGAGAATACTGCGCCACTACACGCCGCGGAAAGTGGATTGCATATCGAGTTCGAGGAATCATTTTAAGCAACACAGGGCTGCATGCTTTGTAGCTCAGAACCAATTACAAAGGCATCACCAACAACATCATTACGAAACAATCTTCGTCAACTTTTCCGTCATCATTATTACGTAAGCGCTGCCATTTGAAGCAGTTTTGTCGTATCGTCCCATGCGTCACGCGTCAGAGACGTGCGCAGCCCCGTCAACAACCTGAATTGGCTCTTCGATATAGCTGATGACGCCGCCTCGTAAGGTGCTAATCGCTGCTGAGAAGGGCTTTGGTGTATACAAGAGAAAACCCAGCGGGAAAGGTAAAGAATTAGCACGTTGACGGCTTGAACCGTGAACACAGACTTTCACAGTCACACTGCAGGAGAAATGACTGCTCCTTAACCAACCAACATATCCGCAGACCGCGAGCCTATCGCACCTAAGAGAAGGCCGCCGACAAGCAAATCATGCGCCTTTTGCTGCAACGGTCTTTAAGTTCATAAGGCGATACGCTGATAACCCATTCAGTTCCGCTTACATGGTTGCATCGCTTGCGCACGCTGCAGCGTTATGCCAAGTTTGCCCAAGGCAATGATACGTGCAAAGAAGCGTCTCCAAGTCGTTCAACTTCCGCGTGTGCTCCCAGTTGAGGATTCCTGGTCAGTGTCAAGATGCCGCTGTTGTCTCTTTACAACAGGTTCTCATATCCACAGTGTCAAACTCATATCCACAGTGTCAAAATCACCCGCCCCTCGATTCACCAGGTTGCCGCTTATCTCACTTACGCGCTGTACCATTTCCTATAAAACACAATGCATCATCCTCATTTTCTTGCATTTGCCGCACCAATCGAAACGCGGCCGCGATGGCCGGGGTTCGATCCCCCGGACACGAGCTTAGAAGGCCGAGCACCTAGTGGCGAATCTACAACGGCGGGTTAGCACATTCGCCTGTGCCAGTATCCTTGTATGTTCCGAACACTGAGATGGCCACGTCCAAAAAAAAGAAATCACCGCATCTCCACTAACGTGAATCATGACTAGTGGCGAAGCACTGGGTATCGTACCCGTATGTCACCGTACGTCACCCGTGTGTTGCCACTGCAAATGTGAAATGAGTGACAGTAAAGTGTATGTATATACAAATGTATTTATTTGTTTCCTCTTTAATGCTGTTGCATTTTAATCCTCTGGCTGTAATTCGTGTATCGTCTTGAGTTCTGTATGCACATACACACATGTTTCGACTATAGCAACGGTTTTGTGTATACCGTGACAGCGAGAGTCGACGACAAAGCTAGGTCCTAAGGTGCTGCGGTGTTTCCCACAGGACACGTCACTGGGCTTGCTTTACCGTGGCCTCAAACGACGCGGGTAGACGCCGACAGGCCCGGGCGCATTAGCGGAGTCTCGTGAGAATCGTTTCTGACCCGACAACCCTACATATACATCGTCTGGGCGCACTGCCTCCAGGATCGGCCCACATATGCACACACTATAGCAACGGTGCTGTGCCGTGACGGACGGACAACGTAGACGGACAAGGCTAGACCCTAAGGTGCTTCGCCCCTAAAAAAAAGAAAAAGCGCACGGCTCTCTCTTTAACCCACGTGAAGTCTGCTCCCCTACTGAAATTTCAATGTCTACTTTGGCTGTCCTTTGACATAGGCTGGAACAACCTGTGGTTCATACCATCATTAGCCCTTACGAAAGAAGGTGGGTATGTTCGGCAGGTCATCAATCGCTAATCGTGTCGCGCACAACGAGCACGCATGTTATTGATATCAATGCCGATCAGTCATGTTGGCCATGCATTCAACACCTTCCATGCCACTTTCCGTGTATGCCAGGTGAACGAAATGCCCAGAAAAGCGCGAAGACGTGGCACAGCTAGATACATAGATAGATAGATCTTATAACAATGTGGCGCGTGTTTCTCCACACATTTTCCTCAAAGGCAAACTGTTGGAGTTAAAACATATATACTGCTACGCGTATTCCGATTGTGCGTCATGGTCCAAGGTTTCGGACAACGGACCAGCACGAATTTTGGGGGCGAAGCTCCTTAGGGTGTGGGTCGTTCCCTCCTCTGTAGTAGTAGCAGTAGTAGTAGTAGTCGTCGTCGTCGTATGTATGTAGCCACCTCGCGCCGCCGGCTCGCGCCGCCGGGAGGCTCGCGCACGAGAGCTCGCGCGCCTGGAGGCTCGCGCTCGCGCTCGGCGCGTGCCTCCCGGCGCGCTCCCTCTCTCACTCTTCCATCTGCTGTCTTGTGAGAGAGAGAGAGAGAGATCGAATGGCGCGCGTTGACTATGAAAACGCTCTTTCTTCGATGCACGCTCCACGAGGTCGCAAATAAGGAGAACGCGCCCTCACCCGCGAGAGACATGCTTGGCGCAGGCAGCGTCTTCTAACGAGTTTCTTGATTGAAAAAATTGGCAGATCCCACGTGCAGTGGGAATCAAGGACATGCGAAGCACGCATAAGGAACGTAAAATGGATTTGCATTGTTGTCTCGCTATACAGAGTTTGATGAAGTTAACGAAACGGCAGTATAGCGCCAGGACCATGGCATGTAAATCATGCCGGTCATGACACGCTTGTCATGATTATAATGTTATCACCTGTCATTTACGTTCGTTATGCTGTCGTGTTGTGCCATTGCAATGTTGGTATACATCCTATTAACGAAACGCCTCGAATGTAAATCATGCCGCCCATGACATGCATGTTATGCTTTTCATGTTATGACCTGTCATTTATGTTCGTCATGCAGTCATATACTTGCATAACAATTTTCCTACACATCCCACTAATGAAACGGCCAAGAGAGCACCAAGACCGTGGCATGTAGATCATGTCGCTCATGACACGCATGTCATGATTTTCATGTTATGACCTGTCATTTACATTCGTGATGCAGTCATCCTGTGGCATACCAATTTTCGTATACATCCCGTTAACGAAACGCGTGGCATGTAAATCATGTCGACCATGACATGCATATCAAGATTTTCATGTTGTGACCTGTCAGTCATGTTCGCCATGCAGTCATGTTGTGGCATACCAATTTTTGTATACATCCCATTAACGAAACGGCCAGAAGAGCACAAGGACCATCGCATGTAAATCATGTCACTCATGACATGCATATCATGATTTTCGTGTTATGACCTGTCATTTATGTTTGTGATACAGTCATGCTGTGGCATGCCAATTTGCGTACACGTCCCATTAACGAAACACGTGGCATGTAAATTATGTCACTCATGAAATGCATGTCATGATTTTCATGTTATGTTTCATGTTTCATGTTTCATGTTTCATGTTTCACGTTCTACGTGACGCCTCCTGGCAAGAAAGTGTGTTCTACACACGCCGCCTTGGCCTCGAGTGGCGCTGCCTAACACTCCCAGGATAATACCTACATAAATACACAATAAAGTGGACGGGGGGACGACCGCCCTTGTAGCTCAGTTGGTAGAGCATCGGACGCGACATCCGAAGGTCGTGGGTTCGGGTCCCACCGAGGGCAGGTTTGTCTTTTCGTCCACTTTAATTCCTTTCTACTTTCTCCACAATTACAATACCACAGTTAACTTCCCCTATGTTTTCCTAGGCTTCATTGTCTGTTTGCTCATTAAGTTGTTTCTAACAAATAAAGAACGAGCCCTTGACCCCTTCCCTTTCGTTATGTTATGACCTGCAATTTATGTTCGTCAGGCAGTCATGTTGTGCCATACCAATTTTCTCATACATCCCATTAGCGAAACGGCCAGGAGAGCACTAAGACCGTGGCATGTAAATCATGCCACTCATGACATGCATATCATGATTTTCATGTTATGACCTGCCATTTATGTTCGTCAGGCAGTCATGTTGTGCCATACCAATTTTTGCATACATCCCATTAACGAAACGGCCAGGAGAGCACCAAGACCGTGGCATGTAAATCATGCCGCTCATGACATGCATATCATGATTTTCATGTTATGACCAGTCATTTATGTTCGCCATGTAGTCATGATGTGGCATACCAATTTTCGTAAATATCCGTTTAGCGAAACGGCCAGGAGAGCACAAAATCGTAGGCGGCTAGATAGATAGATAGATAGATAGATAGATAGATAGATAGATACGCTCAAACTCGCCGAAGTTCGCTAAGAAATGCTTCGCATTTAAAATACCGACTGCTCGCGCTGGAGAACCGTTCACCGGCCACCCATGTGTATATATATATATATAGGCACTGGATCTTGACTTGCAATGAAGTGCCGGTGGGAGATTTCACTTGTGCATTGTTGAACCATGAGGATTCGTAGCGTGCGCGTTAACTAATTATTCCGGAACTCGGCACGATCTACGATGAACATCGGGAGCTTCGCCCACTGATCATCATTAACTCCGTGGATATGCTGTGAATTTTTGTATTGAAGACGCCATCATTTTCAGTGAAATCCGTGGCAGTTTCCTTGGCGGTAATTCTCCATCCGTAATCGTTACTCCACTATCCCATTTTTGGAACAGATTGACATGCTTCCCGCGTGCACTTACGTCCCGATTAGCAGTAGCCGAGTGTGACCGTGGGCACAATAGCGGCAGCAAAGATAAAGAACGACCACGCTATTCGCATATCCTTCATTTCCTGTATCTCGAGAACTGGCATTCTAGGTTGCAAACACATTGCTGAGGCGTCTGATGGGTCATCATGTGAATAAATTGCCATATTTGAAATTTACGACATGATTATCGCTATTAGATAGGCGCATCGACGCATGCCCGGCTCATATCCAGCACCAAAAGAAATTAGTCGATGACAGTTCCATACTGTGTGTGCCTCACATCATAGTACTAGGAAAGTAGCTCGAACATCTAACACGAAAAAAAGAAGGCTGTTTTCGCGTGTGTTCGTAGTTTCCTCTTATGTCTTTCGGCTGTTACACTTGCAAAGCTGCGCATCGCCAACTAGCACACCAAGAAACGGTACTAGTGAATGTCGGAAACTAGTGTGATGCATTACGGATGTCCAACGCGGTGTCGCCCTTGATTTCCAAGAGCGTGCCGCTCAAAAAATTGTCTCAGTTTATATCAAGTGATCCTAGAGTAGTCTTTTGAAGAAAATGACGACCAGTGCAATAGGCGCAAGTTGAATGCAGCGAATGCCTTGAGGCAAAAAAAGCACAAAATATTTTTTCTTGTTTTATAAAAAGTACAGGAAAGGTATGCTAAGAGTAAAACATGGCTCGGCAGTGTAGTCATAACCACAAGCAGGAATGTGTACAAATTGAAAACAATGAGGTTGTTTTAAAACCTTGAAGGAAGCAACTACTATTCCTAATGCTTATAGCAGGGTTCTCATTTTATCGGTCACAAGTTTTTGCGTTTCACTTTGAAAACTTTGCGTCGCTCGTCTTTGCCGGGCCAGTCACAAGTACCACTCCTTCGACACGAGCGTTCGTAGCACGCCGAACTTCAAATGATGCCCGGCTAGCATAGTGCCGGCAGCATTGTCCCTTGCTACTTGGAAGTGGTATGAACAGCGAGTGCCGCACGAGCGTTCGTTTATCCAGGGTAGTCAAAGCGCACCACGACGTTGCCTCTCTCCCGAATCCACTTCGTTGCTATCCACTTGGTTCCCCAAAGGACGGGGCAACCCACGTGATTCGCGAACTCCTCGACCGTTTTCCTCTGGTGCATAAAGGAAAAGTGTATCGGCCCGTCGTTACCCGAGTACGGCTTGAGGTCGTACCAGAAGAGGGCCGAGCCACGCCGCGGTTTGACGGCCAACTCCAGATTGACGAATGCGGTGGCGCCACCCCGCGACACGTCGGACAGGTAGAGTAGCATGGTGGCCACACGGTTCCCTTCCGTGATGTCCCATTCGTCAGCGATCTGCTCGAAGTTGTTGGCATCGTCGTGCGGCGTGTAGTGTCCTCCGAGGCCGTAGTTGGCCACTTGGTAAGGCTCGGATGATTCCAAGGATAGGCCGGACGCCAAGTTTATGCGACGAGAGAGTGCGTTCAGGAACGGGTGCTCGGCGTCGTAGAGCCACGATACCTACGTAGGCAAGCAAATAGAACGAGAGCATGAGTATATTTTCCATTTATTTTAGGGGCGAAGCTCCTCTTAGTCTAACCTTGTCACGCGTCAGGCGTCAGTCGTCAGGCGTAACCCGCGTCCCTCCCGGCGCGTGCCTCTCTCTCTCTCCCGGCGCTGCCTCCCGGCGCGTGCCTCTGCTGTCTTGCGTGTGAGAGAGAGAGAGAGACAGAGAGAGAGCGAAAGGCGCGCGTTGGCTATGGAAACGCTCTTTCTTAGAGGAACGCTGTACCAGCTCGCAAAGAAGGAGAACTCGCCTTCACCCGCGAGAGACAACGTTGGCGCAAGCAGCGTCTCCTAGCGAGTTTATTGATTGAGAAATACGGACTGCTCGCGTTGGAGAAGCGTTCACCGGCAACCCATATATATGTATATATATAGGCACTCGATCTTGACATGACATGACATTACATGACATGACATAACATGACTACATGACAGATCATAACATGAAAATCATGATATGCATGTCATGAGCGGCATGATTTACATGCGACGGTCTTGGTGCTCTCCTGGCCGTTTCACTAACTTGTATGCGAAAATTGGTATGGCACAACATGACTGCCTGGCGAACATAAATGGCAGGTCATAACATGAAAAACATGATATGCATGTCATGAGTGGCATTATTTACATGCGACGGTCTTGGTGCTCTCCTGGCCGTTTCACTAACTTGTATGCGAAAATTGGTATGGCACAACATGACTGCCTGACGAACATAAATGGCAGGTCATAACATGAAAAACATGATATGCATGTCATGAGTGGCATTATTTACATGCGACGGTCTTGGTGCTCTCCTGGCCGTTTCACTAACTTGTATGCGAAAATTGGTATGGCACAACATGACTGCCTGACGAACATAAATGGCAGGTCATAACATGAAAAACATGATATGCATGTCATGAGTGGCATTATTTACATGCGACGGTCTTGGTGCTCTCCTGGCCGTTTCACTAACTTGTATGCGAAAATTGGTATGGCACAACATGACTGCCTGGCGAACATAAATGGCAGGTCATAACATGAAAACCATGATATGCATGTCATGAGTGGCATTATTTACATGCGACGGTCTTGGTGCTCTCCTGGCCGTTTCACTAACTTGTATGCGAAAATTGGTATGGCACAACATGACTGCCTGACGAACATAAATGGCAGGTCATAACATGAAAAACATGATATGCATGTCATGAGTGGCATTATTTACATGCGACGGTCTTGGTGCTCTCCTGGCCGTTTCACTAACTTGTATGCGAAAATTGGTATGGCACAACATGACTGCCTGGCGAACATAAATGGCAGGTCATAACATGAAAAACATGATATGCATGTCATGAGTGGCATTATTTACATGCGACGGTCTTGGTGCTCTCCTGGCCGTTTCACTAACTTGTATGCGAAAATTGGTATAGCACAACATGACTGCCTGACGAACATAAATGGCAGGTCATAACATTTAAATCGTGATATGCATTTCATGAGTGGCATGATTTACATGTCACAGTCTTGGTGCTCTCCTGGTCGTCTCGTTAATGGGATGTATACAAAAATTGGTATGCCACAATGTGACTGCATAGCGAACGTAAATGACAGGTCATAATATGAAAATCATGAAATGCATGTCATGAGTTACATGATTTACATGCCACGCCTTTCGTCATTGGGGCGTATACGCAAATTGGCATGCCACAACATTACAGCATGACAAACATAAATGACAGGCCATAACACGAAAATCATGACATGCATGTCATGAGTGACATGATTTACATGCGAGGGTGTTGGTGCTCTCCTGGCCGTTTCGTTAATGGGATATATACGAAACTTGGTATGCCACAACATGGCTGCATGGCGAACATGACTGACAGGTCACAACATGAAAATCATGATAGGCATGTCATGGGTGGAATGATTTACAGGCCACACGTTTCGTTAACGGAATGTATACGAAAATTGGCATGCCACAACATGACTGCATCACGAACGTAAATGACAGGTCATAACATGAAAATCATGACATGCATGTCATGAGCGACATGATTTACATGCCACGGTCCTGGTGCGCTCTCGGCCGTTTCCTCAGTGGGATGTGTAGGAAAACTGGTATGCAACAATATGACTGCATGACGAACATAAATGACAGGTCATAACATGAAAAGCATAAGATGCCTGTCATGGACGGCATGATTTACATACCAGGTGTTTCGTGAATTGGATGTATACCAAAATTGCTATGGCACAACACGACAGCATGACGAACGTAAATAACAGGTCATAACATTAGAATCATGACACGCGTGTCATGACCGGCATGATTTACATGCCATGGTCCTGGCGCTATACGGCCGTTTCGTTAATGGGATGTATATGCTCCGTCTACTGACCAGAGGGCGCTACGTAGCTCTCGTCGGACGGCTCAGTCGCGCACGGTTGAAACCGAGGCGACAGCGACGCGCGCGTCTCTTCGCTGTTTCCGGTGCGGCGTATCGCCTTAACATATCCGGAGCAATGCACAGGACGCGTTCTGCGCCGCCATTGGGCCGCACGCGAGGCCACGTCGTGAGCCGCCCGCTACGCATTTCCGGTAAATGTTTGTTTACAGCAGTCGCACAGTGCCCGCCTCCCGTCATCGTTCTGTAGGAACGCGGGGTTGCGTCCCACTTCGATTGTTTTCCTTTCGCTGGTGGGTTTTCAAAACCTACGCCAGTTAAGGGTGAACGCGTGCGCTAAGAGACGCTGGTTTGACGTGCTGTGTGAGTGCTAGGTGCTGCTCTTTCATCCCTTTTTTTTTTCTGGGCGCTGAGAGCGTGGGGGGAGGGAAAAGAAAGAAAGACGTCGGATGCGCATGTGTGTTTTTGTTTTGGTTTTTTCTCCTTTCGGGGTGAAGTAGAAATATCAAAGGGCTACGAGCTCGGCGCTCGGGGAACTAATTTTTGCTACACAACTGCTCCGAAGGAGCCGTAATGTTCTTTTAAAAACGCAATCGTGTTGGTCCCAGCGGCGGGCGCGCTAGCGCGCGTCGCTGACGCGCCTGGCTCTGGCAGTAGTGACACGAGCAAAATAGTGAGAGCGCCGAAGGCGCACCGCGAAGCGGCAACGTATGTCAACGGGCCCTCCAGTGACACGGGCGAACCACGGACACGCTTAAAATAGCTATAACAGGAAATGCGCCGGCAGCGATAAAATGCCGGGAGCCTTCCCGTGCAGGCTACTCTCTGCCGGCTGCCGGCATGTGCGACTGTAAACAAACATTTACCGGAAATGCGTAGGCGGGCTCACGTGGCCTCACGTGCGGCCAATAGCGGCGCAGAACGCGTCCTGTGCATTGCTCCGGATATGTTAAGGAAATACGCTTCCGGGCGTGCTGCGAACCACACGAACGCTCGCGGCGTCGCCCTTTGGAACAGTTTGCCGCAGGTTTGGAGCGCGCGTCTCAAAGGAAATAAAACGAAACAAGGTGGGACGGGCGGTCGCTGCTGCTATATAGTTGGAGACGCGCATCGCGTTCGCGTATTTCCCTGTCACAGTCTGCCCGATTTTGCTTGTTCTCTCGGCCAGGCAGTGCATTCTGGCGCTGATGTCGCACACCGAAAACTCGACTGCACGGAGCCTACACGAAAATTGGTTTGGCAGAACATGACTGCATGACGATCATAAATGACAGGTCATAACATGAAAATCGTGACATGCATGTCATTAGCGGCGTGATCTACATGCCACTCGTTCCTTTAAAGAGATGTATACCAAAATTGCCATGGCACAACACGACTGCATGACGAACGTAAATGAGAAGTCATAACGTTAGAATCATGACATGCGTGTATGAGCGGCATGGTTTACATGCCACAATCTTGGCGCTCTTGTGGCCGTTTCGTTAACTTCATATGTACCAAACTCGGTATAGCGAGACAACAATGCAAATCCATTTTACGTTCCTTAGGCGTGCTTCGCATTTCCTTGATTCCCACTGCACGTGGGATCTGCCAATTTTTTTTCTAGGAATGGACGGATATTTAAGTTTTGAAAACCATTTCACTAGAACAGGCTCGTGGAAACAGCAAAGCTTTATGAGCGTCATTGTGAGGCTTATTGATGAAAACTTGTTTTATCTAGACTCGTGTGCTTCACTCAAAAAAATTGACGGCAGATCCACGAGGTGAATGATGATGAGATTGGGCGAAGCTCCTGGATGTAATCATCGGTTAAACCGTGAAATTTCTTCCGTTAATTCGCCCGATAAAATTGACGTGAAACAATTGACAAACCTGTATCGCGATATGGTTTTGAATATAAAACCATTGCTTTAGAAACATCTGGCGTCTTTTCGTTTTGCTTTTAGAAAACATCTGGCGTCTTTCGGTGGTTTATTTCATCAATCAACGGCGTTTTGAACAAAATTTTTATTGTTTAATCACGCACAGGAGAAATCTCACCAGGCACTACCTTGGAGGTAAAC
This sequence comes from Hyalomma asiaticum, assembly GCA_013339685.2. Taxonomy (NCBI): domain Eukaryota; kingdom Metazoa; phylum Arthropoda; class Arachnida; order Ixodida; family Ixodidae; genus Hyalomma; species Hyalomma asiaticum. The sequence goes on along the minus strand of CM023490.1, from coordinate 67,563,370 downwards.
AATGGCTGCTAATGGGAATGAGAGACAGAAGAAGTCGGCTTTTAGCTAACACTTACACTTCTACTTCTACTAACGTTTCCTACTGGAACTTGCCAATGGCTGCTAATGGGGAATGAGAGACAGAAGAATTCGGCTTTTAGTTAACGCGCACGCTGCGAATTTTTTATTGTTCAACAACGCACAGGAGAAATCTCCCACCGGCACCACCTTGGAGGTCAAAGCGTAAGACTGGTTACGCACTACGACTACGACGAGGGACGAACGGGTGCCGCTTTAAGGAGCTTCGCCCCTAAAAATTTAGTCATGCGCCATGCTTCGCCTTCTTAGTAAAGAAAGCAGTCAGCACTTTCACATTCCTCTTTTTTTTTTCGTTTCGTGACCGTCTCAGAAACTTATGGGCCCAAATGATACTCAATCTCTTCCTCACAGAGCATGAAAAATTTTTTTCAAGGAAACCACCACGTGCTCATCTTTACTTCGGAGAAGCTAGATATTGCAACTCTATAAGACGGCCGAATTATTGCAGTGCCCCATATGATGTGCTGATAGGGAAAAGTAATTCTGAATTTCTGTACAATGTCCACACTAGCTAGTGCTTGTGAACACGTGCATTTCTAAGTTTCAATTTTTTTTAGTTTATCTCAAGGTCTAACCCATAAATAATGCGCTCCAAGATAGTAGTATATAGGAATCAGAAATTTAGGCACTGAATACAATTATTAAAATAATTCATCGAAGGTCTACGCTAATGCCGGAAGTTTTCATTGATCAAACAACTTTGTCACTTAGGACCTTCCAGTGGCGCACCGAAGGGGGGGGGGACGTTTTGGGGGTTGTAACCCCCCCCCCCCCCCAAGGCTGACCTAACCCCCCTCCCCCCCGTAACTGCCTCCTATGTCCTAGAAGAATGTGGCGCTAATATCTTTGCAAAATGCTGAAAAAATAATGAAATAATCATGATCATTGATGTTACTATTATTTGGCACATTATTTACTTTTTTTACACACGCAACAACTGTGTAATCGCATACCCGGGCCTGTGTGAAAAATTGAACCCCCCCCGCCCCCCAACCTGGCAGAGATCCTGGGTGCGCTACTGGGAACTTCTATACATAGGAAGTACAATATTCTCATAACTTGTTTTCTTAGAGACAGCAAGAAGCTCTATGAGCACTTTATGCCCAGCGTATCATGATAGACGTTTATTTAAAAAAAAAAACTGCTAACAGACAATAAGGCCGTCAGTAGCTTGCTAGCCCTACATTTTAAAGCAGGTACGCGAAACTGTTAAAAAGACAACCACAATGACACCAAGATGTCCATGCACCGTTAAAGAGGCTCTACATCAGGGGATTTTCAATGGTGTATTAGTATTCTTCTTGCAAGTGTCATATACTTTGCTGGGAAACCTTCTTGCACAGTGTGTGCGCAGACACGCACGATTCATTAGCCGCATAAGCTGGGCTGTATTCATGTTCATAGGCCCAGAACTAGCCGTGCTGACAATGATCTAAGTGTCTTCGCAGCAGAGACTTTTATTCATACTGTAGCGTCCAAATTGGCGTCACTCTTGTCTGTGTAATTACAATAAAATGCAAGTGAACTTTTGACCCGATCGTTCAATGGCGTTTCAGGTATAACGGATGCGTAGGGACTTTTACCACATTTGTGCTGTAGTGTTTCGCTCAATACAGCATATTTCGATTCCACACACTACAGCCGTATTTAATAACGCTCGTTAGATAGTTCTAAATAGTGTATGTGGAGCTACAAAGAAGTAAAATATGCTAACACTATTCCACCTCAGGCGTGCTTTCAACAATGCAGTCTAGTAATCACAGAATTAAGTTAATAAGTTGTAGTGGAAGCATACCTACCTTGCTAATCCGCTTGTAACTGGTGATTCCATCAGGATTGTCCCAGTCGTAAATGGATCCACGCTCCAAACCTGAACGCCCGGCGTTCTGAATATAGGCCGCTTCAGACGGAGTTAGGAAGTCAGCGAAGACCACGACACGGGGATCCAGGGACAGCAATTCCAACTTGAGCGGCGCCAGTATTAACCGTGGGTCTCCGTTTCCATTCCAGAGGAGGCATGTCAGTTCGCTAGCCGTGTTTCTCAATTCGCCCCTCTCCACGCATACGGACTTGTATTCGTGAACGTCGGTTTCAGGTGGGGCAGGATATAGGTGTAGGTGCTTCCGTTTCAACGCCGCGCGCCTCTCGTCGTTGGCTTGGAGCCACCAGAGTCCCAACTCGACTTTCCGATGACTAGCTTCTGCGGTGCGCCCCACGGCGAGTGCCTGCTGAGACCATGCCGTCGTGTTACCGTGCGTCGCGTTCGCATAGCATCCTCGCGCGACGAGGCTGAGATCTTGCGGCGACACAGACGGCAGCCGACGAGAAATCATAGACATCATCCGCGCCACGGTGACCTCGTAGACCAGCTGTAGTTTGCATAGGCCATCTGCGGCTCCCGTGACGTCACTGTCGGAAGGCCACCACTTACGGGACGAAGGCGTTGAGAAGGCCGACCGGAGTGGCTTCGAAGAGACCTCCGTTGACACCGATGAAGGGAGGTCTGAATGCAAGTCGTACAGGCGGCATGCTGATATAAATGTGCCCAAGGCTGTGGCCGAACCAACGCGTGGACGATCCCTCAGACGCGCCCGGTGTTCCGCGGAAGCTCGGCCTAAGCGAGTTTCTTGAAGGGTCAAGAAGTAGTAGGCGTCTTCCAAGTTGAGGGCTTCGGTGGCCATTGATTCTTGCATGTCGTGAGTCGACGTGAACAAATCAGCAGAGCAGAGATGACGAATAAAAGAGGCAGCATAGGAAGATGGCACCGCTCTGAAAAGGAGACATTCTTCTTCGTCGTCGACATCGAACTCCCAGTGTGGATCTTCTGGCACGAGCGTCTGAACGCTAGCAAAATTGTTCGTCAACAAATACGATACTCCATAACGCAATATTTAAGGGCAGATTATCGTTTTGGAGAGGCATCCACGAACATATCGTTCGAGATGATAGGTTGTGCTTTTGGGGAAAAAACGGCAATGACCTCAAGGCGGCGCTGCTGGGATTGCTGCCAAGAAACCTGCATTTGCCAACTACAGAAAAGGGGAAGACGAAATCAAGGGAGAAAAAGTTTACGGTAGCTCAAGAGGAAGCGCTTCACTGTTTGAAGCAAGGTCAGGTTGCCTGAGGACAGGAACTTAAACAACGAAATTCCATAAAGAAAGGGATACATGTGCGTGCTGTGGAAAAACTAAGGGAATGAGAGATTACATTTTGATTGACGGTACAGATGCCTATCCAGGTGTATGTGCAGACACTACCCTGCAGGAGGGTATGGGTTTCATGGACAGCACGGGCAGCGCCTCCCATAGAGATAAGTGAAAGTCAGTTACAGTGTTCGTGGCTGAAAGGTATGGAGCGTATAGTAACGCAAGATAGTTCTAATAACATTACTCTACGGCTGAAGGCTAATAGCTAAAATTGGTAGGTGCAGAGAAAAATTTATGGTGGAAATATGCGTGACCCGGGAAAACAAGGGTTTGTAGAGGAAAGAATAAAAAAGTAGACCGTGTGGGCGGGCCACCGCCCCGTTATCACGGAGACGCTCATAACATCCATCCATCCATCCTCAAAGGGACGAACCACCGGACCCTGGCGTCGGTGTCGCCGAGGCTCGGCTAGGCAAACTCTTTCTTCAGCTGCAACAACCGAAGTATATACTTCCACTCGTTGCTCCGCGTATTGTTCGGAAAGGAGTGGCTGTGATTGTTCGACATTCTGTTTAAGGAGAGGCTAGGACAAGTGTGGCGGAATAGGCGATGTAAATGGGCGGCGAAAAGCGTTGCTTTTTTTTTCACAGCAGTCTGCACAGACACTGATTTCCTTCGCAGCGATTGTGCGCCCCTTTGTAACGAACTGTGCCTTACGTGGTTCTGGGCACTAAAAAATCTTGGGGTTGATAGATCATCTAAATGCAAGAATAGGAGGAAGCGCACGCACACTGCTCTCGTGATCCCGGTTGTTTCCAGCGCCAACGACTCCGACACTTTTGAGCCCGTACAGTCTTCGTTTGGAAATTTTGTTACAGAGAGGCAGTTGCCGTCTTCACATAGGAGCCCGACGTGAAGGCGGAAATACTTGCCCCTAGCTAAAGTTAACTTGCAGTGGTTCATTAGCAAGAACGTGTGAACTCCAGAAAAAATTACACCATCTCCCCGAAGGGGACCATGGGGTGATGCGGAGCATCGCTGGGAGTTTCAACGGTGCATTTAACGGCGGTGTTTACAGGTTTGCAGTGTTTTCGGTGTTACCTTTGCGGTGAACCTTGCGTGTTATTACGTTGCTAACTTGGTTCGTTACCACGCATCGCTTGACCGTTGTCAGAGTGTGGGTTGATGCTGATGCGTACTTGCGTCAACCCACTCACTGACGGAACTGTTGCTTCCATCACACAACACCACCAACTTCTTTCATCGGAGAAGGAGGAGATACTACCCGCGCTCTCTACCCGCTTTATTTATTGCAGCAGCTGTTGGAGAGAAAAAAGGGAGAGGAGAGTCGCGCATGCGTAGTGTGAGTGCTTCTGGCGAACATACAACAAAATGAGGAGAAGGTTTACGTGGCCTGGCATGAAAAAATATATTGACGAGTACATTAGTTCATGTCGACAATGTCAAATGAACAAAGCGAAATACAAGCAGAAGACAGACAGCATGATTTTCCGACCTCATTCGAAGATACCATTCGAAACCGTGCATGTTGATTTCGCCGAACTGAAGAAAAAAAGCGAAGGAGTGAAGAAAACGCAATCCTTTTTTGGTGTGCATTGACGAGTGCTCAAGGATGCTAGCAGCCAAGCCAGGAAAAGAAAATGCTGCTGCTGTCATATCGCTCTTGAGCAGAGACATGTTTAAAGCAGTTAAATGTGTTGTATCCGATAATGGACCCGCATTCAGAAGCCAGGCATTCGCAAGGTGGGCAAAAGAAAGAAATATTACCCTGAAGTTTACAGCCCCTTACCATCCATAAGCTAACGGACTAGCAGAGCGTGTCATCCGAGATGTAAAACAATATATAAGTATGTACCGAGGGTTACCAGGAGGGTGGGAGTGTTGCCTTCAAGCAGCTGTGTCCCACCGCAACAGATCGCATACAAGCACTCTGGGATGCAGCCCTCAATACGCCGCTTTCGGGGAGCCTGCCTATTTACCTGCGGACGGCATACTTGGCATATCAGAGAAGCTTCACTTGAAGGAAACGAAGAAAGGGGAAGAACAGCTAAGGAAGCACAGGGAAGCGATGAAGAGAGCTTTTGACAAACGTCATAACACGAATATTCCCGCAATAGCCCTAGGTGATATGGTTCTGGTGCGGAAAGGTTATGGCGGTCCGAACACAAAACTTGTAGGGCCGTTTAAAGTGGTAAAATTGGCCACAAAAGAAGGAGCGCTGAAGACCATCGGCTACACGACGGAAAACGGTGCAATGGAAATAGCAGCCATTTCCAACGTCGTCCCTTATCTGGAGCGGAGGGAGGAAACAAAGCCCGGGAGAGTGTAGTGGGTCGGTGTGACAATGGACAGATTTGGTGGGAACAGGGGGAAGACAAGAAGAAAAATAAAGAGATCGTATTTCGGATCTGTGTATGGCAGTCGTGGAATGTTTCAAGTATCAAGATTCAGTTTCGTATAATTTGGTATTCTCCTTCAGAATAAAATAAAATAGTGTGCTTGGATCAGGCGCAATAATGCCGGCAACATCATTCCCCTATCTCGGGTACGCACATCATAATCCTTGGAGAGTCTAGCAAATTTGTTTAACCTAAACCTTAAAAACTAATCCGCCATTTACTTACTTAATTAACCTACCACGGGAGCTCGACAGGTGGGTGTAGTGCTGCTCAAATATATGGGCTCGATCCCACAACACGTTGACTGCATTTTCATGATGTTGAAATTAGCGGTGTGTGTGAATACTAAATTTTTCGAATAGTAATCGAATATGAGTGCCTAGCTTCAAATATGGGGTAGAATATAGACCATCAAAACGTATGTGCGCCTTCAGTAATGCAGCTTTATTGAACAATTAGTTACGCTAAGACAATACACTAGTTATTTAAGAACACAAGTATTATTGCACATCCAGTAGAGACTAGCTATTCACATTGTTACCGCACTGGTAAACTGTCGCAGCATAAAGCACGTTGTAATAAGCACTAAAGGCTACCATAAAGTAATACTACTTGTTCCGTACGGTCAACCATTGCAATGCACTTCGAAGTCGTCCTACGCAGGGATGCGGCTGCGAATGGAACGTTAGCAAGTTTGATTGCCTGCTGAAAGCATGCAAACAGCGCCGTCCAAGAGGCATTTGAAGCCGCTTATAGTGTCGGAGGCAACAAGTTTTAGTCGTTTCCAGCCATCAAACCTGCGTGCACTACCGATGCTTACCACAGTGTTGGTCTCTGCATCCAAGTTTTTTGGCGGTATTCCCACTGATATTCAACGCTGTTGTTAAACTTTCACTCAATGCATTGTAGTAAGAAACGGAATAGCCATGCCGTGCTTGAAGTTTCGCTAACCAAATCATGTGTGCGCAATGTTAGCGCTAGCTTTAATGCGCAGTTCATCCACCAATTAGAACAAGGTTACCCTAGCCTCGATGAAGATTACTCTAGCTGAACTCCTAAGCAAGTAGATTTCGCCGGGGTATTTTTGGCTGACACGGGCATCCCCATTGGCTGGTTGGGTATTTCGAGTACAGGGTCCAGCATTCGTCATTCCGAATTACACAGTCAAGTATCGCAAAGCTTCCCCACATAATCAAAGAGCAAGACTAAAGTCACATTTCCCCAGCTATGGTAGCTAACCGGAGGCCTTTCTGGTTAACCTCCCTGAGTGCGCTCTCTTCTCCCTCGGTCTAACTAGTGGGGTGGTCGAGAAGAGTCAGAGTCTGGAGTTAAAGGAATTGTCCGGTGATATTGTAAACATTACAAACTGTCAGGCGTGTCGTGTACGTGTGCGTGTGGGGAACACAAGGGTGATTTTTCAGAGCGAACTGGAGCTTTCGATAGTTTTATTCAGCTTTTTATTTGCACGTGCACGAAACTCCAATGGTGCGCCCGATGAGCGACGGCCTTTGCAGCATGACGTCACACGGAACCGTGCAGGGGACTCGCGAAGCTGCCTGCACTGTACTTGGTAGCGCAGTTCGACCGACGCTTCTGATTGCTCGCGCCTATGCCTCGTTGACTAAACAAATGTGAATAAAAGTCCCCCTATTATCATTATTATTTCAACAGCTGCGAGTTAAGCGTGCGGTTATTGCGCTTCGAGATCAATGAGCTTTACCTCCGATGCGCTGTTGTGACAGCGCTTTGCTTTTGGCCTTCCATGATTTTTTTTCCTCACTGCACGTTTGTATTGTCGTTCGGGGCCGTATGTATTAAGGAAACGGAGCTGTGATAGCTATCTGGCGCCGTCAAGTAGAGACAGCACTGGTTCCGACAATGAAGAGTATGAATCTCCGCTTGCGTTGAACCCTCCAGCAAGCCAGCCAGTCAAACGAAGTGACGAGAACGGGGGAGCGTAAGCGTTTCAACAATCAAATGTGTACGAATGACACCGACATGGTCGTTTGAGCACGTTCTAGAAATCCGGGCTACGCGCATGGAAATGAGCAAGCTTCAGTCCGGGAATCTTTTCCATGCGTTATCATTTTCATATTTCACAGTGAGAGGCGTTTGTCCGCGTCGGTTTTTACATTCGTTTTGCCTAGATGGTAACTTACTTGAGGTCGCCATCACCAGTTGACCTAAAGAACGCGCTTTTGAACACGTCTACCCAGAGAAATCTCCGCACCTGTGCTCACCTTCAGATCAGGCCCGCAGTCAGGGAGGGGGGTTGCTCTAGGGTCCTGGGCTCCTCCCGAAATTTTGGTTGGGGGGTAGTGTTAATAAAGTAGTGTAGCACTATTTATTTATTTATTTATTTATTTATTTATTTATTTATTTATTTAAATACTCTCAATGCCATTTGCGGCGTTACAGAGAGGAGTGGTGTTACAAGTTAGAGATGGCAGTCTTGAATGATGCATGATCAGGGTTGCTGGCGATGGAGGCAGGAAAGTGGTTCCATTCGGATGAAGTCTTCGGCACGTAGGAATGGAAGTACATGTTGGTATGGCAGAATGGCACATGAACTTTGAAGTTATGGTCGATGCGAGATGAAACATAAGCAGGTGGCGAGAATAATGTGCGTTTTATTTCAGGATTCGTGAAAAAGATTTTGTGGAAGAGGCATAGGCGGGCCTGCTTCCTCCTGTTGGAAAGAGTATGAAGATCTAAAGAAGCTTTTATTGATGAGATGCTAGCAGTACGGGAGTAATTAGCGACAATGAAACGAGCTGCGCGATTTTGGATGGCCTCTAGTGAATTAGCAAGTAAACAAGAATGAGGGTCCCAGATTGATGAGGCATACTCGAGTTTTGATGTGACTAGTGTTTTGTATAGAAGAAGTTTTAAGGAAACAGGCGCTAATGAAAAGTTACGGCGCAAGAAGCCGAGAGTGCGGTTAGCATTGTTAATCAACATAATTGATATGATTATGCCATGTTAAATTGTTGTCTATGTGAACACCTAGATATTTGTAAGTATTGACAGATGACAACTGGAAATTAGTAATTGAATAAACAGGGCTAGGGCAGTCAGAACTTCCTCGAGAGATCCTCATTATTTTACACTTGTTAGTATTCAGCTTCATTGACCAGAGTGAGCACCAAGAGGTAAGGTTGTCAAGATCTGATTGAAGTAGAGATGAATCATGCGGGTTAGTTATTATGCGGTAGATGACACAATCGTCGGCAAATAGCCTGATTGTTGATGTAATGCTGGATGGAAGGTCATTAATATAAATTAGAAAGAGTAAGGGTCCAAGGACAGAACCTTGCGGCACACCAGATGTTACGGGACAATTGCGTGAGTTATGACCGTTAGCTGTTACATGTTGGGTTCTGTTAGACAAGAAGCATTCAATGCATCGTAATATGTTAGAGTCAATATTTAGCATGCTTAGTTTTAGTAGGAGTAAACGGTGAGAAACGGTGTCAAATGCTTTTTTGAAATCAAGGAAGATACAATCGATAATGGAGCCGGTGTCAGATGCTGAAAATAAGTCGTTGGTGAAGAGAAGTAGTTGGGTTTCGCATGAATAATGTTTCCTAAAACCATGCTGACTGTTATGAAAGAAGCTATTTTCTTCGAGAAATAGAATTAAGTTAGAATAGATGATGTGTTCGAGAAGCTTACATGGAATACTAGTCAAAGTAATGGGCCTGTAATTAGAAGGATGAGATGAGTCACCTGGTTTAGGCACAGGAACCACCTTCCCCGCCTTCCAGTCACTGGTCAACGAGGCATCTTGTAATGACTGTGAAAAGAGCTGAGAAAAAATGACTGAACAATACATGGCAGTTTGAGAAATTGGGGAGCGATTCCATCTATGCCAGGTGCTGATGCTTTCATTTTAAGTATGAGGTGAAAAAGTCCTAATTGGTCAATGATGATTGGTTCCATTTGGGGATATCCAGGATTGGCTAGAATCGGTAAATGATTGCAGTTGTCAGCAGAAAATGCGTTTATAAATATCTCTTGCAAAGCTTCGCAGCACCTCTCACTTGCAATCGCCAAACCAAGTTCGTCAAAAGATCGATGTTCTTATTTTTCGGACCATTTATAATACACCAAAACTTACGAGGGTTGGACTGTAGAAGAGAAGGAAGTGTATCGCTAAAGAGACTATGTTTAGCAACTGCATAAGCTTTTTTGTATTCCAGTGTTGCGCAGTGATAAGCCGCCCATCTCTCCGTGGTATCAGATGATGAAGCGCTGCGGTAAAGTCGCTTTTTTTATTACGTAAGCGCAGAAGTTCTGATGTGAACCACGGAGAGCGGAACGCCGTTCGAACAGTTCGCAAAGGAACATAGCAATCTATAAGTGAATTAATCTTATTTTTGAATGACACCCAGTTCTCTTCCACAGTGTTATCAGCAGCACATGCAATGTATTTTTTAGTGAAAACTTCTAATTCAGTACATATAGATGCATAATCAGCCCGTGCATAATCTCTTATGACTTTGGTTGTGTGCATAGGACGCTGCGGTTGCATTGCGCAGGTGAAGTGAACAATGCGATGGTCACTAAGTCCAGATAGGTAATGAATCGACCGAAGGATTTGTTGTGAAAACTAAGTCAAGTATATTGGAAGAAAATGCTGTGATGCGCGTGGGTTCATGGATTACTTGGGTTAAATTGAAGTCGTTGATTATATTTAAAAAGCGATTGCCTTCCGCTGAAAGACAGCTAGCTGTTCCATCCCCACCGTTCCATGTAATCTCTGGGAAATTAAAATCGCCCATGACAAATATTTGAGAATTTGGGTATCTCACGGAGACTGCATGCAAACAGTCATGGAAGTTTTCGCAAAAGTCTGAGGAGCAGCGAGGAGGACGGTAGCAAGCAGCTAGCTGTTCCATCCCCACCGTTCCATGTAATCTCTGGGAAATTAAAATCGCCCATGACAAATATTTGAGAATTTGGGTATCTCACGGAGACTGCATGCAAACAGTCATGGAAGTTTTCGCAAAAGTCTGAGGAGCAGCGAGGAGGACGGTAGCAAGCAGCTAGCTGTTCCATCCCCACCGTTCCATGTAATCTCTGGGAAATTAAAATCGCCCATGACAAATATTTGAGAATTTGGGTATCTCACGGAGACTGCATGCAAACAGTCATGGAAGTTTTCGCAAAAGTCTGAGGAGCAGCGAGGAGGACGGTAGCAAGCAGCTAGCTGTTCCATCCCCACCGTTCCATGTAATCTCTGGGAAATTAAAATCGCCCATGACAAATATTTGAGAATTTGGGTATCTCACGGAGACTGCATGCAAACAGTCATGGAAGTTTTCGCAAAAGTCTGAGGAGCAGCGAGGAGGATGGTAGCAAGCAGCTAGCTGTTCCATCCCCACCGTTCCATGTAATCTCTGGGAAATTAAAATCGCCCATGACAAATATTTGAGAATTTGGGTATCTCACGGAGACTGCATGCAAACAGTCATGGAAGTTTTCGCAAAAGTCTGAGGAGCAGCGAGGAGGACGGTAGCAAGCAGCTAGCTGTTCCATCCCCACCGTTCCATGTAATCTCTGGGAAATTAAAATCGCCCATGACAAATATTTGAGAATTTGGGTATCTCACGGAGACTGCATGCAAACAGTCATGGAAGTTTTCGCAAAAGTCTGAGGAGCAGCGAGGAGGACGGTAGCAAGCAGCTAGCTGTTCCATCCCCACCGTTCCATGTAATCTCTGGGAAATTAAAATCGCCCATGACAAATATTTGAGAATTTGGGTATCTCACGGAGACTGCATGCAAACAGTCATGGAAGTTTTCGCAAAAGTCTGAGGAGCAGCGAGGAGGACGGTAGCAAGCAGCTAGCTGTTCCATCCCCACCGTTCCATGTAATCTCTGGGAAATTAAAATCGCCCATGACAAATATTTGAGAATTTGGGTATCTCACGGAGACTGCATGCAAACAGTCATGGAAGTTTTCGCAAAAGTCTGAGGAGCAGCGAGGAGGACGGTAGCAAGCAGCTAGCTGTTCCATCCCCACCGTTCCATGTAATCTCTGGGAAATTAAAATCGCCCATGACAAATATTTGAGAATTTGGGTATCTCACGGAGACTGCATGCAAACAGTCATGGAAGTTTTCGCAAAAGTCTGAGGAGCAGCGAGGAGGACGGTAGCAAGCAGCTAGCTGTTCCATCCCCACCGTTCCATGTAATCTCTGGGAAATTAAAATCGCCCATGACAAATATTTGAGAATTTGGGTATCTCACGGAGACTGCATGCAAACAGTCATGGAAGTTTTCGCAAAAGTCTGAGGAGCAGCGGAGGAGGTAGCACTGGGCACACGAGTTCAAGTGGTGAACATGTGGGAACAATATGAGAGGGAAATTTATGTGATATCGCGATGAGAACACCGCCCCCTGTTCTTGTTATTCCGTCACCATTTAAGCCTGTTAAGAACGTTGCATTGAAAAAGTCAGTGTACATACTGCGATTTTTCCAAAAATAAATAATAAAAACAGATGTTTGTTCTTAATAGTCAAGGCCTTCATCAAGTGGGCCCTACCCGAAAAAAATCCTGGCTACGGGCCTGCTTCAGACACATCGGCTTGCTCTCCACCACACGCTTCAGCCAGAGAAATGCACAGAACACAACAAAATGCAGAGATCTGACGCTTTAATTACAGCCTGACCGAGGAAGGCAGCACACCTATGTGTGTAGGTCACAGTATTCGTGCGGCCCTTCTACTAACAGCTACGTCAAAACTTTATGAGAGGACGCGATCAACTCCCAGGACACGCATGTAAAGTGCATCGAGCGTAGGATGTTCGGAAACCAGTTGACGTGATGAACGGCGGACCCACTCGCCCTGTGGGCTTTCGTAGCAGGGAAAATTGAGAAGAGTCCACCCTTCCACCTTAACAGCGTTACGGTATCAACCAAATTATAGAGCTAGAAAAGAAGGGGAAAAGTGGTTCGAATTGTGCGATTCTACGTACGGCGCGTGTATGGCACGAAAGCCACGACCGCCCGGCAGCGTATTTCCTTAACATATCCGGAGCAATGCACAGACGCCGCTATTGGCCGCACGCGAGGCCACGTCAGCCCGCCTACGCATTTCCGTAAATGTTTACAGTCGCACGCGCCGGCAGCCGGCAGAGAGAGTAGCCTGGCACGGGGAAGGCTGCCGGCATTTTATCGCTGCCGGCGCATTTCCTGCCATATAGCTATTTTAAGCGTGTCCGTGGTTCGCCCGTGTCAGTGGAGGCCCGTTGACATACGTCGCCGCTTCGCGGTGCGCCTTCGGCGCTCTCACTATTTTGCTCGTGTCACTACTGCCAGAGCCAGGCGCGTCAGCGACGGGCGCGCCAGCGCCCGTCGCTGAGACCCAACGCGATTGCGTTTTTAAAAGAACATTAAGCGGCTCCTTCGGAGCAGTTGTGTTAGTAATAATAGTTCCCCCCGAGGGCGCCGAGCCTCGTAGCCCCTTGATAAATTCTCTACTTCACCCTGAAAGTGAGAAAAACCAAAAGAAAAAACACACAATGCGCATCCGACATCTTTCTTTGTTTTCCCTCCTTTCCCCACAGCTCTCAGCGCCCAAAAAAAGGATGAAAGAGCGGCACCTTAGCACTCACACAGCAAGCGTCAAACCAGCGTCTCTTGCGCACCGCGTTTACCCTTAATTGGCGCAGGTTTGAAAACCCACCAGCGAAAGGAAAACAATCGAAGAATCGAAGCGACGCAACCCCAACCGCACCGCCGGATTCCTCCCCCCACTCCGCGTTCGTAGGAACACGACCCGTCGTCGGAGGCGGGCACTGCGCGATGCTGTGTGTGAGCAAACTTACCGGAAATGCGTAGCGGGCGGCTCTTCATGATGACGTGGGCTCGCGTGCGGCCAATGGCGGCGCAGAACGCGTCCTATGCATTGCTCCGGATATGTAGTGAAATTACGCCGCCCGGCACAGGGGGATCGGTACCATTTTGAGAATTTGGGTATCTCACGGAGACTGCATGCAAACAGTCATGGAAGTTTTCGCAAAAGTCTGAGGAGCAGCGAGGAGGATGGTAGCAAGCAGCTAGCTGTTCCATCCCCACCGTTCCATGTAATCTTGGGAAATTAAAATCGCCCATGACAAATATTTGAGAATTTGGGTATCTCACGGAGACTGCATGCAAACAGTCATGGAAGTTTTCGCAAAAGTCTGAGGAGCAGCGAGGAGGATGGTAGCAAGCGCACAAAATCACTTCTTGATACGCAAAGCGAACGCGCGCGCACACGAGTTCAAGTGGTGAACATGTGGGAACAATATGAGAGGGAAATTTATGTGATATCGCGATGAGAACACCGCCCCCTGTTCTTGTTATTCCGTCACCATTTAAGCCTGTTAAGAACGTTGCATTGAAAAAGTCAGTGTACATACTGCGATTTTTCCAAAAATAAATAATAAAAACAGATGTTTGTTCTTAATAGTCAAGGCCTTCATCAAGTGGGCCCTACCCGAAAAAAAATCCTGGCTACGGGCCTGCTTCAGACACATCGGCTTGCTCTCCACCACACGCTTCAGCCAGAGAAATGCACAGAACACAACAAAATGCAGAGATCTGACGCTTTAATTACAGCCTGACCGAGGAAGGCAGCACACCTATGTGTGTAGGTCACAGTATTCGTGCGGCCCTTCTACTAACAGCTACGTCAAAACTTTATGAGAGGACGCGATCAACTCCCAGGACACGCATGTAAAGTGCATCGAGCGTAGGATGTTCGGAAACCAGTTGACGTGATGAACGGCGGACCCACTCGCCCTGTGGGCTTTCGTAGCAGGGAAAATTGAGAAGAGTCCACCCTTCCACATTAACAGCGTTACGGTATCAACCAAATTATAGAGCTAGAAAAGAAGGGGAAAAGTGGTTCGAATTGTGCGATTCTACGTACGGCGCGTGTATGGCACGAAAGCCACGACCGCCCGGCAGCGTATTTCCTTAACATATCCGGAGCAATGCACAGACGCCGCTATTGGCCGCACGCGAGGCCACGTCAGCCCGCCTACGCATTTCCGGTAAATGTTTACAGTCGCACGCGCCGGCAGCCGGCAGAGAGAGTAGCCTGGCACGGGGAAGGCTGCCGGCATTTTATCGCTGCCGGCGCATTTCCTGCCATATAGCTATTTTAAGCGTGTCCGTGGTTCGCCCGTGTCAGTGGAGGGCCCGTTGACATACGTCGCCGCTTCGCGGTGCGCCTTCGGCGCTCTCACTATTTTGCTCGTGTCACTACTGCCAGAGCCAGGCGCGTCAGCGACGGGCGCGCCAGCGCCCGTCGCTGAGACCCAACGCGATTGCGTTTTTAAAAGAACATTAAGCGGCTCCTTCGGAGCAGTTGTGTTAGTAATAATAGTTCCCCCCGAGGGCGCCGAGCCTCGTAGCCCCTTGATAAATTCTCTACTTCACCCTGAAAGTGAGAAAAAACCAAAAGAAAAAACACACAATGCGCATCCGACATCTTTCTTTGTTTTCCCTCCTTTCCCCACAGCTCTCAGCGCCCAAAAAAGGATGAAAGAGCGGCACCTTAGCACTCACACAGCAAGCGTCAAACCAGCGTCTCTTGCGCACCGCGTTTACCCTTAATTGGCGCAGGTTTGAAAACCCACCAGCGAAAGGAAAACAATCGAAGAATCGAAGGCGACGCAACCCCAACCGCACCGCCGGATTCCTCCCCCCACTCCGCGTTCGTAGGAACAACGACCCGTCGTCGGAGGCGGGCACTGCGCGATGCTGTGTGTGAGCAAACTTACCGGAAATGCGTAGCGGGCGGCTCTTCATGATGACGTGGGGCTCGCGTGCGGCCAATGGCGGCGCAGAACGCGTCCTATGCATTGCTCCGGATATGTAGTGAAATTACGCCGCCCGGCACAGGGGGATCGGTACCATGTGACGTCACGCTCACTGTGGCCATCACTTTACTTCGCTGAGCGGGATTTTCAAAAAGCGCTGGGTTTGATAATTATTTTAGAATTAACTACATGATTGTCTTCGTAGTGCAAGCTGCCAACAGGTAAAATAAAGCACACACTTTCTTTTAAGACCACTTGTTTTGGTTTGTAAAATGACCGGACAATCCCTTTAAGTTAGAACATCCGAACTTCGACGTAGAAAATTCGGCGAGCAAGGTCATGCCGTACGTGATGTACGCGGGAGGTCTACTTGTTCGGTTTCGCTATTTGCCTGCAGTCAGCAACACTGAGTTGTGTGTAAGAACTCGCCGCTTCCGCTCAAAGGTTGAGTGGGAAGATGCGCACACATAGGTTCGGAGTAATGTATGGCGATATAGCCCCAAATGACCGCGCACGTGCAGTGTCGCGACGCGCGGAAGACGCGCGAACAAAGTAAACGAGGCGGCGGCGGCTTTTCCACTTAGGCACGGGTCGTTTAACAAAAGAGACTACCAGCGTGCCACTCTGAGCGCGCCTGAGAGCCCAGCGTTTGGCCGGTGAAAGTGGAAGTATCTGGGCGCACTATGTTGGCGTAGATGCCGCGTGAGCGCGGTCAGAGGAAATCGGCAAAGACCGTGTGTTAGTGCCGTGAGTGTTGTGGAGGGTTAGAATGACATCATGATTAGATGTTGTGGATAGTGAGAGAGGAGTGGTCTCAGGGTTGACGGAGGATACGCGTATTTTTCTGCATAACCCGCTTACCTGTATGACTGGTACAGATTGAGTGAGGCACTTTCGAAAATATCCCGGCCCCATATCGCGAGTGTATCAAAAGTGTGTCGTGTGTATAGAGGGAGCGAACCGTAGAGCGGCCGCCGCTGATCTGCTTGTTTTTAGATGCGAACTAGCTCTTTGACTAGCCTGTATAACGCTGTCCCTCCGTACCACACCACAATCATCATCATCATCATCCTCCGCACAAGCGCTAGGCAACGCGCTTCCCTCGGCGCAGGTGTTGGAGCGGTGCCAAGTAGGTCACGCTCCCCTCGCACGCTTCCCTCGCAGGTGCGCGCGTACGTCACTCTCTCCCTCACCCGCCTGAGCGCCCTCAGCTGCCGGCTCCAACGCCCGCTCGCCTCCCGTGTCTGCGTTTCAAACAAACGTTTACACCAGTAAACGCTACATCGAGTTTCGCTTCAAACTTCTTCCAGCACCCGCGTTAGCGCCGTTCAACCCGTGACGCCGCCCGGGCGCAACGCTGCTGCTTCACATCCCATCAGGGTTCCCTTCGGGGAGATGGTCCAATTTTGTATTCTGGCTTTGCCCTATTTTTATTAAATCGTCATGTTCAGAAGTGATCTCCGCGATTGCAAAGTATCGTCGCACGGTGACGAAGCGACTGGCACCTTCATATGAATGGGATCGTAGTGTTGGGTTTGCTGGTGTGTTATTGCTGTAAAACAACGCATTACAACTTAAGGGCAACTCCGGCGATCTTTTAGTATCCACAGGTGTCAACGAAATTTTCACTATATCTTCTCATCGTCGCTGCAATAAATATACGTCAAGCAAGGCAGTTGCAAATCATTTAGTTTTCCTCAAAAATAATTTTAAAAATTTCACGTTCAAGATAACATTTCGCGTCACGATTGTTTTAAACACCAAATCTGTGAGCCATCGGCTGTGCTTTCATCCAAAATAGTGATAAAATGACCACCACAATGAAGAGAAAAACAAGAACTACGCAGAAGTCGGCGAATGAGAAGACGACGACGACGACGACGACGACGACGACGACGACGAAAACAGGGAAGAAAAGAAGTCGACGACGAGGAGGAAGCAGAAAGAGCAGACAATGGAAGAGGGAGCGCGGGCAGGAGCAGCAATAGGCTAAGACAACACTGAGATAGCACGCAGCAAGATCTAGCAAAAAAGAACAAAGAGCTGAGCGAGTTGGTGAGGGTTCATAAAGTAAAGGCGTAGAAAACACGGACATGGGAGAAGAGTGGACAACACGAACGCCGTTCGTGTTGCCCACTTTTCATTTGCGCCCGTGTTTTGCACGCTTTTTCTACGTTATAAGATCTAACTTACACACAACTGTGCTTCGTGCTCTTCGCAGGCGCAGTTTTCGTCTCCTTCTGTAGCACGCATGCCTGCATGCATGGATGGGCGGATGGATGAATGGATGCGATGAATGATTTGATTGTTTTCTGTGGTTTCACGTACAAAACCATGATGTCATTATGAGAGACGCCGTGGTGGAGGGCTCCGGAAATTTCGAGCATGTGTGGCTCTTGCGCTGACATCACACAGTACATGGTGCTCAACATTTCGCCTTCATCCAAATCCAGCCGCCGCAGCCGGATTTGAATCCGGCGACCCTCGCATTACCAGCCTACTATGGTAGGCACTTGACCGCCGTGGCGGAGTGGATGCTGTAATTGCCCTATTCATAATCCTGGGGTGTTCATAATACTGGTGTTCATAATACTAGGGTTCATAATACTGGGGTTCATAATACTGGGGTGATGTCCCGTTGATATTGAAGGCGCGGTGAGTTGTGCACTGCCAAACTCAATGTTTTAGATGGTACCAAGTGCTCTGCTACATTACTTAAATTTTCCTAAAGAACCCGGAAACTTCCCTACTGAACGCGATATTTATATAAATTTCTTTCGTGTCACTAATTTTTCACAATGCCAGAAGCTGTACCTTTGCGAGGAGGATACGCATAGCAACCAAGAGCGCGCAGAACGAAAATACATCTGGCGATGCTGCGCTACGTCGTAGATTTCAGGCAATATGTGCAAACATCTACGTAATTATTAGTCGGTAAATAGGATATATATTGTTTTCTGAGCAAGTCAGAATCCTGAAACGGCATGTTTTGGAAACTTCGCTTCAGGTAATGTGGCCAGCATAAAAATGAATTTGTAAACATGGCTTTAATGCCTATATAAGTGCGTCGGGTGGTCGTAGCTGGCAGTGCTTCTTCCACGTTTGTTCGGTGAGGTGGCGTTTTCTACACTCAGGTTAGACTTTAAGGGGACCGGGTCGTACTCACATATCCAGTGCGCTGTGTGCCTACTTCCATCTGTTATCTTCTTTAATCACCCTCACACATGATAAATGACTTCTGCACTAGATGCATGCTCGATATCATGTTTCGTATAAATTTAAACTTGGTGTTTTTATGGGATTTCAGTTGCTTCTAACTTTCTTTTTAGTCGCCTAATTAACCCCCTTGGTAGGTAAATTGGAGGTGCTGAACAAGAAACACAACGAGGCCTATGACTAGAGCATTAGTAACGTCGTACTGCTGCGTATGCGACGTTTAGCAACGCGACAACGTAATACGTCCTTGAATATAATGTAATTGTGGCTTTTATATCCGTTTGTCCAATATACACGAGAACGCTTCGCTTCTGTATCAACACACTGCAACTGCCTGGTCTGTCCTTACGTCGTAAATATCTTCGTCTTTGTCTCTTTCACGAAATTTATCATAAAAATGAAGAGTTAAATAACCACCTTTTTCGTCAACCTGAGTACATTTCATCACGCGTGGACCACAGCTTCAAGGTTGGTGTCCCACATTGCCGAACAAACCTACACAACGGTTCTTTTGTCCCCCAGACCAGCAGAGAATGGAACCACCTTCCCGCCTCCATTGCAGCAAGTACTGATATGAACTTCAAGAGTGCCATTCAACACATGGTATTTTGTTGATTTTTATTCTTAAGAATGTATTTCTGCACATTTGTATATGTATACTAACCACTACTTTCTGTTATGACCGCGGGCTTTGAAAGTATTTGTAATAAATAAATAAATAAATGAATAAATAAATAAATAAATAAAATGTACCGTACACATATATTCGCTCAGGCGTTTTTTTGAATGTCGACTCACAAGAAAACAAAAACGTTCCTGATCAAGCGCGTGTCTGAAAAATCATTGGGAATGCAAGGAAATGCACTACGGCTGGAAACATTCGACATTCACAGTGGAGGGGGGGGGGGAGGTGTAGGGCATCTTTATCTTCAAGAGCATAATGGGCGCACAACCTACACTTACGAAGGCCAACAGACTGAGACAACTTCTCGTGCACTATTTGCGTGTATATTCGATTTTTTGAATACCGGATGGGCGCTCTTTATCTCCAAACTTGCTGAATATTGTCACGAAGATAAGTAATACACAATCAGCGGAAAAGCACAGCCTTCTTTAGTGGCGGCCAGCACCAAAAAAACGCTCGCACAGCTGCGCGCTTCGTCGTCTTCCCTCTGCTCAGGATCGATGCCTGTAGTGGGGAGCTGGCTTCTCGAAACTTGCTCCGCCATGGGCGCTTTGCTTCGCATCAATATCAAGTCTTTTTAACCTTTTGCCTAAGATCATCCCTTGTACTGGTCAGTAGAACAGTTGTGCACTGGGAAGCTGGCTATGACGAGCCAATAGAACCGCACAGAACAATTATTCATGCAACATTTCTATATCAAAAAGCACTTGACCAACTGCAGCAAATGTCGCTGAACAGAGCTGGCACAAGGCACTTCTCGAACGATATTTACAAGTGAATCAAGCACGTGATAAACTACAGCAGGTGTCACGAGAGAAGTGAGAGGAGTAGTTGACTATCCTATAACGCTGACTGCTGTGTATTGATCCATTGCAGCTGTAAAAAAAGCGAACAAAGATCTCGCGGTGCTAAAGAGCAACGTTCTGCTGCATGCCTCCACAGTTGATGATTTGTGGGGTTTAACGTCCCAAAACCAGTTCTGGTTATGAGAGACGCCGTAGTGGAGGGCTCCGGAAAATTCGACCACCCGGGGTTCTTTAATGTGCACTGACATCGCACAGTACACGGGCCTCAACATTTCGCCTCTATCGAAATGCAGCCGCCGCAGCCGGGATTCGATCCCGCGACCCTCGGATCAGCAGCCGAATACCCTCCACAGTTGGTCAGCACTTTCTAGCTGGTACAATCGGTAAAACTGTCGCAGTTGTACAAGAAATATCAGATGGCACACGCTTATCTGTAGTCTTTGTGTTCGTATAGCTTACACCTCTTCACTTGTGTCTGTGTTTTTCATGAATTTTCCTTAGACAATGATTCCTTACCAACTCGCTCTGCTTTTTGTCCTTTTAAGCATCTCTATGGGCCGCGCTTCGTCAAGCAGTGTTGTTCGACTAAAGTGTTTCTCGACGAGGGGCCGCCAAAAAGACGACAAGGCACGTGCGAGAAAACCGGTTTCACTCGTTTCAATAGTAAACAGCTTCAAAACGTGTTGCAGCGCGGAGAAGCCCTATCGAAATATTTAAGCACTCCGAATAAAATGCCGCTTCCGAAGTCAGTAACACCAGGAAAGAGGCTCGTCTATTACTTCTTATTCTCCATAGGAGAGGAGAGTAAGCGTGTAGTTGCGGTACATGTTGTCCGCTGGTATTAAAGTGTCATTTTATAGACCAGACACATTCATTTTCTCAAGACAACGGTCGACATTTGCACAGACTCGCTACAAGTTTGAGATCTTTCCGCACTTGACCCGTATTGCTGGATATGTCGGGCACAGAAGTCCCAAAAGCAATTCAACGGCGACATCTAGAATAGGGTACTCAACGTTTGCGTATCCTATAGATTGGGTTCGCTTTCACTGCGCATGCGTCGTAGCCGAAGCAGAGCTTGGGTTGTCGTTCAGGCCCCTGTTTTTCAGAAATAGCGTATCGTTCCCAAAGCCCCCAAAGCCACTTTGCGTTGATGTTCTCTCTGAGATCCCCCACAGCGTGATAAATGATTAGACCTTCCTTGGCGTTTGCGTAGTGCGAACCCTGCTCTAAAACTCTTTTAGCGCCCTCACGATAGCCAATCGAACCCAAATGACGCTAACGGTACGTACCCTACTCTAAAACTCGCAAGTGAGATCAGTAATCTAAGTGCTTGCTCACCGCACAGCTATTTCCCTTTCAGAACCGACGCGCTCATGCAAACGACTGATTCTCCTGCTCAGAGGAATGTTCACACAATACTTCTCGCCTGCTCTTTCTATTTTTGCTCCAATGTGTACCTGCAGCGGGCCTATTAGCTATAACACCGAGCATCAATAGTTCCAGCGCACAGGAAATAAACTCTTTAGTCTGTTTATCACCGACGAGCTTGACCTTTAGTTTTCGAGGAGCTCCGAAATTTGCAAAGCGCCAGGTGCAACTATCGCCACCTAGCACTGGGAACGCGCTAAGCAATTTCGACCACGTGAGCACACAGAACTGTGATTCATTTTCGCGCGGCCTAAAACGAGCGCTCGTATTCTTTCGGCTGTCGCACGACCTGAGCGTTGTCGTCGTCGACGCTATTATTGTTGTCAGGTGGCGACAATTCTCTTGAGGCCTAATGTCGCCGGGAGTCTGCTAACGCGAACGCGGCAAAAGGACAGTGCAGGCTATAATGTCATGATTGCTAGCTGCCATGTGCTCGGGACTCTGTTGCTGAGTAAAATTGCGGAAGTTGGGATCCTCCCTTTCGGTCACATTTGGTATCGTGTATGTCGTGAGGTCGATACCTCACGACATACACGATACCTCACGACAGTTGACTCGGTAGATACCTGAGTGGTCATGCAGGCATTGCGGAATGTGTGTGTAGACGAGCACTACGTAAAGCTACTGGAAGACATCTGCAACGGCTCCACAGCAACCATAGTCATCCACAAGGAGAGCAGCAAAATACCTACAAAGAAGGGCGTAAGACAAGGGGACACAATCTCTCCAGTGTAATTCACAGCATGTTTACAAGAAGTATTTAGAACACTGGATTGGGAACTAGTGGGGGAAAGGGTTAGTGGTAGTGAGGGCAAGAGTTAATGGGGAATACCTCAGTAACCTTAGATTTGCTGATGACATTGCCTTGCTAAGTAACTCCGGAGATGAATTAAAAAGCGAGGTTACTGACATGAACAGGCAAAGTCGAACAGGGGCCTGAAAATTAGCATGCAGAAAACTAAAGTAATGTTCAGTAGCCTTGGGCGAGCATAACGGTTTGACATAGCCGGAGAGGCATTGGAAGTAGTAAGTGAATATGTCTACTTAGGCCAGGTAGTGACTGCTGATCCGAATCATG
The DNA here is from genome assembly GCA_013339685.2 of Hyalomma asiaticum. Taxonomy (NCBI): domain Eukaryota; kingdom Metazoa; phylum Arthropoda; class Arachnida; order Ixodida; family Ixodidae; genus Hyalomma; species Hyalomma asiaticum. The sequence goes on along the minus strand of CM023490.1, from coordinate 67,540,691 downwards.
AGCCTGAAATAATTAGGAGGATAAGAATGGGGTGGCGTGCATTTGGCAAGCATTGTCAGATAATGAATGGTAGCTTACCTTCGTCTCTGAAAAGGAATGTGTATAACAGCTGCGTCTTACCGGTACTCACGTACGGGGCAGAAAATTGGAGGCTAACAAAGGGGGTTCAGCTTAAATTGAGGACGACGTAGCGAGCAACGGAGTGGAAAATTGTAGGTTTAACATTAAGGGACAAGAAAAGAGCGGAGTGGGTTAGGGAAGAAACGCGTGTTAGGGACATATTAATAGAAATTAGGAAGAAGAAATGGGCGTGGGCGGGCCATGTAATACGAATACAGGACAACCGTTGGTCATTAAGGGTAACAGAGTGGATTCCTAGAGAAGGCAAGCGTGCCAGCGGGCGGCAGGAAGTTAGATGATCAGATGAGGAACTTTGCGGGGACAAATTTGGCCCAGTTAACACAGGACAGAGATAATTGGAGATTTATGGAGAGGCCTTTGCCCTGCGTTGGGCGTAGACAGGCTGATGATGACGATCATGTCGTGTGGTGCACCGTACTGTGCTCCATCGCGTTGGCGAAACTCATTATTAATGTACGTAAATTGCCTTTCGTGTTATCTTTTCAGTTGAACAGTAATTTATGACATGTGTATGGCCAAGTAAATTCATCGCGCTGACTATCTCATCACCTAAATTTTGTTGCCTGTACCCATTTAACGAAACATGTATTCGCAGCGTTCGTCATCATGTTTTGCACTGAACCAAATGGATCCCATTCAAAGCGCGTCACCATTGAGAAACAGCTAGAAGCACGCGCTTTACCGGTGTGATGATTAGCACCGTGAAAATGCTTCGCTTTTTTTTTTTACCGTATAAGCTGGAGTGTACAGTGCCGGTACGCAGTTCAGAGATACAATATCCAGGTGCGCTGTCCTGACAACGACTACCTTTGGCGATATCGACAATGTATAGCCCTTGGTGCGCGCTGATGGCATGATGGAGGAAGGCTGAGTGACTAGTTGCTTCCTAATTCGAAGATTCAATGCCAAACAACGCGTTCCTATCTCCATTGGCGATCATTTGAGCAAAGGACCCAAAGACGGCACCCCAATCGACAGTGAGAGCTTGAGCGTATAATCTTCAGGAATGTACTCGGACAATCATAAACAGGTGGCTAAGGAAACTGCTGATATTCCTCGTGATAGCTTTGTACGCAAGCAATATCTCAAGGCCCAAGCAGATAGAGCGTGAGCCCGGGCTGCGATTACGATCGTGTTCCACATATTGTGCCTGCGCCCGTATCTGTCCTCACAGGAGCACTGTGTCATTCACTGTGAAGCCGTGATCTACGCTTTTTTACTGCGCCTCCCACATCAATCCACGGTGAGCCAGTACTCGAACTATTGAAGGATATGTAACTACATGACCATGGATGCCTGCGGCCTTTCTTTAAGTGCCTAGTGATGGACAACTGTATTAGCGATTTGATAGCTACAGTGTACCTGCTTCTGAACACAGGGTCACTTTAGTAAGCAGGGATATGCAGCACAATACAACCTACGTGTCGTTCCTATGGATTTACGCTTGTAAGTGGTCCGATTACCTGCAATCATACGCGCACTTTGTCCTGTGCTCTATTTTGTCTCGCCGGCTATCTCCGCTACCCATTTCGCTGATTTAGCATTGACACACGCCTTGGGTGGTAGAGCGCAGTGTGCAGCATAGAGGGATATTACGCCCGACAGCATGCCTTGAAGTTGAGTAGGAAGATATCCCTTTCAGTGGTCCTGTCCACCAGTTACTAGTGTTCAAGCATGCACACCATTTAACAACCACTAACTTTTCCACAAGGATCGTTACTTTTTTCTAGAAAAATATTACCGGGAAATCTACGTTCAAGAATTATTGTTGAAGTGTCAACGCAAAATACATCAAGGAAGTTCACTGCTGAGCCGAAGGGCGCGTATTAGATGCCTGGTGCAGCCGGCTAATTTTCGGTGAAGGCCAAAATGTTATAGACTTGCATACTGTGCGTTCTCAGCACTCGTTAAGTAGCCCCAGGCGTCACATATCCGGAGTCCCCCTCCCCCCCCCCCCCCCCAGCTGTTTGTATCATAATCATTTCACTTGGTTTGCATGTGAAAATCCCAGCACTTAAGGCATCACGGAGGGTATACACACACATTTCGGCGATATCTTGCGTATCGTCTGTAAATCGCGCTGCACAATTTGTCATATATGTGCAGCTATCCCGGCGACTGATATTTATCAAATATATGAGTATTGCCACATGATATAGATATGCACGTTTCAAATGGGCCTGCTACTCTTTGGCTGAAGGAAGCACGTCGAGGTATAGTGAATTATACCACTGAATAGCGCGCACTTGTTCGAGAAGCACGGCGCCGTGTAAGACTTGCTACCCCATATTGAACTACATAACGAAAAAGCTGCGCGTGCGAAGAAATGCACATTTTGGCAGCGTTACAAAACGCCTGGCCAAACCTCCGACAGTGGGGCTTCGGAGAGTGGTCGAAAGGTGCAGAGCACAGTACTGCGTAATTCTTCCGGAAACGGTGAACGCGCGAAGCAAGATAGAAGCGAGAGAGTACTCTCCTGTCATAACCATGACAGTCGAGGGAGAAGGTCGCAGCCATCACGAGCCGGCGGTTTATGGAAGGAACGGGTATATCTCCTAGAGATACACCCGATAGATATCACCCACCTCTGCACGTACTGAGACCACGTGAGTCGCGCCGAATGCCAACAGAAGGGAATTTAAGGTGGCTTTGTCAAGCAGCTGACAGCAGTTGTCAGCATGGTGCAGTGAATCAACCCGCAAGTGAATCCTAGACCGAACGTCGACACTCCTCCGTAGACCAAACGTCGACAACGACCACCATCTCACATGTTAACGTAACCCTTCAAATTGCTCCAAGAGAATAGTGGTACACTGTGTTCTCTTATTGTAATGCACGGGCTTGTATGTTTGATGTTGGGTAATCGATTCTCTGTTACCTTGTAACCGCCCATGTGCATTGGTTTTTTATTCTGACAAGTGTCTGCATTTTTTTGCAACCGCCAATTTTATTGAGAAAATGTTTTTTTAGAACCCATCGCTCGCTTTCGATCTTTGGATCACACTGGACTTTTGCTGGCGCATCGAATAGACGTAAAAGGAATTGTAGAAACTTTCGCGCGGTTTTTCTTTTGGGGGGGGGGGGGCGAACCGACAGCCAGGTCAAGAAATTTATCCGAGAAATTCCCTCCCGTGAGTCTATAGCTCGGCACTAGTGACAAAGCCGTCATAAATTGAAGTCTGTATACGCTGACATTAATGCTCCTAGATACTCTCGTACCTTTCATTGGAATCTGCAGAACGACGTTTCAGTTTATAGGTCGTAGGTCTTGCCTAAAATACCAATCCAATAGGTTAACGTGAGATCGGAAGCATAAAAATCGATAGTGACAACGAAAGGAACACTCATCGGTATTCCACATTATTCAGTCCCTTCTACGTCCGAGGTTTCTGCTTTTCTGTGTTACATTTTCTTTCATTCCGTCTGGTATCGAATTCTTGAAGACCTCAGGGAAGGTTCCGATTCGTCAGTTCACAGGTATGTGTAAGTAGGTTTATCATTACCTTTCTACGCGTCGAATCTGAACTGTATTTTCCTGCTGCATGATTAAGAAATACTGAAGGCTACTGTTGAACATATTGTATTGGCCGGTGCGTGTGCACTTACGAACGTGACCGACATAGAACTTCACGATGCGTGAGCCTAGCAACTATATTTACTAATAAAATTCTTATGCACATTCCCACAATAATATGCGGGCAGATGGAAATAGGTATATATGTATATATATATAGCCAGAATAAATATTTAGAAAAAAGAGATTCACGCTATTAGCAAAACAGTATAGCTTTACTGACGTTGCGGCCGGTGGACCGGCCTTCATCATAGTAAAATGGTGTTGCAGAGCACCTTCCTTTTAAGGGTACAGGAAGGGGAGAGAGTGCGCCTACCAAGGCGTATATCTGCAGTGGCAATGGCATGAAGACTGCCTGGAAAGAGCACGTGATCGGCTGCGGCGAGTCAAGATGCGACACTGTAGCCTCTAAGTCAACACCGAGGTGGCACACTTTCCAACCCCGGGGGATTCTCGTAACACTATGTAACGCAAATATAAAGCCACTGCACATTGCAAGAATGGTAATCACCATTTACCCTAAAATAAACAAGAACTAAAATATTTACTTAAAAACGCAAATCTAGAGGTAATCAGAGCGAAGAATGAAGAATTTGAAGTCGCCCTAAGCAACAAGTTCGAGGCCTTAGGCCAAAACATTATGACTTGGAAGAAATAAACAAAACCATAGCGAAAACAATCCTTGAAACAGCTATAGAAGTCGGGGGTAAAGCAACTAAGCAAGCAACAAGTAAGTTGTCCCAATCTACGAAGGACTTAATAAAGACACGCCAACAAATGAAGGAAACTTCGTAAAAAGATAATATAAAATTCGCAGAACTATCAAAAGTGATCAGTAAAGCCAGGCAAAGAGATGTAAGAAACTTTAACATGAGAGAAATAGAAAAAGCAGTATTGAAAGGCACCAGCATTAAATCGGTCAAAAAGAAACTGCACTGAGGAAAAAGCAAAATGCATGCGCTAGAAGATAAACAAGGTAACGTTCTCAACAATTTCAACTAAATAGTAAAGGTAGCAGAAGGTTTTCACTCTGAACTGTGCAGCTCTCAAACTAACCATAGAACCTCGATAGAAATAGAATCAGAGGAGGACCCTGAAATTCCATGTATAACCGTTGACGAAGTCAAGGAATCTGCCAAAGGCATGTCCCGGGGTAAAGCAGCTGGGGAAGATGGTATAACAGCCGACTTGATCAAAGACGGAGGAGATATTATACTTGAAAAACTTGCGTCCCTCTTCGCGAAACGTATCAAGACATGTAGTGTACCGCGCAGTTGATAAAATGCTAATATAATCCTAATCCACAAGAAAGGTGACATAAAGGAGTTAAGGAATTACAGACCAACTAGCCTACTCCCAGTAATATACAAACTAATTAGGAAAGTAATTTCTACGAGGGTAAGAGCAACACTCGACTATAAGCAACCAAGAAAACAAGCTGGTTTTAGGAAAGGTTACTCGACAATGGACCACAGCCACGCTATCAACCTAGTAATTGAGAAGTACGCGGAATATAACAAACCTCTTTATATGGCGTTTATCGACTACGAGAAACCATCGGACTCCATAGAAATACAAGCCGTTCTAGAAGTTCTACGTCGAGAAGGGGTACCTGATGTATACGTGAAAACCATAAACACCATGTACAAAGATTGCACAGCCACACTACTCCTGAATGAAGCCGAGAAATCCTGATGGGGAGAGGTGTCAGACAAGGAGATACGATCTCCCCGATGCTATTCCCTGCATGTTTACAGGAAGTCGTTAAGCGTCTAGACTGGGAAGAAAAAGGAATTCGAATAGACGGAGAATATCTAAGCCATTTAAGCTTTGCAGACGACATCGTGCTCTTTAGCAATGATGGAGATGAACTGCAAAACATGATCGATGACCTAAACCGGGAAAGTATTAAAATTGGACTAAATATGAATAGGCAAAAGACCAAAGTTATGCTCAATAGCCTAGCTAAGGAACAGGGGCCGAATTCACAAAACTTCTCTTTCGTAAGTGCGTCTTGCCATTGGTCAGTCGGCTTCTGTAATGATATGTCCAGCATCAGGATTGGCCGAAATTTTCTCTTACGAACATTTTTCTCGTAAGTTGCTTTTGTGAATACGGGCCCAGGAATTTAAAATTAACAGTGAACCCTTACAATGTATAAACGAATAGGTATGCCTTGGACAGTTACTAACTGGAGCACCTACCCATGACAAAAGAAGTTCTCCGTAAAATGAGGATGGGCTGGAGCGCATACGGAAGGCATTACGAAATTATGTGTGGTAACTTGGCACTCTCACTAAAGCGAAAATTATTCAATCACTGCGTTCTGCCGGTACTACGTACGGTGCAGAAACTTGGAGGATAACGAAAAAAGTAGAGATGAAACTAAGGAGCACGCAACGTGCAATGGAAAGGACAATGATAGGGTAACGCTAAGAGATAAAAGAACGAGCGGAATTGATCGGGGAACAGACAGGAGTAGCTGATATTATTACATCAATTAAAAGAAATAAGTGGACCTGGGCAGGACATGTCATGAGGAGGAAAGATAACAGATTGACATTAAGAGCGACGCAGTGGATGCCAAGGGAGGGAAAGCGCGACAGAGGCAGGCAAAAGGTTAGATGGAGCGATGAAATCAAAAAGTTTGCGGGCATTAAGTGGAACCAACTCGCTCAGGATAGGGTGGATTGGAAATCGTTGGGAGAGGCCTTCGTCCTCCAGTTGACCTAAATAGGCTGCTGTTGCTGCTGCGGCTGCTGCTGCTGCTGCTGCTGATGATGATGATGATGGCGATGATGATAAATCACCACTGCAGAAAGGATAAGGAAAGAAAAACTGATCTATTGATAAACGGCTGGCAAGAATCGAATGGAATATCGTGCAATAAAAATATAAATAATAAACAAGAAAAAAGGAAGAAAGAAGGAAATAAAATGAAAGCGATAAAAATGAAAAAAGAAAAAGTTAAGCAAAAGGGATAATGTGATAATGAAAGCAATGTTATTTCAAATGGCTTGCTCATAAGGACAGTGCCGTAGTCACTCGGGAAACATGCGAGTTTTCTTATGTTTTCATTAATACCCGAGGTAGTGGCTTTGAACTTCTGATAAGGTAGGACGCACGAAACTCGCGCTCGTGGTGCGTCCGAAAGCCGGATTCCAGTGTCATCGCCTTCAGGTCACTAAATGAATGGCCAGGAGGGCGCACATGCTTAGACAGCGGCAGGTTAAAGGAATTTTTTCAGTGTGACTTGTGATAATTAAACCGTATTCGGAAAGATGTGTCTACCTGACCAATATATTGTTCATTACATTTAGTGCATTCAAGCAAGTAAACGACATTAGCCGTGTCACAAGTAAAGTTTCATTTAATTTGCACAAAAATGCAAGACGCGGTGCTTGTTGCTTGCGTAGTTCTAATATAAGGGCAAATCTGCCAACGTGGCTTATTACACCGCCTGCATCCAGTGCCACGACGTGGGTTTAAAGTTGACTTCGTTAAGATGTCACGCAAAGTGGCGTTTCGTCTATACACAACACGAGGCGGTTCCACGAATGCGCGTTTTGAGGCGATCACTCTGTGTCAGAATCTTATTATGCTTATTAAGAGTAGCTGATACCTTTGGTAGCGACGCAGATTGAGTTAGTATTAAGATAGTCTTGTGTTCCCCAGTCTTCCAGTAGGATTAATATCATCATGATCATCAGCAGCACCAGCAGCCTGAGACGACCGGAGGAAGAAGGCCTCTCGAAACGATCTCCGGTTTTTCCTGTCCTGTGCTAGCCGATACCACTTTACGCCTGCGAGTCTCTTAATTTCATTGCTCCATCTACACTTCTGCCTGCCTCCGCTGCATTTCGCATCTCATTGTAACCATTATCTTGATCTAATTGTCCAATGGTTGTCTGTTCTTCGTATTGCACGTCCGGCTCTGGTCAACTTTGTCCTTTCAATTGGTATAAGGAGATCAGTCATTTCTATCGACTGTCTGATCCATTGCGCTCGCTTGCTGCCTTTTAAAAGTTATATTATTTTTCGTTGCATAGTACGTCGTGTGGCCCCCAGTTTCACCTCGACTTCCCTTGTTTTCCTTCACTTTTCTGCAGCCTATATCGTTACCGAGACAATGTTGGTTTGTGGGGTTTAACGTCCCAAAACCAGCTCTGATTATGAGAGACGCCGTAGTGGAGGGCTCCGGAAATTTCGACCACATGGGGTTCTTTAACGTACACTGACACCGCACGGCACAGGGCCTCAACATTTCGCCTCCATCGAAATGCAGCCGCCGCGGCCGGGATCCGATCCCGCGACCTTCGGATCAGCAGACGAGTGCTATAACCACTAGACCACCGAGGCGGGGCCTGTACTGAGGGAATGTAGTCGTTGTACAGTTGTCGTTTGAAAGGCCGCTGTAAATTTTCCAGTCATGACTTGGGAATGTCGTGTGCGCTACAACTTAGCCTTATTCGTCGGAGAGTTTCCTTTTCGTGCGTACGTTCTCCTGTTAGCAATTATAACGATATATGTACTTCTGTGAACAGTATGGAATACGCCTAGCAATTTTACATCAATGCCAAGCTCTTCAGGATTAGTTCGGTTTGTCGGCTATTAATTTTTATTCCTATTTAGAGACTTTCTTTATGTCTTTAATCAGTCTAGTTACTGCAATCGGTGCTGAAGCGCACGACATTGTCTAGGAAGATTAAATTGCTAATATATGCTCCATCAACTTTTTTTATTCCCCTGTCGTACCATACCAGCTAACCGAACACTTCAAAATATGTTGTGAGAATGGTGACGAAAGTTTTTTAAATGTCTTTGCTCAAATAGAAAGTTATGTCGTCTTCACCAGCTGCATTTTGTATGAATATGCGTTGTACAGGTTTCCTTATCTCGTCTGTCGTTACACTAGGAACGTCATCGTTATTTTCCACTTTGTTGTTTGCTAAGACCGACCGAAGCAAAGCTGCGCGTAGCAAACACCAGGAAGGTATGCATCATGTATGTACATCAGATAAAAACGTCTAGAGATAGTTCCCTCTCACACACAAAAGAAAGCAAACCAAAAACGGTAAAGAATAGGTGCCAAGACCGATAACTAGAGTAATGATAATCCAAAATATCTAACTGCACAGCAAGCAGCGTTACTGAGGTTTCGCCAACACGACTTACCCTCTTTATAAATAAAAAATCCTTCTATATTACGTGCCGTCCTATCCTTGAACCTAGCCAGAAATTTGTGTCAGAAAGCAGAGGAGCGCAGTCGCAGACCCTGCGGAGAAACGACACATTTAAGCATGGTTTTGCCATTGAACGATGCATGGTGGTCACCCCACCATGCTTTTCCCACGTCACTCCTCCCAGCATGGGGCACCCCATAAAGAGGGGTGATTTATAATGAAATACGAACTCGCCCAACAGTGTATCCTACTAAGGATGAGTAGTCCATTTAAGAGCTGCGGAATTTGCACTAACTCAGGAGATTCTACGCCTTGTCGACCCGTTTCATGTTGAAAATTTTCGCCCTTTTCCGTGGAGCAGAGGACTAGCTCTGCAGCCTTTGTAGATGTTAGTTATAGTGTGCATGTATGTCCTAAGCAAGCCTTGTCGTCGCAGGGTTTGTAAACATGTGTTTGTATTTCTACTCACTCAACTACATTTTGTAGTCTCTGAAACGATGCAAAGGGGCTTCTTTTACTCAGTAAATTTCTGAATCATTGTACTTATAGTATGATGATTTTGATCCGTCGCGGGATATCCTTGGAACCAGCTTGTTCTATGGGTTGTTAAAGTCTAGCGTTCCTCTAATCCTACGTAAAAGCACTTTCGTGATTAAGATGTATATTGCGGAAAGTAGACGGATTCCTCTGAAATTCTTCAGGTGCTTTCTATCACCTTTATTGCGGATTAGGCTTATATTGGAATTTTCCTAGTTGGTCGGCATATGAAATGCACTGAAGAATTTCGTGAAGGGTGACACGAGATTTTGAAATATTATCACAGACACGTCAGTAACATATTCTTTAATTAGGTAGCTTAAACTAGGCAAACTTGTGCGTTACAGAAAAATAAACTGAAAGCTTCTCAGTCGCCCTGAACAAACATTGTCCAACTTGCCCGTTGTTGTTGTTGCCCTCAATGTTGGCATATACCATTGGCCATGATGTGAGAAGCATGAGCATTTAAGTCACAAATACTACGAAATACCGTTTGTAATTGAATAATAAGGATGAAAGTGATGGTGAAGATAACGAATTTATGAACGGGATGGCCTAAATCAATTATGAATTTTTCAACAGTAGAGCATACTTCCCGTGACAATGTCCTAATGAGGAGGCTTCCAAAGGCGATATGGGAGACGGAGAATTCCAACCCACTCCTGTGAAGAAAATCTTTGAACGTGTGTTTTCGTAATGAGGATAACCGACTGTATTCTCAGAAATAATGATCTATAAATTTGTCTTCGCCGCAATATGGACACCAACGCGACATGCCAGACCAGCTCTGTACAGATAAATGTTTCATTTTGGAATGCGACAACGTAACTGCGTAAAGATAAATGCTAGTTTTCTTGAGGTGAATGCATTTCTATTCAAAGGCAATAAGAGGTATCAATAGTTATTTAAATAAGTTAATAAAGAATTACTAGATCATTGCCTTACAGCTATCCTAAATTTTGCAGCAGTTGTAAGCGCTGATGCTAAATATAGTGAGAGAATTGGACTATTAATAGGTGAACTCGGCAAGCTGTCGGTCATTTAAGTTATTACAATTCATTTGTGACCAGACACCCACACCAATCTAATTACCGTTACCTGACTAGGGACAAGGGAATGAAAAGTACGTAATATGCATAAATCACTGTTTGCACTAAGAGCTTATATAATTTGTGACAGTTGGGACTGATGAGGTCGCTGAACTTAATTTTTGTTGGACCATAACCACCGCCAGAAATTCTGCCCAGAATACCGATAAGAAGTAAAAATTTTTATTGAAAATGTCCAGTTAAAACTTTCAGAAAACTTTCAGAAGGCTTTCAGAAAAAAATGTGAATTCCAGATGTTTCGTCTATTTGTGAAGCATCTTTAGCAATGAGATCTTTGATGTGCAAGTAATCTAAATGATTTTGTATGAAATATAATCTGCGACAGATATCTAGTGTTGCTCGGATATATCTTATCAAATATAATTAGTAGGATGTCCCTTTCACTAATTGGGAAACATCGCATAACCGTACGTCTGGGGGGGAGGGGGGGGGGGCAAAAGCACGTAGGCCACCCGAGGAGTGTGAAATCGATGCCAGGACAGAACTGAAAAAAATGCTGACTTATGCATGAAAATTACCTGGAGTTTTATAGGATATTCGTAGATCTTCAAGACCGTCTGAGTGGTAAGCTAACTAAATGAAATCTGCACAGAAGCGAAGGAAACCGAGCTTCTAGGTAAAGAAAATTAGTAGCGACTGATTCTGGTAATCCAAGGCATAGGCGAAGAGCCTCCGTTTTCCAAAGAATTAGTGGATCCAATTTATAAGTTTGGGCGCCCGAATTTAGCACGCACCCCAATTTCACACCTCTTTCTTCCAGACGTCTTCTCTAATTTTTGTGTCCCACCAAGCTCGCGTAAATCTCCGCTGACCGAGCGAAGCATGGTGCATACTTCTCTGGGTGATGCTACAGACTTCCTTCGCCCGAAGTCTGTGAACTATCGGGAGGGCGCAGGAAACAGCCGGCCGTCTAACTTGACCGTAGCTTACGGCAATATTGCCCCTCCTCTGTCTTTGATCAAGTCGACTGCTTGGCTGTCTTCAGCAGTTACATTTCCAAGCGACATGCGTTATACAGGTTTTCTGACCTCGTTGTTGGGTCGCACTAGGAACGGCATCGTCCATTTTCGCTTTGGCTTCCACTAAGGCTCAGTGGTCTATTTGAGAGCTGCAGAGGTCGGAGTACAGATCTTCTGCTACCTTCGACATTTTATTCTAGTTGGTGATAGCATTCCTCTGTTTATCTTTTATTTTATGGGTTTTGTATTTTTCTAGCCACAGCTTCCTTTTGACCATTCGTGAACACCAGCGAAGGATGCTACCCTTTTGTAGTGCCGTTTGTATTTCTTTCATATTGGAATTTTTTACAACTCTCTAGCTTTACTGATTACGTCTGAGAGCTCCGCCAGATCTGATCCTTTTCAGTGGTCACTTTCATTTGTCGTTGTTTCCTTATTGAATGTTTAGTTGTTTGAGAAAGCTATCCGACATAATTCCTTGTCTCTGTACCCGCAATTTCGAATGCCGTTTCCGAAATTACGTAGATTATAATTTCGTAGAGTGCTTCTATTTAGCCGCTTTTTTCCCGAAGCTTCAAACTTGTTTTCCAGGTCAACCCTATATTCACTGCCTTTTCTTTGACTACTTCAATAGATGCCTGTATTTTAGAAACTAACTGTGGTCTTGTCATTTCGGAGGTTGAGCACGATGTTCGCCCCTACTAGCGTGCCATGTCAGCACTTTGTTTAAGCCACTAATTCTCTGTGCCCGCACAATATAATGTCTATGAAGTTCTTTTTTCGTGTTTCTCCGTTCTGGCTTTAAGCTGTCCACTTTGCTATCATTTACTTCTCAAACGACGTTTTCATCACTTGGAGTCGGTTTGTTGTGCAAATTGAAGTGCCATACTTATTCAATTATTCCTATTCTCGACAACGTACCTACCGATCGCTTGTTCTCCGTTTTGCTTTGTTCCTACTTTGCCATTAAAATCATCCATGGTTAGTTTGTACCGGATTCATACTCTTTGCATTCCTAATTAATAATCATCAATAATTGTTCTACTTCGGCTGTACTTGTGATTTTCAGTCTATATCTCCTATTTATATTATCACGCGTGCTGCCTTGTGATTGATACTGAAAACGCCACTATCTCACCGGTGACATCTAAGCCCATTAGAAACCCCACGCCATATTCTTTCTCTTCTGGCAGATTTCTACAGGAAAACACGTGTTCGTTTTTAGTACTATTTATGCGTCTCTTATTCTCCTAACTTCACTAATGCCAACGACATGCTCGCTAACGACTTCTAGTGCCTCTAGCGATCTTAGCTTCGCTTGAAGGTGATCATGCGTTGAGCGTATCCACGTTGAGTTTCGAATGGCGGCCTGTATACATCCAGTGATTACTAGCATCCTCTGCTGCGTTACGACGCTGACCGCTGCCTTGATCAAGCGTTCCGCTCCCGCTTGGGTTTGTGAATTCCAGGGTTGAATTGCAGGAGTAATGAAGGATGTGGTGGCCGAGTACTGCAGTGGGGAGGTCAATTCCTCGTGTGGCGTAGGAGCGAAAGGAGTGTGAACCCCTAGCTCAGGTGACCTACATGTCTGGATGACATACTGCGAAAGAAAGGCAAAAAAGCGGCGCCAAACAAAATAGAAAAAGTAAAATGGGAAATACTAAAACGTTATCACGCACCAATATGAGCTCGTAAAAATATCAGAGCGGCCATCTGTGAGCGAATGTAGGTGCCTACACGACACGCGTACTGAATCCACAGACAACTTGCTAAACATAATGGAGAAAAATACAGCAAACACACGGTGCTCACAAAAATCAATGCATACCTAGCAAGGCTTTGTCATGCCTTAAATCCCTGTGCTCATTTAGAACGCGTCTAGTTACCATTGTCCCACCATGCCAGTGAGTTCAAGCGTAAAGTTGCCAAGTTGGATCTTTCTCTATGCGTTTGTACCTGTGAAAACATGCCTCTATGTTATTTTTCAACGGGCCGTGCAACGTATTGTGAAGATTTTGTATGACGTGTGTATTAGGGACTCTGACCCTCCTATCAATAGTATGCACTGTTCAAATTTCATCGTCTCGGTTCATTGAGAGCGACCAAAATGCGGTTTCAATTTCCGCGTGAGCGCTCCCCTCAACTCTGCACTTGACGTCACCTTAGTCACCACCAGTCCTCCGAGATTGGCACGCCCTGAGACGTAAAGGGAAAACAAACTCTGCTGCAGCATTGCTTGCGAGCGTCCCCAGCTCAAGGTGTTAAAATATTTTTTCTTACTTTCTGGCTCTGAAATGAATCTATTATTTTAGAGGAAACGTGAGTACAGTATACCTTTACACTTAAAAATATCTTAGGTTGACTTTACCGAAGCGTCACTATCTACACCGGCCTGTGGTGTCGCACAGTTGTTTCGGGAGCACAAGAACGCCCGGATTTGAAACGGGCGTTATTAAATGTATATTGAATATTTCGCCGCAATATTTCCGAATGAGCTTCTCGAACGCATATTGAAGCAGCCATTATTAAAACCGGGCCGCTCCATGTTTTTTCACGACTCCTTTAAGCAATTTAAAGACGCCACTGTTTAAGGGCTTCCTGGCCGTTCTCATTCCTGTTACTTCTCCTAAGCTATCGTCCACATTTCTTTGCTTTATACAGGTCTCCCTGAAACGACATGCTGAAGGCATCATTGCTGGCGGTGGCTGTATGCGGTTTCGCTATTTACAATAGGAAAGTGGCGTGCGGGGAAGTTGACGACTGCTCACCGAAGTTTACAAGCCGTACGTACCGATTGCACAGCCTGCTACTACGTTTTGCACGCAGCGATTGTTATAACGAATGAGCAAGCTGAAACAACTTGCAAATATCAAAAAGCCTATCATAGGACCGTCCTGCTATAATACATTTACAATGTGTCTGGTACAACACCCCTCCCCGGTTGAAGGAAGTACCTTTTACTTGTTAATTACGCTGCATTCAACAGGTGAGCGAAATTGCGTAGTCGTCTGCGGCTCTCAGCCTACCCAAGCGCAGCAAAAAGTTACCTTCTGAGGAGCGCTCTTTTCCAAAGTGGTGTTACTTCTCACTCTACCTGTAATTACTTTAATGTGTCGTCAGGTGCGATGGGTCGTATTGCCCAGCAACTGACTTGGATTAACCCATTCGGTGGCGCCCGCCGAGCCCATGTGGGGACGCTCCCGGGCTCGTGTTTCTTTTTTTTTTTTTTTTCAATCTTAAGCCCATGTGCCGTGCCCTCGCATTTGCTTGTTTTCTGAGCACCTATGCGGAATGTTTGCTGGAAACGTGGAGAAATGTACTTGTTAGTGCATAAGTCTCATAGATCTCATTGGAAAGTGTCCCTAAGCGACCTCGCCATCTACATGTACAGTACGGTGCAAAATTCACAACATATCGTGTCCCAAGGAGCCAAGACACATGCGAGCGGCTTATAAGAACTGATAAATGATTACCTAAAGCAATGATTTAATGATCAGCGATTCCACATGCGTTTATTACCTGTGATACTAAATGCCCGACCTTGGACTTGAATGAAGAGCATGATTGTAGAAAAAAAAACAAAAAACATTTCTTGGGCAAAGTGCATTAAGATGGACAATGAGAGCTTAGGGTGGGTTACGACGGATTGGAGATGATTAGGCGAGATTGGAAAGTATTAAGACGTATTACGTTCGAGGGAAGCGCATTGAAAGCACTGTTAATTCGGCTGAACCCGTCCTGCCTTCTTATGCGCTTGCGTCCAGATGACTGCTGTAATTGTGATGGATAAGCGCGAAAAATCACAGCAAATGTACATGATAGGCCTCTTCTTACCCGTCAAGGCACTCTGCGTGTTCAGCTGTTGTTCTTAATGGATGCTTTTTTTTTTTAAATGAGAGGTATTTCTGGCTCGCAATAGTGTCAGAAAAGTATTATCATCATTACCTCCGGTCCGCAACAGTAACGCGCGTACTTGTATGCAATGCAGAATGTGCGGCGTGCGTACGCGCCTTCATTCTTCTCCTGCTTTGAGAAAACTGCAGCAGCTGACGCATGCATTGCACGTGAAAAGCAGAAGAAAAAAAGGACAAAACAGTGCCCATCAATTTGAAAACTAGCCCTTCGTTAGCAGATGGTCGCTGCATGCGCCTATAATTCGGGTCCTACCACCAACCTTGAACCATTTTACCACGCCTGGATTTCGCGTCTTTACACTCGCGAAAGGATTGTAAGAGCCAGTATTGAGGTCAGGTCTGGTTACTTCCATAGAATGCCTGTTCTGTAATGAGGAGGAAATGAGTAACCACTTTTTATATCTCATCGCCGCTTCAAAATTCATCGGAAAAATTCTCGATGCAGTTATTTCTCACCCAGGCCTGGAGTTAACTGAAAGGACTACTCTTTCCTTTGGAGAGTTAACCTTGGGGTACAGCCACGGGGATGTCTGGTTTGCAGTAGCGCAATTTGAAATTGAAACTCAAGGAATTTAATTTTTATCATTTATGCATCGTCAAACCGCAGATATAAAAGTAATCTTTAATAAAGTCCAAGCAGCTTTGGCTAATCCCTTGCATTGGGAATGTTCCAGATTACAAATGAGAGCAATGTGCATTAGGCAGCAGTGGCTGCGTTCTACGCACAAGCTAAACCGCTTATTCTGTATTTTGGAGCTTTGCGGAGCCGCTGAGAGAAGCTGAAAGTACGGCAGCACGTGCCATTGCCGTTCGCTGCCCATAAGAAACAAGCACAATTTGCAGAATACCTGAAGGCGTCTGGTGCCGGGACCGTGTTATCTATGGCACTCCGTCGCCATCTGGGCATATAAATATGCTCACTTCACCGAGGATTGCATTCAAAATGAGTGGCGGCATTCTAGATACAAGGTGCGCCATGTCTTTTGCGTTTTCCAGGGCAGTGGTCTTCTCTGAGCACGAAAATGGCTCGTCTTCAATAGCTGCCACTGCTGCCCGCTATTCAGCATGTGTGTGTGTGTGTGTGTGTGTGTGTGTGTGTGTGTGTGTGTGTGTGTGTGTGTGTGTGTGTGTGTGTGTTTGTGTTGTCGGCAGTGGCTAGCATAAACAAGGAAGTTGCTAGACTTATAGTTGCAAAGATGAAATAAGGAATGAGTGGAAAGAAATGAAAGGAGCGTTAAAGGGGTCGTGAAAAGAATGTGGAGATGCCGGTTTGTAATTTTCACTGCTTCAATACGCATTCGACAAGCCGATTCCGAAATATTTCGGCGAAATATTCAGTGCACATTTAACAACGCCCGTTTTAAAACTCAACTTTCTTGCGCTCCCGAAACGACTATGCGACACTACCGGCCGGCGTGGTACTATTTGGTGACGTTGAGTTAAGATATTTTAAGTTCAAAGGCACAGTGAACTCGCGTTTGCTCTAAAGGAATCAATTTACTTGAAAGCTAGAAAGGAAGAAAATACTTGGAAAGCGTGCGGTGCCACCATTCGGAAGAAAAGCGGCAGCACGGTTTCTTTTCCCATGGCCTCCGAAGGCGCCCCAATCTCGGAGGTATGACGGCTACTAAGATTACGTCATCTGCAGAGTTGAGGGGAACGCGCGCAGTGAAACCGAAACCGTGTTTTTTTATCGCTGTAAATCAACGCACACGGTGCAACGGAACAATGCATATTGTTGATTGGAGGTTCAGGACCCCGAATACGCACTTAGTACACAATGTTCAGAAAACGTTTCACGACCCCTTTAAAGTGAGGAATCCGATCAGAATGAGAAATTTGCACACTGAAATGAATGAAGGGCATAGATTTCTTATTCAAGGCCCTAGTTGACACCAATAAAGAATTAATGGCGACTTCAACAGAGAATGATAGGCTCATAAAAGGAAACGATGTGCTACGGCACAAAGCTTCTGCTTCGGAAAGGAAATTTACGGACTGCAAATCAGACCTCTTACTGTCTGAAAAATACTTGCGAGACTGAAATTTAGAAATTAAAGGAGTAACCCAAAAACCAAATGAAGACCTCCTTGAAGTCCTTCGAAAAGACTTGGAGAGGCAGTTGGTGATACCGTAATCCCCAAGGACATTGACGTTTGTCGGAGAGTTCGAACAAAGCAGGCAAATCAAACTAGTTTGTAACACTTGCCGTCATCGTAACCAGCAAACCATGCGCACCCGGCAATGGGACGCTTAAGCACGTACCGTCTCTGCATGCACGCCCTCTTATTCAAATTAAAGGGTAATTGCTGTATGATCCGTGTGGAAAACAGTTTCAACGTGATCATCTCTTTCAGAAGTCACGCAAGAACAGGTTGACAGATGCTTCCCTCTGTTTGTCTACTGAATCTCCTGTGTTTGTAAATGAACACATTTCTGCTTAAGCGGAAATTATAGGAATGACAATAGCACGCAAACGTAAACACAGCTGGAACTTAGTGTGGTCGAAGAAATGGCACTCTTCATGCATGCCGCACAGAGGCTGCTCCAGCTCTACGCATAATGCGTGAAAACGACTTGAACAAGATAACGCGTCGATAATTGACACAAACTTCAACACACTCGTGCCTAAAACAGAGATGTAGTTTTCGGGCTATGTAGGTCTAGGCGACATCTTTAGGAAGCACAAAATTTCTAAAGAAAACTGCTCTAAATTGTGGAACTAAATGTATGGACGCTGTTGAAGAAAACGGACGAAGTCACTGTGCTAATTGAGCCATGTAACCTCAATTTTGAAGTATTGTGTTCGCTCAAACCTAGTATAAGGATGACTCAGAGTACTATGCGCTTGCAGGATATGAGCATTCCAATCTAAATCGCAAGGAGGGTAGCGGTGCGGCGTTGGGATTTTAACTTCCTTACCCTGGTTATGATATGCTTCTAGAATATAGCGCAGCTACCGAAAATTAGGAAGTTCTGTGATAAGGAAAAGGCAGCATTTGCGGTTTTATATCGATCCCTAATGCAAGGCACTCTTAATGAATATGACTAACTACTTAAACTTGGAGGGTTAGTGCATGTTAAAGAACCCCAGGTGATCGAAATGTCCGGGGACCTCCACTACGGGTTCTCTCATAATGAGAACTGGTTTTTGGAACGTTAAAACAAAAAAAAACAATCAATCAATCAACACTTGGAGGAAATT
This sequence comes from Hyalomma asiaticum, assembly GCA_013339685.2. Classification (NCBI taxonomy): domain Eukaryota; kingdom Metazoa; phylum Arthropoda; class Arachnida; order Ixodida; family Ixodidae; genus Hyalomma; species Hyalomma asiaticum. The sequence goes on along the minus strand of CM023490.1, from coordinate 67,522,069 downwards.
CAATAACGTCATGACGACCAATGCAGCAGCTATTAACAGTTTTTGTCACTACCAGAATGCACTGATTTCTTCAGCGTAATCAAACCACACGGGCAACCGCTACTTCGTCGTCGTTACTATGCACATTTATAATGAATTTAAATATAACATAAAATCGGGGATCATAGGCCATGATATCAGTGATCACATGTCCATATATACCTTTCAAGGAATAAAGATGTCGACTAAAAGTACATTTCCAAGAAGTACATTTCCAACATACCGCAAAATGTAAGCTAACTAAATCACTTGATAAATTCCGAGAAGCAGTGCCGCATGATGTTAGCACCAATTTGTTGGAATTAATGAAAACAAGTCGCAAACGAAACCTTTAACAGCGGGCCTGCCTTAAGGTAGCATCCTTGGCCCGATATTATTTCTCTATGATGTTAATCATGCTGTAGAAAATGGTGATATGTCTAAATTTGTTACAAATGGAGATGACTGTTCCATTTCTTTTAGAGGAAAGGACTTCAAAGGAATAACGCCTATATCTAGTCCTGCCTGCAAAAAAAATATCAACAAACATTGGTCAAACGCAAGCTGCTTGATTCTGAATGAAACGAAAACAGAATTCTTATTTTTGGTGCTGAAGGAAGTTCTATTACATTTCCAGATAACATTGTTCTAGGTCCCTCTAAGATTACCATTACATCCTCTATGAATACGCTGGGCGTTATATTCAGAGCGGACATGGCTGGACTGAACATGTTAGCAATGTTTTTTTGAAAGTGCGAAATGTCGGTCTCTCAGATCACTACCAAAATAACCTACCCCTTAATATTAAGCGTCTCACTTATGATGTTGTTTTTGGTTCACAAGCTCAGTTATTGCTCGTTCATATGGGATAACTCCACCGCAAAAATTAGTCAGATGCTGAAAACGCTTCAAAAGAAAGTAGTTCGATCCAGCCCATTTTTTTTCTCCGAACATACGCAAAAACCTTTCAGGCACTCAGAATAAAAGCTGGTGAAATATGCAAACTGAAGGCACTACAGTGCTACAAGAATGGTATTATAGGAAACACAGGTGCACATCCTGCCCTCGGCGTTCTACAAGAAAATAAAAGTACATATTCATATCTCCATCAGGCCCGATGGCAAATCCTTTTCGCGCACTACTTATGGACAGCAGCGCCATTGTCATATACTGCCTTCACTACTTAACCAAGTCAACAAATTGTTGATCTGTTACACTTAACAAAACTAAAATGGTGGTTTGTTCCTATAGCAGCTTACTAACATGGGATAGGAGAAAAGTGACAAAAAAGATTTAACTAATTTTTGATAACATGGGGCTTTTTTTATGCTTTTCTCTCTATGTGATAAAAAAGTGCTTATAGGTGATATTTTGCTGTTGCTATATATTTGTTTTGCTTTTTCATTATGCTTTCATTCCTACGTTAGTCATATGCTGCGTATTATTATACCGTACTGTACTGCGTCACATGCTTTTTACTTTTGCACTGAGAACCACTTGACCACTGTCTACGTGGAGGACCGGAGTCTCGTCAAGGCGAATATATTCCGGCATTTGGTGCACTTCTCCCTTTTTTTCTCTATATCTATGAAATTGTGAATAAAATATTTTGATTGTTTGATTGAGAGGGCAACGCCGCTAGGGGGCCTGTGGGATACAGAAGGAATGAGGACAACTTAAAGAGAGGATGAAAAAAAGATCCACGCATATCCACGGAGCGAATGATGAGTGGGCGAAGCTTCGGAAGTTCATCGCAGATCGTGCCGAGTTCCGGATTAATTTAGTTAACGCGCACTCTACGAATCCTTATGGTTCAACTACGCACAAGTGAAATCTCCCACCGGCACTTCATTGCAAGTCAAGATGCAGTGCCTATATACATATATATATGGATGGCCGGAGAACGGTTCTCCAGCGAGGCGGTCAGTATTTTTCAATCAAAAAACTCGCTTGAAGCCGCTGCCTGCGTCAACGTTGTCTCTCGCGGGTGAGGGCGCGTTCTCCTTCTTTGCAAGCTGGTAGAGCGTTCATCGAAGAAAGACCGTTTCCATATCAATGCGCGCCTTTCGCTCTCTCTCTCTCTCTCTGTCTCTCTCTCTCTTTCACAAGACAGCAGATGGAAGAGTGAGAGAGCTCGCGCGCCGGGAGGCACGCGCCGAGGGCGAGCGCGAGGTGGCTACAAGGGACAACATCAAAGGATGGAACGACCCACGGTGTAAGGAGATACGCCCCTAAAGAGTACTTGAAATTTTTTGCGAGCCTGGTGGCGCACATGTCACCGTTACAAAGGGGACGCTCATAGCATCCATCCATCCGTGCTTCACAAGAGCTCCCGTTTCTCGTGTTTCTTAACTACGGTTATTGCCCACGACTACCGTAAGTTCGGCATTTCCGTAGCAGCCAAGATGACAGGAACCGACGGACGCAAAGCACCAGCAAGTGATTGTGATATTGTTTGATTTTATTATTAAATGCGAAGCATTTCTTAGCGGCGGCATGTCCCGCGGGGTCGGCGTCCGCACTCAACATGGCGCATGCGCTACTCTCCTCCTTTCCTCTCTCCAAAAGCTGCGCGTTAATCTCTCCACTTCTCTCCTGCCACCTACTTGCGCTTCTACGTCAAACGACTAAGGGTTGGCAACAACAGTCTGCCATGGAAGCCGGTGGTGAAGTACCTGGGTTTCACCATTGACCACCGGCTCACCTGGATCCCGGCTGCTAAGGCCGCTGCAGCCAAGGTGCGACGAGTCCAGGGGGCCATCGGAAAACTGCAGCATCGTGGCCGCGGCTGCTCTACCAAATAGGCGCTGCGGCTGAACCAGGCCGCTGCGTCATCCATCCTGCTCTACGCCTTCCCGCTGGTCAACCTGACGCCAACTAGGAGGTGTCTGGTGGAAGGGCTACACAGGGGTGCGTTTCGCTCCATCCTGGGGCTCCCCAAGAACTCCCCAGTAGCAGTGACCCTTGCAGAGGCTGGCGAGTGGCCTCTGTCGCTACGCATGCTCCAGCGGGCACTCGGGCACGTCGACCGCCTCCACCATGCCGCCGATGGAAGGGCCCTGCTGGAACGCCTTCGATGTCAGCCGCACTCTCGGATGGGTGGCCTTTGCCAGCTGTACCACCAGATGGTCCCGGATCCACCCGTGCCTGTTGCTCCTCCACCGCCACACCACCAGCCACCTGAGGTCCATCTCTCACTGGACGGGGCAACGAAGCTACGCACACCTGCGGCTGCTCTGCAGCAGGAAGCTTCCTGGAAACTACAGGAACAACTGAAGGGGCGACTCCAGGTGTTCACAGATGGATCCATGCTGCCAGACGGGACCGCAGCAGCAGCATGCGTCATCCCTGCCAGGGCCAGCAGCAGGCAATGCCGGCTGCCTTTCCCTGCAAGCTCCACGGCCGCGGAGCTGGCGGGACTCCATCTGGCTGCAGATCTACTGGCGGATGACATCCCTGCAGAACCGGTTGCCATCCTCTGCGACAGCAAGGCGGCGCTGCAGACCTTGGCTAATCATCGACGTGCTGAGCTGACCGGAAGCCTCCTGGCGACGAAATTTGAGGCCCTTGCCGCTTCCGGAGTGTCCGTCTCCTTCCACTGGCTGCCCTCGCACGTGCGCGTAGCTGTCAATGAGGGGGCGGATACACTTGAGAAAGCTGCCCACCTCCCTAGTGTCCCGCTGACCCAGGCAGTGGCCGCAAGGGACTACTCCCAGTCCCGCCTCCAGCGCCTCCTCGTCTAGATTCACCATGCCCCAAGGGTGGCAAGCGGGCACGGCCCTAAGCCACTTCCCGAGAAGGGCCTTACGAGGAGGGCCAGGGGCACACTCCTGCGACTGCGGACTGGCTGCATATGGACATCAGCCCGCCGGCACGCCAAGGGCCTCTGCGCCTCTCCAGCCTGCAGCCGCTGCGGGGATCCTGGGACTCTCGAACACCTCCTCTGTGCCTGTCCCGGACTTGCAGAGGAACGTTCGAGGGTCATCACAGCCTACCGGAGGCAGGGACTTCCCGCCACCACACTCCACCACTTGCTGTTCCCAACTCGCCCCCATCTACCAGCGCTGCAGACTCTGGTGGACTTCATAGATGAGACGGGCATCGCAGCCTACCGCTGAGCCAGGGTTGCCCTCCCGCGCCTCCCCTTTCCGCCGGCTTACTTCTGCAACGCTGAGCGAAGCCTGACATCTCTCATTACCTTTCTGTCCTCTTTATTTCCCATTTTCCCCTCCCTAAGATGCTGCGCCGTGCTCCCAATTTGGGCTGCAGAAATAAGCGTCTTTTTTCTTACCATAATCACTACCACCACCACCACCTGCGTTCTCGCTTCTGTCCCGTGGCGTCGGCGTCCACACCCGCACTGCGCATGCGCATCCTCCTCCCACTCCTTGTCTCATTTCTTCTCCACTCGGCATTCCTCCTCTCGGAACGGCGCGCGTTGACTATGGAAACGCTGTTTATTCGATGATGATGATGATGATGATGATGATTGTGGTTCGGTTAAGAAAGGACGCTAATTTCTGCAGCCCATGTAGGGAGCACGGCTAAGAGTCCGTGGGGGTGGGGGAAAGGGAGTGAAAGGGATAGAGAGGAGAGAAAGGCCGTAGTGGAGGGCTCCGGAAATTTAGACCACCTGGGGTTCTTTAACGTGCACTGTCAACGCACAGTACACGGGCCTCTGGCATTTTCGCCTCCATCCAAAATGCGACCGCCGCGGCCGGGATCGAACCCGGCTTTTTGGGTGGCAGCCGAGTACCGTAACCACTACACCACCGCGGCGGACTCTTCGATGAACGCTTTACCACCTCGCAAGGAACGAGAACGCGCCCTCGCCCGCAAGAGACAACGCTGACGCAGGTAGCGTCTGCTAGCGTCAAATCAATGGAAACGCGGTGTGAACCCCCACTGCTGCTTCGCATCGCCTCATGGCCCCTTTAGCGGGAGATGGTGTAATTTTTTGTAACCCTGCGCACCCACGTGGCTAAACGTAACGCCGAACGCGAGCCTTTCGAGGGATGTGCCACTAGAGCGCGGCTCCTGCTCGGAACGCTCGGCGCCCTGTGTGCATTGCACCGGCGCCTGACCAGGCGGCGACCATCTCGTTAGTTGCGCCAAGCTTCGGTAAAAACAACCGAAATGCTGAGTGGCCGGCTAAATGATACGAACACCTTGCATGCAGACCGGACGGAAGTGCAGAAAGCTGAGGCTACCTGGATGTACGACGCGAGCAGCGGCAGAATTGAACGAGATGATGGTGATGATCATGATGATTGCGGTTCGTTTAAGAAAAGTCCGCTAATTTCTGCAGCCCATGTCGGAATACGGCTGAGCGTCCATGGGGAAGGGAAAAGGGACTGACAAAGATAGAAAGAAGAGAAAAGCCGTTGTGGATGTCTCCGTAAATTTGGACCTCCTGGGGTTCCTCAGCATGCACGGACAACGCAAAGTAGACGGGCCTCTCGTATTTTCTTCGTCGAAAATGCAACCGCCGCGGCCGAGATCCAAACCGGCGTTTCTTTTTTAAATGCGAAGCATTTCTTAGCGAATTCGGCGAGTTTGAGCGTATCTATCAATCTACCTAGCCGCCTACGATTTTGTGCTCTCCTGGCCGTTTCGCTAATTGGATGTATGCGAAAATTGGTATGCCACAACATGACTACATGACGAACATAAATGACAGGTCATAACATGAAAATCATGACATGCATGTCATGAGCGGCATGATTTACATGCCACTGTCTTGATGCTCTCCTGGCCGTTTCGCTATATGTATGTATGCGAAAATTGGTATGGCGCAACATGACTACCGGACGAACATAAATGGCAGGTCATAACACGAAAATCTTGACATGCATGTCATGAGCGGCATGATTTACATGCCACGGTCTTAGAGCTTTCCTGGCCGTTTCGCTAATGGGATGTATGCGAAAATTGGTATGCCACAACATGACTACATGACGAACATAAAGGACAGGTCATAACATGAAAATCGTGTCATGCATGTCATAAGCGACATGATTTACATGCCACGAGCTTCGTTAATGGACTTGATACGGAAATTGGCATGCCACAACATAACTGCATGACAAACATAAATGACAGGTCATAACACGAAAATCATGACACGCATGTCATGAGTGACATGATTTACATGCGACGTTCATGGTGCTCTCCTGACCGTTTCGGTAATGGGATGTATTTGAAAAATGGTATGCGGCAACATGACTGCAGTGGCGAACATGACTGACAGGTAATAACATGAAAATCATGATATGCATGTCATGAGCGACATGATTTACATGGCACAAGTTTGCTTAACGGGATGTATACGAAAATTGGCATGCCACAACATGACTGCATCACGAACGTAAATGACAGGTCATAACATGAAAATCATGACATGCATGTCATGAGCTACATGATTTACGTGCCACGGTCTTGGTGCTCTCTTGGCCGTTTCTTTAGTGGGATTTATAGGAAAATTACAGGACATGTCATGAGGAGGAAGGATAATAGGTGGACAGTAAGAGCGACGGAATGGATACCACGAGAGGGAAAACGCAACAGAGATAGGCAAAAGGTTAGATGGAGCCATGAAATTAAAAAGTTTGCGGGCATAAAGTGGAACCAACTCGCTCAGGATAGGGTGGATTGGAAATCGTTGGGAGAGGCCTTCGCCCTGCAGTGGACCTAAACAGGCTGATGATGATGATGATGGTATGCAACAACATGACTGCATGACGAACATAAATGACAGGTCATAACATTAAAATCACGACACGCGTGTCATGACCGGCACGATTTACGTGCCATGGTCCTGGCGCTTTACTGCCCTTTCATTAATGGGATGTATACGAAAATTGGTTTGGCACATGACTGCATAACGATCATAATGACAGGTCCTAACATGAAAATCTTGACATGCATGTCATGAGCGGCATGATCTACATGCCACTCGTTTCCTTAAAGCGATGTATACCAAAATTGCTTTGGCACAACACGAGTGCATGACGAACGCAAATGACAGGTCATAACATTAGAATCGTGACATGCGTGTATGAGCGGCATGGTTTACACGCCACAGTCTTGGTGCTCTTGCGGCCGTTTCGTTAACTTCATATGTACAAACTCGGTATTACGAGACAACAATGGAAATCCATGTTACGTTCCTGATGCGTGCTTCGCATTTCCTTGATTCCCACTGCACGTGGGATCTGCCAATTGTTTTTTTGATGGCAGTCGAGCACTAATTGAACGAGAACGTGTTCGGATCAGGAGGTATAATCGCAATTGAAGGAGAAAGTGCTTGAATTGCAAGATGTAGAAAAGGCAAGGAAAACGTGGGGTGGGGGTAACGACTCGAGAGTGAAAGCTAATCAAAGAATGAAGGTTCACGCAGCACCCCCAACAGCAGCGCCGCAAGCCTGCGATGCCACATCTACCATTTGCCGACTACAAGTTCGGATACCGCCCACAAGCAGGGCTCCAGCTAATAAAGTAGAATAGCATTGTCATCGTGCATATCCTCGGGAGAGCCAATGGCCTCTGACATCGAAGGCTTCGGAGTGAAAATGTCCGTTCAAGTGGGGAGACTGAGAGACCTGATGATACCAAGCATGGCCAAATGGGAAGACGCGAAATAACTCGATGGCATTACAAATATACAACTACCCAGGAAGCACAGATGCTCGGGCCAATATTGTTTTTTTGTTGGCTTACGGAGGTCCAATGAAGGCCCTGTGATACCACTCATAAGCCAGCATTGGAAATTCCATCTGTTAAGGCCTCCAACAATGGCCCATCGTAACCATTCAATTTGCAATATTGGTGCTTCCATCCTGTAAAGAATGCAAATGTGGGCCATAGTTGCCACTCAGCCTACATTATTGGTGCGTCCAGTGCACAAGGATGGTAATGATGGGTCAGTTTCTACATAGTCCTATCAATATTGGTTATGTAATGGCGGCAGGCTGTATATATTGTCCAATCAATCTCACTGCATAGCCAATGCTGGACTTCCAATGTTCTGTGTCGGACAATATTGTCCGCACACAAGAGTTGTAGCATCAATGTTGGTAACATTTGCAAGTACACATGATATATCGGGAGGCAGGTACACATGGTGGCAAGTACGCACGATTGTTTTCTTGTTTTAACAATATGAAGGGACCACTAGCTCGACTCGGTGCCGCAAATGAGTTCAGAAAGGTCATTGTGTATGTATTCAGTGCAGCAGGAAAAATTATCTCTATAATTTACGTAATTGCTTATTTGCGCAAGTTCTAGCTAAGTGTGTGAAGTAGACTAGAACTTGCACATTGGAAGTTGAGCAAACTACATCTATAACGCCATCATATGGTCCAAAATAGCCCAGCAGCATGTTAGTGGCTTCCGAGCCCACGTGCATGGCATAGCAGGTCACTTTATCTGTTGTCATTGCAATATTTCCAAAATAATAGAAGTAGGCTGTGTATACTGTCCAGACATTCTCTGGTTTCTCCAATACAGGACAGCCAATGCTACTTGCGAGACAATATTGCCCAGACGTAAATACTGTCGCGCCTATGTTGTTCACATTGGGAAGTACATGATATATTAGAAGCAATTATCTCTTTTTCATTTGAAGCAACGTTAATATATATGTACGTACCGCGTGCGCTCGCATAATTAGCGCCCACGCGTAATTTCTGCACTCCCAACTTTATGTACGGTTTACGCAAAAATATTACTTGCATGCTCTCCCCGTGACATCCAGTGCCACGTGGCGCAGGCTAGTGCTGTCCTTTTTCAGTACTGAGTATTCGGTAGCCCACGCTTCGCCATGGCCGGTCGCATTTTGATTGTTTAATAGCGACATATTGGCGATTCCTATAAAACAAATTCAACATAGTGTTTGCCGATTAACTGAGAACCGTGCCGCCACGATAATTTCGCCACGTGAATACGAGTCGCTCTTGATACTGGAGTTTAGAGATGCTGCTGACAGCATCAGTGACGACGATTCCGAGTCGCACATACGCTAATGCTTGATTGTAGCCCACGAATGCATTTGGCTGTTAAGGTATGCGTTCTGTTGAGTGAAAGCTACATTCGTTTTTGTGATACATTTCATTTGATGCATCTCAGATCAGCACGCGTAAATATTCCTTACGCGATATTCCGAAAGTATTTGCGAAATTCTCATGTAATTTACGCACCTTTTGGAACTCCTAGATGCATGGAGAAAAAAAAAAGAGACACGAGTTACGCGGTATGCGCGAGTAAGCACGGTATAAGTTATGCATGAGAAAATACGGTATATGCAAAGCGTTGGAAAGTAAAGAAAAGCCTTTGTTATCTTTCTACCTCGAGCAGCCGGCACAGGAGCCCGCCGAACATGGAAGCCTACCACGGCAGGGGGGGCGGAAGGGGGGAGTGCGTGGGCGGCACTAATCCGTTTTGCTTCGCATACCTGTTTGACGTGTTTTCTTGCAGCGAGCTGGGGGTCATACAGGCGAAGCAGCTTTCACTCTGCAGAGGTTTTTCGGGCGCACAGGTTGTGTCGCACGGGCATCGTGTATCTGCTGAAACTGGCGAGTTTACGAAGTCAGAACACCTGAGTAGTCTACGGACACGGAACTTGCGGCTGCAAACTTCTGCATAGTGAAAAAGTGGCAGCCCTGCGCTTCTTTGGACCGGACATTTTAAGTGAATTGAACAGATGAGCCTCGACGTGTTGCGACAGTTCTAAAGGTTTTCCTGAAAGCTTCGTACCGATTTTAGCCATTCGTTTATTTTACTCATTGTGTATTCTGTTGTGCTCGCACCCTCATTTTGGCGTGTGCCGGGTTTATTATAGCATGTATTACTGCGTATTTTCTTTATATTTGTCTATTTGTAAATACACACGTGGTGGGCTTTGTTGTATACGTCGCGGCAGATGAAGTAATCGGCTCTAGCAAAGCTGTTTTGGTTCGTGTGACTTTCATGTTTGTGTTTTTGTCTTCAGTGAAACGCGTGTTTTCCCTGTGCTCTTTAACGGTCATTTCTTGTTCTTGGTTTTCGGTTCTTTCGAAGTCGTCGGTTTGTCTCCGCATACCCTCCGTTCCGGATTCTGCATGCAGAAACATATCACCATATCCTAACATTCACTTATGCTGTGTTACTGGAGGAAGCGTTAAATTTCTACAATTCAGCTGTTTCGTGGAATCATTTCAGGAACCTTTCAAGCTTCAGCTGCTCCACGTAAACACGTAAACCAAAACGTGTCGCATAGGTTTAGGCATATGTTTTCTTGTGCCTCTTCCTTTTGCTTATGGTGCTTATGCATTTAGTTTTCTCGAGGCTGATTATATACAATGGACTTCAAACTTAGAGTGAATATTGATTTGTTGATTTTATCACAACTTTCTTTTCAATCCCTTTTCATGTCTCTTATACTCACGAATAAAATGTGTCCCAAAGAAGACATTTTGCTTATTTGTATGTGTGTATGTGTTCGAAAGATACGTTTCGCCATTAACATGCGAGTTCGTAGACCATTTATGTCTGTTTTATGCTATCGTCATAACCACGAATCGTGAACATAACCAAATTCATTGCCCAAGCTGGCAATACATACATGCATACTAAGGACGAAATAAAGCTATTGTTACTCCCATAATTTACTAGATATTCTAGCTTTTTGCCTAGAGCCAGAAGCCTCGGCAAAACAAATTTAAGCGCATGCATGATAGCCAATAAAAAAGATGGGGAAAATATAGAATCAGCCAATAAAGGAGGCTGGCAAGAAGCGCTGCCTCATCCAACGATGAATGATGGCAAAAAATGATGGACAGCCATCAATAAAGGCTGGAAAGAACGGTTAGAGCTTCCATTGTTTATAGAAGCTTACCAATATTGAAAATACAAACGATGGACAATGTTGGCCAAAGCCATTCTTTCCCAATTTTTCCAATGTTATACGACTGGTATCCAACATTGGACTAATCTAGTCAAAAGTGTAGCATGGGACCCGAAATCCAATGTAGTTCCAAAGTTTTCCAAAGTTGCGCGAAGGTCGGTCCAATGTTGTTGTGCTGCCTGGGTATACCCAATGCTACACGAATATTCCTACCAAATTTGTGCAGTACCTGATAGTTTGGCTGCCCTGATCCTAGTGTGCCCATGCCATACACTTACCGACGCATAACCTTCACCGAATGGCCCTGACATCAGTCAAGTATGCGAAGACATTCCCGAAGCGTGCAAGCGAAGCACGCCTTTGAAACCCTCCGGCCAACAATGACGTCTCTCAAAAGGGTCAAGGGGGCAGTGAAGGCCAGATGGTTCCTGGAATGAGGACACTTGCCACCTAGGGTAGTAGCAGGACTAGGCCCGTGATACTGTTTCGGAGATAAACATTCATTCATTCATTCATTCATTCATTCATTCATTCATTCATTCATTCATTCAGTCATGATTGATTGATTAAATGAGTGATCGAAGAACTCCGGTGCACAGCCTTTCTCAAACCTATGTGTTTTTGCATACTTTCGCCTTAGACTAGCATAGGCAGGCATAGTGTGGTATATCAAAGGGGTGGGACAGCGTCAAGCCCGAAGACACGCGTGCCGCTTCTGCCATAGTCGGTGGTTTGACGCGAACGTAGACACGATGCCTTGAGAATCGTTCGCTCAGCGTCTGAACGCTTGTGAAGCGTTTCCCGAAACCTCGGACCACGACCATCTGCGGGTGTGCCAGAAGACAAACCACCACCAGCCCAGTGCCTATGATCTTCGCTGCTTCGCTATCCTTACGCTATTGCTCCGACCTTCACTAATGTGTTTAATTCCCGTTAATCGTAGTCGACTAGACGCAGCTGTGTGAGAAAGCAGGACGGGTTCAGGCGGATTAGCTGTGCTTTCCGTGAGGCACACAACATCACTCACCTTGTAACGACTTTGACCACCACAAAATACCACAATTTAGGTGGTGCTTGTGGCGGAGTATTAACATAGGCGACGAGTGCGTTTTGAATGTGGTAAGACAGAATAAGGGTTTCTCGGGTTTAACGTCCCAAAACCACTATCTGATTATGAGATACGCCGTAGTGGAGGGCTCCGGAAATTTCGACCACCTAAGGTTCTTTAATGCGCACTGACATCGCGCAGTACATGGGCCTCAACAACAAACAGATTAGGGTGGTTTAGTGAGATTAGGGGAAGTTAGTGCTAATTAAAAATGAGTAGGGTAGACTGAAGGAGATCTGCCCTCATTAGGTTGTGTTAGGGCATATTATTGTGCTACTTGCAAATAAATGGAGTTGAGCGTAGATGAATTAGACTACACCAGAATAAACTGGATTAGGCTGGGCTGAGGTAGGTTGCGGCAGATTCATATGAATTAAGAGAGATTGGGTGTGGGGTTAGTGTGAAATAAGGCAGGTAAAGGTGGACAGGGGTGCACTTGTAGGAACTGGGAATAAGGCATACTGGGATGGATTAAGTAGGATTAGTCATGTTGAGGCGTATTTGGGTGGAATATTATTTATTAGAGGAGACCAGAGTTGGTTAGGGAGGGTAATGATGCAGTAAAGTGGATTGCTTAGAATTGTGCTGAATTAGAGTGGCTTGGAGAATTAAGTTTACTAAATATTTTATTCAAATCGATCCAATATTATCCCCTTGTCAAAATGAGTATATCTTATTTCGCTAAACTAACCTCGATGTTAATCTAACTAGACCAATCTTAATCCACATTAACGCCTCTTAATCTGAGGTAACGTATTTCGTTATGGCTTCATCCCCATTTTCCTATTTTAAACGGGCCTTGCAACGCTTTTTGGACTTGCTGTTAAAACTGTGCCACTTAGTCATGAAAACTATCGTGAATACTTGGTCTAAGGAGCCTATACTGTAACAATAAACATGGAGTAGAATTCTGTGCCGATCCTTCCTGATTGGTGAATTCCACTTTGAAAGGCAGAACTGACCGATCGTAAGACCGATCGTCAGAGAAAAGAGCATTAAATACACCTAATCGCCCAAGCGAGTTTAACGTGAGGTCATTTATTTATTTATTTATTTATTTATTCTTTTTATTTATACAGTACTGGTAGCCTCTAGATGAGGCTGTAAGCAGTAGTTGGTAGAAACTAGTACAAAGCGAAGATTACACATCGGATACAGAAATCGTGTCACATTAATTAAAAAAAATATGACTAAGATAAAGGAACAGCTGTCCTGAAAAGCGAAATAAAAAGCATATACGCAACCCTTAAAGCACTAATATTGGCAAATCATACTTTGAAATGGCCCCGCCACGTCTGAACGACTCATGGACAACACGCTGCGTGTTCTCAAGTGGTCGATGTGCTTGTGCCATCCAGGCGGCGTTATGGTTTTCTCGCCAGATTTTGTACTCAGATATATTTTGACACACCTAACGAACACTAGCCAGTAACTTAACATTAGAAAGTACCATTTCGCCACACGGAAGCTATCTTAGGCCACATTGTGTCCAAGTATGTCGTTTTACCTGACACGGCAAAACTTAGCACAGTCGCCGAATTTCCGAAACCTCAAACCATGAAAGAGCTCTGTAGTTTTATGATACTATGCTCCTATTTCTGTTGCCTCGTTCCGAAGTTGCCGTCTATTATGCCGCTATTTACTGAGCTGTTACGCGGGGACGCCGACCTGTCCTCCTGGTCGCCTGCATGTAATGCTGCGTCCTCCCCTTACCCCCCTTGCATTCTTAGCACTTTCAGCCGAGTAGCTGCCACTGTGTCGTATACCGACGCCAGTGGTGTCCTCCTCGCCTCTCGAAAGCCGGGCTACTCTGTGTACGCATTCGCCTACGTGAGTCGTATGCTGACGAAGGCAGAGGCCATCTACAGCATGAATGGAAAAGAGTGATCGGCTTTAGTAGGGTCGAACTGGATTTAGTAGGTTCGGCTTTAGTATGGGCACTTGGCTGATTTGGTCCATAGCTATACGGCAATCCATTTGACTTGGCGACAGACCACGACGTGCCTTTGTTGGCTCGCCATTTTCAATCATCCCGCTGGTCCTCCTAGCACAGTGGGTACTAGAAATCCAAGAATGCGATATTCGCGTCATATAGCTCAGTGTACGCAAGCACTAGGACGCTGACGCCCTATCTTCAACCGCTAAACTAGGTCTAGCCCTGCAAATAACTTACGCGGCATGGAGTCTGTTCGCACTTCAACTCGCATTGTCCCTTGGATCGATTCTCTTTTGTACTATTTCTCCCGATCATCAAACATCACTTTATCCCGTTCACTCCGATGCAAAGCAATTCAATTCTCTATTCGTGACCAGCTGCTCGAACAACGTAACTGCGTTCCCAATGGTGGAAGGTGGCTTCTGATATTCCCCTCAGCTTAACATCACAAGTATATGCCTCCTTCACTATTACCGGCTCTATGGCCACGCAGGAGTATTTAAAACACACGAGCGTATTCGTCACCACAACAAATAGGTTGGCATGTGAACTTTTATCCAGCACAGCTTATTCGCTCGTGTCCTGAACTGCCTACGTAGAAAAGCGCTATCATTAAACGCGTCTCCGTCCCTGCACCCTCCCCGTGTCCTGCGAAACCCTTTGATCGCTTTGGCATTGAGCTACACGGCCTGCTTAAGTATGACGACAGACGAAAATCGGTGGAAAACAGTTGCTGTTGACCGTTTGACATTCTACGCTGACAAATGCTGTTTTTGCGAAGTGCTACAGTGAGGAACCTGGCCTCTTTCATCCTTCATCCCTTCGTCCTCCGACATGGCGCGCCTCGGAAACTTCTTATTGACCGAAGTCGAGCATTGCTTTCCGATGGCTCTGACGCTTTGCTAACGGAATGCCCAGTTTTTCATCGGACTGAGCATCAACCCTCAGAGGAAGAGGCTCAGCGAGCGATTTATCTGCCCTCTCGGCGACATGCTTGCCATGTACGTAATGGCTGATCGTTGTAGCTGGGACTCCGTTTTTCTATTCGCCACGTTCGCGTGAAGCACAGCAACACAAAGTACCACCGGACTTTCCGCCTTTCTTCATTGTCTGTGGAGGTTAGGTTTCGCGCATTATTAACACACTCTTTTTATCAGTTAGTGATGCCTCCTTCTGCGCCTTTTTACGAAATCTTCTGGCAAGCCCATAAATGCCGCCAACTTGCACGCATTTTGCGCTGCATGAACAACAGCATAAGAAAGAAAGCCACACGGACTTCTCGTCCGTATGGCTTTCTTGGCTCCGTGTGGCTATCTGTGGGTTTTGAAACGCCGGCGCTTTCCTCGAAACTAGTCCCTAAATACGAAGGCGTAAGCGCTTCTTCGAGCGAACTTCACCGGTAAACTTTCTCGTTAAGTCACTGTCACCATCTGACGATACGCGCTGGCGTGGATATGACGGTATCCACGTCTGTCATCTCAGGACATATCACCACCCTCTGCCTCTAAAGTCTTAGGCGGCCAGGATGCCTCCTTTTGCGCGGAGGGCGATTGTGAAGAAGGAGTGCCTCTATCGCCCATCGTATTGCGAACGCTCGCTCGCCCGGCACGTTCTTGTTGCTGGCGTCTTTCCTAGATGGTGCTTCTGGGTGCTTCACCGCTTACTGTCGCCGTTTCTTCGGAATAACAAGCTGCCAAGCAACTGCTTCTCGCACGTAAATAAAAAATCGTATTGTTCCATGAAGGTTCGTTGTCCTTTAGGCAATTTAGGAAACGACATATGTTTTGTTGTTTTAGATGCGAAGCAGCTCTTTGACTAGCCTGTGTAACGCCGTCCTTCCGTCAGTACGAACGCGCCGCAACGCGCTCCCCTCGCCGCAGGTGTTGGAGCGGTGCCAAGTAGGTCACGCCGCAGCTGCGCGTTCACGTCACGCTCCCCTCGCAGTGCGCGCTGACGACACTCTCTCCCTCGCCTGCCGCGCGCTCGCCGCAGCACCCGCGCTAGCCCTTCATGTCCGCCGCGGTGGTGTAGTGGTTACGGTACTCGGCTGCCACCCAAAATACGCGGGTTCGATTCCGGCCGAGGCGGTCGCATTTTCGATGGAGGCGAAAATGCCAGAGGCCCGTGTACTGTGCGTTGTCAGTGCACGTTAAAGAACCCAAGTGGTCTAAATTTCCGGAGCCCTCCACTACGGCCTTTCTCTCCTCTCTATCTCTTTCACCCCCTTTCCCCCTCCCCCACGGACGCTTAGCCGTGCTCCCTACATGGGCTGCAGAAATTAGCGTCCTTTCCTAACCGAACCACAATAATCATTATCATCAACCCGCGACGCCACCCGTGCGCAACGCTGCTGCTTAGCATCCCATCAGGGTTCCCTTTATGAAACGACATTTGTTTTGTTCTTTTTAGAATCATGTGCTGGGCTAGTTTGCGCTTTCCTTAAGTGAAAGATGTAACGTAGTGGTCAATTGCCGATAAAAGGAATAATCAGTAATTTTTTCAGTGACTTATTCTTGAGACAACGATTTCTTGTAGAATCACCGTATAATGAAGCGCTAAACAAGGTGAAATTATCTATTTTGCTTAAGATATTGTTTGCCATGTTATGATGCCCTGTGTAGCCTTCAAGTTGTTGTTGTTCTTTCCCTCAATTCTGGCACATACCCACCCTGGGAGATTGGCCAAGATTTCAGACGTTGAAATAGTTAAGCCTGAGGTGCTATGGAATACCAATCAGAATCGAATAATCAGGATGAAATTAACAGCGAAGAGTACGAATTTATGAAAAGAACCGGCCAGAATCAATTATGAATTTTGAAACAGTAGAGCACACATCCCCGTGGAAATGTCCTAATGAGGAGGCTCCCAAAGACAGAATATTAGAGACGGAGAATTCCAACGCAAACCTATGAAAGGAATCGTCCAATGTGTGTTTTCTTATTGAGCGAACGAAGTGCATTTTAAGAAATAATGGTGGATAGATTCGTCTTCGCCGCAATATGGACACAAAGGCAATGGGGCCAGATCAGCTCTGTGCATATAAAAATTTTTGTTTTGGAATTCGACAACGTAATTGCGTAAAGATAACTTCTAGTTTCCTGGAGAGGAAGGCATTTCTATTCCAAGGGAATAAGATGTGTCGATAGTCATTTAGATTAGTTAATAAGCAGTTACTAGATTCTTGCCTTATCGCCCTTCTGAATCTTACAGCAGTTATGAGCGCTGATGCTGGAAGTAGTGATGCAATTGGACCACTAAAAGGAGCCCTCGCCAAGCTGTCCGCCATTTCGTTCATTATAATTCCTTTGTGACCTGGCACCCACCCTATTGAAAATTCTCTCTTGGTGGTTGCTGGAATTCGTGGTGGTTAAGATGGAAATATTAATGGATATGGTGGAAATAATGACGGATATGCTGGAAAGCGTGATGGCAAAGATGGCTCATGGTGGTGAATAGTGGATGCATTTGGTGGAAATGGTGGCTGACGGTGGTGATGGCGAACGTGTGATGCTGTACTGCTTGCTGGAAGACGGTGGCGTGGTGGAGTCACGGAGGTGCCATGATGGCAAGCTTAGTGGTTGTGGACAACGAGATGGTGGCATGGTGGAGGAATGAAGGTGCCATGGTGGCACACTTGGTGGCTGTGTACAGCAAAATGGTGGCGTGGTGGAAGCATGGTGTTGCAGTGATGGCGAGCGTGGTGGTTGTGGGAGAAGGTGGCTGCGTTAGCATACCTGGGATGGTAGTAATCATTGGCAGTAAAATGTTTAGGGTCTATAGTTGGTGCGCGATTAACGAATACGTTTAGAGTGCCCGAGATATGCGGGACTCGGTTCTTTGAATTGCGTGCACCGGCCTGTTCGTCACTGCCGTTGTAGATTCTACGCCTATTGCACCTGAAACAGCATTATTCCGATCGAGCTGAGCTTTCCCTCTTCGCGAACGTGTGCCCTTACTAAGGGTAATGGTAAGCGCATATGTGCAACATTCTATGTTGAGAAAACGCGCCAGCACTCGTGCTGCATAGGAGGACGGCAGCAGCTGTCCTGGAAGTGCGCGCCCCGTTTATACACATACCACTGGTCGCTGGAAGTATGCTGGTAAATGCTGCAGGGATGTACTGCACGACGGCTACTCTTAGTTACGTGCAGGATGGTACTTATCATGTTCTAACAAACAGCGCTAGACAAGGGACGGTGAGTGAACAAGATGTGCGATTAAGGTGCTGAACTAACATTATAACCAATGGTTTACTGCCACAGGAAAATGCAACATCTGTGCAGAAAAACTACAAAACACAGCCTGTGCGCATGCAAGATGCAATGCAGAAAAACTACAAAACATAGCCTGTGTGCATGCATACTGTGTTGGTTGGTCTTATATGCAAAGCATTTGTTAATATATCCAGCAATAATAAAACCACTGGTTGTTGAGCGCCTTGTGTGTCATTCTCTCACCGCCCTGTGTCTCCGAGTTTGTGATACAGGTAATCGGCATGGTGCACGCACAGGAAAAAAAGAAAACGAAAAACGAGGAGAGAGACCTTGCTGTGTTTCGTTGTATCTGCCCTCGTTTTTGTTGTTTTTTTTCCTGCACTGTGTACCATGCCTACTACGCTGTCCTCCTCTTCTTTTTACTTTTTGTTTTTTGCTTGTTGCAATCAATATTTGTACGACCACCACACATACGGCTCAACAGTATTAATTGCTGAATAACAACATTTTGGCTGCAGCTGATAATGCACAGAATATGCGCTACAGGGCAACTGTGTACTGTTGCGCATGCAATCTGGCGTTACACATGCAACATGAAGTGGTGCGGAACACGTTGGACCGAGGCCGAGGAAAACGTCGCGAAATGCAAGCTCGCATAAGTTACGTCATTTGCATAATTTACGGCAAATTTCAATTTTAGAATAGTATATAAATTAAACACTACATCGCGTAAGCAGCTTTTAGCCTTAGAGCATTTGTTTCTGTATTTCCTTACACTGGAAACATGAGAATTGGTCTGAAATTTTGAAACCGAAACCGCAACCCGTGGTGTTGCCACCATCGCGCTATTGCTGTTTTTTTTTCTTCCAAACATGGCGGCGCGCTGCGGCTGTCGTGTACAACGTGGTGGCGATATTTGTTTTCGTACGGACGATTTCTGGTTGCGCTGCATCTCGGTGTATGTTTAGCATTGTGCTCATTAGCTCCAGTGGACCTTCTTGAGCCAGTGTGAGGTGCGGTGTGCGATAGACTGAGAAAGCAGCAGCCGGCAGCGTCGACACCTCGGAGATCCTTTGTTGACATCCATTCGCCGAGGGCCGTGAGTCGTCGCGACACCGTCTGTCAGTGTGTACGCGGATCAGTGAGAAGCAGTGCCGGAATGCTTTCTACGTTCCGTGATGTGTGTTCCTAGGAAATGCGTTCTCGTTCGCACACATCGAGGGTCGGCACATTGCTTCTCGATCTACAGACGAACGACGCGGCTCGGCACAGCGCCTCAAGGCCGTCAGACGACGCAAACTGGAATCAGCATGTTTCTTAACTAAGGTAGGTGGCTGTGAATGCTGCGCTTTGTGCCCTATCATTGTTGTGTGCAAACTTTACAGCAAAGGAAATCGAGTAGCGTGGTGCAGAGTGCGGTGCCGGTAGCGTTAAATTGGCGTGCGCACGATGTGTGTGCAGAGCTTAGTCGCAACAATTGCGAAGTGCTGGTCCGCCCGCGCTATCGTGCGTGAACATTCCATGAAAGGGTGCATAAAATTGTCGCCACGAACATGATCGTCTTGCTTTTTATACGTGTAACTACATGACTCGCGAAACGTGCCTATTGCTGTGGTTATCGCTGATGTATGCAAGCGTTCGTGCCTTAACTGCCATTTTAGGGCTACAAACAACTGCGATCCAAAGTCATTATGCAGGTATAAAAATGTGTTAGCTGCTATTAAAAAGGACAAAACTGAGGAAGTTCGAAGGATTATACTGCCTTAAAGGTAGTAGAATCGCTCGGCGTTGTAAGTGTGCCGCTTAGCTGTTAATTGAGAGGCTACGCTGTCGCTTCGTTACTCGCCGCAGCCGATCACATGTTCTATCCAGGAAGACTTCATAGCCATTCCCTGTACAGATATACGCCTTTGTAGCCGCACTCTCTCCCCTTCCTGTACTGTATTTCAAAGCCTAAACAATGGCATTTTTGCATTGTTTCATAGACTGCCTGGAGAAGTATACCAGCAGCCATCCACAACCTCCACCAGCACCACCGGCAGAAAGCAGGCTTGCTGCGGTCCGGAAGCACCTGCGCAGCTATTTTACGGAGGCTGGCCGCCAAGGCAAGCGAAAAAAGCCGACAGCTGCCAACACAATATGCAATGAATAAAACTTGACTGCATTTCAACATACTAGTGAGAAGTTGGTAGATAATTGTGATCCTAAGGTTGATATAATCCGCTTGCACACTGTATACTAGCATTCTTCAACCCTCATTAGGAAAAGTGCATGCTTTAAAGGTTACCATCAAACCCTTGAACTGTGCTCAGCGGCTCCAGAACTACTGTTGTGTACTACACATATGTATTCAAAATATCTACAGCATTGTTCACTATTTTGCCATCGATACACATCTTAAATATATTCATATGCTGTCTCGTGCCACGTTCCTACCATCATGCCCATACACTATGTTCCATCATGTTCCAGCATCCATCATGGTACACTATCCATCATGTCCCAGCTTACATCATGGTACACTATCCACCATGTCCTGGCTTCCACCATGCCACCGTGCCATCACCATAATCCACCATGATGATGGATGGTGGATTCCACCATTCCACATACTGGCAATATTTTCAATAGGGCATACCAATCGAATTACCGTTGCATGACTAGGGACAAGGGAATGAAAGTTTACGCCTATCTTTATTTACGTCCATAATGAAAACTGCTCCATTGATAATATGAGAAACGACTGCTACGTATGAAACTACTATATATTATCTCTAAAGGATACTACGCATAAAGAGGAATGTAACCTTGACATTTTGCGGGTGTACATTATATTATGCAGTTTACACGCCTAAAGCTTTGTCTCCTTTTCTAGGAGAGTGCGAATTCCTGGGAATGCCTTTAGGAGATGGCGAATCTGGAAAAGCTGACAAACCTTGCGTTAAATTTTTTTGCAACGTAACCAGTCGTTTGATGACTGTTTATGGGTAAGGCATGCACAATTTAGAGACTCGTGTCCCTACGCTTGTAATATTACTCTAAAGAGTAAACAAACATGGCGCTCGTCGTGTCGCCATTTCTAACTTCTTTATTCTCTTTCCCTGCCCCCGCCCCGTTGGCATTAGGTCCGTGTTCTTCCGCTTCCTCTGCTTGAGCTTGCTTCAATGCTCTGTACGAGGAGTGTTGTATTAAAATACCTGCATTTTTTACTGTGAACTAAGTTCACACTATTTTGTATCTTAAGTCAGCATATTCAACAGTTTTAATTGTAGAGCTGCTTCACATCTCCACTTAAGACACCTACCACGTCAAGAGACAACGTTGGCGCAGGCAGCGTCTCCTAGCGAGTTTCTTGATTGAGAAATACCGACTGCTCGAGTTGGAGAACCGTTCACCGGCCACCCATATATATATATATATAGGCACTGGATCTTGACTTGCATTGAAGTGCCGGTGGGAGATTTCACTTGTGCGTAGTTGAACCATAAAGATTCGTAGCGTGCGCGTTAACTAAATTAATCCGGAACTCGGCACGATGTACGATGAACCTCCGGAGCTTCGCCCACTTATCATCATTCCGAAAAATTTTTTTTCTTTGGAAAATTGCTGGAGCGGAGGAAATGCCGAACGGAAGCCTATCGTAAAAAAACAGGCCGTTTTGATTGTTATTCACGCAAAGCTTCCGAGAGTCCTTGTGCAAAAGTACCTGATTATATGCATCCCGCAAATCGAGCGTACTGAGTTCCTCCTAATGACGCAAAGATATCTTGAATTACCGGAAGCGAGTACTGCTCCGTGACGCAAGCAGGATCTAGAGTGGCTTTGAATTCGCCACAAATTCTGACCGAGCCATCCTTAAGGACGGGTACAGTGGCCGTCGCCCAGTTGGAATGCTTGACTGGCGATATTACACCCAGCGACACTAACTAGTCATGTTCTTGAGGTACTTTGTCACGTCGAGCGCATGCAATAAATCTCGCCTTACAGAATTTGAGAACAGCATCACCCTTAAGCAGGAGGCTGGCTGGCGGTTCTTTGATCAACCCCAAGGATTTCGAGAAAACGGCCTGATACGTGTCGCGAATGGAACTGATGCTGTGGCAGTTCACTTGACTTGCCGTCGTCTCGCCTTCGCATGCGACTCGTAGTACGGGAACGCCCGCTTTTTCCAGGAGGATCAGCAGGTCTTGGCCGCACAAGCTTGATCCGGGGCAGTCTAGAAGCACAAGAGAAGAGTCAACAGAATAATCACGCCATTCCACAAAAAGTTGAAGCTCGCCCATCACCGGCAATCTCCATTGAAGCAGGGTAGCTGCACATGCAAGGGGTTAAAGCTTCGGCAGCATTTGCGATGTTTATCAAAAAGCTGTCGCGATATTACGCACACCAGGGAATCCGTAGCTACTTCCATGGATAAATCCACGCCTCCCCAACTAGCCGTTCGTCGAATTGGAGGCTCAAGAGTATTTTTTCTTGCTGATGCCAACGCCCACATCCGCGCACTTTCGCTGCTGCTGTCATCATCTAAAGCCACGTCTTCCACCGCTAAAGTTTTCACGTGAGGAACTCGCCGACTAATGGCAGCATCGTTCCCATTGCGTCCATGACACATTTTTGCCAGATCACCCCTCCCGCCGCAAGAGTAACACCGGCCTTTAGCCCATCTGCAGATTTTGCTGCCATGTCTAGAACTGCCACACTTTCCGTACTCCAATCGCTCTGCACTTCCCATGCTTGATCTCGATGGCAGTTTGCGACGTGCCTCCACTTTAGGCACCGGCGGTACGTCTACAGGAATTGCCCTGGCATCTCTTTCAGCAGTTTCAGCGGCTATTGCTATAGACTCAACTTCCTCTAGTGTTAAATCCCTTCTTTGACAGCAGTTGCTTTTGAAAAGCACTTGAATGCAAACCGCAGACAATTCTGCCTCGAAGTCCGATTCTTGTCGCCACTGTAGTATAGCAGCGGGAGCCTCGCTACCGTCATGCAAGAAGGGAGACGTTGCCGAACCAGCGTTTAGCCGAGAACAATGCACAAGCGTTTATTGCAGGCGTATATATAAAGCAAAGGGAATGGGTGATCTTGTTGTTATAGGGGGTTTAACATCCCAAAACCAGCTCTGATTATAAGAGACGCCGTAGTGGAGGGCTCCGGAAATTTTGAACACCTGGGGTTCTTTAACGTGCACTGACATCGCACAGCACGCGGGTCTCAACATTTCGCCTCCATCGAAATGCAGCCGCCGCAGCCGGGATTCGATCCCACGACCTTCGGATCAGCAGCCGAGTACCATAGCTACTAGACCACCGTGGCGGGGCGAATGGGGGATCTGGAGAGTGGACATAGGAAAACTTAGGAGAGTGAATATAGGAATACGCATGCGCATTGACAACGGGCACATGAAGCGGTGGTTTCATACCGAATTTTACAAAAAAATAGAATGAAAGGACAGGTAAGTTATATTGGCATCGAAAAGTGGAAGCATGATATCCTTGGTCGCAAAAATGCGCTGCAATTGCTTTTAAGCCCATTATTACATTGGGCACAAATGTTACCCATACGGGAGATTCATATAGGCAAAGAGGTCAGGGAAAACACAATTCACGTGCCATTAGAAACAGTGTCAGAAAAGAAGTTTAAACTGTGAAATTCTGTCACCTTTCCGCAGATGTCCTCCACCTGCTCATGTGACCGTGAATGAAAAGGACAAGCAAACTACGTGGCCATACTGCTGCAATAAAGCGAGTGCTTAAATATGTGTACTTTATTGTAGAATAAAATGCTGCGTCAAAATTAACAAAGCGTGCCATTCTCCTGAGAAGCATTCTTCGACAAGCTCTCAGAGTATTTTGGGAGACTCAGGTGTGTTGCAACTGTCCACAGCATCGCAGGCAGCCTCCACTGAAAGCTTAAAAGGCAGCTTCCATTCTTCGTTGTCCAAGTATTGAGCGCGCCTGGACGACGTCTGCTCGACGTGACGGCACCTCGCGTTGAGAAAATAAAGCTAATTAAAACGTGTAGAATGGCCGTTCTTTTGGTTCTTTCGTGTTCCAATCTACGAAAAACTCAACGTTGCTCACATTAAGTGCATAAGGAAGCAGCCACTTGCGGCCAGATGGCCATATTCCAGCAAGAACCAAGCATACCCGAGCGATCCACTCAGCCGCGTTCTTATTTGGGGAGCAAGTAGCCCCATTCGCTTTTCTTTTCAAATGGCTTCTTCACAGAGCGCTCTATTTTGCTGTGTGCATGACAACTTGAATGGGATTTAAACTGGCCGGCATCTACGTAGCTCTATTTTTCCATCTACCGAGAGAATTGGAACACACCCTTAGCCGCGTCATGTGAAAGCTGGAGATATCTTGTTTGCCCGGTACCTCACCTCTCGGCCGTAATTCTAGGGGTTTTAAAAGTACGAATACATTTTCAGAAGACGCAAGACGACCATTCCTCTTATCTTTGGCATGTGATTCTAACGCTCTCGACACATCGGAGCCAGAGAGCGTACAAGGTATCACAATTTGACTTTAAGTTTAACGCTGCCCAGCACCTGGAAGCCAGCTCCACCACATTGGATGGTATCACGGTGAAAAAATGCAGTCACTTAAGTCGAAGAAATCTCTCCTGGTGTCACTGGATGTCTGTTGAGTCGCCATTGTGTGCGTGCAAAACGTGTAACTAATTGCAGCCCAAAGAGCTGCGGCTAGTCGTCACGAGCTCTTTTCGTCACCTAGACAAATGTCAGTTTGTGTAGTCACGCCACTAGAAACCGGCCCTTTGACACCGAAATAAAAAAATAGTGTCCATGCTAGTGGTATGAAAATGTTCATATGCGCCCTGACACCACAGTAATTATTTTGCTTCTAGAACGCAGTGTCCTTATTTACAGCGACAATACGAGATCGTGCCACCATTCATACAGGCGCATGATTCCAAAATCACTAACCAAATAATCATTCCTTCTATGACGTAGTAACACCCACAAACATCTGCGGTCAGCGAGTGCTGACGCATGCAGCAGGCTGCTAGAACAATGGAGTGTTTGCGCAGTTGGTGAGACGTGCTTGCGGAAGAGATCGATGAAAAACTGAGGCAGAACAGGTGTGAACCATGTATGAAAGGCTTTCCTATCCACACCTGTCCTCCTCAATTTTCATCAATAGCTCGCAGGGTGGATAAACCTTAGTAAGTTTAATTCGAAGCAAGGTACCGCGCGGGAGCCTCTGTGAAATGCACGGAGGAAATGTATAGCAGTTAGCCATTGTGCTTCCAGACAATTACGAAGAAGCAAATGTAAAGTTATGGCAAGGAACGGAGCTTTTGCAGTGCACTGAACATGGAAGTGTGGTCGTTCCTGCTTCCCTGGTTTCTAGAATATTGCAGTTCTATCATGATATCCCCGAATCAGGTGGTCATAATGGCTCTTAGAGAGCCTACATGAAATTGACAAAAAAGTTCACATGGCCTCGCATGAAGGAGGAAACGAACACCTATGTTTCCTCATGTCAAAGATGCCAGATTAACAAAGTAAAATTTAAGAAACTAATGCAGAGGTTAGCTATGCCATAATACTCGAACACGCCCTTTGAAGTAGTTCGTCTGAACTGGTGAAAAAGTGTGAACGAGCGAAGACGCGAGCCTTCGTGTTGCACACTGACCAGTGCACTAAGAAAACTGCAGTAAGTTCGGGAAAACAAGTTGTCACCCCGTAATTTCCCTTTTTAACTGAAAAATGTTTGACAGTGGAGGTCCTTTCTGACAAAGGACCGGCATTCTGAAGTCGTTAGCTGCAGGAGCGGTGTCAAATGCGCAACGGCCCTTTCCGATTTACTTCACCATGTCACCCTGCATCAAATAGGCTAGCTGAACGGGCTATCAGAGGTAATAGAATACATTAGCATACACCCAGCGTTCAAAGGCTGTCGGAAATGTGTCAAAGCGACAGTAGCTCACCACAACCGGTAGTACAAAACGCGCCTAGGATGCGCTTCTTCACTTGCAGTAACTGGGACCCCAACTTACCTGCCTGCGGATATAGGTTTTGGTATTTACAAGAAATTAAAGCTAACAAAAGCGTCAAGAAATGAAGCTAGCAGGTGGAGGTATCACCAAAAAACGAGGAAGAATTTTGACAAGAGGTAGAATACACTATCACCAAGCCTCGACGGTGACCTTGAGTCGCTGAGAGGACGGCCAAGTCTCATCAAGGTCATTTGGTACAATGCGCGCAATGACAATATGCAATCCATATCAATTGGAAATGTAATGAAATATCATCGAAGGGGGAATGAAAACGACGTCCGGGCGAATGACACTTTCCTGGCCGCCCTCATCTAAAAGGAGACCTTGGTAGAACACAAGGGGGCAGGGGGGACAAAAGATAATAAAGAAGTGCAATAGAATGCAACAATACAATCTGTGTTGTGGAACTATTACGTGCAGTTTTGTTATATTAACTTCTCCACTTTTGTTAGTTACTGTTCAAAATATTACTGCTGCCCATTTTGCAGTGCGTGGGACAATGAGCTAAGCAATTCCACAAAAACTGCACGAATACCTGCTTTTCAATGTTTATAAGATTTCTGGACACATTTTCTAAAACACCCCTATTGCAGAACCCAGTGGTTCTGGCCAGTGTCATACCTGTTTTTTGGACAAGTGTTGGACTGCACGCTGAGACACTGGCACACTGCAATCGGCGCACGTGACACTGGTATGCAGCGCACTGCGGCTATATTTATTGGCCGAAAATGGGATTTATAGAGGTTCCTTACAAGTATGATCATGCAGATATGGTTAATATAGTGAGGCAGGGCATATCAGTGCAATAAAAAAGAAAAAGAGAAGGTCAAGGAAGAGGAATGGGCAAGATTCGCATCCACGACGGTGTCACGTCGCAGTGGAAAGCCAATGCGCTACCACAGCACCACGGAGAAAGCAGTTCAAAGTTGGTTTTTAAATGCGAAGGATTTCTAAGCGAACTTCGGTGACTTTGAGCGTATCTATCTATCTATCTATCTATCTATCTATCTATCTATCTATCTATCTATCTATCTATCTATCTATCTATCTATCTAGCCACTTATAGGAGTTGGCGCTCTCCCGGCCGTTTCACTAATGGGATGTATGCGAAAATTGGTATGCACAACATGACTGCACCGCGAACATAAGTGGCGTGTCATAAAATGAAAATCATGGCATTCGTGTCCTGAGCGGCATGATTTCCGTGCCACGGTCTTCGTGTTCTCCTGACCGTCTCGTTAATGGGGTGTATACGAAAATTGATATGGCACAGCACTGCATGGCGAACGTAAATGACAGCGCAAAACATGAAAATCACGATATGCCTTTCATTAATGGCATGATTTACATGCCACGGTCTTGGTGCTATTCTGGCCGTTTCGTTACCGGGATGTATCCGAAAATTGGTATGGCACTACAAGACTGCATGACGAACATAAGTGATAGGCAGTAATATGAAAATCATGGCATACATGTCATGAGAGGCATGATTTACATGCCGCGGTCTTGGTGCACTCCTGGCTGTTTCGGTAATGGTATGTACACGAAAATTGGTATGGCACAACATGACTACATGATGAACAGAAATGACAGGTCGTAGCATGAAAATCATGACATGCATGTCATGAGCGGCATGATTTACATGCCGTGGTCTTGGTGCCCTCCTGGCCGTTTCGCTAATGGAATGTATACTGACAGGACCCGCCTTCAAACTACGCGCCCCGGCTATTTCTGAAGCCCTACACGCATCTGCGGCGTACGTGCAAAGCAGAGCAACAGAGTTGCTCATAGCACGTGCATGCTGAGAAGCCGCCCGCCTTCCGAGACGGACAAAGGAGAAAGAAGACGAGACACACAGCTCGTGCAGAAGGTGTCCTCGACAGACTAGGCAGACGCTGGCTGAACCGTTTTCTTCCTGGACACAAGTTCGTCCAATTTAACTTAATTTATTAAAGAGTATTCTTAAACTGTGTGTTAAAATACGAAAATTGGTATGCCATAACCTGACTGCATGGCGAACGTAAATGGCAGGTCATAACATGAAAATCTTGATATGCATGTCATGAACGTTATGATTTACATGCCGCGGTCTTGGTGGTCTTGCGGCCGTTTCGTTAACCTCATATGTACCAAATTCTGTCTAGCGAGACAATGCAGATCCAGTTTACGTTCCTGATGCGTGCTTCGCATTTCTTTTATTTAGACTGCCGTGGGACCTGCCAATTTTTTTTGTTTCAGTTTTGCAGCTAGATGAACGGAATGACGTCGGTAAACGGCAGTCGTTACCGTCGCAAGCCACAACTACGAATGGAGCCGGTTAGCACTACTGGAACTGTACGTAGATAATTAGGAAATAAAGAGTGGACACCGGAATTAACGACTGTTGTCGTAGCATGCTTGGCCATCGGACGCCTTGCACGATGCCTGTACGTTAGCGCCATACCGACGGCAAGTTTTTCACGGATACATTTTCAGGGGCCAACTTAACTACATTTATTTTTTCGTGAGTGCTTTTTGCCTTTCGCTTACCCGCTTCGATAGAGACATGTGCAACGCCAAGACTGGTTAACATATTCTCTTTATAACGTTTCTAGCGCGAGATGTTTTTGTTAATATGGGCCCAGTACCTTACCAGGTATATCGTAATTAATACACCGCTCTTAAAAGCTAAAAAAATGTCCACCGTGCCCTCCGTGGCAACACTGTCTGTTGGCTTCGTTCCGTTCATAGTAGCGAAGGAACGAGCCTTTGATGATTTGCCGAATTTATGCCGTTGTTACTCAAGCAGTGAAAACGATGATGGCAGCCGTGAAATCTGTCCTGTGGGATTGGGAATCTGGTAGCAGCAGATACTCGATGTTGTTTATTTAATGTGAGAGAATTATGTACCGGGGCTTGGTCCCCTCCTCGCCATCTATAACGCATTCCTTCGGCGCGGCCATGTAGAGTGTGCCCCTTAAGGAGCCCATATGCAACAAATAAGATCGATTGGACTACTACGCTTACTTTTCGAGGGAAATCTAGCGAGGGGGAAGGGAGGAGGCGGGGAACCGATCGTGTTTCTAGAGAAATACTCAAGAATATGCGTTCTTTTGGTCGATTCGGAAGAGGCAATCACATGTGCAGCCAGGCACATGCAGCGCAGCCTATCGTGTTTATTTGAGGTAGGTGTTACCGAAATTACGCACACGAGACTCAAATTTATATGAAGCGAGCTCTGCAGTGCAGGCGAGAATGTGGTATTGACTGAGTCGCCACATAGTCTTTTGCTGCCATAACGCCAACAATGAACTGGAAAAAAATGCCTGTTAACGTCAGGCTCCTTTCGTCAACCACCACAGAGAGTAACACATATCTAACATAGAATAGAATGGAATAGTTTATTTCAACATCAGATCACGACAAATACAGATGTTGAGGGCCGCGAGCTAAAAGCCACAAAACGGCTTGACAAGGCCCACGGTCCCTTGAACTTGGCACCAACAGAAGACAACATGAAACACGGAGCAGCAATCAGTATACTATCATCCCCTTACCCCCCCCCCCCAATACAAAAAAACAAAAAGAATCAAATGTTATATAAATAAAATACACATATTTTCACATCACGGAATGCATTTGTACAGGAGAAACGCACCTTAATATAAAATGTAACAATATATTTTATTGCATTGCAGCACATAAAATGTAAACTTGCTGTAGAACATACGCACAATGAGAGAAGTTAATAATGGATAAAAAGAATATGAACAATTCATACACATAGTGCGAGATAATAACACTCCATCCCTTTCTCTTAAGCGAGGTGTTCGTAGGCTTCTTTGTGCACACGCTAATGAGAATTGTTTAAATGGTATAGCAATAAGTAGCGTAACATCTGTTTTCCATAGTTAGTACGCGTGCGCGGAAGTTCCCATTCTTGAGTGAGGCGAGTCATGCGTAGCTTTTTTATTTTCTTTTAGAGAAGAAAGGTTGCCTAAGAAATTGTTCTTCTTAGCGACACCAGCGTGATAGCGCTTACATAGCATCTTTTCTTATAGTGACGGAAGCGGAACTAAGTTTAATTGAAGAAAAAATGGAGCAGTGTGACTGTTATGTGGCGCGTTCATGCTTGCACGGATCGCTTTTTTCTGGATTATGTGAAGTTCTTTTGTGTTCGCCATCGTCGTCGTAGGCCACACTAAATAGCAATAATTTACATGTGATGCAAATAGGCTGTTATAAATAAGCAACTTAATGTCTTTTGGCAAGTAGTATTTGCATTTATTGAGTACACCGCACACCCGCGAAATTTTACCTGCGATTAGTTCAGTGTGCTTATTCCAGGACATGTGTTCCTCAAACAAAATAACGAGACTCTTTACAGAAGGCACTATTTCAATAGATGAATTTTCGTAGTATAAACCAGCAGTGCTTTGCTCGATGGACGACCGGTCCTTCTTTTCTTTTCGGCGTTTCCTGGTCGGAATGCAGCAGCACCAAGTTGGGGTAGTCGTCGCAGTCGCTGTGCACTTGCACAAGCGCAGACGGACGTACACGCTGGTGAGCGCACATCCATGACACTGCAATACTCAGCAGGGTTCTACGCACGGTCGTTCTCGGCAGACAATGATGGAAGCCGATCGGTACCCGGTGGGCCTTGTGCAGTAGTCCCTGCGCAGCTCTTTAAGCAGACTGCGTTTCCACTCATTGAACAAGCTCAGGCAGCTTCCATCGTGAGCGGCAGTGACGTAGCGGCGCGAACTGCTGAAATTGGCGCCGTGCGCGCCGTTGGCCAGCAGGCAGCCGACCTCGTCGTTCACGATGCTGTGTACGCCTGCCGCAGCGGGCAGCTCATCTCGGGTCACCGGTGGTTCGGTGATACCGGTGCTGGCGGCATCAGCCAGGGACGCCGCCGAGCTGTCTGCTCCTGGCGCAACGGGAGCCGGAGGTGCCGGTGGGTCTCCGCCTTCCTTGCCCCGAAGCCATAACGTGCGCATCTCTCCCTTGCCCTCTGATTAGCACATGTCCTCTGTGCCGTGTCCCTTTATGCCTTTTAAGATTCCTCTTAAGACAGGGAGAGAACACGGACAGAACAGGACGAGAATAATGAAACTACACAATATGAAGGCAGGTTGGAGGGAACTTTGAGATACCAATGATTGATTTGTGGGGTTTAACGCCCCAAAACCAGCTCTGATTATGAGAGACGCCGTAGTGGAGGGCTCCGGAAATTTCGACCACCTGGGGGTTCTTTAACGTGCACTGACATCGCACAGCACAGGGGCCTCAACATTTCGCCTCCATCGAAATGGAGCCGCCGCAGCCGGAATTCGATCCCGCGACCCTCGGATCTGCAGCCGAGTACCATAGCCACTAGACCACCATGGCGGGGCTTTGAGATACCAAGTCATTAAGTGTGGACGACGGACAATACCATTATGTGCGACTCCGCGTTGGAAGGTTCGACGTAAATTAGGCTTGTAGAATCGCTAGCCCGTGTCGCACAATAACTTCCTTCAACTATCATTGACTGTAACCAAGAGTCACAGTTTATGCACTGTCACGGTGGTCTAGTGGCTATCGCACTCGGCTGCTGATTTGAAGGCCGCGGGGCCGAATGACGGCCGTGGCAGCTGCCTTTTGATGGCGGGGAAATGTGGTGGCCCGTGCACTGCGCGAAATCACTTTCCTTCAAAAGAATCCAAGGTGGTCGAAATTACCGGAGCTCTTCACTACGTCGTCTGTGATAACCATATCGTGATTTTCGAACGTAACACCTTAGAAATCAATCAATCAACGACTACGTTTATAATAATCATACAATGCACCGGCTTCGCATCACGGTCACGTAATTATTAAGCGCCCTGAAGAAAACAGAGCAGCACACTGATGCGCCGGTATAATCCTTCTACTTCAAGAACCTCGACGAACATAGCTCATTTTCCTGTTCCTTATTGTAACATGAACTTTTTGCTTTGTGCCTTCCTCTCGAATGCTTATTTTCGCGGAGGTAACCCTGTGCGCTTTTCCCCAATGCCCCCCCCCCCTGCCGTCTAAGCCTAGAACACAGGATTATAACAACGCTATTACACGGCAACTTGGGCGATTTTTCAGCGTCCACTGATCTCAACAAAATTTTTAGTACATGTTCTCCTCGGTACTGTAATAATATATGCCAAGTCAGGTGGATGTAGCTCATTTAGTTTCCATGTAAATGAATCTTAAAAACTTTTAGCGGATTCTCACACGGGTCCGCGCTGCCTACCCGAGCCAGGGGGCGTTCAAAAGCAAGACGACGATGCTTCAGCACTCAAATCGTAGCAGTAATGTTCAGAAAAGCTGGCATAACTGAATATATCGTCGGATGACCTCAGCATCTTTTTGGCGCCGGTTCCATATTACTCGTGACGTCAAGCTTGCCTCCTGAAGTCTAGTCATTGCATACCACGTATTTAGCCAGAAGTTGTCGGGCATCCGAAAGATTACCATTGCGCAACGAACACGAGAAGGTGCTTATGACTTGTTTCTGACTCCGATAAGCTGTAGCCAAGTTTTCCGGTAGTGATGCGTAAAGTCGCCATAAATGCCACAATTTATGCTTCATGAATATCATGAGTGCAGAAATCATCCAAAGATCACTCTGCTGGAACTATGTGGATCATCTCTCGCATGTATTCGGGACACCTCAGACCCACGATATGGAACAGGATGCTTGCTCCAAACTGAGAGCTGACAGATTAGCATGTTAAAGAGAACCGTTTGATATCAACAGGCACTGTCGACCGAGCCTTTACAGTTAGATAGTTCACATATGGTTTCAAGAATACGGACAAGTTCCCCAACAAGAAATAACATTGTCTGTAAGGGAATTTGTGTGTCGCCCTTATATTTCTTGCCAGATATGCATACACTGCATGACCGAAAGATTTTTACATGCTTAAACCAGGAATTGGTCACCCTAGAATTTCTGGCCTGAAACGTTTGCTATTACAAATATTTTTTGAAGAACGAGCAATCTTTGCGTGGAGAATATTGCATTTATTACTTTATCGATTTCTGGGTTTTACATCCCAAAACCGTGATATAAGTATCAGAGACGCCATAGTGGAGGACGTCGAAATTTTGACTACCTGCAACTCTTTCACGCACACAGACATCGTGCAGTACACGGTCTTCAACATTTCGCCTCCATCGAAATACAGCCGCCTCAGCCCGGATCCACTCCCGTGACCTTCATATCAGCAGCCGAGTGCCAGAGCCACTGGACCACCGTGGCCCGCCGCATTCATTATTTAAGGCGAAGAAAACGACAGTATATTTGTATACTGTTCCAATACATGAGAGCATAGTATATTTAGACGCCAGAGGAATCGCAAGTCTAGAAAGGCAGGAAGACATCCTTAAAATCTGTTGGTCCCTGAAAAACTCTGAACAAACCGATCCCCTGCGGGAATCTGTTGTTCAGTGTTTGTGTTCAGCGAATTCCAACAATGGTCGCCATCTGCCCCGCATGTCCGCCACGTGGCTGCGCGCATTCTCCGGCGCATAGTCCACCATATCGCATTACCGTAATTTCCGTCTTTTTCCGGCATCTGCAGGCCCTTCCTGTGATTAGCGCAGTGTAGCGCTCTGATGCAGTTACGCGAATTACAAACAACAAAGGTTTCTCTGAACAGACATAAACCGCGTGACCGGCGTTCGCAAAACTAAAAAACAAACAGAAGAAAAAACCTCGCGGGACACGTACAATAATTTCAAAATATATCAATGGCATAGCCGTTGCCAAACAGTCTGCCGCGTGGCTACACTGCGCACTACAATCACTCAGCAATGGCACCAACAAACAAATAATGATTACACTCTGACTTCCTGCTGTCACTGACACACACATAACACTCTGCACCGACGCGCACACTCGGTAGTACATGAATCTGTTGAGCAGTCTCAATGTCCGCAACCACGAGTGTCCTCCTCCCGCCTAGTCCTCTTGTGCATTAAAGCACCCCCGAAGCACTACTGCCGACTTGCCAGAACTTGTTAGGCACTATAATACTGCAAGGCAGAGGTACTCTTGAGGTGCAAGAACACAAGAGGGCTCACCACTGGGACGATGCCCCTTACTTCCTTGATGCCTTCCGAGATGCCGGCTCGCCCTCGTCAACCCTTGCCCTAGAGGTTGGCGTTGTGTCTCATCGCCCCTCTTGGGCCGATGGCGTGGTAGTTCTCGGCCGCTAGTTTCTTCGCTCTGGCTGGAGCTCGTTGTCTTCTTCCTCCCCGGAGAGGATCGTCACCCACAGCTCGACGTTTTGCTTCGAATGCAGAGCACTCGCTGCCGTCGTTGTTGCGATCCTGTCGACTGCGCCAGTAATTTTTAATGAAGAGAGAAAGAGAAGGTGCTTTGGTTTCTTGTGGCGAACGTGTACTCAGTTCGCACCTTCTCCTTCCTCCTGCTTCTTCACTTCCTCGTGGACCTGAGCTCCCCCAGCTGATGTTGCCGCTGAGAAGTAGGATGAGTGGGTCTTCTCCCTGCTGGCTGTCTGTTGTTGCGTTTTTTCCTTTAAGGATGGAGAGCAGTCTTTCACATTCAAGCACAACTTGACTTTTCTATACAAGGCGGTATACACACATTCACAGAGAGTAGCCTCGGTTGGTGGGACTTAGGTGGAACTATCGCTTCCATTCAGCAGAGCCGACCAGTGCGTAGCACCCCTCCTGCGACCAGAACCACCACCCGGAATCGTGTTAGATATCCTCTCTAGCACTATCCGTTCTGTCCTCAGCAACCTTCAGGCTTCCAACCTTCTCACCACCTCTATTTCAACCGCCCTTCCTCCTCGCTCCATGGGATGGGATGGTGCCAAACCCCATCTGAGGGTGCCAAACCCCAGCCAGGATGGTCTAAGATGGTGCGAAACACCATCTCAACCGCTGGTGACCACAAACATTTCCCGACAGGCTGCCCGAACTACACATCTCCCTGGGATTGTTAAACGCCTGACAAGCCGGTTCCCAATTGCTAGCTACCGAGCTGCACGGTGTATTCCAGCAATGGTCGGCATCTGCCCCGCATGTCCTCCGGCACATACCCCACAATATCGGATTACCGTAATTTCCGTCTTTTTCCGACGACCTTTACACTTGTCATGCAGGTTCCAGTGGGTGTTAGAAGGCGGCCCCATGCTATTAGAATATCTGGTCCTTCTCAGGCAGTCTTTATCTTCTTCAGCTTGGCGGCTAAGAGACCACTGATGACAGAGCAGTCAGCGCCTGTGTCGTCTAAGGCGGTGAAGCTGTGGCCGTCGATAACAACGTCGAGGTCGGTGGTTCGTCGTCTGACGTTCCGGTTAGGTCGGGGCTTGGATCACGGCTGCGTCGGCTTGTTCCGGTGCTGCTATGCCGCGTTGGCAAATGTTTCGGCGGCAACAATTTGTCGTGAAGCATCTGGCGACGTGGCGTGCTGAGACTGCGTCGGGAGGGTTTGTGCGTCGTGGTCGTCGGTGGCGGCGGAGGATATTCGGCATTGCAGGGTGCAGCAGCCGCACTTCTATCGCTTGCAGCCTTTAGTTTCCCGGATAGGGGCTTGGAGATCGGCCCCGGGTGGCGCCGGTGTACTGGCGGCGATCCGGCGAAATTTAGCGGCCAGGCGAAGGTGAACGGGGTGGTCATCGTCGTTGTCATTGTGATCCGGCGATGTACTCGAGAGGTCGCGCACCTGGGCACGGACCGGGCCCTTTCACGTCGAAGCCAGGCAGTCCCATCTGAAAGTAAGTGGCAGTAGCGGTAGGCGTGCCCAGCTTCGCCACAGTGGTAGCATAGTGGGCGGCGGTTAGGGGCACGTCAAACGTCAGTTTTCCTTGGCGCGCTCTGGATCACTGCCGAGCGGGATGGCGTCCGACGTGGTGGCGGGGGTTGGCAACGAAACTGCGGAGGCGCTGGATCCTGTCGTGGACGAGGAGCGGCGCAGCTCGGCGTGCAGCAGCAGCGTAGATCATCGCCTGCAGTTGTGGCTGCGTTGGTTCGGGAACATTCAACAAGCGCTGCACTTCCTTGCGAACAATGTCTTCGAGGGAGGTGACCTGGGGCTGAGACGACGCGACCATCCGGCGCAGTTGTTCACGAACAATAGCCCTTATGGTTTCGCGTAGGTCGTCGTGGCCGAGTACTTGGACTTCTGCCATGTCTGATGACATGCACCGATTGTATTAGCGAATGCGCACTTGACGGGTCTTCTCAATGGTCGTCGTCTTGGACAGGAACTCTTGGACCGTCTTAGCCAGGTTCCTTATTAGTCCAGCGAAGAGCTTCTGCTTCACTGCTCGCATGAGGAGGCCTTCTTCTCGGAGATGTTGGCGTCGAAAGGCCGAAAAGTCGCGTTATCTCCTCTGTAGAGATTGTTACGTTTTCATTCGGGAGCTGGACTCGAGTCTCCAGCAGCGATTCGGCTCTTTCCTTACGGACGACGCTTGCGAAGGTGTCCACGAAAGCGGCGGGAAAGATTCCCCAGGGTGGAAGCGTTGACTCTCCGTTGTCGAACGAAGTCCTTGCGGCGTCTTCCAAGTAGGAATATACACGGCGTAGCTTGTCGTCGGGTTCCCACTTGTTAAGGTCTGCGACGTGATCGTAGATGCCGAGCTAGCTTTCCGAGTCCCCGTATGACGATCCGCGAAAGGTAGGCAGCTCTTTGGGTTGGTGCACGACCACGTTTGCCGAAGACGTTCCGTCACGCTATATGCTGGTTTCGTTGTAGCCTTTGTAGCGCAGTTATAGCGAGTTCTCGTTAATGCTTGTCCTAGTCTGGAAAGGGCCTGTATTCTGGCGGTAGTCCTTGCTGTCAGAGGCTAGCTCGATGGACTGGGCTGGATTCGTCCTCATCACGGCGTGGGCTTGGCGCACGGCTGGACGGAGGCGTGTGGTACATGGGCCGAGAAGCACTTCCACCAGGTTTCACGTGGTGGAGACGCACGCACCACTCAAGACGAAGCACGGAGAACTCAAGACGATGTCGGGAGAAGTATTTATTGGGCGAACTTGCGCCCAGCAAGAAAAAGCCAATGGCAATGCACAACACTAGCGACGTGAACACAGTCGAGGGAAAGACTGAGAAACGGCTAAATGCGCCGGCTTCCATACACACGTCATAAAGCGTTGTCGTATTATCTCCGAAATTCTTGAAGGCACTCAGATGTGCGCGTCAGACATGCAAAGTTTCAAGAACGACCAACACGGTTCCCGAAGCGGCATGTAAGATAAACGCGGCCTGCGATGCGCGTCACAGAAAGTCATAATGACACTCGCCGCAAACAACAAGCGCGGGTGTCGCAAGAAAGTGATAACGGCTTTCCACTTGAACAAACCAAAACAACCGTATATATAACTGTGGCAGCACGATACTTAGCGGAGTTTTACCAAGGCGAACCACGGCGCACAGAATAGCTTAAACAGATTCTGCAGGGAAAAAAAAGGAAACAGTTCATTATAGTAGCGTTTTGTGATGGATCCTTTCTTTAAATTGTACGCCAAATAAAGCAGTGGATTGAATTCTAACGCAGTTATAGCGGGAACTTCAGAATGCTTGGCTTCATTTGTTCATCTTCTGAGGGATCGAACGCATTGTATTTCATGTTCTACAGCTCAGTGGCCAGAGAGCTCGTCAAGCTCGACTACTGCTGCCCGAATGAGTTGTTGGGGCCTCAAAGCGAATTATATTTAGCTCTTTTTGCTCGGAACTGTCCTAAACGTTTACAAATTAAGCGATGCAACCTCATGAATGTGCCTTCGCCTGCTGACTGATCACCATGCTTTTAATTTCCTGCGTACTTCTGCTTTTTCACCGCAGGGCCTGTCAGGGTTGGCCCTGGGTCCCGTTATTTTGGGCCCCGTAACATTATTCAAGGTGAATAACAATGTTTCTTTTATGTTGCCAGCAGTATACATGTTTGGAGGACACCATCTAAATGGAGCATTATTTTCAGAGGGCGTCACTTTCTTTTTGTTTCCTTTATTGTGTTTCTATATTTTTTAAGGAATTACCCTTCGTAGTACATTTGTGGTACGGTGTTGGCCGTTGGTCGCGGGATCGGGTGTATCACCTCGTCACCAGCATCTCTACCAGGAAGACCTTTCGGTCTTGCGCTCTGTAGCGCTGCGTTTCAGACCGATAGCGACGGCCACTCTTTATTATAGATTTCGTCATTCGACGCTATCGTCGCAGTCGATAAGGAGCGAGTTGCGGCACTCCTCATTCTTGAAGCTCACATGGGCAACCAGGCGGCGAACAGTGTGGTTCTTCAGTGACTGAATATCGTATGCTTCGGAAGTCGTTCGTTATGTTCTGGAGCGCCGGCATCTCGTTGCCTCAAAAGAACTGCACATATGACTTCAAGAGGCAACTCGTGATGATGTCTTCCTTCGTGTTGCGCCTTCTCTTGCCCGCATTTCTAGGGCGCTTTCATGAATGCGTGAAGCCGTTGACGCACGTATTCATCACGCACGCTTTTCAGGTGGGTGAAGCCCCCCACCTGAAAAGAAGCAACGTGACGCTCAGTACAGCGCTATTTTTACATTTCCTGCCTCGAACAAGGTTTGTATTGGTGGTTCTACTAAATGGATCATTTTTATTTTCAGTACATTATCAAATATTGTGCACGCTCTCAAAGAACGCGAAAGTGAAAAGTTCTTCCTCGTAATAATAGGCTATCATTTGATAATACCAAGAACGCCAATCCTGCGAGGAGATGACATTCGGTCAGTTATAGGAAACGCGTCAAAACAGAGTACAGGTGGCAACGGCGCTTTGAAGTCCCAGCTGCACAACACGTAACGTCACAGGTATTTGACGGCGTTTTCTGAGGGGTACATAGCTATTCGTCGCTACGGAAGGCCTAAATTGTGTTGCAAGGAAGCCAGGGACTTAACAAAGGGAGTCTCAGAACATTCCGTAGAGCATATATGGCGAGAATAGAAAAAAAAAATCAAATCGGCCTTCTGAGGTCAATATGTCCAGAAGTTCAGAAGCAAATGTCATAACCGAAGACTTTACATTCATTATCTCTTCCATATCTAACACAAAAGGCCGAAATTGACGTCAATCGACTTCTCGAAACATGAGTTGTTATGCTCAACTACTTGATTCGAATGATTTGTGGGGTTTAACGTCCCAAAACCAGCTCTGACTCAGCTACTTCATCTGTGAACTTTGGTATACCTTTGAGTTTAGCGACCGTGGCAGATCAAGAGGTAGGGGATTTCAAGCTCGCAAAATGAGTAGTACACGGCGCACTTACGTGGAAACTAGCGCATAAGCCAAGCAAAGGCCACGATAGTTGAGGGGTCGAAGTGTCGCGTTCCTGAGCTCGAAGTCGTTGCCCTTGTTCCCGGCTACGGAGACCACATTTCAACGAAGGCAAACTGCGTGAACGCCCGTGCATATAATATAGCACATCGTCGTGAAGATGGGATGACCGGTGGAGTGTGTTACTCCGGAAAAAAAAAACACCAGGCCTGCGCGGAATCGCAGGACAGTGACAGCGTAAGCTGGAAGAGCGACCTTCTTAAAGGCCATTGTAAACGCTTGGGGATATGGCCAAGTGGTCGGGCCATCGGGTATATCGAAGAGCCAAGTGAGGTTGCTGTCGGGGCTGCGCGCGTCGCCTGTCGAGTGACGAATGGCACGATACGACAAAACTGCTTCACGAGGCGGCGCTTTGCAATAGTGATGACGGAAAAGTTCAACAATATTGTTTCATAATGATGATGTTGATGATGCCTCAGTAATGGGTGCAAGGCTAAAAATCATGCAGCCCTGTGTTCTTTTTCTAATGATTCCTCGCACCTGTTACGCAATACACATTCCGCGATGCGTACTGGCGTATCACCATTTCGCCACGTAATATTACATTTGTTCATGCGATTACTCGGCCGGCTTTATACCTCTTTAGGTTTTTTAGGGATGACTTTCATGCACAAGTGTAGCTCTGCGGCAGAATGCTCGAGTGCCACGCATAGGGACGTGGGTTCGAATCCTCCTCAGTCCCGGTTATTTTTTTCTGAAATTTGCTGGATAGTGGTTACAGACAGCGCCGGACAACTACAGCGCCAAGAACGGCGTTTCTTGTGATCTCATAACAGCTTACGCTTAAAGGAGGAAGCGCGGCGCGAAAACGTCCTTACTGCAGTGCGTATGAGACGACTTGGCACCAAAAATGAATCGATGATTACGTACCAACTACTCTATAGGACCTCAAAAGGGGTGGAGGACTCGAGAATGGCGAGGCGTTAGTGATGCGCTTGTACGACTCTGTAAAGGCGCGTACACACTGGCGGAAAAACGCGCGCGGCGCGCCGCGGGCGGCAAAACGCGAGCCTCCGAGGCTGCCGCGCGGCAGGGATTCTCTTGCCGCGAGACGATCGGTCTGTGCGCGATTTTTCGCGGCGGGCCGCGTGCCGCCGGGGAGGAGACCAATCAGAGCGTTTCCGTCCGTGACGTACGCGCTCCATCGCGGAGTCATGCGGACCCGCCCGGAGGCTCGTTTCGTACCCGTACGGTGGCTCGCTTGCCTCTCGCGCCCGTTCGCTCCGAGGAGGCGGGATTTCGCGGCGCTTCCGCCGCGGTTGGCCGCGAGCAGTGTGGCTGTGTCGCCGCCGAAGAGTTTTTCCGCCAGTGTGCACGGGCCTCAACGCTCCAGGTTCCGGACACTTCTCCTAGTGCAACCCAGAACGGGGCTAATTTAGCGAGGTTGGCACGCTACGCGTTGTGACTCCATTACTCAAAGGAAGCAGTGAACAGGTACAACGCACACCTGGCCAAGGACAATACGTAGGCCTGGCATACTATCATGGTTCGGCGTAAAAATAATCAAACAATTTGACTGAGCGTAATTCCGCAAAGGCTTAGCGGGTCCGATATGAACCTTAATTGGGTCGCAAGCTTTGCTGTTTGCGGCCTTCGCACCTCAGACTGAAGCTATCCACTAATTTTTCTCGTTTTGCTTTCTGAAGCTTCTCAGAAAAAAATTTGCAATTTGGAACTTGATAGAGATGGGCGTTTCTTTCGTTTTTAATGCAAATCTTTCTGGCTTTCTTAATTTGTGTGACTGTATCACAAAGTTGTCATCATAATCAGTTCAGTTTCGCAAGAGTGCGCGTGCTCTTATCATACACTCTAAAAACAAAGGGAGTGCTGGGCACTCACTTTGGGAGAATACTTTCGTGTCCCAAACTTAACTCCTTTTTTCAGAGTAGATCAACCCCTTTGCAGGGTACCTACTCTCGCCAAAACATAGTAGGACGCCTCCGAAGGGGATTCGAACACTCTTTTGAAGTGAGCTCTACTACCCCACCAAGCGGGGTGCTAGTACTCCCAGAGGCATTTTCGACCATGCTACAATTAGCAGGCATTTAATTACATCACACTGAACACAGAACATATAGGCTGACATGACATGAAAGAGAGAGAGAGAACACTTTATTGATGAATCCGGAGGCACATACACGCCAATAACACAACCACAGCCAAGCACGAAGCCCACAACACACTCGCGATATACCGTCTCACATTGAAGTCCCGTATATATAACCCGCATACTTGACCTGCTATGCAGCGCCAGTGGTAAGGTACTGTTCTGCGTAATTGAACAAAAGGTATGCACTGGAAAGGTATATATTTAGCGTTGGCTCATAGGTAGCCGCTCGCCACACAGATCAGTTAATCTAAACGCGCGGAACATATGCAATGTCTTTTAGATTGACGCACTCCTATCATGAGCTGGCATTCCGTTTTGCGTGCGAACGCGAGTTCGCAGTGCTGGTTCGCGATGTAAAATGCACCTGAGGAAGCGAGTACGTACATAATAGCGGCTGAATTTCATCAACGCCAGCGAAGAAAAGCGGCACCCGGGTGCTCCGCTACCACCCGCTTCATTCTTACGGCGTCCCCTTTCGAGTCCGTCGAGCACGTCTGTACGGCGAACAACCGCTGGCGATCACAAAATATGCACTCCTCGTTCTTCGTTATTCTGCACACAGATGAAATATAGTCTCTGCCATCAAAAGTGTTTAGGGTACTATGCTGTACTTACCAGACTTGCGAACGGGACGGATCGCAGTCACGGTATTTTCACCATCGACGCGCTCATGGCCGTCATACGGCTCGATGCCGAAGTCGTAGCGAAGCCTTTTTTTGCATGTATGAGTTATATCCAGTGAGTCTTCTGAGACCAGCCGGCGACGATCAAAACAGCTTACTGTGTCGCTGAAA
Organism: Hyalomma asiaticum; assembly: GCA_013339685.2. NCBI lineage: Eukaryota > Metazoa > Arthropoda > Arachnida > Ixodida > Ixodidae > Hyalomma > Hyalomma asiaticum. The sequence goes on along the minus strand of CM023490.1, from coordinate 67,479,652 downwards.
GTGTATTCATCTTCGTTTCGCACACGCAAGCGAAGAATCCGAGGCGTGTAGACTGGCGGGTTTCACTAGCACGGGTACGGCCATGACTCCCGTCGCTATGACTCGCTATGACTCCCGTCGGTTGAGGCTCGTAGTCGAGGAAGGCACCGTTCATTAAACGTACACTGCACGCGTTTTACGCGAAAGCTTGTATGTGGAAGTCGTAGGAAGGCCGCTGCTATAGTTCTATCGAAAAACACTTCACAATGCGGCTGTTGTCTTCTTCAATCGTCCGCTCCCACCCCAGCCGCCATGTTTGCGGTTGCGAATGCGAGCATCACATGGGTGTGGCAGGAGTGAAATTGCTTATTACTCTCTCATGCCGCAAGAGGTATGGACATTTCACTCCATCCGACGTTTTGCTAGAGTAGAACGATGCCCTAAAGAGTAGCTCGGTCGTTTCACTCCTACGAAACCGGCTGCAGATTTTAGAGTGTATGCAATGCCGAATGGGCCACATTCGTACGCGCACGTCTTCTTTGCGCAAAGGGCCCATCCCACCACTGCATTGGAATAACTGCAGCTGGCGGGCGCAGACGTTCAAGCAGAACAAAAAGGAGACAGCTCTTTTTAGGCTTATTCGCAACAGAAAATCACCTCAGCAACATACACATTCTCACTCTATAATATCCCCTAAAGAAACAGCTGATTTTTAGATGATATAGCTGCAGACTCCAAAAGCAGTTCTCTTCATTATGTCAGACACCTATCGTGGATAAAAGTTTAGGATCACATTTTCAGGAGGAGGAACTTGCGGAAGTCATGCTGACCACGACTCAAGCAGCTGCTGGTCCGGATCCTGTTACTAATTCTATGGTTAAATTAATGTTTCATCACTCTCCCAATAAGCTGCTTAATATAGTGCAACAGTACATATGGATTCCCATATCTCGGAAAATTTCACAGGTTGGGCTCTCGTATGGAACGTTTTCAGTCAATTTTTTTTCGCTTGTCCGAGAGAGGTGGACGTCGCACTGTGCACAGCGCAGGTGACTTCTGATCGTTATCGCAGGGAGGACGCAATTTCTCCTGAAAGGACTCCTCCTTCCCATCGTTCGTTGCCTTGCGGCTGACTTTTCGGTGCCGATTATGAACTCGCCATGTTCGCTACTCTAGCATCATCAAGCAATACCTCACTTTGTTGATATTCGCCATCACTGCTTGCAACTTGGCGCTCGGGTAACCCCCAGTCTGGGTCGTCGTCGTCACTGAGGCATTCAATATCGGAAGATTCCAAAATGTTCAAAATTTCTTTGTTTTCGTTTTCTCGATTGAATATCGCTGCAGAAAAAAAAATTACGGCATATCCACGGAGTGAATGATGATGAGTGGGCGAAGCTGCGGAGGTTCATCGTAGATCGTGCCGAGTTCCGGATTAAATTAGTTCACGCGCACGCTACGAATCCTCATGGTTCAACTATGCACAAGTGAAATCTCCCACCGGCACTTCATTGCAAGTCAAGATCTAGTGCATATATATATATATATATATATATATATATATATATATATATATATATATATATATATATATATATATATATATATATATATATTGTAGCGGAACGTCGGGGCCGTGAATGTTAGACGCATCGCATCGGAAGGTCAGGAAGACGAAGAGGCGTGGGAGCCACTCCGCGCAGGCAAGCGATGAAGAGTCGACACACGGAGTTGGGAGAGCACTCATTGGGGGGTTTATTTAGCTAAGACGTCTTGAAGTTGGAAAACACACAGGGAAAAAATTATACAACATAGAAAATGGTATTATACCCCGTCTGCCTGCCGGACTGCTCCCCGGTGGTGCCGAGCGTCATGGTCCCCGAGTCCGCTCTCTAAAAATGCCAGTGTCGCCGCTTAAATAGCATTTTTCAGCCTCCACGGCAGCGCGAACGTCTCGGAACACCACTGCCTCCCACCAATAGGAAAACGGCTTACAGGGACCAGTCAGGCAGGTCGAAGGTAACGATGCTCTACGAGCTTTTATGATCGCGTGCATCCGGCCTTGCCACAAAACTAATACAAACAACGCTTTCCGGAAACTGGCCGCGACGCACACACGTGGTCTTCGTTCTCTGTACCACGTCGTCAAGAAGACTCCCCGCGGTGCGCCGGCTCGTTTGCTGGAGCACCCTTCTACAAAAGCAGTCGAAAAAGAAAAAAGAACAAGAAAACATTCTACGCGACGCGGTCTTCGCGACACCTCCCCCATACGAAAAAGAGTGACCCACTCGTTTTACTTTCAAGACAGGAAAATAAGTACGAAAAAGAATTACACATACAACAATTATGTGAGGTGCTCGTTTCAGAAAAGTTATATATCTATCTAAAAGGTTAAAAACTTAAAACAACAAATGGAAAACTGCGAGACACAAAAATCACTAAAGTTCACTCGCTGGCACTGTAATACAAGTCAGTGTCAGTATCGTAAGCGGCGACAATTCGTTGTCCGTTGTTGCCGTTTGACAATGTCTTCCAATCGCTGTAAAGTTCAGTTTCAGAGTCAGAGCTCTCGCGCTGCCGTACTGCATCACTGGTCCCTGACTCGCGCACACCATGACGCAAACGAAGTTCTTGGTCCACTCGCGATTCGCACTCGCGCACATCACCATTGACGTCGCACTCGCGCACAACACTGGGGTGTAATTCGTGGACATCACTCCCGGCACTGCGCTCGCGCACTTCACTTTGATGGAATTCGCGGTCATCACTGCACTCGCGCACATCACCACTTGGATCTCGCACCTCGTGATCGGCACCGGACTCATCGTCTGCGTCGTCGGCATCGTAGCTGCGCTTGTTCTTTTCTTGCAGGCGCCTTTCCCGTTCATTCACTAATTTTCGAGCCTGCCGCAGCCGGCGAGCCACTTTCATCGCATCCAGGGTGTAGTCGAATCCACGTTGTGCGCCCGACCCGACATCTACCGGTAGCGTCTGCTGAAACGGTCGACCTACAGGCGGGATTGGTTAGAGGAAACCGGCCGGTTTCCCCGGCGGTTGCTTTCTCGTCTCGCAGTCAGGGCAGGAGAGAACGTACTTGCTGACGTACGAGAAGATCTTCGGCCAGAAATATCAGTAACGCAACTTCTCCCATGTACGCTTGACACCCAAGTGGCCTGCCGTACAGTCGTCATGGCAGTGCCTCAATATCTGAGACCTGAAGCACCTGGGGACAACGAGAGCCGCGCGATCTTTCTCAAAGCCTTTCGCCCTCCGATACAGTACACCGTCGATTAACCGAAAACTCCGTGCCGTTCTTTTGGTTTTCCTGACAACGGGCGCACTCGGGTCCTCGAGGTGCTGTACAATGGCTCTAATCCATGGGTCTGCCCTCTGCTTTTTTCCAACATCCGCCTGATCCAAAACCAGCAACGGTAAAAGGTTTTCTTCGCTTACTGGTGCAGGGTCGTGAGGAAGGCGGGAAAGCGTGTCGGCATTTCCATTCTTGAGGTCAGGGCGGTGTTGCAACGTTATTGTACCATTGGCTCGTGTGGGGACTGCGTGAAGCTGACTTTCCGACAATGTGCCGATGGGACGGCCGGGCTGGCCCCTTAGGCCCGGCCGTTCTCGTTTCCCGAAGGGTTATGCAGCCCGTCCTGATTGCCTAGAGAATCCGCATGATCATTTCTGTCGTCCCGGAACCGCTGCCAGCACTGTCGTGCTTCGTGGCCGATGCGGCTTCAAATCTGGCATCGGGGACGCCCGTCGTTCGCACGGGACGTTCTCGGTTTCCAAGGCATTGGGGGCCGACGCATCTCGTCTTCAATGTTCCTTAGCCGGTCAGATAATAAGGCGATCGAGTCTGCAATCGCCTCAAGTCCCTCTCGCGGTCGGCAGCCTGCCGCGGGCAACGCAGTTCTGCTGCGGCGCAGGTGGCGACGCACGTAGGAGTAGGCTGTACTGCCGCGGCGGCAGATGCCATCCCTACCGGAGGCGCGATGTTTTGCATCCACGACTGCAATCCGGTAGGATAGTGGGTGTCGATCGGACGTGACCCCGAAGCGCGGCTCATCAAAGCTGCGTGATTTATGCGCTGTAAAATTTGGAGGAATGCGGCGCAGGTTTCCGGGTTTGCGATGATAATTTTTTTCCCGCACATCCGGACGCAGACCGCGCATAAGGTGCCGCAACCGGTCATCTTCTGACATAGACGGGTTGACCCTTGCACAAAGCTGCACGACGTCATAGTAGTACTGCTCTGGGCTTTCGGACGGCAGCTGAGTTCTGTTTTGCAGTCGTAAATGGGCGATCTCGACTGAGTGACGACTGGTAAATGACGTTTTCAATAACGTCGCCCATTGTTCCCATGAATTAGGGGCACCCGTTAGAATCTGAGTAGTGTGCCACTTCTTTGCATCGCCGTCTAAAGCCAAATATAAAAATTTAACTTTCGTGGCTTGATCCCAGTTGTTCAGCGACGCGACATGTTCGTAGCAAAGTAGCCACTCGGAAACAGATTCCTCTGGCGCGCCTCTAAAGACTGGCGGTCCGACGAAAGGTTTTGCTTGGGGGGTAGCCATAGCAGAGAGAAAGGAAGGGGGTTCCGTCATAGTGGAGCAGTCCGAAGTAGTTTCCTGATAATTGTTGACTCGGGGCATAGTTTTAGAGCGGGAATATAGCTACCGAGCAACCTCCACCACTTTGTAGCGAAACGTCGGGGCCGTGAATGTTAGACGCATCGGAAGGTCAGGAAGACGAAGAGGCGTGGGAGCCACTCCGCGCAGGCAAGTGATGAAGAGTCGACACAGGGCATTGGGAGAGCACTCATTGGGGGGTTTATTTAGCTAAGACATCTTGAAGTTGGAAAACACACAGGGAAAAAATTATACAACATAGAAAATGGTATCATACCCCGTCAGCCTGCCGGACTGCTCCCCGGTGGTGCCGAGCGTCATGGTCCCCGAGTCCGCTCTCTAAAAAGGCCAGTGTCGCCGCTTTAATAGCATTTTTCAGCCTCCACGGCAACGCGAACGTCTCGGAACACCACTGCCTCCCACCAATAGGAAAACGGCTTACAGGGACCAGTCAGGCAGGTCGAAGGTAACGATGCTCTACGAGCTTTTATGATCGCGTGCATCCGGCCTTGCCACAAAACTAATACAAACAACGCTTTCCGGAAACTGGCCGCGACGCACACACGTGGTCTTCGTTCTCTGTACCACGTCGTCAAGAAGACTCCCCGCGGTGCGCCGGCTCGTTTGCTGGAGCACCCTTCTACAATAGCAGTCGAAAAAGAAAAAAGAACAAGAAAACATTCTACGCGACGCGGTCTTCGCGACAATATATATATATATATATATATATATATATATATGGGTGGCCGGTGAACGGTTCTCCAACGCGAGCAGTCGGTATTTCTCAATCAAGAAACTCGCTAGGAGACGCTGCCTGCGCCAACGTTGTCTCTCGCGTGTGAGGGCGCGTTCGCCTTCTTTGCGAGCTGGTAGCTTTCCTCTAAGAAAGAGCGTTTCCATAGCCAACGCGCGCCTTTCGCTCTCTCTCTGTCTCTCTCTCTCTCTCTCGCAAGACAGCAGAGGCACGCGTCGGGAGAGAGAAAGGCACGCGCCGGGAAGCATGCGCCGAGGGCGAGCGCGTGCCTCCCGGCAGGCGGGATAGGTCTGACGACTGACGCTGGACAAGCTTAGACTAAGAGGAGCTTCGCCCCTAAAATACCGACCTCAAAGCGCTAGCGGCTTGCCTTCGATGGCTGCGTTCAAGCGCTACCATGCAGGTTGCGTTCCTAGTCACATCTGCCCAACCCACACATATGTGTGGGTGGCACTTCGCGAAGCGCTCTCTAATTGTTTTCAGCGAAGTCATGCCTATTTCTTTTTTAGATATATTCGTTGATGAATCAGGAGGCACATTTTGAAATCGCATTGCCTTCCAAAGGCAAATTATCAGTATTGTCGGCTACTTGCATATCGGTGCCGGCGGACGCTTGCTCCGGCTGGGTTGCGCCATTTTGAAAAGGCCGCGGTGGTCCCCCTTAAGGATCGTTTGCAAACTAGCCACATTGTTTAATTTTGGGAAAGCCCCGCAAATGTGATGGTTGGGCTGGAATCTGTGGGGGTGTAGAAAGTAGCCAGAACAAAATTTTTCGTTACCCACACATTTGTGTGGGCAGAGCAGGGAATGGCTAAAGCTTGTTGCTGAAAATGTGACTACACTGTTTAACGCCGTTGTTGTCGTCGAACTGGATGGGAGTGTCATGGAAAAATTGCGCGACAGCTGTATTTGGTGTTGGGGTGAAGGCATGATGGGCGAGGCGGCCACGAAGAAGCACAGGTTCACCATGCGGGGTGATAATGAAGACGACGAAGAGAGGCTGCGGCACACATCCGCAAGGAGAAACGAGGCGAGGGTGGCGTGCAGAGCGTGCGCACGAGGGGCCATTTTGGGTAAGCTAAGCGGCGTTCCACGAGCGTGTCCGTGGCAAGGGAGCTCTCCGCCAGAACTACGATCACGCGTAGTCCCGAGGGCCTGGGGTGCGCCGAGAGTCGGTGTGTGTGGCTCCGCTTGGCCCCGAATTCCCGATTCTGGCCACGGAACACGAGACGAGCCGCCCAAGCCACTAACAGCACCGTCAGGTGTAGGCCCGAGTGCTGTCCCGCCGCACGAGAATCTGGCGACTAGGTCCAGGAGTCTGTGGAGCCTCTGCCCGCTTCCGTCTTTCTCGAAGACCTAGAAGGATTACCACGGTCGGGTGTATGCCCAAGTGCTGCTTCGTCTCGTCGAGTCACGAGTGGGAGTGCGAGGCTTCCCGTGACTCCAGTAGCCGTGGTCTCCGTTCCTGGCTAGCACCACAGAGACACCACTATCGACGCAGCACCACTTGTCGACGAGCTACAGCGACGACCTTCAGCTCACGCCCACGCATCATCTACTCGGACTTCTCCCGCATCGGATGACAAGCATCTGTGAGGCTGTTTCGAGCTGTGACTTCACTCGCGTGTTTTTTTGTGTTTTTCTGTCCCTCTATTCTGAAGTGTCGGCTTTTCTTCTTCGTTAAGTTAGTTCGTCTGTGTCGATGTTTGATGGTCCTTTTTGACTAAAGTCTTTACAGAAAGCAGCCTCGCCATATTCTTGAACACGTTGCCTCGTAAGACGCAACCTTCGTTTTTTTTCTATGAATCCCGTCCCAGGGGGATCCGCACCTACATGTAGACTTTCGGAAAGAAACACTGTTAGCTTGTACATACCTTAACCTTTTGTCGTCTTTGTTAACCCCCCACCGTATCTTATAGACTTGAGGGTCCCCTTTGAAAGGTTTATACCTGTAGGCTGGAGAGTATTGAACTTGTATACGAGACGCGATTCCCTGTATTTTCTGTCCCTCGGCGAGTGGAAGCTTCCCTGGAGTATGTAGAGTTTGAGTTCGTTAAAACTATGGGCTGCCGTATTAAAATGCGGCGCCGCTGTCTTCGCAGCATTTTGGAGAGTATTCGCAACTCAAATCAACATGAGAGGGCGCTGCGGAGTCTGGCACGGTCTGGCCACAATGTGCAGCATGGCGGATACACGAAGGTCCCCGCGTCCGCTGTCTCTCGCACAAATATTAACTTTTTTGCAGTGTGACAGCAGTTCGCGTTGTTTTGTAGAAGGGGAGCGGGTTCTCGATGCGGAGCATCTAATTTTAGTTGGAAGCAGTGGTTCTGCAAGCGAAAGTGGAGTGTGGAAGTGGTCGCGTTGTGTGTTCAAACATCCGGCGTGACTGCGGACCCGCACGAGATCCTTGTTCAAATAGCCGATGTTTTCCGGGAGCCCTCCATCACTGCAGCGAAGTACTCGTGCACAGCTGGATTGTCCGCAAAGTGCAAGCACATTCCGCAAAGTGCAGGCACATTTACGGCGTTGTTTTTTAGCCGCCTTCGCTGGCATGCGACATCTGAAAAATAAATTGTTTAGGCTTTATGTGTCGATGTGTGCTGGATTTAGTTTTTCACACCAGAAAGAATGTCACAATGTTTTTAGGGAAGGGCACCAGCAAGCAAATTAATGCCATGTTTAGAGTGTCATAAAACATTGCACACGGAACGTGGCATCTGCAACACATAGTTTAAAGTTGCTCGTGACACAGTGATATGATCAATGCCTTTGACACTGACGTCAGCATAATCGAAACAACCTACATAACGCTACTTTAGGTACAAATGCTGCACTTGCAGTATGGTACGCGCCAGCAGAAAGTGGATGCCGTTGGTTTTCCTTAAAGGGGTCGTGAAACGTTTTCTGAACATTTTGTACTAAGTGCGTATTCGGGATTCTGACCCTCCAATCAACAATATGCATTGTTCCGTTGCACAGTGTGCGTTGATTTAGAGCGATAAAAAACGCGGTTTCGGTTTCACTGCGCGCATTCTCCTCAACTCTGCAGATGACGTCATCTTAGAAGCCGTCATACCTCCGAGATTGGCGCGCCCTCGGAGGCCATGGGAAAACAAACCGTGCTGCCGCTTTTCTTCCGAATGGTGGCACCGCACGGTTTCCAAGTAATTTCTTCCTTTCTAGCTTTCAAGTAAATCGATTCATTTAGAGCAAACGCGAGTTCACTGTACCTTTTCACTTAAAAATATCTTAACTCAACGTCACCAAATAGTACCACGCCGGCCGGTAGTGTCGCATAGTCGTTTCGGGAGCGCAAGAAAGCTGAGATTTAAAACGTGTGTTGTTAAATGTGCACTGAATATTTCGCCGGGATATTTCGGAATCGGCTTGTCGAATGCGTATTTAAGCAGTGAAAATTACAAACCGGCATCCCCAAATTCTTTTCACGACCCCTTTAACTTGCAAGGACGAGTAAAATTGTCGTGATGGTGGCGTGCATGTCGCCAATTACTGCAATAAACCTGCTGAGTGAACTACCACCCTCATATGGACACATTCGATTCGTGCGTGATTGGAAGGCAAATCCGCGCGCGGAGAGCTGTCAGCGTGCACTGCAAATTCGTCCGTGCCATGCAGGAGACTGCGCTTTCAATCAGTGCCATGTTTACAATGATCGCTTCCCCGAACTTGCTGGTACGTCAGTAGTAAACACTAGAACTTCCGACACTCGTTCAAGATGCACGAGCGTTGTGCTGGAAAGTGCACGGGATGCCTTCCGGGTTGCCGCCACGTGTAGTGCAGAATACACGAACATCGTAGAAACCGTTCACAGGTCGAATGTGTGCTTGAACTGCAGCATGATACATGCAGGAAATAATCGCAAGTGTGCCCAATGGATCAAGTCCTCGTATTCCGGTTAACATACACAGAAAATAAAGTACAGCTGAATCGCAACTGTAATGCACATGGCGAACCGAGCCCTCGCTCAATCGCAAGTGTAATGCACATGGCGAACCGAGCCCTCGCAATGCGAAATTTGTTGACATACTTCAGGCGCCGCAGCAACGTGTAAAGTCGCTAGGTACAATGGTCATGTAATAGGTTCTAGTTAACAAGTTTACGCTAGTGCCTCACCTGGAAAAAAGAAATCCTCCCGTGCAAAATGCTGCGAGCAAACTGTCATCGTCAGCGTTACAGCCTTGCCGATGTGAAGATTCGCAATCCACCGCGCTCTGCGGCTTCGGTCTTTCGCCTCGGAAGGAAATGCATGAAAAGAAATAGCTCTGTCTTTCCATCTCGCAGACACGCACTGAGGAACACAGCAGAACTGCTTGGCCGTTCGTTTTTTCTCTACTGGCGGCTCCATCTTACCGCCCACAGCTGCAGCCGATACGGTACTCATGGCGTTCGGATTGTTCGGACCTCAGTGCGCCGTTTCCTCCCACTGCCGCTAGGTGCCGCATGAATTGCTGGAGTCGCGAATGCTGACTCAGCCGTATTCTCCCAGGCATATTATGCGATAATACTCTGTGCCTCCCCCCCCCCCCCCCAAAAAAAAAAAAATGCGCAGAACAAGCAATTCTGGACAGCCCTGCCTCGTTTTACAATTATACAGTCAAGTATTCATTCACGAGTGGAAAAAAAAAGAAATAACTGCGCTTTCTCCACACCGAAGCCTCGGCCCAGCAGGACTACCACGGTTGACGCCACGTCGTTAGGGAATGGGCGAGATCGTAGTCCGTTTTTTTTTTTGCGAACGCCGGTGATTCCGTTCGCTTTTCAGTGCATGTCATTGGCCGTGGTCATTCTCGCCCCGTAACTAGGTGGGCGCGGCCACGCTTTCGCATGACCATGATTTCTGTGTACGTCACGCATTTACGCTTACAATAAAACTAATCATCCTTCTCAAAAAAGACTCTGACTCATTTGAAGTCGAAAAAGTTAATTTTTATTATATCATCTAAATGAAGACACCAAAATCAGCTCGTCACTTTTTGGGATATACGCCGCTGGTCCATTTGTTGCTTTCACCCTCCCCTTCTCGCATATCTTATGGGTGACCCTATTATAAAACTGAACTTGCTCAAACAAAGGAGGGTGACCACTCCCGGAAGCCTGCGCGACACTTAGCCGCGCAAATCCGCAGCGCGCACGAAGAGATCCTCGCCCCCACTTCATGACGTTGCACAAAGCGAACGCGATGTGTTGCGAACAAAGATCTCCGATCGCGCCCCAGGCGTGAGCTTGTCGGACGAAGCTCTTGTTTGCCACCACGTTTAGCATTCAAACTCGCATGGACGTTTTCCGCTAACGCACGCTATTTTTTTTACCGAAATACGCCGATGTGGAGTGTAGTTACGGAATCGAAGCCACCACCTCCCTTGTATCGACAGGTGCCGCTGTTTAGCTTTCGTGTCACGGTTTAGGTGCCGCTAATTTGCAGAAATGGCCCACTTTAAACACAGTTTTACTTATTTCTGAGGAAAACGAATCCTGGTCAAAAGTGAAATTGCGCAGTGAGTGGTGATGCCGGGGTATATGCCTCGCGCAGTCGGTGAGTCGGCGAGCCAACCGACTAATCCAGCGGCTCGATGTTACACGACCTCTGCTATGCCATCGGTTATAGCCATCCGAGGGTCATCGGTGGCACCCAGAAAAATCTATATGGCACGCAAGGCGTCTGACCTCGGAGCTCCGGTTCGACAAAGCACGCCCGACCCCGCTATTCCAGAGGCCGGGGCTTCGAGTCATTTGAGGATTTTGCCCCGCTGCATGATGGAGGGTTGGACATTAGGAACGTCCCCTTTATAGCGGGGCGGTAGATCGAGGGCCACCAAGCTCTACCTTTATTTTTTTCCTTCTACAAACGTTTCTTTTCCCGAATCACACAGATTTTCACAACTAATTTTTCTACTCGCCTATTTATTTTATCTATTACCGTTCCGCTGTGATGTGACAGTCTTTGCCGGACTGTCTTGCGTTTCTGTTTGCTCCATACCTTTCCGCCACCAATACTCTAAGCTCCTTTTACTTATCTCTATCGCCGACATGTTCAGCTTTCCCCTGTTACCCCTGAAACCCATGGCCTCCTGCAGGGTAGTGTCCACAGCTACACCTGGGTGGACATCTGCACATTCAAACAAAATATGATCTGTCATTTCCCTAGCTTTTCCACAGCACGTACATGTATCCCCTTCTTTATTGAATTTCGCTCTGTAACTTCGGGTTCTCAGGCAACCTGACCTTGCTTGAAACAGTAAAGCGCTTCCCTTTGAACTATCGTAAAATTTTTCTCTGTTGATTTGGTCTTTCCCTCTTCTGTAGTTCCTCAATGCCGGCTTCTTCTCCATTTCTCCTATCCAATCGGACTTCACCGCTCTGACCAGCTCTTAACGCTCTTTTCCGTCCCATCCGTTTCGTTACTGGCTGTATATTGACTGGTTAGCCTCCTAGTTCTCTTCCTCCATTGTGAGTCAACGTTCTTCCTATACAAATTTCTGAATACATTCGCTGCCCGTCTACTTTCTTTCGTATTCCTTAATTTGTTGGCAGCTAATTTTACTCAGAGCTTCCCTTCCCTCAATGTCAGGCCATCCCATATCCCCATTAATGGCCTGATTTGTGGTTTTTCCATGGCCGCCCAATGTGAGACATCCGACCGTCCTCCGATTCACGCCCAGCCCTGATTGTACCTCTGACCTCATGCACACAACTGAGTTTCCGAATGTAAGTCCTGGCACCTTTCCACGAACCGCGAATTACGTCGTACCTGTTGTAACGCCACAGCGCTCTATGCTTCATTATTGCGGAATTCCTCTTTCCTTTAACTGTCATAGCTTTTCATGCTGGATGGATGGATGGATATTAGGAGCGTCCCCTTTATAACGGGGCGGTAGCCGGGCACCAAGCTCTAGCTTTATTTCTTTTTTCTCTATAAACATTTCTTTTCCCGAATCACACATATTTTCACAACTAATTTTTCACCTCGCCTACCTATTTTATCTACTATCGTTCCGCTGTGATTATCGACTACGAGAAAGCATTTGACTCCATAGAAATACAAGCAGTTCTAGAAGCTCTACGTCGACAAGGGGTACCTGGCGTATACGTGAAAACCATAAACAACATATACAAAGATTGCACAGCCACACTACTCCTACATGAGAGAAGCAGAGAAATCCCGATCAGGAGAGGTGTGAGACAGGGAGATACAATATCCCCGATGCTATTCACTGCATGTTTAGAGGAAGTCTTTCAACGTCTAGACTGGGAAGAAAAGGGCATTCGAATAGACGGAGAATATCTAAACAATTTAAGATTTGCAGACGACATTGTGCTCTTTAGCAATGATGGTGACGAATTACAAAACATGATTGATGACCTAAACAGGGAAAGCATTAAAATTGGATTAAAAATGAATAGGCAAAAGACCAAAGTTATGCTCAACAGCTTAGCTAAGGAACAGGAATTTAAAATCAACAATGAACCTTTACAATGTGTAAACGATTATGTATATCTGGGACAGTTAATATCAGGAACTCCTACCCAGGAAAATGAAATTCTCCGTAGAATAAGGCTGGGCTGGAGCGCATTCGGAAGGCATTACGAAATCATGACCGGAAACTTACCGCTCTCATTAAAGCGAAAAGTATTCAATCACTGCATTTTCCCAGTACTAACGTACGGTGCAGAAACATGGAGAATAACGAAAAAAATAGAGATGAAACTAAGGAGCACGCAACGTGCAATGGAAAGAAAAAGGATAGGGGTAACGCAAAGAGATAAAAAACGAGCGGAATGGATCAGAGAACAGACAGGAGTAGCCGATATTATCTTATCAATTAAAAGAAAGAAGTGGACCTGGGCAGGACATGTCATGAGGAGGAAGGATAATAGGTGGACAGTCAGAGCGACGGAATGGATACCACGAGAGGGAAAACGCAACAGAGGTAGGCAAAAGGTTAGATGGAGCGATGAAATTAAAAAGTTTGCGGGCATAAAGTGGAACCAACTCGCTCAGGATAGGGTGCATTGGAAATCGTTGGGAGAGGCCTTCGTCCTGCAGTGGACCTAAACAGGCTGATGATGATGATGATGATGATTATCATGATGACATGTATCCCCTTCTTTATTGAATTTCGCTCTGTAACTTCGGGTTCTCAGGCGAAAGGACCTTGCTTCAAACAGTAAAGCGCTTCCCTTTGAATTATCGGAAAATTTTTCTCTCTTGATTTCTTCTTTCCCTTTTCTGTAGTTGTTCAATGCCGGCTTCTTCTCCATTCCTGCTATCCAATCCGACTTCTCTGCCACTCTGACCATGCTGTTAACTCCCTTTTTCGTCCCATCCGTTTCGTTACTTGTTGTATACTTACTGGTAAGCCTCCTAGTTCTCTTCCTGCATTGTGAGTCAACGTTCTTCCTGCTAGGGGGCGCTCAACTGTGTAGTGCTCCATTCCACAGTTGAGCGCCCCCTAGCAGAGTCGGTAGGCGGCTCCGAATCAGCCATTGGAATTCGACGTTAGTCAAGTACTTGAGGGGGAAAGAGCTTCTGCCAGAAGGAGGCATTTATAGATTTCATGACGCATTCCCAGTGTAAAATTATTTCCTCACTTCCAATGAGAGTAATCTTGTGTACTAGCAAAAGAGCTGCCTAAAATGACCGCAGGTATACGTAACGTTGCACACACATGCGCCGCACGTGCACAGGTGGTGGTGCGCCATCCCTCTCCTGTACTGATAAAAAGAAATAGTTTCGCGCAGCACATGGCAGCGAGGTAGGGAGGACGAGTGAAGCATGTTATAGTGGTACGCGTACAGCTGTTGCCGACGCCGACCGCATTTCCGCGCGCTCGCGGCGAACGCGCCCGATGTCTGTCAGTCTGGCGGTGTGTCGGTCGGTTTCTAGAGCACAGCAACCTCTTGAGTTGATTGCAGGTTACCATGGGTAGACCACGAAATGCAAAGATGCCTGAACAACAACGTGAATATAATGCTCGACAAAAAATTCAGCTGAACTTTTGCTCACACTGCGTATGTCCTGGCATAGCCGCGCTAAACCACTGCTTTGTATATTGTTTATTCTGACTAGCCTTGTCTCTGCGTTTTTCCACAACTGCCAATTTCATTGGGAAAAAATTTCTTTTCTTGACAACCTATCCCTCTCTTTCGATCTTTGGATCACACTGGACTTTTTGCTAGCATATCGAAGAGACCTTGTAGAAGCTCTCGCGTAGTCTTTTTCGAGGAACCGATAGGCAGTTCTAGGAATTTATCCATGTGACTGACTCCTGCGCGTTTATAGCTCTGGACTGATGACAAAGACGTCATAAATTAAAGTCTGCTTACGCTGTGGTTAGTGCTGGTGAAATATTCGCGCATTATAATCATCTTTCGTTGGAATCTACACAACGACCTTTGTAGGCCATAGACAGGTCAATCTGGAGACAGCAAGTATAAAAGCCGGCAGTGACAACGAAAGAGAGACTCATCGATAGTCGACGATATTCCGTCGCTTCTACGTCCCAGCTTCCTATTTTCCTGTGTTAGGCCTTCTGTCTTCAGTCTCGGGATCTCATCATCAGTGAAGATTTCAGTTTGTCAGTTCGTAGGTAAGTGTGCACAAGTTTATCATTGGCCTTCTACAGGTGGAATCCGAAGTCTATTTTATCACCGCATGGTTAATAAATACTCAATGTGACTGCTGAGTATATTGTAGTCGCCGGTGCTCATAAACTTATGAACGACGTGACACTTACACGTAGAACTTCCTCATTCCTCAGGCTAACAATTATTCTTATCCATATTGTCACAGTATTGTCCGAACAGAGGGAGATAGTCATATATATATATATATATATA
This sequence comes from Hyalomma asiaticum, assembly GCA_013339685.2. NCBI lineage: Eukaryota > Metazoa > Arthropoda > Arachnida > Ixodida > Ixodidae > Hyalomma > Hyalomma asiaticum. The sequence continues at coordinate 67,464,430 of CM023490.1, read as the reverse complement.
TATATATATATATATATATATATATATATATATAGAAAGATTACATCTGGTAACCATTAAAGATGGGTAGCTCCTTAGGAGATCCTCTCTTCCGGCCACTCATCAAAAAGCGTGTGTGAGTAGCGATTAATTAGGCACGAAAACTGTTTTGACGAATTTGTACAAACACATTTAGACGATAGCGCAAGTGCCTCTGACC